>CM028130.1:8855000-9567500 GCA_016271365.2 Neoceratodus forsteri
ACCCCCAGGTCTCTTTCCATTTTAGTTGCTGTTACTACCCCCCTCCCATTATGTACTCTTTCCCTAGGCTTTTGTTTCTGAGATGCACTATTTTGCCCTTTGCATTAAATCCAAGCTGCCATATTTTTGTCCATTCCTCCAACCTTGCCAAGTCCCTTCTCATCCTTTCCATGCCCTGTTGTGTATCATCCCTGTTGCAGATTTTTGTGTCATCTGCAAAAAGGCATACTTTTCCTTCCAGTCCCTCTAAAATGTCACTTATAAAGACATTAAAAAGAACTGGACTCAGTACTGAACCCTGCGGTACCCCACTAGTAAGTCCCCTTCCTTCAGAGTGGACTCTGTTTACTATTACTTTCTGAGTCCTGTTGTCCAGCCAATGTTTTACCCAGGCTACCACCCTGGGACCCACTCCCAGGCTGGCTAATTTTTTTTATTAGTCTTGTGTGGGACTGTGTCAAATGCCTTGTTAAAGTCTAGGTAGGCCATGTCCACAGCCCCTCCCTGTTCAACTACTTTGGTCACCCAGTCAAATAAATCGATTAGATTCGTCTGACATGACCATCCTGCTGGGGTCTTCCACAATGATATGAGTGATCACTGCACAGTCGCCTACGTTAGGTGCTCCCCACACCTCCCCTCCATCTCTACTTTCAAGCTTAAGTGCAACCTAAAATACTTCTGTCTCCCAGCCTTCCTGACAGATCTTGGGAACATAAAGTTGCAGGATTTCTACCTTACACCCTCTGTGTCTGAAGCACTCTGTATCTTCCAGGATCTGCTAGTAAAAGTTAAACATGCACCCTTAAGGAAAATCAAATCCAGGAAACATGCACCCGATTGGTTTAGCCCCCTGCTTAAGAGGACCTTACGACATACAGACACCCTTTGGAAAGGGCTAGGAAGCCGCAGCCTGACTCAGACTGGCTCTCCTTCCGGGTAGCCAGAAATGCCTGTACCAAACTGGTAAGGCTGGAAAAACAACAGTTCTTCCAGTCAGCCCTGGAGGCAAACAAAAACTGTTCCACCAATTTTTGGCAGATACTGAGAGAGGCTGAGGGACATTCCTCTGCCACCCTGCTACCAGCTAAGATTGTGGTAAAGAACACCTCCTACACAGGTAGATCCGAGATCCTCGATCAGTTCCATAACCACTTTGCCCCTGCAGGCCTTGCCTTTGACACGTCACCTGTTAGTAAACCGACCACCACAAGCACCACCAGCATAGCTACTAGACCAACCATAGCCCCCCCTACTGACCGCCCCCTCTTCAAGTTCCAGCCAGTCTCCTACAAACAGGTGGAGGACCTGCTCTTCTCGCTGGGCACCAAAAAGAGTGCTGTTACCGATTTGCTTGAACCCTTCTTCAAAGTAGGTTCTTATTATCTGGCAGCTCCAATTGCCCATCTCTTTAACAGCTCATTATCCCAAGGGGACTTGCCGCCTAGTTGAAAAACTGCACACATTATCCCCCTGTTCAAGTCAGGAGACTCCCAATGACTTGGACAAGTATAGGCCTATTTTGTTGCTTCCTGTTTTATCCAAGCTACTTGAAAAAATTGTAAACTCTCAAATAAGGGAGTACATGGATCATGAGAAAATCCTCAATCCAGTCCAATCAGGTTGCTGACCTAAGCACAGCACTGTGTCTGCTCTTGCCAAAGTGTCAAATGACGGCTAAAAGCCCTGGACAATAAGTAGCACATCTATGCACTCTTCCTTGACCTCAACAAAGCATTTGATACGGCTGATCATTCCATATTTCTTGATTCCCTGAGTAGCATTGGTCTAATCTCTGCTGCAGTAAAGTGGTTCCACTGCTACCTCACAAATCGTAAACAAATTAAAGCCCAAGGGGAATTCTCCCCACTAAAATTACTGCCCAGAGGCGTTCCGCAAGGTTCCATTTTGGGACCTATCCTCTTCGCCCTTTACATCAACCACATCGACTCTGGTCTGGTTGCTGGAAATGTTCATCTCTTCACAGAAGACAGTCCTCTACATGACCAACCCCTCCATGGACATTGCATACAAGGAGCTACAGCAGGATTTTATCATCTTCCAGCACACCTGCTGAATTTAAAGCTCTTATTAAATGCAAAAAACAAAAGCTATGATTATCTCTCCATCCCACAATATGGGGATACCTGGGATCCCACAGATCATTACCATCCTTAATGAACCACTAGAGATAGTGGGTAAATTTAAATATCTGGGAGTCTGGTTGGATAAAAAAAACTCACCTTTGGTGTACATCTAAGCAAGTTAACAAAAAAGCTAAGGCAGCGCCTTGGTATTTTCTACCGCATAAGACGCCTACTCACCCTGGAAGCTAGAAAGCAGCTGGTTCAAGCAAATTTTCTTCCCCTGATCAACTATGCTGACTTCCTATACAGCCATTGCCCCACTATGTGCTCCAAAAGCTGGGTACACTCTATCATCACACATTGAGATTTGTTCTTGACTTGCCCTTGCAGACTCATCACTGCTCATTGTAAAAAGCATTAGATTGGCCATCCCTCTCCAAGAGGAGGCAAATAAATGCAGTCATGTGGCTTTGTCCAACAAACTACCACCCTATATCTGTTACCTGTTTGAATGTTCAAAGGGTGCCTATGGAATAAGGAACTTCTCCTTTGTCCTCAAGCTACCACGAACAAGGACATGTCTTGGCTCAACTGCCATTAATTCATTTTTACCAGTGCTTTGGAATAACATGCAAAAATTACTTAAAATCTCCCTGCTGCCCAGCCATTTTATATTTAAGGGCTGCTCTCTAGAGGCCTGAAAACGGTGTGTGATTGTTTCAGGTAAAGCCTTACCACACTCAACTGAGTTCCTTAACCTCTGTAATCCTGGGCCGCCTATTTCCTGTGTTGGCCAGCATCCCTTTAGGGCAACCATCTCTCCCCCTCCTACCTCTCCCTCTCATCAATTAACTTCACAGGGGGCCTCATTTTATTAGGCTGCCCTATTTTTCCCTCTCTGCTATGGGTCTGATACCCTTCCTCCCACTGCCCTTCTCTATGCCCCTCCTTGCTCTCCTCACTTGTCCTCAATAAGCTGCAACCTGTAAACACTGCACATTAAATGCCTATATTTGCACTTGCTTTACATGTCTGATTCATCCAATTACTGAGTTTGTATATTTTAACTGCCTGTACCGATGTCTACTTGTGTAAGACGTGTTGTCTACTGTAAGCAAAAGTGTCATTTGTGTCCAGTCCCATCTTGAAAATGAGCTTAATCAATGATGTAACTGCCTTGTTAAATAAAGTTTGACTGATTGATTAATTGATTGAATCCATGCTGCCTTAAATCCTGTGCCCCACTGGCCTAAAGGTACATAATAATTATTTCCTTCAGATGTGATCCCATCATTTTTCCTACCACAGAGGTCCAACTGACAGGTCTGTAGTTTTCTGCCTCTGTCTTGCTCCCACTTTTGTGAAGGGGAATCACATCTGCCCTCCTCTAGTCCTCAGTCCACCATCCTCCCATGATTTGTTAAAAAGGGTAATCAGTGGTGTCACTAGTTCTACCCTTAATTCTTTTAGAATTCTGGGCTGAATCCCGTCAGGCCCCATTGCTTTGTCCACCTTCAGTTTTTTGGAGTTCTTTCAGAATTCCTTCTTTTGTGAAAGGACTGGGATCACCCCCCATCCAGAGTGCTTCTGTTAATTGGATTCCCCTCCTCCCTTTTTGTGAATACCAAGCAGAAGTATTTATTCAGTATCTCTGCTTTTTCACTGTCCCTCTCAGCCCACCCACCATCTATTCTGTTCAGCCTCACTATCTCACCCTTTGTCTTTCAATGCTCCCTACTGTACCTATAAAAGCTTTTATCCCCCTTCTTAATTGAGTTGGTTCTCTTTTCCTCAGTCTGGGCCTTTGTTATTCTGACTGCCTTTCCTGCTTCCTTGTGCCTTAACTGGTACAGATCTCTGTCTTGCTCCTTCTATGTTTCATTATATTTCCTAAATGCTATCTTTTTCTCGCTAACATTCCCCACCACCTCTTTTGAGAAATATAGTGGCTTTTTTTTTATTTTGATTTAGTTGCTTCACACAAAGGCGTGTTGCCTCTGTGATGGCAGTTTTGATGGTTTCCCATTGTTGCCCCACTACTCCTTCTTGCCTGTTTACTAGTGATTTTCTAAGGCACTCTCCCATTTTGCCAAAGTCAGCCCTCCTGAAGTCCAGTACCCTCACTTTTGTATGGTTTGACTCTGCAGCTGAGTTTATTGTGAACCACACTGTTTGGTGATCACTTGTTCCCAGATGGCTACCCACTTCTAGATTTGAGATCCTCTCACTGTCCCCAATTGAGAGTAAGAGGTCTAAGACTGCTCCCTCCCAAGTGGGTTCCAAAACTAACTGTCTGAGACATGCCCCCTGCAGGGCATCGAGAATGGTCCTGCCCTTTGATGTGGCTGCAGCAAAGGTGCTCCAGTTAACATCTGGCATATTCAGATCCCCCATCAACAGTATCACCCTTTTCTCTGCCATCCTAAGGATGCCTTCTATCATATTCTTGTCCACTCCCTCCCACTGAGATGGGGTCTGTATACAACCCCTGTGCAGATTGTGGAGCTATTTCCAGACTCTAAGGTGACCCACAGTGCCTCCTCTCCTCCGTGTTACTTCTTTTTCTTGATTGCTTTTATCCCTTCCCTTATATAGACAGCTACTCCTTCCCCTCTTCAACCCTCCCGGTCCTTCCTGTAGGTTGTGTACCCTGGAATGTTAACATCCCAGTC
Source organism: Neoceratodus forsteri (assembly GCA_016271365.2). Lineage (NCBI taxonomy): Eukaryota > Metazoa > Chordata > Ceratodontiformes > Ceratodontidae > Neoceratodus > Neoceratodus forsteri. The sequence continues at coordinate 8,859,760 of CM028130.1, forward strand.
ATGGTTCTCTGTTTCTGTTACAGCCACAATATCCTGGCATCCCTCTTCCATCAAGGCCACCAGTTCAGGGAGCTTGTTGCCCAGACTATGGGCATTGGTACTCATTACCCTCCATTTCTTGATGGCCTTACCCATTTTTTGCCCTATCCCTGTCCTTACTGCCTTTGATGTTTTCTCCATTTACCCCAGCCCTTCTCCCTATCAATGTCTCTATCTTGGTGTTTACCTCACTAACTAACTTGATTTGTTTTTTGGGGGGGCTAGGATTTCCCTGCTCCTTTCCAGTTCCTCCCCCTTGGCTAGTTTAAATGCTTTCCAATGATGCATTTAAACCTATCACCAAGGATCCTGGTTCCCCTTCTTGACAGATGCAGACCGTCATGACAGTATAGGCCTGCATCACTCCAGGTGAACCCCCAGTTCCCGGTTAAGCCAAATCCCTGAAACATGGAAATGTAGAATTTGATGGCAGATAAGGACCACTTGGCCCACCTAGTATGCCTATTTCTCTACCTACAGGATAAGCTGCAGATCCTAGTTAACCAACAGCCTACTTCCTCCTACCCACCACTAGAATTGCTTTATGTCTGTCCCATACATTCTTGAATTCTCCCACTGTTTTTCACTCTACGATCACCTCAGGAAGGCCACTCCATGCATCTACAACCCTCTATATGAATAAATACTTGCTCACATTACCTCTGAGCTGTCCCCCCCTCTATCTTCAAATTGTGCCCCCTTGTTCTTGCACATCTCTTTTCTGAAAGATGCTACACTCTTGGACTTTGTTGATTCCCTTGAGGTATTTGAAAGTTTCTATCATGTCCCCCCTCTCCCTCCTTTCCTCAAGGCTATACATCTTAAGCTCCTTTAGTCTTTCTTCATATGTCTTCTGGTGCAGACCCTGCACCATTTTGGCTGTACTCCTCTGGACAGCCTCCACCCTGTCTATGTATTTGTGGAGATGGGGTCTCCAGAACTGTACACAGTACTCCAGATGTGGTCTTACCAACTGTCTGTACAGAGGGCCAACACCTTGTTTTCTACTGGTGATGCCTCTCCCTATATATCCCAGTATCCCCCAGCCCTCCTTACTGCCTTCTCACATTGCTGGCCCACCTTTAGGTCATCTTATATGACTACCCCCAGGTTCCTTTCCATTTTTTGTTGTTGTCAGTATCTCACTCCCCCATTGTGTACTCTTCCCCTGGGTTTTTGTTTCCCAGGTGCATTACTTTGCACTTCTTTGCATTGAATCTAAGCTACCATACATTTGACCATTCCTACAACCTTGTCAAGTCCCTTTTCATCCTTTCCACCCCATCTTGCGTATCAACCCTGTTTCAGATCTTTAAGTCATCTGCAAAGAGACATACTTTCCCTTCCAGTCCCTCTGCTCCACCTGAGCTCTGCACAAGTTGTTCAGCCACTAATTGAATCCCATGGTGAGCAGCACCCTAGCCTCACCCATGCCATAGACAGGCAGCACCTCTGAGAAGGTTACAGTGTATGCTACTTGTCTAAGATCCTTCCCTAACTTCACCAACTCTTCCTGCACTGCTCTGATCCCTTTCCCAGTCAGGTCATTTGACCCTAGGTGGACAATGACATCAGCTCCCTCTCCCATGCAGCTGCTCCTGTGATCCTGAGGATTCGCTCCTTGTCCCTCCAAGCCATGGCACCAGGCTGACACCTTACCTGCCTCTCTCCTTCCTCCCCAGTTCTACCCTCCTAACAATGTACTTCCCCACCAGGAGTTGTTTTCTTCCCCTGTGGGGTCCCATGCCACCCTTCTGTGAGTCTTCTTTGTGAAGGTTCACAGCATCCTCCTTGGTCTCCACTGTGGATGCCTCCATAGAGGAACCACACTTTGCCAGAACAGCATATGAATTGTGGAGAGGTACAACTGTAGGAATGTGCCTCTGTTCCACCAACCTCACCCTCCTTGAGCCCATTGTGGTCCAACTTTTCCTTCTTGGCGACCTCTGATGCAACAGCGGTGGCCCTGGTGGTCCCTGGGTGGGAGAGGAGGTCCCTCAAATCCTGGCTAACTCAGCTTACAGATGAGCAACCTCTTACCTCAGCCCAGAGAGGTGCCTCTAGATGGAATAATGATGCATCCTCCAGAATGTCTCCTGGAAGACTGCTGCTCTACAGCCACTGCACTGCACCACTCCCATCATGTCTTATTTCTGGCCCCTTAACTGTTGTTTTGAATACTTACTCTTTCGTCAGTTTGTTATTTATTTATTTATTTATTTACTTATTTATTCATCATTTATTAATTCATTTATTTATTTTGTCTACCTACTTACTTACTGCCTCTGTGCCATTTAAGCTCCTGATCTTCCTGTTCTGAGACAAGAAGTGTCTATATTTCTCAGTAGTCTCCTTACTTGCTCAGAGTCAGACCTACAGCAGCTGGGGGAGATGGAGAGCTATTCTTTTCCTTCAAGGATGATGAGTGTCCTGTTGACAGTCAAATCCTGTGCCTATAAAAGTAGAACTGGCTAAAGGTGGGGGGGGGGATGAGGGGAGGGAGGGAAGGAGGGTAATATAGTCCCAGCACTAAAGTATAGTTATAACAGCAACTCCAGGTCCACCGTTAGCCCGCCGAGGCTGGGACCTCTGATTGGTGCACCTTTTGTACCTCTCACCTCCCCTACACCAGAGAGGAATTTTCCTCCAAATCTAGCATACCAGTGGTTTGTTGTAGGAAAAGCCGGACTGTCTGCACCCTGACCCAGCTCAAAGTTCTCCCTGCTCTGCCAGCTCCCTGAGCAGTGTGGTGAATTCAGAGCCATACAAAAAGCTGAACAGGTCCACCATTAGCCCGCCGAGGCTCGGATCTCTGACTGGAGTGCCTTTTGCAGCTCTAACCACCCCAACACAAGAGAGAAATTTTTCTCCAAACTAGTGTACCAGCGATTTGTTGAAGGAAAAGCCGGACTGTCTGCACTCTGACCCAGCTCAAAGTGCTCCCTGCATCACCAGCTCCCTGAACAGCGTGGTAAACTCAGAGCCATGCAAAAAGCTGAACAGGTCCACCATTAGCCCGCTGGGGCTCAGACCTCTGACTGGTGTGCCTTTTACAGCTCTCGCTGCCCCGACACCAGAGAGAAATTTTCCTCTGAATAAGCGTACCAGCAGCTCATTGTAGGAACTGCCAGACTGTCTGCACCTTGACCCAGCTCGAAGCACTCCCTGCATCACCAGCTCCCTGAGCAGTGTAGTGAACTCAGAGCCATACAAAAAGCTGAACAGGTCCACCATTAGCCCACTGGGGCTCAGACCTTTGACTGGTGTGCCTTTTGCAGCTCTCACTGCCCCGACACCAAAGAGAAATTTTCCTCCAAATTAGTGTACCAGTGGTTCAATGTAGGAACCGCCTGACTGTCTGCATCTTAACTCAGCTCGAAGTTCTCCCTAACCCGCCAGCTCCCTGAGCAGCGTAGTGAACTCAGAGCCATACAAAAAGCCAAACAGGTCTCTTCCCACTGGTGCTGCATGCCAGCTCCCCCCCTGGGTGGACCCTTTCTTTTATAGTTGCTCTGAGCCTAAGTGCTCATTTTTCCATTGGCTGCTTATGCTGGACAACAACTAGAGGTGTTTTTTTTTTTGTTTTCGTGCTTGTTCGTTAGCCTGTGACTTCCTTATCCTGAGTATACATTACAACCCACTAGGGTTTCAGTGTTCCTATTCACTATCACTGACAACCCAAGAGTCAGACCTTCTGTAAAAATCTCTTTCTTGCAAGGAGGTCTTGTTTTATATCATCAGCAATACTTCCTACCTGACCTAGTTTGACTTTCCTGGAGCTTCTCTTCTATTTTATCTGAAAAGGCTCCCTCTACCATAACTTTGTGTTGGGTTACTTCGCTGACTCTGTGGTGCTGTTGTGGTTTTATTCTGGTCTATTGCTTTTCCTGTCAGCTGGCAGCATAAGTTACCCCTACATTACCCTGTTCTTTGTCTTTGGACTTTAGTATCTCTACTCACCCTGTTTCTCCTGTTCTAATTTTAAATCAGTACCAGACCTGCCTGCAGTTTCCAGAGTTCTCTGAGGTCTCATTCGTCCTGCTCTTTTCAGGGTTTTCTGGGTTGGACTGCTAACGTAGATCGCTAAACAGAAGTTTAAATATCTAGGCATTACCTTCAATGACACATTCACCTTTTCAAGCCATATAGACTCTGTTATCAAGTCTGCAAACATAAAACTTGGTGTTCTGTACTAACACAGGCATTCACTGACACCTGAGGCTCTCAAACTTGCCACAAATAGTTCAATACTTAATTTATTTATTTAGGAAATTGGAATTACAACCCTTTGAGTTATAGACTCATTTCCAAAGGCTCCACTTCAGAATAAAACAGACATTCATACAGTACATACATAGAATAAATGTGGGTGAGCAATCATACAGAGTGTACGTACAATGAGCACAGGTTAATGCCTATACATTTGGTAGCTAAAACAGGGCACAGCTTTCGACATATTTACCTAATGAGCAGTTAAGACCTATACAATTGGTAACTAAAGCAATGCATGATATGAGTTGGTAGTAAGCCGCCTCAGGGAGGCCTTGTCTTATACATAATACAATGCATTCATAGTCCAGTGCAACTATATGGTAACCGAGGGAGGTGAGGAGCCTGTAGGCTAGAAATAGTGAGGGCTCTCCACTGCCTGGCCAAGGGCAGGTCCATGGCCTAGCGGTGTAGTGCAAGATCCACAGGTTACTGGTTACACTGGCATTGACATGAGGAGAGGATAGGGGCCCTTAAGGCAGCTTTAAAAAGGACCTAGATTGGTGATTTATGTGACAGCCAGTGGGAGGGCATTGTACCAGGATGGAGCTCTAAGGGGGAAGGATTGCTTGGACAGGGTGGTTCTGACCCTAGGCACTTTCCAGATAGTTTTGGGGGCAGCCCATGTGGACACTGAGATGGTGGCTGCCTGAAGAGAAGCCAAAATACCTATTGGGGTTAAACCCAGGTGGATTTTTTGGGTGAAGAGACAGGTCTGGTATAATAGTCTTTCCTCATGGGAGAGGATATTGGTGAGCACGTATAGGGTGCAGCTATGTATATTTCTGTCGGCACCAGAGAGGAGCTGGAAGGCCTTATTGATTACTTTTATTTTATGAAACGCTGTAGGGTCGGTGGCAGCATAGATTGTGGGGTCGTAGCCCACCAGCCATAAGACTGAGGAGGTAATAGCAAGGCGAAGTGTTTCAGGTGGCAAGCAGTCTTTACGTCTGTAAAGGAGACCAATGCGGGTGTTGGTGGTGAAGGTGAGGATTTTTATATGTTCTTGGAATGAGAACAGTCAAATGTAATACCTAGACGCTTATACTTTGGGACCTGTTCCAGTGGCTTGGAAGAGGCAGAGTGTATTTCCAGGAGGAAATCCTTTGATTTGTTTTGGTGGTGGGCATAAAGCATTGTCTTAGTTTTTTTAATGTTGACCACCAATCTGTGTTCAGCAAATCAGTGTTCAAACTGAGAGAAGGAGTTTTGTAAGGTACTCTAGAAAGAGAGAGAGAGAGAGAGAGAGATAGGATCAGGATATGTGGCATAAAGAACAGCATTGTCCATGTAGAGGAGAAGTTTGCTGGGGCAGGATTTAGGCAGGATATTGAGGCAGATGCTGAAAAGCAGGGGACCCCGGATAGACCCCTGGTGAACTCCTGAGCGCACAGGCAACATAGTAGATATTGTATTATTAATTTTAATACATTGGGTTCTAGATGAAAGATAGCTGGAGAACCATGAGAGTGCACAATACTAACATACGGCTGTTCCAGCAGAAACAGACCACCCAGTCTATCCAAGTCTGCTCGAGTGTGCAGCTAGCACCCCTAGTTTGCAGCTGCCCCACCCCCCCATTTGTAATCCCACTGCCTCCCCACCCTCACTCTCCCTCACCACCATCTCACTGTTCTCTGTCCCATGCCCTTTTGAAACTGTTCAGATTTACATGATACCACTCATTCTGGTAGGGCATTCCATTTTGCTACCACCCTCTCTGTGAAATAGTGACTCCTCATTTCCTTCCTAAATCTTCTCCCGTTCTATTCTTAGTGCATGCCCCCTGGTGACCCTCCCCCTCCTTAACTTAAATTCCCCATCTGCCCCATCCTTATTGATTCCCCTCAGATACTTGAATGTCTCTATCACGTCCCCCCTGTCCCTTCTATCGTCCAGGGTGCACATATTCAGCTCTCAGACTACTGTCAGTCTCTCCCCTCCATTCGACATATCATGTTTGTTGCCCTCCTCTGCACCCCCTCCAGTAGCCTGATATCACAATTTAGGTATGGCCTCCAAAACTGCACACAATACTCTAAGTGCAGCCTTACCAGTGACCTGTAGAGGGGCAAGATCACCTCTCTTCACCTGGATGAAAAAATCCTCACTATGCACCCCAGCATTTTGTTCGCTTTTCCAGCTGTTCTCCTGCACTGGGCAGTGTTGCCCATGGACCCTGTTATTACCCCTAGGTCCTTCTCCTCGGTAATCCCCAGCTTAACCCCTCCCAGCCAGTATTCTCTCCTTGGGTTCTTTACCCCAAAGTGCATAACCTTACACTTCTTTGCATTGAACCCCAGCTGCCACCTATCTGACCACTCCTCTAGCTTGCTTGGGTCCCCCTACAGCCGCTTCCATTGCTTCCATCCCTCCTCTCCATTCAGCACTGCTCCAATTTTGGTGTTGTCAGCAAACAGACTCATCTTGCTCACCACCCCATGTGTAATGTCTATTACGAAGAGCCCAAACAATAGTGGCCCCAACACAGAGTCCTGTGGCACCCCACTCATTACTGGCCTTGGAGTTGAGAGCTCCCCTCTCACCACCACCCGTTGCAGCCTCACATTCAGCCAGCTTGTAATCCAGTTCATCATTTTTGCACCTACCCCTACACCAGTTAGCTTCCCCCCAAGCTGCCCATGAGGCACAGAATCAAAGGCCTTGCTGAAGTCCAAGTAAAGAACATCCACCACATGACCCTTATCCAGCTCACCTTTCACCCAGTCATAATATTCTATCAGGCTGGTTTGACAAGACTAACCTGAAACAAACCCATGCTGCCTCACATCCTGGAGGCCATTGTCCTCCAGGTATGACACCAGTCTTTCCTTTAGTACTGTCTCCATGAGTTTGCACACTATGGAGGTGAGACTTACCAGGCAATAATTACCTGGTTCATCCCTTGGTCCGCTCTTGTGTAATGGTACTACACATGCCATTCTCCAGTCCACTGGCATACATTCTGACTCCAGTGAGGTGCTGTACAGATCCGCCAGCAGCTCTGCCAACACCTCCACCATCTCCATCAGCACCCTGGGTGGATACCATCTGGCCCTGGTGCCTTGTCTACCTTCAGTGCCCTCAGTCCCTCTTGGACTCTACTTGTCTCAATTCTTCCATCTGTTGCCTCCTCTCCCTCAGTCCCCACCCTCCCAGCCCATGGTGGTAGCGGTCCCCCTTTTCTTCTGTGAACACTGAGCAAAAGTATTCATTCAGTGCTTCTGCCTGCTTCTCACCCTTTTCTGTCCTCCCAACCCCTTTTATCTTTACCATAGTCTTCTTGCACTTCCTTTTGTCCCCGATGTATCTGAAAAAGTCTCCCCCCCCCCACGTTAATTCCCTGTGCTAATCTCAGCTGCCTCTGGGCCTTGGCTTCTCTCACTTTCTGGTCACCTCCCTGGACCATCTTGCATACTTCTCTCTGTCCACTTCCTTCCCTGTCCTTCTATACCTCTAGTGCACCTCTCATTTTGCTCTCACCACCTCCACTGCCTCGCTGTTCAACCAGCATGGTTTTCTTGCTCTGCTCCTCTTACTCTGTGTCTTGGTGCAGGCGTCTGTTGCCTATGTAATCCCCCTTTTAATAATATCCCATTTCTGCTCTGCATCCATCTTCTGCCCTATGCCCTCTCGTTTCCCTTTCAGTAATTCCTGTATCCTCCCAAAGTCTTTTCCCCTGAAGCTTACTACCTGAGTAACTAATTCCTCTGGCTCCCCACACATCGTGATATTAAACCACACCATTAACAGAAGACATAGACACGTGTTTCGTCCTACCAGGACTTTGGGGTAACCCTTGCCTCAGTGTTTGCGCACAGAGGTTCTTTGTCTTTTAAATTTTTTTTATTTTAATGGGTTCACCACAATATATCCAAGGCACACTGCCTTAAGGGTAGCTGGTCCATTCCACTGGGGTGTCAAATAGACGAGGCATACTGATGAGTCCTGGTAGGACCCTTTGCAAACTGTGTGAGAAGCCTTTCAGCACCATGCAATTCTGCTTTAAGTTGGACCAGCATAACATTCTGTGGTGATTTGCATATGCAGCCCATGATGCTTTGCATTGTGGGGGCATGTGTGATTTTGTATTTTCTTGAAACTTGGCTTCCCAGCCAAATGCCCTTTGAGGTAACCCTTGCCTCAGTGTTTGCACACAGAGGTTCTTTGTCATTACTAGACCTGATGTTTTAATATTACTAAAATCCATTTCAGACAACATTAGCACAGTCTCTGACTCCCTTGAACCATGACTCCTTAAGCTTGTTATTCCCCTTATAGCCTTGCCACTATCTGAAATTTATACACCGTTTCTCTGTGGTATCAAGGTTCCAGATATATGGAAAATTGCACAAATTACTCCAGCTTCCAAGAAGGGAGACCCAAAGGATATCACAAATTATGGGCCCATTGCCATTCTCTTGGTCCTCAGTAAAATACTGGAGAAACTTGTTGCCTCTCAAATAGCTGCCCATCTAACAAAACACAGCCTTCTCTCTGAAACAGAAATGGCTTCAAGAAAGGACACAACACATCACCGCCCTCCTTAAACTCACAACTGACATTCTATCAAACATGGATGGTGGTCTACTTACGGGTGCTGTCTTTATTGACCTTATGAAGGCCTTCAATCTCGTTGATCACCTACTGCTTCCAATCACACTTCATAAACTTAGGATCTCATTTCTTGTTGTTGAATGGCTTAGGAGCTACCTGTTGAATAGGTCCCAAATGGTTAAATACAGCTCCTCCCTATCTGGAAGCTCTACCATCTATATTGGTGTGCCCCAGGGATTCATTCTGGGTCCATTGCTCTTCTCACTTTTCATAGTCAATATTACAGATGCTTTCAAATCATGTTCATTAATTCTGTATGCGGATGATCTGGTCCTGTGCTCCAGCTCCTAGAATGTAGGGTGCATCAACTCATCTTTGTGCACTGATCTCAAAAATGGGCAACACTGGCTATCTGACCATAAACTGGTAAAGAATACAAAAAAGACAAAGGCCATGCTTCTAGGCTCAGTCCAAAAGCTTAAGGTGTGTTCCACAGACCTGCAGGTAAGTGTTTTAGGAGGCTCACCTATCAAATGAGTAATGCCCTTCAATTACTTGAGGGTCCTTCTTGACCAATCTCTTGACTTTAACTTGCACATTCAATCTGTCTGCAAAACTGTAAATTTGAAACTGGGTGTTGCTTACAAAAGTAGCTACATGTTAACACCTTCTGCAAAGTTGGCTATTGCCAGGGGTATCCTGCTCCCTGCCCTTACTTATGGTGCCCCCATCTTTGTTGCAGCACATAAGTCTTCCCTCCATAAACTGAATGTAACGTACAACATATGTAGATATGCCTCCTCGTCTCCCCGCCTTACGCACCACTGCCAACTCTACAAGGGCTTAAAATGGCTCTGTAGCAGCACACAGGAAATATGCTCTGAGCTCACTCATTGATTCTGTACTTCATCAGAATACACCATCCTCACTTGCCACAGTGCTTGTTCCCCAAAACTCCCATCATGGCCTGCATTCAACTGATCAATCCTTACTTCACGTACCTAGGTGTCATACTTCCAAAGGCACTGCCGCATTCCAACATTCTGCCCCTCAAATCTGGAACTCTCTTCCCCTAGACCTGCAGTTGACAAAGTCTCATCTCAACTTCAAAAGTGAGCTGAGGCGATATTTATCTCTGACTGACACCTGCACTTGTTTTAGCCACACGATTACCCTTATCCCGATCTTCTCTCCCTCTCTTCCTATATTCCTTATACATTTTCTCTACTCCTCACCCGTTTCTTTTTAACCTACCCTATTCTTTCAACCGCTAGCTCTTACATGGTATGCTCCTTACACCTTGAATGCAACTATTGACTTCATTACTTGTATTCTGTTCAACTGCTCGTCTCTAACCTTGTTGTATATTTTACTTTTGCCCTATGTTACATTGCTTTGCCTAATTATGTGTCCAGTCATTTATGTTATAAGCATCCAGCTCTTATGAAATATTCAATATTATTCCTATGTATTATCTGTTGACATTGTTTGTAACCCTTCATATGTATGTACTGTAATTGCTCTCAAGAATTGTTAACAGTTTGTATTTGTTGTACTCTCCCAGGTTGTGCCTGAAAATAGTCAATTTTGGCTAGCGCACATGCCCGGTGAACAAAAACGAAGTTAAAAAAAAAACTAAATTTAATTTTTAGTTATTTCAATCTAATTTTAAAATGTTGTATCCAAACTTTTCCAGTTTCAGACTTTAGAGAATCATACAGAATGAGTATGTACAACATGTTTTAAGTCTCAAGCTTCAAAGGGGGCTATGTTATAGGTAACCAAACATTTTGCCAACATTTAGATTTCTGTTATTTGAATATAATTGTGATAGTACTCATTGAAATGTTAGAAAAATATTACAGGTATACAGGGTAGCACAACATCTATATATATGTATTTAGTGTCATATTTCTAGCTTCAAATGGGACTGAGTTCTACAGTAGTCTGACACACATGCCGACAAAATTTAAATTTCAGTTATTTCCCTCTAAATTTATGTATGTATGTATGTATGTATTTGGTAACCTGGTTGGTGCACTGATCCAAATACCTTTTTCAGGCATGACCTGGGCTAGAAACTGGCACAAATAGTGTAAAATACAGTGAAAGAGCAGCATGTCTCATACAGGCAATCTAACTGGGAGTTCAGTGTAGGTCAAGCTGACAGTGAAAATATAAAGTAAACAGTGTCAGATACATCAACAGCTGAGCATACCAAGGTATATAACATTTAGGTAAACAGGGCAAAGGGTATACTGCCCCCCCCCAACAGTGGCACCAATACAGAGATCTTCCTCTCTGCCAACAAAATTGACAGTTCATCGACAGATCACTGTATTGGTGTGCCTGAGTCAGGGGCACACTGTCTTCTGGTTCTAACATACTAAAATGCCAGCAGAATAGGCCTAACGATCTTTTGAATCTGCTCGATTGGTCAGCCCCCAACCTGGGTGCTGACCTTGCTGCCTCCCTCGCCTTCTCTGACTTCTCCCTTCCCAGTTCCAGATATTCTTGCTGCATTGGATTTTGCTTCCAGAACCCCTCCTCTGTACCTGTCCCACCCCCTTTTGAACCCCTCCACCGTCTCTGCCTCCACCTGCAGGGTCCTGACCCCCTCACTGACTCAACTCTGACTTGGAGTTGACTATAAATAGAATGGGGGGTGCAGTGGTGAAGCCCCACACATGGGGGTTTTGGGGGACAAAGACCCCTACAGAAAAATGGACCAGGAGTGAAATGGGATTTATGTTTACCGCAAATCCCACAGCTGTGATGCCAGTCATTGAAACTGTTGTTGAACCGGCATTGTAGAGCCAGGGTAAGGTTGCTCCATCATTCAACAATAGGAATAACAATAGTATTCAGTGCAGGAGAGGACAGTGGCGCACTAGAAGGGGGAGGGCTTGAGGGTGGACTGAAAGGGAGGTGCAGCCATGCTAGCGGCCTGTGGGCAGACACAAGTCATGAAGGACAGGAAGTGTATTCCTAGTAGGGAATTTAGATGGGGGGGTTGGGAGAATGTAGGGAGGAAGGGAGGTTGTTCCATAGTGAGGGTTCAGCTGCGGAGAAGGCTCTTAGGCCCATCCTACTAGTTATGTTAGGACATTCTCGTTGGATATGGGAAGAGTGATGTAGACTGTGGCAGTAGGTTCTGGGCTGGATAAGAAAGGATAATGGAGAGTAAGAGGATTATGCAACATATCAGCAATGGTCCAGGCCAGCACGTAGGAGTGCCGTGCTTGTGGATATAGCCAGTTAAAGGACTGGTAACAAAGCAGTGGTGAGTGAGGAGAGGGGCATGGCAGATAAGGTGGCATATACAAGTGTAGGTAGCTTCTAGGTGGCTCAGGTTGGTAATGGAGGTAATTTAAAGCTACATTTCCAAATTTAACCAGATTTGAAACATTTAAACTACTATATCAAATTTCACACAAAGTTAATATTTGCAACTTTAAATGGGGATGAATTAAAAGTAATCAAACTTTCACATTTTAAAATTAAATTTTGGAAGAATGTAAACTGTAAATTTGTAAACCACAGAAGCATTAATACTGGAGAATACAATACACTTATAGTGTGCAGTTTCTTAGACCTTACAAGGAGACTGTGTCAATTTTATTAATTGTTTGCTGCCAGAGATTGCAAAATAACATCTGACTTAAAGTTGAACTCCAAAAGTCTGTGACAATTGTGGAATTTCATGAAAATTCTATAAAATTGGAATTTGCTAATTTTACTAAGCCTTATCTGGGGGATTCTAATTACAGGACAGGGGTACATGAGGTAGGAAGTGCAGTGAATCACCAGGTTCAGGAGTTCGATACATAGTTTCATGAAGAAATAGGCAGCTGAGCCAGACAGCACACTGGTGGTAGACTCCCGGCCCCAGTTGGAGCAAGGTAACACAGACTGTCAACAATTCCAACCTGAATGTAGGATACATAAGGATTACACCCAGTAAACTGATGATCCAGGGATCCAAATGTAGGGTTGTCAGAACTAGTTTGTCAAAGATTTGAACCCTCCTCGAACCCTGGTGTTCAAGTTTTAACTTAGAACTCGAACACTAAACGGTTCGCAAAAAGGTTCGAATCACCATGAAGATGTGAGGCGTTGTCTGTTTGCCTCGCGCATTACTACGTACGGGTCAGGTGAGTTGAGTAGCTACACGAGCCACGGGATCTGTGGGAGTATTTAGGCAGATGTGCGCGAGGGAGGCGCCATTTGCTGAGGATGAGGCGGAGCAGCAGCAGCCTAGCTAAACTGTACTACTAGCGTTGGCGGTTAAGCGTACTACTACTCTTGTCCAATACTGGCCACTTCCATCATCCATTTCCTGTGAGACTGAGAACAAAGAGGCTGAAAAAGCTCAAAATCGGATGGGAGTGGGACTAGGGAGGTTCAGGACAGGTGGAGGATTAATCAAGAATTGGGAAGGGACTGGGGAATAGGGAGGGATTGAGACCGAGATCAGTCAATATCAGGACTGGAGGAGGACTCAGGAGGACTCGGAGAGATAAAAAAATAAGAAGAAGTGAAGAACCTTTGTGAAATGTGATTATTTGAAACTGCAGCACTGCTCAGTCAGTGGTACTGCAGCACCTCAGCAGCTGCCAGCAACAAGCATACAAGGGGGGCACAAAAAGGCAAATAAATCTGAACCCTTCCCAGTGTAGTGTGTGTGTGTCACAGAGAGAAGCCCAGTGTGTGCCCCTTGACTGCACTGTACCCAACCCAGTGTGTGCTACAGAGAGAACCCCAGTGGCCAGTTGTGTGGTGGCATTAACCTTACATGACAGAATGTAGAAATATAATTCTCATTTCCTGGGTTGCGTTTGTGACTCTGTCTCCTGTGGTCAGCCCATCACCCTGCTGCTGTGTGCCTCTTGACTGCACTGTACCCTACCCAGTGTGTGTTACAGAGAGAAGTCGAGTGGCCAGTTGTGTGGTGGCATTAACCTTACATGACAGAAACATAGAAATATAATTCTCATTCCCTGGGTTGCGTATATGACTCTGTCTCCTGTGGTCAGCCCATCACCCTGCTACTGTGTGCCCTTTGACTGCACTGTACCCTACAGTGTGTGTGTTTAAGAGAGAAGCCCAGTGGCTAGTTGTGTGGTGGCATTAACCTTACATGACAGAAATGTAGAAATATAATTCTCATTCCCTGAGTTGTTGGTTATGTATGTGACTCCGTCTCCTGTGGTCAGCCCATCACCCTGCTTCTGTGTGCCCTCTGACTGCACTGTACCCTACCCAATGTGTGTTACAGAGAGAAGCCCAGTGGCCAGTTGTGTGGTGGCATTAACCTTACATGACAGAAATGTAGAAATATAATTCTCATTCCCTGGGTTGCGCATGTGACTCCGTCTCCTGTGGTCAGCCCATCACCCTGTTGCTGTGTGGCCCTTGACTGCACTGTACCCTATCCATTGTGTGTTACAGCGAGAAGCCCAGTGGCCAGTTGTGTGGTGGCATTAACCTTACATGACAGAAACGTAGAAATATAATTCTCATTCCCTGGGTTGCGTATGTGACTCCGTCTCCTGTGGTCAGCCCATCACCCTGCTGCTGTGCACCCCAGTTGCAATGTATATACCTATGCCCAGCAGCCCAATCATTCTGTAAGCCTTGAACCTGGGATCCTTTAGTTGCAAACTGTCATATTCTTCAACTACTTTCAGTCCACGGTATCACAGTGTCTCACAACAAAATAAAATTTTGGAGTTGTAGCAGCGATCACAGATCATTGCTTTGTTACACAGGAATTGTTTGGGTGTGGGTGTGTTCACATGATATACATAGTAGTACTAGTACTGTCTGTTATGGCTGACACCAACATAGATGAAGCATCTAGTGCTGGTGTTGGAGCGAGTGTTGGTGGTAGTGGTTATCCTGGTGCTAACAGAAATAACCAAAATGTTTCACGTGATAAAAATTCAACAAACAGCAAAAGAGCAACAGTGAAGTGTGGTAAAGGGGGACCTTTTAAGAAAACCTGTACAGCTGCTGGGGTCACATGGAGAGGCACCATAAGGTATGCCATTCATGCTGTTAAGATTGCTGTGACTAGCAGCAATAATGCAAGTGACAGTGAGTCCCTCTCTGACTCAGACAGTAGCTCTTTGTCTCAGTCCGACACTGTTGTGTCTCGCGACAAATCATTACTTCCTCAACAAAATGAAATGAGGAAGTCTGCTGACAATGAATCAGGTAGTGCACTTGCAAATACATCCAGCACTGTTGGCAATGAAAAGGACATATCCATTGAATCCACCACTTCTGTGTTGGCCAGCAATGAAAAACCATCAGAGTCTTCTGCCCACTCTTCTAGCACCAAGGAGCATGTCCCAGGTTCTGTTAGGACAGGTGAAAAGACACAAACAGTCTTTAGCTATCTTCCTAGCCTCGAACAAAATCTGTCACATCTGAGGTGTGGAATTATTTCTCTGTCAGTAAAACTGATCCATGCAGAAGCAATTTGTTCCTGTGTAAACAGAGTGTAAGCCGTGGTAAAGTTGTGTCATGCCTTGGCACTCAGCTCTTAGCGCCATCTGAAAAAGCATTCAGTTTTGCTTGATCATCCAAAACCCATGTCCTCCATCTTCCAGACTGCCGTGAGAGGGTCAGGAATCTGAAATGGATACTGAATTGTCTGAACTTGATGCGGGCAGAACCACTGCCAACCCTAGGATCACTGTTACCACCAGTGCCAGCACCATTAGTACCAGCTGCACATCCAGTGATGGCACTGAATGTATAAGTCCTAGTCCACCATCTCTGCATCCATCTGCCCATCGAAAGCACGGTGTATAATAAACCAGCAGGGACATGTTGCAAACAACTAACACTGTCTCAGGCATTTGAAAGGAAGAATACCTTTACTAGAAATCATCCAAAGGCCCTTCATCTTAATCACCGAATTGGTGAACTATTAGCAAAGAGCCCTTCTCCCATACTCTTTGGTAGATCATGAGGATTTTAGGGAGTTCATGACATTAGCAGAGCCTTGTTATAATGTTCCTCATCGAAGGTACTTTTCCTATGTTGAAATACCAAACATTTATCAGGCTTTAAAAGCAACAGTGATGCTTGCACTTAAAACTGCAGAGGGTGGGGTTATTCATGTCACAACAGATATGTGGACCAGCACTCAAAACATAGATTACATGTCCCTTACCGCTCATTGGGTCACGTTTTCTTGTGCTTCTTCAAAAACAAAGACACCCCAAAAGATGGTGCTGCTGCATATAAAGAAGTTTGGGCAAAGTCATACTGCTGCAAACATCTTGCTGGAACTAAATGACCTCCTTGAAGAATGAGTTTATTCTCACGGTCTAAAATGTGGCTTCATAGTAAGTGACAATGGAGCCAACATCTTAAAAAGCAGTACAGGATGGAGGATTTCTGCATGCTTCTTGCTTTGCACATTGCTTACATAATTGTCACGGGATTTTTCAGCAACGAAACACAAGTGGATGGTATGATTGCTGTTTGCAAAAAAATTGTGACTGACTTTTCACATTCAACCAAGGCTATACGGACATTGTCCGAACTGCAAAAAAAAAACACAAGCTGCCCCAGCAAAAGCTGATTTAAAATGTTTCCACTCATTGGAACTCAACACTTTATATGCTGCAGCGCCTCTTGGAGCAAAAGCAAACTGTACATGATTACTGCTCCAGTTACATTATTGGAGATGGCATTATGCTGTCTGTGCTGCAGTGGAAATTAATGGAGACAGTGTGCTGTATCCTAGCTCCTTTTGAGACAGCTACAAGGGACATGTCTTCTGAAGGTGCATCTGTGAGTCAGGTTATCCCACTCATAATGCTCATTTCACATCATCTTAGTGTTCTAAATCTACAAATAGAAAAAGACTGATCTGAAACGCAGACAGCATGTCGCCTGTATCATGGGAATCTCATAAAGAGAATGAGCAAGCGCTCCAAAACCAATGACAAATTAGTTGCAATGACGAAATCAAGACACTACATCCTTGCAACTCTCTTAGATCCCAGGTTCAAGGCTATACATCTTCCAAAAACAGCTATATAGAGCAGTACAAATGTATGTTGCTAGATGAGCTGCAGCACTCACAGGAGTCAAACACAGACACGCACAGTACCCTCAGGTTGTCATCACCACAACATGCAGGTTCATCTTCACAAGGGATACAGAACTGGAAAAGTCACAAACATTAACAGTAGTTGTTGCACAACTTGCCACTTCTTCAACCCTTAGTAGCAAAGCTAAATCTGTGGCAAAACCTTTCCCAAATTGCTGCCATACCAGCTTCTGCTGATTCCTCTTCTGAGCGGTCTCTGTCCATCATGGTAGACAGTTACCTGCAGAACTGCCTATTCCTATTGATGCATGCCCTTTTGAATACTGGAGATCAAAAAAGTCAATTTGGACAGAGCTGTATGATGAAGCCTGTAAATATCTTGGTTGTCCTGCAACAATTGTCTCTTCAGAACGCATGTTTAGTACAGCTGGCAATATTGTAACAGACACCAGAAATAGTTTGCTGCCAGAAAATGTACACACATTAACTTTTATTAAAGTTAATAAGTCAAGATTTTCGTATCCTACAAGAGTATACAAACTGATCCTGAAGTGATTGATGTTGTGGATGTTGATGGTGATGACAACTCAGATGGTGGTGGCTGGTAAATACTGTGTGGGACGGAGTCTCTCTGCACCAAAAAGGAAACTTTTACAGAATGTGATGACTTTGGTTGTCTCTCTCCTTTCTTGATCTACTACCTTGGACTATATACCCCCAAAAACTTTCACCATTTCATGGCAAACTGCTTTGTAGCTAGGGTCTAAACTAAAGTCAACAAGTTTTATATACAGGGCAATTTTAACATCAGTGGGAACAGGCCCAAATTTGGCAAAAAAAGGGACACTGTCACATCAATCCTTTCTGTATCATATTATTTATAGTTAAAGTGAAAACATATATTTTTGGATTTACCTTCTGTGACTTTGTGGTGCATCAGTATGGGCTGGGACAGGAGGCGGTCTATTTTCAATTTTAAGAGGACAAAACAATGAGTTCTAATTGGTAGCTGTTTATTATTTTTTCAATTACAGAAATGTTAGCCATAAACGAAAAATGGATGCTAGTACATGGGTGAGGGTTGTGGGTTGATTTTAACATGGGTGTAAGGATGGCATGGGTGCTACTTCACAGATGAGGGTGGTGGAAGAAAAGTGAAATGGGTGATGGGTTGAAAGGTGGGTGTTGTTTTAGTTCTTTCATTTACAGATTCGTGATCAGCTGGGAATGGTGAGGAAAAAAATGATGACAGACCGAACCTACTGTACACATAATATATATTCTTATTAAATACATTGCAAACTGCTGCCACCTAGCACAATTGTCCCGTCCCCTTTAAAAAAAGAATAAAGGAATCAGAAATAAAAGAAAATCTGCATCAGCAGTATTCACAGAATGTGACGTATCATAAAGTGTTTTTGCTTTACAAGAAGTGATAATTTGAAACATAATGGGGTTGACAGAGCTGTCCCTTAAACATCACATGCCAACTGCTGCAGCTACATTAAAAGTTCCTTAGTATGTGGTGAGGAAACCACTTTTTTTATTTATGTGACTGAAATACAGATTTTATTGAAGTATCAGCTTCAAAAATGCATCATCTTAGAAAGTTGTAAGTATTACTTCAATTTGCCAACAAAAATGTTGGTATATGTATGCATTACCTTAGAAAATTGCATGCATTTTTGCCAGCAACAATGAGTGGCATATTTTTTTTATTCAAATGTCTTGACTGACTACGTTATGACATAATATGTTTTGCAACAGTTCCACATGCTACTGCTGTAGTACTTGACTTAACTTTGTTATAAAAGCTATCTTTTAAACATAGCAACTTTTGATTTACTCATTTAAAACAGAAAGCAGCAAATAGCTGAAATTAGGTAATATCAGTTATTTTTTCTCATAATTCATGACGATGAGTATATATACCTGAGTACATAAATGGCTAATGTGCCTCTTTCTTTCACTAAGGAACTATGATGCAGCTGCAGCAGGAAAACTTTTAACATATGGGTGGGTGGGTGGGCCTGTTACATATTAAGTTGTTGGCTTTAGCAAACAGAAGAAACCATAGATAAACCTGGTTGTATTCCTAGCAATGTCACACATGATAATTTCTCTCCCCCTTATATTGAACAGTTTTTCCTTTACATGTATTTTATTACTATCTTCGTTACTGGCAGAACAATAAAAAAATAAGGTTCGAGTTCTAAAAAGTTCTAAAAAAAATTAGAACCCTAGAACTTTTTGAAAAGTTCTAGACTAGAACTAGAACCCAGAACTTCAGAGGGTTCTGACAACCCGATCCAAATGTACATACACATCTGGGACTCAGAGGTACTCAAAAAGATATAGTGGAGGAAGACGATGTTTGGAGCACCAGGAAGGAAGAATTCTGGCTATTCCTACAGGATAGTTTTATAGTAAAAGGAGTAAGTGACTTATTTTTAGGGATTTTGTTACTGTAAAGAATAAAGAGGATATCACTGTTTCCAGACGTTCCACTGAGTCAGTCTGTCTATGCCAGGCTGGGGGTGGGTGCAAAGTAGTCACCCAGATGGGAACAGCAGGACTGCAACAATCTCAGCCCAGCCTAACAAATAAAGCAGTGATATGTAAATTGTGAATGTTAAAATCCACAAAAAGAATTCTGGTTGCTTACTCTGTATGCTACTATAAATATCTGAGAAAATGTTACCAGTAATTTGTTTGTTTTTTCCACCGTAAATTTAAAACTGCTAAACCACTTATCCAGTTGTGTTAGACACCAGGATACAGTGATATCAGATATACGAACATACAAAGAAGCCAGCAGAGGAAGGCCATTTTGTCTATCAAGTCTGCTCATATTGCAGGGTCCACAGCTTGAGCTAATGTCCCTGCCCTCCCTACCACTCCTCCCATCCTCCCTACCCATGATTCTTACCTTCCCCCTATGCCTATCCCAGCCTCTCTTAAAGCTGCCCACTGTCTTCAATGCGGTGACCTCTTTCAGCAGCGCATTCCAAGTACCCACCACCCTCTCTATGAAGAAGTGCTTCCTGATCTCCCTCCTAAACCTCCCATCCTCCAGCTTAAGACTGTGCCCCCTCGTGATATGGTTACCACTCAGCTTAAAGAGACTCTCCTTATCAACCTTATTTATCCCTTTTAAGTACTTGAATGTCCCAATCATGTCCCCTCTCTTTCTCCTCTCTCCTCTCTTCCATGGAGTATGTTTAGTGCCCTCAGCCTCTCCTCGTATGCCTTGCCCTGCTGACCGGCTATCATCTTTGTAGCCCTCCTCTGTACTTTCTCCAGCAGATTAATGTACTTTTTGAGGTGTGGGCACCAGTACTGAACTCCATACTCTAAATGCGGCCTTAACAGTGACCTGTACAAGGGCAGTATAACCTGCTCTCTCCTACTACTGAGCCCACTAGCTATGCATCCCAGCATCTTGTATGCCTTTGCTGCTGCTTTCTTGCACTACGAGCAGTGTTTCAGGTCACTAGTGATCATCACTCCCAGTTCCATCTCCTCCTCTGATGCAGCTACTCGGACTCCACCCAGCTAATACTCTGTCCTGGGATTCTTGGCTCCAATATGCATAGCTTTGTATTTATTGGCATTGAAGCCAAGCTGCCAGATCCTGGACCACCTCCCCAGCTTTTCCAGATCCTCCTGTAGGTTCTGTATCCCTTCAGCTGTGTCCACTGTACCACAGAGCTTGGTGTCATCTGCGAATAGGCACATTTTGTCCTTAATGCCATTCCCAGTATCACTGATGAAGACACTGAACAACGCTGGCCCCAACACAGAGTCCTGTGGGACCCCACCGGTTGCCTTTCTGGTGCAGATAACTCTCCCCCCTCCACCACCCTCTGGGTTCTGTCCCTCAGCCAGTTTTCCACCCATCTGACCATCTTTTCCACAACTCCAAGATCTACCAACTTCCTGATCAACCTTTTGCATGGCACAGAGTCAAAGGTCTTGCTGAAATCAAGATAGAGGATATGCACTTCAAATGTTGATTGCTCCATGATTCCCCCACCAGAAATAAATCTCTCCACACTCATTTATGTTGGATGCACACTGGCAATATTTATTAAGGCACACCAATTATATTTACATTACCAACTTCATATTTCAACAGTACAGTACAGTACAGTACGATACAACCAAAATTCAGTTCCCTTCTTCCTTTCAGAAACATTCTTCTGACTTGATCCTGTTCTCCTTGTGTGCTGTGCTTCAGGGTCTGGAACTCTGATCCAGCACCCCTCATTATCACCAGAAACCAGGTACTATCACTTACTCAGGCCACATCTGCACAGGGTCAGATTCTAGTCCACACCCGTCTAGGTCCAGACCTGTGATCTGACCCCTAGTTTCTATCCCTTCCCCCTCCCCCACTTACTTCCATGCCTGGGTTCCTTTGCCCCAGTCTGTGCTGCCTCCCCTGCCCCCCTCTCCTGTCCCCCCTTTTCCCATTTCACTCCCCCTTCCCCATTATCTCCTACCCTACTGTGGGCAACTTGCTGTCCCCCCTGCCAGGCTCCTTCCAGCCCCAGGACCATCCACTGCCCTTCTGCTGCTCCCCTGACTCTGGACCAGGGCACACCAGGGTACCATGTCCCCGTACCATCAAATTTCCTTGCCATGCCAGCAAGTGCCAATCCCAACTGCCTAGGTCCAGGTGGGCGGGTGGGAAATCTTTTCCCAGCAAAAGAGGGAGACCAGAAGGTTGCAAGCCCTTAAGTAGCCCCTCAAGGCCCCCCAAGCCCCCCATTAGCCTCTCCCCCAAGCCAATCAGCATGCTCTCCTATCCCCTGGTCATCTGACCCTTTCTGGTGTCACCAGTCTCTTCCCCTTTTCTATCCCCCCCCAGCCTTTTTCTGGCAGAGGGATATTAGACAACCAGGCCTGCCTTTTAATGGCAAGCCCTAGTGTCCCATGATCCCCCACCAGAAATAAATCTCTCCACACTCGTTTATGTTGGAGGCATGCAGGCAATATTTATTAAGGCACACCAATTATATTTACATTCCCAACTGCATTCTTCAACAGTACAGTACGCTACAACCAAAATTCAGTCCGCTTCTTCCTTCCGGAAACTTTCTTCTGACTTGATCCTCTTCTCCTTGTGTGTTGCTCTTTGGGGTCTGGAACTCTGATCCGGCACCCCCCCCCATCATCATCAGAAAGTAGGTACCATCGCTAGGTACCACCACTTACCAGGGCCACACCCACATAGGATCAGGTCCCGATCCACACCCCACTAGGTCTGGACCTGTGATCTAACCCCTACTTTCTATCCCCTTTCCGCTTCCTGCAGCTAGTGAAGGATGATGGGGCTCCCCCCTTGCGGGCTAGAAACAAACCTGGTAAGTTCCTCAGCACCTCTCCACCCAATATCCCCAACAGGCCTCAGAAAGGGAGCCTTCCACCCAGTCTGTAACCCCATCTGCCCTGTAGGCCTCTCCTCCCATGGAAGAAATGTCTCTTGCACAATCCTGTACCCTCCACCCCTTTTCTCAGCCTCACCCCCCACCACATCGGCCATTGTGGCATGAGCTGGCACCCCCCAGGTCATGATGCACTGTTGGGGCCCTCCAATTGACTGTTGATGCTGGCTGGTCCACCTCTCACCCCCTCCCTTCAGTTGTGGGGTGGTAGTTTGGCTCCCATGTGCCTCTGATGCCCTATCCATGCCCTTGCTTTGGTCAAGTCCTGGCCCAAATGTGCGCCTCTGCTGGAGGCAGCTGCCACTACTCCCAAAAGGGAGGAGTGCATTTTTCAGATTGCCTGTGGTATGACCTGTAATGAGAGAACACCTACTTCATTAATTATTGAGCCTCCCCCTAAGGTTCACTAGCACCCTGGCACACCAAACCCCCCAACCGCTTTGCACACCCAACTGGATTTCCCCTTTTGTTGCCCCTATGCAGGCCCCTTAAAAGTGTGGCTACACCACTGTCCCAGATGTCCTTCCTCCTGTTAAAACATCCCCTGATCTGGACTGCCCCATACTCTCCTCACTTCCTTGCCACTCAACATCCTCCATCAGGTAGGCCTGGGCAGGCTGCCACCTAGTTTGCAGCACCCACCCCACCCTCTTTGATAATTCCTGTGTCTGACCATCCTTGCTCCTGCATTCTCCCAATGCTGTGGTGCCTACCCTCCTTACTCTCCCCCGACCTCTGTGTCCCTTGCAACCATCCACCATGCCACTCACCCAGCAACGATTAGCAGCCATCCTGTGACTCAGACAGAATCCTCTGCCTGCCTCTGAAGCCTCCTGGTAGCAGGGACCCTCTGTCCTTAGCCCATCACCCTGATCCATGGCACCTTCCTCCTCCTAATCCCCATGTTACCTGCCAACTGATCCAATCATCCTGGCCCTCTGGGATCCAGGGCCTTCCTGACCTACAGCTCATCAAAACCCTGGGGCTCCAGCACCACAGACCTGGCCCTGCATTTTTCCTTATGCTACTTAGGAGTCCCATATGCCAGCACACTCCTCTACCTCCATCTGAGGCTTCCCCAATGGTCATCTTTAGGATAATTTAAAATAGTTTGCCAAGCCCTGAATTCCTAGCTTGCCCATGCCCCCCTGCTCAGCAAACCTCTTGTTAGCAGGCCTACCTTCAATGGTGTCTGACACTGTTGGGTCACTGTGACCCAAACAGTGTGGGGCTGGTAAATGGCACCCCCATGCCTGACCTGGCAGACTGTGACCACCTCACTCTGCTTTGAGTGGAGAAAAACCTGGCATATATGAGGAACCACCCGTTTCCTCCAGACAGAGCTCATCAGCACCCCACTAACCCATGCCTTATTGACCTGCTTTCCATCATCCCCAGGTTCCACCAACTCTTTCCCTGCTGGCATTCCCCCCACCGAGTCTCCGTTCTCAGTCCACCCAGGCTCCCATCCCCTCCTCATGCCCAGCTGGTCTGCCTCCTCCCTCTCCCTTCTGAGTCTTGTCCTCCACTGTTAGTCAGCCTTCCTTCCTTTCACAGAGGTTCCCCCGCTCTGAACCTTGCTAGTATCATCTATCTCTGGGGTTGAAAACAAAAACAAAGAAATCATCCCCCCCATTCACTGGGCCACCAGCCCCCAGCTCCTCTCTAGGCCATGTCACCTAAGGCGAGGTCTCTCTCCCAGGGGATGCAGAGGGGCTCACCCTGGCATGCCCTCTCCACTCCTGGGCCCCCTTCAGTTTAACCCAACCGTTCTCTAGGCCTTATGGGCATGCCATGCCTATGGACCTATCCAGGACTGCCCCTGCCACTGAGATCCCTAATATGCTAGTACCATTATAATCAGCCTACTGGCCACTGTCCTGTGCTCTTCATGCTGCGTTCCTCACTAACCCTGTCCTTGTTCCCTTAACTTCCCAGGTTTCCCTCCCTCTGCAGTGCAGGTTCCATTGCCTGGGACCATAGCAATGGTTTCTCTCTCCTTACCAGCTATGACCCCCCCCAACCCCAGGAGCACTTGCCCTTCTCTCTTCCACCTCCCTGGTTGATTACAAAAATCAGTGGAAGTTTCTCCCAAGCTTACTTCCTTACCCCATCTCCACGCCCCTCTTTACCCCTGGTTCAGCCGTCTGAGGCCTGAAGCCATCTCCACTGCTGCTGCCCCTTCCTTCAAGCTGGTCACCTATAATGGATGGACCAGGGTGAGTCTCTCTACTAAGTAACTTGCCCCTGGGCACCAATAAAATTGGAGACTTTTGGGTTCAATGCACACATCTCCAGGTCTTGGAACTCAGAACTCCAAGAACCTCTGCTCGATATTGCCTCCTGAAAGTCAATCCTTGGACTGTATTGCCTCTTGAAACTCATTCCTTGGACAGGATTAGGTCTTCCCTCATCTGCTTGTGCTCAGTCCCACACCACCTCCCTCAAATCCCTAAAAATATTTCCAGTGTGACCGAGGCTTCCAGTTCCCCTGTGGCAAATCTAGCTGTGCCCTACATCCTTTCCCTCCACCCAGACTAAGACTGGCCTGAGTTAACCCCCCCAGCTCTTGCAAACCTTGCAGCCACAAAAATTCATACCCAAAATACCACCGTGCCCCTACATGTGACCTGTTGGATTGTAAACCTTTTAGCCATGGCCTAAAAGGTAACACTTGTAGACTCCCGTTATACCTCCCTATGAGTATGGTCTGCCTTCTCTGCCTTGGTATGATGCTGTTGTATCTTTTATCCATAACATTGCCATGCCCCCTCCTGTGGTGTTACAGCAGAACCTTGCTGCCACTTGGCTTGGCCGATGGCCGTCTGGCCTGCTGCCATCCATGCACAGCATGCCAATGGAGACCATGCCTGCAAGGTCTTGCCACCTCCTACTCTGTCCTCCTTAGCCTCTCCAGGCTGCCCCAACCTCAGCGATGCTATCAGCAAACAACTGCCATGCATAAGGGTCCCACTCCTTTTAGGACTAAAGCTACATTCCACCCCATAGGCCAAACTTTAGTATGCTGCCCATCACCTGGATAAATGTCCTTCCAGGAGCACCACTCATATTGTAACTTGGGGTACCCGTCCCCCAAGAAGCAGTATGACTGTATGGGCAAACTAAAGCCTCTACCTGTTGATGCTCCCTTATCCTAGCAGCAAAAGATGGTGGGGGGCATGGCCCCCAACCCCCTGGCCCCCCTCTTTACAGGGACCCTGACTGGAATCATCATCACCTTAATATGCTATGCTGACTTAGCTTACCATTATCTACTTTCATAGTAATAATAATAAATATATACTTTGGGCCAGATATTCAAAAGGGTTGCACCACGAGCAACAGGGTTGTGCATGCTCAAGTCCTAAATTGCGCCATTTTGCGATATTCAGCAGGAGGCAGTTGTGCCACTGAAAACAGGCTGAGCAACAGTGCAATGCAAATGAATGCATGCTCAACTGGAGGGGGAGGAACCATGCATAAACTGCACAGCCCGATATTCAGCCGGGCTGTGCAGAGATGTAGGCGCAACCCAACCTGAGCCTGCAGGACCTTGAGCCAAAAAGAGCTTAAGTGGGGCACCCACAGGTGAGCTGCTGTATTGCAGGCGCCCAACACAGCAGCTGCCACCTGTGGCTGACCCCCTAACTCAGTCCCTGCCCCCGTAGGGTCCGATGAACGCATAGTGTACCTCTCCACCAGCCCGATTGCGGGCATTAACGTGGCTCCCCTGTCTCACACATTCCTGGTGGTCCAGTGGACCGAAATGCCCGATCGCTGGGCAGTATGTTTAAACCCACCCCGTTCACATCCCTGGTGGTCCAGTGGACGAAATGCCCGATCGCGGGCAGTATGTTTAGCCCCCTCCGTTCCATCCCTGGTGGTCAGTGGACTGAAATGCCTGATCATGGGCAGAATGTAAATGCAACCCCAGAAACATCTCCCTGGTGGCTGGTGTCCCCCCACCCCACCGCCCGACAGCCCTACACCTGCTCCCCGGCGGCGGTGAGGCGGCAGCATCACCCGTCTGCCGCCCGCCCCGCCAACTGGCTGCCGGTGAGAACTGCCCCGATGGTGCAGAGCAAGAGCCAATGGGCATGCAGCCATACCATCATGACAGTCCAGATTTGTGAATGATTCATTCACAAATCTGAGACTATCATCTTTGTATAGACTGCACACCATTGGCTCTTGCTCTGCACCAATGGGAGTGCAGTCTACCGGGCAGTCAGGTCGGCGGCGACTCGGCAGGCGGGTGGATGCTGCCACCGCCGGCTGCTGGGGGGAGCGGGGTGTGGGGCTTCATAGGTGGGTGGGGGTGGGGACACTAGCCACCAGGGAGATGTTCGGGGGTCAATTTACATTCTGCCTGTGATCGGGCATTTCAGTCCACTGGACCACCAGGGATATATTTGGGGTGGGGGTGTTCAATGTAGCTTTCTGCCCACGATCATGCACAGGGGATGTTTGGGGGTGTTGTTACATTTCTGCCCGCGATCGGGCACAGGGGATGTTCGGGGGGGTGTTATGTTTACTTTCTGCCCGTGATCGGGCATTTCGGTCCACTGAACCACCAGGGATATGTATGGGAGGAGGTGGGGAGCCACATTGCTGCCCGCGATCGGGCTGCAGGGTGCGTCGGTCCCCAACGGCTGCTTCCTGGCAGGGTGCCAGGCGCAAGTCCTCAGGGATAGGCGCACCTACATGCTAATGGCATGCAAATGGGGCCATAATCAGATGCAAATGGCACCCCCAGCACCTTGCATGAATTATGGCCCCATTTGCATGCCACCTCTTGAATATAGTGATTTTGCGCATGGCACAATGGTACTTGTGCCACCGCAAGTTGAATGCTCCACTCTGACAACTTGCAGTGGCGCAAGTTCCACTGCGCCATGCACAGTGGCTGTGGCTGGGGAGTGATATTCAAAGGAGTTGCTCAATACTAACATACTAACATACTATTTGCCAGCAGATTAGGCCTTATGGTCTATCAAGTCTGCTCGAACCTAGATCCTTAGTTGGGTGCCGAGACCCTCCCATCCCTTGTGCTCCAGAAACCCCTATCATCCATCCCACCCCGGGACAGGCCATCATCTGATACATCCACTTTCTGTGTCTTCACCCTCTCTTAAAGCTCTCCACTGTGGATCTCTGAACCAGCTCACCAGGCAGAGCATTCCAAGGGTCCACCACCCTCTCAGTGAAAAACCTCCTCCTCTTTTCCCTCACCCTTCCACCTTCCAACTTCAAACCATGCCCTCTGGTGATGCCTCCTGCTTTAGTCTAAAGATCCCTCCATGTTTACCCTATTTATTCCCTTGAGGTACTTGAAGACCTCAATCATGTCCCCCTGTCTCTCCTCTCCTCCAATGAAAACAGGCAGAGCTCCTCAAGTCTGTCCTCATACGTCAAATCCCCTAGCCCTCGTATCATCTTTGTTGCCCTCCTCTGTACCCTCTCCAGGAGCTGTATGTCCCTCTTCAAGTGTGGTCTCCAGTACTGTACACAGTACTCAAGGTGTGGTCTAACCAGTCCATTGTACAGCGGCAGAATCACTTCCTTGCTCCTTGAGGTGATCCCTTGCGATGCATCCCAACATCCTGTTTGCCTTGCTAGCTGCTCTTCTGCACTGCTCAGTGTTATTCATACATGTATCCACCATGACCCCTAGGTCTTTTCCCTGTTGAGGCTTCCAGCACCTCCTCCCAGGGTGTACCTGTGTTTGGGTTTCCCGACCAAGATGCAACACCTTGCACTTGGTGATATTAAAATTAATTTCCATGTGTGAGCCCAGCTTTCCAGGGTGTCCAGGTCCCTTTGCAGGCCAACCTCCCTCTTCTCCCTCAACTACTGCTCCCATCTTGGAGTCATCCTGAAGAGACTCATTTCACACCCTATACCATCCCTGATGTCTGATATGTATGCATTAAACAGGATTGGACCCAGGACCGAGCCCTGTGGTACCCACTACCAACCTCTGTAGGGTTCGAGAGCTCCCCACAGACCACTACTCTCTGAGTGCGTCCAGCTATCCAGTTTTCAATCCATCTGACCATCAAAGGGCCTACTCCTAACCCCATCAGTTTCTCCACCAGACCATTGTGCACCAATTGCGCAACTCCTTTGAATATCACCCCGGCCACAGCCCTGCGCAACTATTTTGCGCAGCGCAATGGCTTGCGTCTCAGAATGGTGCAGTTTGAATATCCAGCCCTTTGTTTATAATGCGTCCTTCAAATCAAGGCACATAATTTATACCCTTTTGAGGCTTTCTCTTACTTACCCTCTCCCCATTCAGTGGTCCTCTGAGTGAGCTTTCTGCACACATGCTCATTCCTGGGCTGCTCCCCAGCTCCAATTCTTTTTGACCTGCCCCCTCACCCTGACCATGGCTTCTGTCCCCCTGGTGGATCCCTGCACTTATACCACATGCCACCTATTACAGAGAAGTGGTACCCCCATAAAGGTGAAACAGGGGTTACTGCATTCGTCACACCACAATTGAGGGCATTGTGGCCATACACCTGCTTTACCACTGCGTTCCCTCCCTGAAAGTTCCCTTGCTATGGCATCATCCTCCTTGTGGCCCATTGTCGTACCTCTCCCCAGCAGGGTGGCTGACCCCTGCAGAAGCCCCTGATAATCATACTTAGGCAATGCTCATGCAGCCATCTCCTTCCTGCATCTAACTTATGGCCTATTCTAGATTTGAATATTCTGGACCCTGGGGGCACACAGTATGCCCATTACCCATAGCAATAATATATACCCATTATGAAAACCTTGCACCCTGACTAAGTCATGCAACTGTTGATATTTCAGTTTTTGTACGTGCCTACACAGTGCTTAGTCCTAATGTTTATTTTAATCAGCCATGCTTGATATGTCACAGAACTGTACAACTGATGCTCATGTTGTCCATAGCCACCATGTTCATGTATTCCTCCCTCCCCCTCAATGATTCATCAGTTTCAAAATCACCCCATCAGGGCACATACAAAGACTCAGAAACTCCAACTCTAACTAACCGCGGGCCCCTCCCCCAGATGTCTTCTTCCATCTCTGAGACTGAGGGGGGGGTAGTCCAGAAACAGGCAACTGCATCACCAATCCCTCTGGTGAGCATGCCTGCTGGCCCATGCTGCCACCCTGCTACCTCAAATCACCCTCCACCAAGGCCCATCCATTGCTCACTTCATGGTGGACTTTTCTCATACTCCCCTTCACCACTCCCACTCATAACTGTAGCATGACCCTGGACAAGGCCCAAAGTGCCGCTAACTTGACCAGTACTATATCCAGTGTGTGGGTGGAAGCCTGTACTACCAGGTCCAGCATGCATTCTCACCCAACTGAGCCACACAGCGAGCATGCCACGACCACCCAGCCCACCCCAAAAGCACCCGAGGCACCCTGCCCCTCCGCCTGCCCTTCTGCTTTTGTCTACAATCATCCTAGACCTCAAACCCCATGCCTGCAGCATTCAAACCCTGTGCTTAGCATCCTATGACAGCACCATGTCATTCCCAAATACATTCCATTATAACGTGTATGTTTTTTTGTTTCTTTTGACCAACCAATGAAAACTCCAGCTTCGTCCACTTTTTGTTCCCCCTCAAGGTCCGGCATCCAGCCTACCTGTTCCCCTGCCCAGTCCTGGTCCTCTGGTGCCCATTCCTGAGTGGCTCACATGGCCCATAAATCTGCCGGGACAGAGGGTTCTCATTCTGTAGACTGCAACCTGCACCATTCCCTGGAGGCAATTAATTTGTCCACCGTACCCCTGCTCAGTCTCCTGCTGAAAACTCAACCAACAGCCAGTGCATCCTCAATCTGGCCCCTTGCCACCATGCCAGACAAAACCAAATGACTGGGCTTCCTGTCAAGGTGTCCTCAGCATGTCACTGCTTGCTAACACACCTGCACAATGAAACCTTCCCCTACCCCTCTGACACCATGCCCACAGCAGGCCTGAACAATGCCGGCAAAGTATGGGGAAACATACCACACCTGTGAACCGTTCCACCAATGAGTAGCCAGGTATCCACTCCCAATAGCCCAGTCCTGCCCTATGTCAACAAATGACTGCAGCCATAAACAAAACTTGTCCAAGTGCACATTGTACCACTGCTTCCATTCTCCTCCTCCCGTCGAGCTGACCCCACATGCCATGACTACAATGGCATAGCGAGTGCTGCCAGACCACCCACCCTGCCAAAATGTAGTCCATTCAGACTTCTCAATGGCTCCCCTTGCATAACAACTCTAATGGGGGGGCAGATGTCCCAAACGACAGCCTCGCTTGCAAAAAACAGCAAGCCAACAGCCCTCCCCCACAACAAAGAAATCAAGTCGGCTGCCATCTCCTTCCATACTTCACCCTCATCCCTGCTCCCTCCATTCATTATTTTGTTTTTTTAAACCCAAATCTCCTTATTCAGTCTCCCAGATGTAACAAAACAGGGGACCCTGTGAGGCCTAAGGCTTAGGGTCTCTGACTGGTGCCTTACCATTTTCTTGCCAACTAAGTGCTGAGAATCTTTTCCCAGCAAAAGATGGAAACCAGAAGGTTGGAAGCCCTTAAGTAGCCCCTCAAGGCCCCCCAAGCCCCCCATTAGCCCCTCCCAAGCCAATCAGCATGCTCTCCTATCCTCTGAACATTTGACCCTTTCTGGTGTCATCAGTCTCCTCCCCTTTTCTATCCTCCTTCCCCCCTTTGCCTTTTCCGGCAGGGTGACATTAGACAACCTGACCTGCCTTTTAATGG
Organism: Neoceratodus forsteri; assembly: GCA_016271365.2. Lineage (NCBI taxonomy): Eukaryota > Metazoa > Chordata > Ceratodontiformes > Ceratodontidae > Neoceratodus > Neoceratodus forsteri. Next base: position 8,890,919 of record CM028130.1, read on the forward strand.
CAAGCCCTATTATGTGCATGCAAGAGCAGAGAGGTTAAAAACATCCACATTTTTGAGAGTTTTCAGAAAGTTTACATAGCAACATTTTGAACCCCTGTAACTTAAACATCTCTGGTCCAATTCTCTCCATATTTAGAAGATTCTGTAACCATTGTAACATGGTTATTCATGCCAATTTACACATGTCAAGCTGCAAATGTGCCTGAGTTATATGCAGATAATTTTTTTCATGAAATGTCCTGCAAAAATAAAATTACAGACTTTGAAATAAGACATCATAATGTCATGAAATTTGGCACATTGTTAAAAATCTCGTCATTAAGTAATCATGCCAAACATATGCTCTCTGGGCCAGTAGACTGCTGGCTGAGGTACATGCAAATAACACTTCATGAAATTTCCCACAAATAAATAACAGATTTTTAACACCTATATTTCTGAGAACATCATCCTAATTTCATTAAATGTTACATATTTTGAACTCCTCATAGAGAGTAATGTGGAGTGGTTGCGTGATAGCAGATGGACCAGACACAGAACGTCAGCTTCAACACACAATCAGTGTGTGATGTTTATTTAAACCAGGTAATAATCTTAAGCAATTGCATATCCCTTCTTCAATACATCAGTTTGCAGCAACAGCCTATGAATGTCCTTCCTCTGCACCTAGTCAGCACTTACTGACCCACTGATCTATTTCTTCAGTGAAAATTATTTTATTCCCTATGTTGGTCTTGTGTGTATGGGTGATGGTGAGCTCAGAAAAAAAGAAAAACTCAAAAACAAGCTAAAGACAAAGAACATCAGTGCAAAAGCATTGAAGCAAGGGGTTACCCCAAATGGCACTTTCAATAAAGCCAAGGTTCAAAAGAAACACATCACACATACCCCCATAATGCAATGGGATCTTTATGCAAATCACCATGACATTTTAGACTGGTCCAGCTTAAAGCAAGAATGCATGGTGACAAAGGATCTCTCAAACAATCTGTAATTTACATGCATTTTAAACAACACAATGGGGGTTTCTGATCTCTACCCCAGTAACTCAGTTTTTATAATATAGTCCACTAGTAACTTTTGACCTTTCTCAAAAACACCTAGTGCCATGATATTTTCAACGTTTACAGGATTCATACACGTAAGGCACATACATCAAGGTATTTTATGACATAGTGCTATTGCACACTAAATCCAACAATGAGGAACACAGCCTGTTTTACATCAGCTCAGAGGTCACCACAATAACCTCCCTGTACAAGGACCTGAAAAGGAAAATTAAAGAGCACACTATAGCACAGTCAAGAAAGGGGAGGGGGTGCCCATAGGTGGCCAACCTTCTGGACCAGAGATTGTAAAGGATAAATTAGACTAAGAAATAGAAGAACTGTTGAAACAGATTTAACAAAAGGTCAGCACTTAAGAGTGGCAGGAGCTCCCTGTCACAAGTAAGCATGCTAAATTGTATAGCTCTAGCTTAAAAAAGACAGCAGAGTCATGAGCAAATAAATACATTTTAAAAATTCCACAAAATGCCAATGAAATTCCATTAATTTTCATGGAATCTCTCAAAATGTTATCAAAATTCCATGAATTCAAAATGTTTACATTCCACATAGGTCTAATCATGACTCTAAGCTATATTTTACATGTAATGACCATATCACCATTTTGCTCCTTCTATTATGTAAATGCAGTGTAACTGTCTGAAATTCTCACTGTGTTCCATGTATGTATGAACATGTCAATAAAATAAACTTTACAAAAGAAAGTCTGAGCTTTTGATTTGGTTTTAGGATACTCACAGTTTAATAACAGGATTTGTATTACCACCTGCCACACCCACTGACTGAAACAGATACCTAAAAAAATATATTTGCAGTATACTCCACTTATAACAGACACTGTTATAAAAGACAGTCAGTTACATTGGACAAAAACTGATTTCCCAAACCAAACGTGTCAAATCCAATGCATTTTCATCTGGTTATAATGGACAGAAACATTGTTTATAATGGACACTTTGGAGCTTTTATATGTATTTGTATTGGTTTTTTTTTGGGGGGGGGATAGTGCATAGTTGGTGAGAGAATTGGCAAATGTAGATATTAGGTAGAGGAGCTATAGAGACTAAAGAAGGCAGTATGGTGTAGTGGTTTAAGGCTCTGAGCTGCAAACCTGGAGACCTGGGTTTGAATCCCACAGCCCCACCTGCATACTGTGTGACCCTGAGCAAGACACTTGACTTCCCTGTTCTCCCAAGTTGCACCTGTAAACAAGCTTTCAGCTTAGTGTGGCCCACCTGGTTACATAAATAATATTTCTTATCAAATAATTATCCAAAGACTGCATAAACTTTTATTAGTTGATTACACTAAAAATAAGTGACTATTTTTTAATAAAACCCTTACATTAAAATTAACTTTCCTTTTACTGTCCTAGAACCCTAACATCCAACCACTAGAGTTACTGTCTTCTTCTTATTTCCTATAATAAACTTCATAAAAAACTCATGTTCCCTGACAGTTAAGTAACTCTAAATAAACACAGAAAGTACAGAAACATATATGCTAGGCAGGATTTTGAGTAATCTTTGAAGTTTTAATAGGTTTTCAAAAAAAAACCAAAAAATATAAAAGTATATAAAAATGATGACACAAAAAAATCTATGATATCCTTGCTTGACCCTTCCTCACCTTATATGTTTCATCCTGCTATATGTTCCATTTTCTGCTTTCCTTCTTCTATCCACAAATGTCAAGTACTGGTCCCATTATAGAAAGGCTTACATGTTGCTCATATTGCTGCTGCTGTGCTGCTAGGAAGAGAATCCCAAAATAATACAAAATGAACATCTTTTGTGTGAGCATTGAAACATACATCTGTTCGTACTGATGTATCCTTCTATCCACAAATGTCAAATATTGGTCCCATTATAGAAAGGCTTACATGCTGCTCCTACTGCTACTGCTGCTGTGTGCCGATGCACTGGTGTGCAAGAAGAGAATTCCTGAAGAACAAAACATGAAGTTCTTTTCTGGGCATTGAAACATAAGTGTTTTCATATTGATGCCTCCTCCTGCTAGCCACAAATGCCAAGTTGTGGCCCCATTACAGAAATGCTTGCATGCTGCAAAGTGAAGCTGCTGCTGCACTGGTGTGCAAGTAAGAAAAGAATTCTGGAAGATTCAAACATCAACATCTTTCCTACTGCTGTTGAAATGTCAAAAAGAACTAGCTGTGAAGTACAGTACATTTGAGTCTCTCCCGTTAATAAAGTCTTGACAGCATGTACACTGCTATGAAGTGAAAAGAAATACAAGTCGACGTGCTGCTTTTACTTGGCGATCTTGGTTCAGCTGCTGTGGCTCCTGAAGACTGTGATCTTGTGGAGTGAGAACATGCTGTGCTGATGCTGTTTGCTGTTGTGGTCTCAGTGACAGAGAGATGGTGTATGTTGGAGCTGTACTCTTACACACAGACTAACACATGTAAGTACTTTTTCCAGTGTAATACAGTTATGTTGGAATTTACAAGTACATGTTCAATCATTCAATGTAGATCTCATTTAAGTTGTGTCTTTTTTCTTTTAAGGCCTCATCATGGAGTCATGCAGATTTGTTCAAATGATACTAAACATTAGGATTGTGTATTGCAATGTTAAGATAAGTAATTTAGTTATTTATTTTTATAGACTTCTTGTCACGGTCATGGATGGTCGGGCCTGATACAATATAAGGTAGGTACATGTTTTATCTTCTTTTTGGTGGGTTTGGGGCAGGAGTGGGGGGCTTTAATTGAAACTCAGCCAGATTAACAAGTTGATGTTTTCTGTTCCTCTTGCTATCATTTCAGGTACTTGTCAGAAAACTTCCCAACAGAAATCCCTATTCTTGCAGCAACTACTACCTTTCCCTTCTACAGCTCGATACTACCACATCCACAACTTGGTTCATGAGTCAATGACCAGCCTTTACAGTGCTAGACCCTGATGAGCCTGCCTCGTCATCATCATAACAACTTCTACTACTAAAATTTGGAGTCACACAAGGAATAGTGTTCTAGGCAGCAGCACCACAGCAAGAAACCACTTTCCATGACCATCTCTTGGCAGGCATTTTTTAAGATTAGGATTACACAGACAGTCAACAAGGAAATAAACAAGTGTAACACAAAAAGTGAATTTGTCCGGTCTTATGTGTTGTTGTAACAAATTCGAGAGAACAATGACAAAAACACTGCACTGTGTACTTTTTATGTTTGCTTGCATGCATGTGCAAGAAACATAGTGCCATCATCCGAGTTTTCAGAGGTGTGGCAGCTCTCTTCCAATTCAGTCAGTGTGTTTGCAGGCACGGCCGCAGTTCTCCAATGCCTGCTGGAGTGGTCTATGACAGCAGTCGAAAATGCAGTGGAGTACAGTTGAAAGGAGGAGCTACGCTTCAGTGAGCAGCGATAAGATATTGTCAGCTCATGCGCGCTTCCCCTACACACACCCAAGCACGCATACTGTGTGCTCACCCCCCCCACGCACACACTGTATAGCCAATGGGGGTGCCTAATCACCCGTTGGCTGTGCTGTGCTCACCCCCAAACAGAGTTCCATATGCCACGCTGGGTGCCCACCCCAGCGTGGCTACACATGTATAGCCAATGGGAGTGCCCAATCCCCCGTCGGCTCCACTGTCTCTCCCCCAAGAGAGTACAGAGTGCCACGCTGGAAGCCCACCCCAGCATGGCAACAGATGCTGTCGCTGATGGGAGTGCCCAATCCCCCGTCTGCTCCATGCCCCCCCAAACAGCCATTCTTGTGCCATGCTGGGAGCCCACCCCAGCGTGGCAAATGTCCCGTGTCATCTCGTCCTTTGTTTAAAAAAAAAACCCTGAAACAGAAAAACGGTCCCTACCTGTCTCTGCCCCACCCAAGCCCACCCACAACTCACCCTGCCTCCCCACACCCCCCAACCCCATACTTACCTCCAGACTCCAGCGCGATGATCTTCGGTGGACCAAGAACACGTCTGTACTCTTCAAAGCCGACAGCAAACTGAGGAACTGCCGGTAAGCTGAATGATGGGATAGATATGTTTTTTTCAACGTTGCTGCATATCTCAGGCATTTTTTGGAATTATTGCACCAAATTTTCAACATGGGGTTTTTGAGACCCCTTCTCATGAATGCTCTCACTGTCATGGCGTTAATTGGGCCTGAAGGGTGATTTCACAGTCACTGCATGAAATCACCTTTCAGGACCAAGTATGAAATGACACTGCAACTGTTCATAAGGTGGGCTCTCAAAAAGCCTATGTTGAAAATTTGGTGGAAAAATTCCTAAAAATGACTGTTTTACAAGCATGCATTGTGCAGTTCCTACGCACGTTCGTAAGTTTGCGAATTTTCAATATTTTCATTCCAGATTTTCAACATTGCCATTTTACCACACCTCCTTATGAACAGTACATCTGTCATTTTTCACATCTTTCCCAAAACGGGTTTCCGCCCATGTAGCACACAATGGCACAGTCAGTGTGCGAAATCAATGTATGGGACGCATTAAGAAAATCACAGTGACACTGTTAATGAGCAGAGGTCTTAAAATGGCTATGATAAAAATTTTGTGAAAAAATTCCTTAAAATGAGTGTTTTACGAGCGTGCATTGTGCAGTTCCTACATACGCTCGTAAGTTTGCAAATTTTCAATATTTTCACTCCAGATTTTCAACATTGCCATGTTATTACACTTCCTTATGAATAGTACAGCTGCCATTTTTCACGTCGCCCAAAATGTGTTTCCACACATGTAGTGCACAATGGTGCAGTCAATGTCCGAATGCAATGTTTGGGACAGATTAAGAAAATCACAGTTACACTGTTCATGAGCAGAAGTCTTAACATGGCTAAGTTGAAAATTTGGTGACAAAAGTCCATAAAATGACTGTGTTACGAGTGAGCATTGCAGTTTCCATGCACCCTTGTAAGTTCATGACTTTGTAATATTTTCAGTCCAGATTTTCACCAGTGGCATTTTTCCACACTTCCTTATGAACAGTACAGCTGTCATTTTTCACAACATGGCCGAAATGTGTTTTCACACTTTCAGTACAGAGATGCATGGTCGCTGTGGGAAATCATAGTTTGGGACAGATAAAGAAAATCACAGTGACACTATTCATGATCGGAGGTCCCAAAATGCCTGTGTTGACAATCTGCTGTAAAAAAAATCCCCAAACTAATTACATTATGGGTGTGCATTGCACAGTTTCTATGCACGCTCATGACTTCACCAGTTTTAATATTTTTACTGCAGATTTGAAACATTGCCATTTTTTACAACTCCCCATAAACAGTACAGCTGTCATTTTTCACATCCTGTTCGGAATGTGTTTTTGCACCTGTGGTGCTAAATGACATAGTCGCTGTGCATAAGCAGCTTTCGGCTAACAAGCTGATATTGCCACTGTTCATGAGGTGGGGGTCACAAAAAAACATGTTGAAAATTTGGAGTAAAATACCAACGAATGCCTTGGGTATTAGGGTTTCCAACCATAACGCCCCACCCTGTGGAGAATGACAGGCATCGGGGTGTGACTTGGGATTCTTGCCTGTAATGCTCATACCATTCCACACCCTGCAGCCAGTGAGAGACATCGAGGTATGCCTTGGACTCTTCGGCCCCAAAGTTCACCCCATTCTCCTATACCGCACCTATCTCACCATATTTCCTGATGGAATGGGGTGAGCATAAGGGCCAAAGACCCCAAGGCACACCGTGACACTTGTTAGTGTCTGCAAGGTAGGGTGTGGTGAAATGGCATGGCCATCATGCCTGACAACCCAAAGGCACATCCCAATGCCTGTCACTCTCTGCAGGGTGGTGGTGGGGTTGGCTTCAGTTCAATACTTCACTGCCATTCCTATTACGCAGCTCTGTAACTTATACACTACCAATGCTAATGCCAGCAAGCAAACATTTGGCATTGACAAATGCTTGTTTTATTATGTATATTTATGTTACTTTGAATGCTGAAATGTGCACTCAGAGTATTCATGGTACTATTATGAGTCACACAACAGTGGTACAGTGACAGAAATTTCAGAAGACTTAAGACAGAATTAACAGCAACGTTATATTTCTTCATTTCTAGTTGACAGGAAGCCAAAAAAACAACAGTGACTTCAAGATGGAGCCGCACAGGCACAAGATACCAGATCTCAAATCTTCAGAAATCATGAAGTGGAGACACAATACCTTACTTTACGGGGGCTGGGATGACAGCAGTACCTAAACAGTTACAGAAGCAGGGAAAAGTAATGCAGGCAGGATGAAAAATTGACAGTAATGCTATTACAGTGGCCCAATAAAAAGCATATGATTTGACAGCACGCACACAGACTAAAGATCATGTGTAGAAACTGTAACCATTCGGTATACTACAACATAGTCTTTTAAACAGACTGAAAAAATTCCCATCAAACAGCAAAACTTGGTAAAAAATTAATAGAAGTATTACTGCGTGTACCCCCGAACACACAAACACTAAAACACTAGCCAACAGCACTTGGAAAGACTGCATTTATCACTGTGGTCTGTGAATCTCCCTCCTACACCACAGATCTGCCCCTCCCACGAAGCACACTTCTGCAGTGTCCATCAGTACAGAGACTGAATCAACTAAATTAACATTTAATAGTCACAAAAAAATCAATAAATGCTCTATGATATAACATCATATGGGTTTACTAAAATCGATCTACTAAATTTTATCACAGCATGTTGTAGCAAAAAGGTGTTTGTAAAGGTTTTTAGAGGATTTAAATTTCAGAGCTCAGAGCAAACTGCGTCCAGTTTTTCACTATACACACTATGTGATGAACTTAGGCTACGCAAGACGATATAGACACCTCAAGTAAAATAAAAGAAAGGCGGCTAATAAGACCTCCACTGGAGTAACAGATGGCTCAAAACTTACATGCACCAATGAACATCGGGCTACAAACAGTGTACTGAAAAAAAAAGACCATTGATCTTGGTCCAATAAAAAATGTTCTGTTTCAAAAAGTTTTAAACATAGCAAGCGGCACCCTCACCCTCGTGGCAGGAACATATCATGTGACCAATGCATTTCATGTCACTCTGACGCTTTGTCAAGACAATATAGAGCCCATGTGACCTTTCATCCCATGAATCACTAAAATAAATTCACCTTTAACTGCAAAAATACAAGGCAAAATAATGCAAAGTCCACAGAAAACAATGGGAACTTCACATTACTTCAAGATGTGTAGTTATTCGCTTTGTGGAGCATTACTCAAAATTCAGGTTATACGCAAAACATTACACATAGCAGATTTTAGGCACTTCGCCCACCAGTAATCATGACTGCTTTGGTCAGGATCAGGAATGGCCAGCAGCATAACATGGACAATGGCCTATTATTGGATGCAGTTTTCATGGACTGGACCAGTGCACTTGACTTGGTGGACTACTCCCTCCTGGAAGCAAAACCAAAACATTTAGGGATTGAACCACCAGGTCTTAGATGGTTTGTACATTATTTAAGAAATCAGAAACAGCTGATCATAGTGAATGGTGATTGGAACTTTCCTTCTTCCTGTTCAGAATTTTATGGAGTACCCCACTGTTGGAAGCCTAGGTTTGCTGGCAAAGGCACCTAGCTTCATCCAACCTCTTTTCTTCTAGGTTTGCTTGTAAGGACAGAGCAATGAACATTATCTGAGAAAGGAAAAAAATTCAGGCTCCTTTTGGCTAGGCAGATTTACTGTGTGATAGTGTTTTCTTTTGTACTCACAGGGTTCGTCACTACCTGTTGCTAACATTTTACTGTTTTATTGTTCTCTGATTCAAATTGCTGTTGCAGGGTATACTTTCTGCTGCATTATTACAGGGTGTGCCTACCACTCTGCTTCTGTTCTGTGCTTACAAATTACTGCTGTAATCTTCTCTTATTCAAGTTGTTTTTTGCAAGTGTATCTTCTGTTACTGCTTTATTTTTCTCTGTAGCAAAGTGTTTTTTGAAGGGCATAACTTCTATGAAATTATTACAGGTGGTACTTTATAGGTTTTACAGCTTTATTTATTTTCGGGGCTACTGTATTTGTTGTTGGTTGATTGTTTCTGCTCTTACCTCCAAGTTTCTTTCGTCCATGGTTGTTCTTTTTTGGCAAGGGAATGGCCCAGCCTCCCACCTGCTCAACCACCCCTTGCTACACTCCTTTTATAGGGTAGTACAGCTGTGACATTTTCTGTAGCAAAGCAGGAAGGGGAGGATCAGAGGAATAGACACACAGTAACCTCACTTACGGGGCACAAGTAATTTAACTTGTTATAACAAGTTACGTAAAAACAAACAAACCAAAAAAATCAAAGTTTTGCTTTCATTTTCCTCCTTCTATTTACTCAGATGAAATTATAAACCCGGCAAAACATCTAGAATGGATACTGTTAACTGTAGGTACTGAGGGACACCTTTCAAAAGGGTGGCTATACAGGATTTAGGATGCTGTCCTACATGCTGGACCACTGGAGAGCTAAGGGCTCAGCTCCAGACAGCATGGGCAGAGATTTTGAACCTCAAATCACATATTCAGGAGGAAATATATAATAAGAACTGCATGCCATTTCTCTAACATCCAACTGTAGACCTCGACTGCAGAGAGAAGTTGGTCTGGGAGGTTGGCAGGTGCTTAGGAGGGGCAAATCAGGTGCCTCATCAATCAATGTTCTCCAACGTATCATTGCCACAAATCATAAAATCTACAAAAAGGTATCTGACTCTATCTCTGAAATCAAACAAAGGGGCAAAGGACATTGCAGCAGAGGAGCTAGCATAACAAAACTCATCCAAAACAGGCACCAAAACAAAAAAAGCAAAAAGGAAACCCAAAACACTTCTGATCATCGAAGACTCCTCAGTTTGGGGAGTCGATACCTACCTCCAGTCGTGGGTAATGGTCAGATGTCTCTAGGGTACATCAGCATGGAAAGACTCTGGCCTAGATATTCAAAGCAGTTGTGCATGTGCAACTGTGGAAATGCACCATAGAGCAATATTCAACTGGAACCATTGTGCAGCGCAAGTAGCACAGCCAATGCACAACTGTAATGAATGCATTCGCAAGGGCAGGGGGCGTACCCATGAATACGCGGCACAGTGTGATATTCAACCCCCGTACCAAGGCGCAAGTGAGAAGCAATGGCCAGATGCACTGAGCAGACTTGAGCCTATAAAAACAGAGAGCAAGCAGGGGGACAGCACTTGCACCAGAGGGGAGCAAGACAGAGAGGAACAGACAGGCAGACAGAGAGAGACAGAATGAGAGAGAGAGAGAGAGAGAGAGAGAGAGTGTCAGACAGAGAGAAAGACATACAGCGTGAGTGAAAGAGAGTGAGAGGGGAGAAGGAGCTACCAGACCCTGCAGGGAGTGACACAGGCACCCACAGGGTTGGGAGACAGAGCTCTCAGGTGACAGATAGCCAGGGGCAGGTGGCACAGGAGGGAGTCCGGCTGAGTGACAGGCACTACCCCCACAGTGTCAAATGGTCCAGTGGAGCTAGACACCCAGGGGGTGACAGGACAACAAGGACCCTGGCCAGTGCAGTATTCCAGACAGAGGCTGTAATGAGTGGTGTGAGGAGGCAGAACGAAGTGGCCGTGGAAGGGCCCATCTGCGGTATGCACAGAACAGATGGTACCGGCCATGCATCAGCTTTGAGACCAACTCTGATACAGAGATCGTGGACCAGTATTACCTGAACTGGGTGATTCTGAGGCAGCTTTGTGAGCTGTGCAGTGAGGATATGCAGGCACCCACAAGACAGAGCCATGCCCTGACAGTAGAGATGAAGGTAACAGCTGTCGTGTGCCTGCTTGCCACAGGCACCTTCCAGAGACCAACAGGGGCCACCACAGGCATAACCCTGTCAGCCACGCCATAACCCCTCACACAATTCCTCAACACCCTGCTGCCAAATGCTGTAGAATACATCCACTTCCCCAGCACACAGGCAGAGCATACAGCAACCATGCAGAAGTTCCACAGGGTAGCATAGATGCCTGGCATGCCAGGGGCCATCGACTGCACCCATGTGGGCATCTGCATGCCACCTGGCCTGGAAGGAGTAACATGTGAACAGAAAGGGCTACCACAGTATCAACTGCCAGGTGGTGTGTGATGCCAGGGGGTGCATAACCAATGTCTGTGCCACACACGTTGGGGACGCACATGACTCCTTCATCTGGCACAGCTCAGCACTGTGCCATACGTTCAAGAGTAGAGACATCCCCACGGGTCACCTAGTGGGTGAGTATGGCAAGACCTTGGGCAGCTGGGTACAGCAGGGCATTGGAGGGGGTGAGCAGGGTAGATGCACTGATGGGAGTGCCAGTGAAGGGAAAGGGGCACAGTGACAGAGGACACCAGGCTAACCATATCTCTGTCCACACAGGTGACAGTGGCTATCCACTGAGGCCCTGGCTACTTACCCCCTACTGGCACCCATCATCCCCAGCAGAGGACCAGTACAACAAGGCACATGCCAGCATGTGGAACATCATAGAACATGTGTTCAGGATGCTGAAGGCACGTTTCCATTGCCTAGACAGGTCTGGCGGTGCCCTACAGTACAGCCCATCAAAGGCCTGCAGCCTATTCCTGGCCAGCTGCATGCTGCACAACATGGCCATTGACCGTGGGATACCAGTCGAGGCTGAAGAGGGCGACAGCAGTGAGGATGATGTGGGCAATGGGCTAGGGGTGGTGGGCAGCCTCTCATGGGTGGAGTGATCCTCGGCTCCAGAGGATGACACGTCAGCATAGGGACACGATCGCACTGGAGCATTATGGCACACACAGGTAGGTGGACAAACCCCTATGCACAGAACAGACACAGTGGCACAGCACACAGGCATGTGCAGGCATGGTCATGGGCATGCACACACAGGCATGGGGCAGGGGGGCATGCCACACACAACACCATGCAGCACTGTACAGCAACACACACACACACACACACACACGTACACCTGCAGGTATGCGCCCAGGCACTAGCACATGGCGTGGATCAGATGCAGGGCACCGATGCACAGGCACAATCAGTGCTCTGCTGCCATCATTAACACCCATGCCACACAGGCCAGTGGCTGGGCAGGTACGCACACGGGCAGCATGTGGCGTGACACACAGATGCCACGGCTGTGTCATGCACACACTCACACACATCACCCAGTTGCACACAGGGCAGTGGTAGCCGACAGAGTGGGGCACACATCTCATCTGCCACATGGACACATGACTGCCACAGACACGGGGGCAGCCATGATGTGGTCACTCGGCAGCCACAGGCTGCACAATGGCCACAGGGGGGTTTGCGACTGCCCCCAGGGGTTGAACTGCAGGAACACGACCGGGTCCTCACAGGGGACTACAGGCAACCAAACAGGCTCACTCCAGGCATGCCTTTGATGCCCACAGCAGAGGCCGGAGTCGACACTGAGGGAGTCACCCAACACTGGGTCCGTGGGGTGGACATTGCACTCCATGCTGCTTGTGGCAGGTGGCCACTCCCTATGGCAGCCAGTGGTGCAAGGCTGACCATGTCGCAGTGGCTATGTGGCCCAGGGAAGCGATCATGTCCTCCCTCAGGTGCTGTATGACCTCCAGGACCTGCGCGGTTCCCCTTCTCGCATTGCTCGGCTGCATGGTGCACCTGTCCGTGGAATGCATGCATCCTAGCTATGAGCAGAACCTGTTGCTCCATGAAGGCATGCAGCAATCAGATGTGCTCAGTCAAGAGGTCGGCACCCAGGGGTGCACTAGCATGTCCCCAACCCACTGGTGGCATATGACCATGCTGCATGGCCCACCACTCAGGTGGGCACTGCACAATGGGGTACCCATGTGGTTGGTCAATGTCAGGCACACCAGCAGTGGACCCTGTGTCCAGCCACCCAATGTCCCCAGCCATCTGCTGCTGCCATCCCTCTGGCCCCTGTGCGCTGGCCAGCACCTGGGCAGCTGCACCACCATCACCCAGCACCACTGTGCCTGTGCACACAGTGGAACCAGGGGCAGTGGCAGGCAGCTGTTCCACTGCCAACAGGCCACTGGCCATCCTACCAGTGATGGTGGATGGTATGGGTGTCCCCACAACAAGATCCCCGCTGTCCAGGATTATGGTCATGTTATCATCTGTGTTGGACCCTGCGTCTCCACACAGAGCACACCACAGCTGGTGTCCCGCTGGAACACAGCAAGGGCCTTGTCTGACACCACACCCAGGACACCCAGCTGGACGGCAGTGGTGTGCTGCAGCCATTCGAGCCCCCGGATGCCCATGGAGGTGGATGACTGGTCCTCTGGGGCTGGGCTTGCCCCCATGGCAGCTACAAGTGCCCATGTCACTGCATGCTGGTGAGCCGGTGCTGTAAGAGAACACAGTTGTGTTAGTGCTGCCATGCCAGCAGCACCCCCCAACCCCTGCCATACCTACCATGCAGTTATGGGCTCCCTCCAGTCTGGAAGCCACCACCCAGCACACCCTTGACTGTGCTGCACCGCATGGTGGCCGTCACCAGCTCCTCTTGCACCATGAGCTGTGGTATGACAACTTGGCCTTCACCAGTGGCTGTCCTGGCAGCCCGTATGGCCACCACCTTCTCCTTAATCCTGCATTTGTCGGTGCCCACCTTCTTCTTGAACTCCTGTGCAGACTGTTGGTGGCTGCCCTGCTGGTTCACGGCCACCTCCACCCACATGGCCCGGGCCTAGGGTGTGCCAGTGGTGCCACTTAGCAATGGCTCCCTGTCGAGGTACACCTCAAACAGGATATTGGCCTCTGCCTTTGAAAAGTTGGGCCTGCAGTTGCGGGTAAGCCCACACCCCTCACCCTCTTCATGCTCAGACATGTTGTTGCCTGTGGACATGGACATGTGGTTTCTGGCTGCAGCAGCCCATCCATCCATCCTGCTGTGCTGGCCGTCCCCATGGCAGGTGTAACTTACCTCAGAAGGTTGCAATACCGGTCCATGGCCTGTGCTGTTGTGTGGCACCTTTAGGGCACATTGCATGTAAATGAGCTGTTGCGCAACAGTAATGATGTGCAAATATCCCCAGTGCAAGGTGGATAGGCTGATGAGCTCATTTGCATGTGGCGGCTGACTATCGCACTCTTGCACCTTGCGCAATGGACTTGCTCTGGCGCATGTTGTGGCACAATGCTGTGACATGCACAGTGCACCCTTGTCAAGACACATGCACTGTGACATGTGTTACCACATATTGTGAACCGTGCACTAGGTGCATTATTGGGGGGCCATGGCACCTAATGTGCCATGGACCCCATGGTGCCCAGTTGCCATAGGGCCTATGGTGCTTTTGTGTTATTGAGCTTATGGCACTCGAGCGCTATAGGGCCTATGGTGCTTGGGAGCTATTGGGCCTATGGTGCTCAAGCACTATAGGGCCTATGCTGCTCAGGCACTATAAGGCCTATGGTGCTCGGGCACTATTAAGCCTATGACACTCAAGTGCTATAGGGCCCATGGGGCATGGTGCGATATGAGCCTTACTGTATTACGCACTATATGACATAGGCCCTACGGTGCCCATGCGCACTTTGCACGTGCTGACCCCTGACCTCTGCCTATGCCCCCTTGGGACTCCTGCTACACATGCCAGTGTGGCCATGCTGATGCTGTGTATCTACAGATATGCACCATTGCCAGATGTCATGCAATTGTCCATGAGGCATGCATCCCACGCATGTTATGCACGTGCACTACTGGGAACCATTTTGTTTCTGCTGTAGCATAGATAGCATGGCGTGCCATGGTGTATGATGGGCTAGGAACTGGATCCAGGTTGAGCTGGTCAACCTGGTGGCTCAGGTGGAACCGCATGCTGCTGGCCTGTTTGGGCAGCAGCCCCTGCAACAGGCCAGGTCTGATGTGTGGGAAACCATAGCTGCCAGGCTGGTTGAGGCCACATGGGTGCAGCACACTGGGAAGCAGTGCTGCCACAGGTATGGTGACCTGTTGAAGAGGGACTCAGAGTGGCTGATGACACTGCAGGCACCTGTCCATGGGGTGGGCATATGCTGCGTCTGTGCACGACCACCGTAACATGGTGTTTGCAGGGCTGCATGCCATGCTGGGGGGACTCTGTCATCGTGTGCCCTGTGGTGTGGCATTGCCAGTCACCAGTTGCACTGCACCACCACCCTGCGGTTCATGCCTGGCTGGGGCACGCACTGTGCTTTGGGGTGGGGTTGGTGAGCTCATGCTGTGGCTGTGTTCTGATGTGTGTCTGTCTGTGTTTATGTCCTAGGGCCTGAGGATAGACACCTTGCCAGGGCAGCAGAGGTGCCTGGCGGGCCACACCAGGCCACTGCAGGCCCTTCGGCAGGGAGTGCTGGATCCAGTGGAGGTGGAGGAGTGGCTGCAGGACTGGTGCATGCAGTACTGTGGCTGGCAGGTAGGCACTGTTCATTCCCTCTACACTGTACAGAGTGGTCAGTGGGGGTAGTGGTATGGCCATGGCCTCCTGTGCCATGTGCCATGTCAGCTGTGCACAGCACATGGTCCAGTGTGCATGGCACCATGGGGCAACCATTGCACATGTGTAGCAGCTGTTGGTGGGCTGGGTGTACATCTGGCTGCCACCAGTGCTGCTGTGGTTCCGCTGCAGCTCTGTGCCACCTGCCTGCCACTGTGCGGTCAGGTCTCCATTTGGCGGCGGTGTCCAGTGCTATGCACTGTTATGACATACTGGTTTGGTGGCCAGGGTGCCACTCCAGAGATGTGTGTTTCCACTGTCCACTGCGAACAGTGGGGGGGGGGGCTTGGGTGCTATGGACGTGCACTGATCACCTGTCACTTCCTTTGCCATAGGAGTCTAGAGGGGATCATGAATGCCACTCTACTATGGCCTCCTGGAACAGATTATACTGATCATATCCACCAGCATGGAGTTTGTGGGCCTGACGTGGAGGATCCTGCTGAGGGACCAGCACAGGGGAAGGCACCAGGTGGTGGCAGGCCATGGCTGCCAGTAGTGGGGACCCTACCCCCTTCTTGCCCATGACTTCCCTTCTCCTACTTTTCCCCATCCCATTGTACAGACCCTGTCTCCTGTCCCCATCCCTCACCCACCTGCCCTGTCCCTTGTTTTGTACTGTTACTGGTTGTTCAATGCATATGTTCCATGCTTACCAGTCTGTGTCTGTCTGCTTTGCAGCTGGCGAGTGGAACTATGCTGCAGTGGTGTGATGGATGACTGTGTGGTGTACCTGTGTCATTGTGAGGGCTGTGCATGGTAGTGTTCTGCCCCCTCGGTCAGTGGCTATGCCTTGGGGTGGCCATGGGCTGGCTGTACAGGCTGTGTGGTGTGTGTCTTGGGTGCCATGTGCCAGGGTGTGGCTTGCTGTGGTCCAGGTGGGCAGGGGCATGCCATCCAGTGGGGGGTGGCCAGTGGCAGCTCGCCCTTGGCCATTGGTGCCACCTGTTCCATGCGTACACTGCTCTGGTACTGGTGGGTGGGTGACTGGCTGCATCTGTGAGCTCCTTGGGTGGTGGTCTCCTGTGGGCCAGTTGTGTGTCCCTGCCAGTGTTTCTGACCTGGATCAACCACCTCCCAGTGCTATCCCAACCTTTCCTTGGTGTCTTGCTCCCTGCTGTGCCTGTGGCAGGTCCTTCTGTGCCTTGGTGCATCTTTCTCAGCCCCTTGCACACATCCCTGGTTGTGCTTTGGCACATGTTGGGTTGCTTCCTGGTGCACCTCTGACTGCGCCATGGCGCATCCCTGTGATATTCTGCCATGTTGCACTGGCGCATGTTGCAGTGCGCAACCATTGACTATCAGTCACTGCGCCATAGTGCAGATAAGTTGCGCTGCATCAGGGTTGCGCCAGCCTTTGGTGCATTTCTGAATATCTGGCACTCTGACTGCAATGCTAAAATTATGCAGGAAGCAGGAGAAAACATTGACATCCTGGTACACAAAGGGATTAACAATCTTTCCAGTCGGTCAGTTGTGGAGGCCAAGGAACACCTGACCAGGCTGAAAGACACACTGTCATTCATTTCATCTGGCATCTCCTTCTCTGAGATCCTCCCAGTCTAGTAGAGGGGACAGACAGACAGAAGTCAGAGAAGGGGAGATAGGGGAGCTAAACATGTGGCTCAAGGGCTGGTGCCAGGAAAAAGGACATGGATTTGTAGGTAACTGGTAACAGTTTTGGGAGTGAAAGATCTTTAAATTCAATGGACTGCATCTGACTAAGGAGGGAGTCAGTGCATTGGGGCAGAAGTTTGACATCTTTACAGAACATTTAAACTGGCAAATGGGGAGAGGGGTGCAGCACCCAATACACTAAATGGGAAGAACACCCATCTCCCCTCAGTTAGTGATCAAACAGCAGTTCAGCTTGCTTATAGTTAATTTGCATCACCAGGTAAAGAAAAAGGTCTGGCTCCCAATACGACATGCAGGGGAAACGCCAGACCTTACCCAATAACTAACATACTGAAATCTGACCAATGGAAAATCATGTACACAAATGCCCACAGTCTGGAAAACAAGATCCTAGACCTGCAGGCAACAATGACAGAGGCTAAACTGGACATAGTAGCCATTAATGAGACAGGGTTCACCAGTAACCACTCTTGGAAGACTTCTGTACCCGGCTATGTAATGTTCAGAAGAGACAGCGGTGCCAAAAGGGGGGGGGGGCGTGGAGTGGCCCTTTATGTCAATGAAAATATCAAAGCTACAAAAATTCAGAATATATATAAGGAGCCAGAAGAACTGTGGGTCACCCTGGGAACAGGAAATTGGACAGCCATACAAACTGGGTTTGTCTACAGGCCTCTAGACCAGGGGGAGTACATAGACACAATACTGTTAGAAGACATACAAAACATGACAGCTAAAGGGGATGTTCTGATAATGGGAGACTTCAACATGCTAGATACAGATTGGTCAATGCCAGCAGGATTATCTGACAGAACTAGACACATGGTGGATTTCCTGCAGGGGGAGGGCAACAAACAACTGGTACAATAACCCACAAGAGACAGGGCTATCCTTGATCTAGTACTGACTAATGAGGAAAGGATCACAGATTTCCAAGTAGAAGTTCACCTGGGGGGCCAGTGACCATCACATGTATGGTTCAATTTGGCCACTAGAAATAAATCATCGCATTCCAAGGCAAAAATGTGGGACTTCAGAGGACCTGTCTTTGATAAGATGGCCAATAGAGTTAAGCTAGTCCTGGCAAGAAGAAATACAGGTGAGGGGTTACAGGCAAAGTGGGCAACCATTAAGGATGCATTGCTTGAAGCAACATCCCATCATGTTAGAGAGAGAAAGGCAAGAGCAAAAGAAGGAGAAAACCACTTTGTTTCTCAAAAACAGTAGCAGAAAAGGTCAGAGCCAAAAGGCTGGCCTTCAGGAAATATAAGGGAAAGCAGTGGGATGAAGATATGGAGGCATACCAAACTGCCCTAAGGGAAGCAGGCAAGGCAGTAAGGCAGGCAAAGTCCCAAACTGAGGAAACACTAGCATGAACAGTAAAAGATGGTGACAAGACTTTCTATAGATACATTAGCGAAAGCAGAAAGTCCAGAGGGGATATTGTAAAGATCAAAGAGGATAAGGGGGAGTGTGTGGAGGACCAAGGAAAAGCATCTGTCCTAAATAGATACTTCTGCTCAGTATTTACTGAAGAGAAAGTAGGGCAGGGGCCACAGTTCAGCACCATGGACACAGGGGAAGGGAGGTATGTACTAGTCCCTTCGCAAAAGAAAGGGTCCTGCAAGAGCTCGATAAGCTCAGGGTGGACAAGGCAATGGGACCTGATAGCATACATCCCAGGGTAATAAAGGAGCTAAGGGTGGAACTAGCAGAGCCATCAGCAGAACTATTTAGTGAGTCTCTGAGCACAAGAGAGGTCCCAGAAGACTGGAGGAGGGCTCATGTGATCCCACTCCACAAGAGTGGTAGCAGGGAGGAGGCAGAGAACTACAGACCGGTCAGTCTTACCTCAGTTGTGGGCAAGATTATGGAGTTAATCCTTAAATAAAGGATAGTGCAACACCTGGAATCCATAGGAGCACAGGATCTAAGACAGCATGGGTTTACAGATGGAAGGTCCTGTCAAACTAATCTCATAAATTTCTTTGGCTTGATAACCAGAGTGAAGGACCAAAGGGGTGCAGTTGATGTCACGTACCTTGACTTCAGCAAAGCCTTTGATACTGTTCCACCTAGAAGACTGATTAATAAGCTGGGTAGGCTCAGGGTGGGCCAGAAGTTGGTCAACTTGGTGGCAAACTGGTTGGCAGACAGAAAACCAAGAGTGGTAGTAAATGGGGTGCCGTCAGAAGGGATGCAAGTCACAAGTAGGGTACCTCAGGGACCAGTCCTGAGGCCAATCCTCTTTAATATCTTCATCAGTGACATTGCAGATGGACTGGGGGGTAAGGTTTGTCTGTTTGCAGATGACACCAAGATCTGCAACAGAGTAAATGATCCAGATAGGGTGGGCAGAATGAGAAGAGTTCTGGATAAACTGGCAAAATGGTCGGAAGAGTGGCAACTGGGGTTTAACACAAAGAAATGCAAGATCATGCACATAGGGAAGAGAAACCCTGAAGCCACCTACAGGTTGGGAGGGGAGTTGCTGGCAATCACAATGGGCATCATCATCACAAATGACCTGAAATAATCATCCATGCATAAGAGGGAGGTAATAATTCCTCTTACAAGACACTGGCTAGGCCCCATCTGGAGTACTGCATGCAGTACTGGAGGCTAAACCTGCACAATGACATTAACAAAATGGAGGCAGTCCAGAGGGGTGCAACAAACAGGGTGCAGAGACTGCATCAGCAAACATATGAGGACAGATTATTGGAGCTCAACATGTACACCCTAGAGCAAAGGAGGGAAAGAGGTGATATGATTGAAACATTCAAACACCTTAAGGGCATTAACAAGGTGAAAGAGTCTAACATATTTCAATATAAGAAAAATAGCAGGACGAGGACACAACATGAGATAGAGTGAGGCAGATTAAGGAGTAATGTGAAGAAGTTCTTTTTCACAGAAAGGATGGTGGATGCATGGAACGGCCTACCTCAGAAAGTGGTGGATATGAATACAGTGCAGGGCTTCAAACAGGCATGGGATAGGCATAATGGAGCAGTAGAGGTAAGTTTTAATAGATAGGCCATTGACAGAGTAAAGGCCTATGGCACATTCATAAGGTAGAAAAAATTGGCAGACTGGATGGGTCTTGCAGTCCTTATCTGCTGTCAACTTCTTTGTTTCTTTGTTTCTGTGTTCTGCCTTGGGTCAGTTACTGTTCCCTATGTTTGTCAATGATATGTCTAATGTATGTGAAAAATCAATATTAGTATTATAAGCTGATGAACATGTATTATCTTCTGCAGCTGCTAACGGGATGCTTAACAGTAAGCTAACAAAGGAGTTTTACAAATTTAAAATTTGGTTTCAGACAAAAAAACGGTGCTGAACTGAAAGACGACAATGACCATGCTCCCCTGTACACCACAGACATTTATCAAATATTATTGTTGATTCAGACATCAAATATTGAACCAATCTGTGCTAAAACTGCAGACAACTTCAAATGTTTAGGTGCTACAGTAGAATCTTGTTTCACCTATTAGAAGAATATTGAGGTGGTTCTGTGTAATCTGCATAGAATATGGGGCTATGCTTCACATTCAACAATGTTCTTTCTTCAGAAACAAAGAAGGTCATAGCAAGAAATAGTTTGATTGCAATTTTAGAATATGGCAACCTAACCTGTGGACCATATTCCATTGGTATAATGAATAAGAGGGAGGTTCTATGTATTGCTGTCTGCCATTCAGCATTAGATAGTCTTTTCCAAGTGTACCATTGCAATCAGTACAGTAAACTACATTAGCCACCACTAAAGGAGAAAGACACCCTGAACATGGCCAATTTATTCATAAGTAAATTAATCTCAGTGCAGCAGGACCCTTGGTGGTCCTTATGACAAAGTAAGAACCTGGATGGGATCTTAGATCGTCTGAATAACATTTGTTAACAATTCCAGTGACTAGCATTAAAGAGACATTTTCTTTTCTAGCTCCTAAACAGTGGAAGGTAATAGCAGAGGAATTTGTCAAGCTGGTATTGTTCTCCATGGTGAAATAGAAGGTTTCTAGACAAGAGAGCTATGCAGAGACTAGGTTTGCTGGCATAAAGCACCTAGCTTCACCTGAGCTCTTTTTATGTTGATTGCGTGCATGCGCAAGAAACATATTTTGTCAGCTTGCTCCAGAAGCAGGTTGTGGAGGCGTGGTACTTTTGTGGCCAATGCCCCCATAGCCTTTGGAGGCTTGTCCCGCATTTCCCAATGGGGTTGCATGCTGCTGCTGACACTAGTTCAGCCAGCGTGCCACAACCTTGTAAGGTTTCTGTAGCTGCAATCAGGGGCTGCCTCACCATTGCAGCATAAGCCATTCAGCTGCAATGAGAAAGCGATTCATTATTGCTGGGTGGAACCTTGTTAGTGTGATATTGTTTGTGAACACGGTGGAAGCTTGCCACCGTGTTCACAAACAATATGAAGCAACTCCACTGTTGAGGGGGTGTCCAGTCCCCCTCAGCAGCATGTGCCCCCGCAACGTGTTTGTTTGCTGATAGGGGCCCCAGTTCCTGTTGACTTCAGTGCCTTAATGTTGATGTTGCTGATGGGGGAGCCCACTCTCCATCGGTGTTATGTCCATTCCCCCCAGTGTCATTTGCCAACAGGGAAGCTCACTCCTCTTTGGCATAATTCCCCTTCAAAAATCATGCACCACAGTTGTGCAGAGGGTGTCCAATCCTAAGCTCTTCACTTCTTTTGTGCTGACAGGGGCCCCAATCCCCCATTAGCTACAGATGCCCCCCAAATAAACACTCTGTTGGCACACTGGGAGCCCACCCCAGCGTGACAAATGGCCCTGTAAAAAAAAAAAATGCCCTGCAATGTGGTTTTTTTTTTTGGTACCTGTCAAAAAAGAAAATGGTCCCTCACGGTCTGCCTGCCCTCCTCCCACAATCTGCACCCACGCTCTGCGTACCCTGCCTCCCCACACCCCCCCTCACCCCATACTTACCTGCAGAGTCCAGCGCGATGATCTTTGGTGGACCGGGAACACATCTGCACTCTTCAAAGCCAACCGTGAACTGAGGAAATGCCTGTAAGCTGTGTAATGGCATAAATAGGGTTTTTTCCAACTTTGGTGCCTATGATTTTTGGGACCTCTCCTCATGAATTCTGCCACTGTCATAGTGTTATTTACCCAGAATGGTGATTTCGTGGTCACTGCATGGAATCACCTTTCAGGACCGATTAATGAAATGACAGTGCCACTGTTCATGAGGTGGGCTCCCAGAAAGCCTATGTTGCAAATCTGGTGGAAAAATCCAAAAAATTACTGTTTTATGAGCGTGTGTTGCACAGTTGCTATGCACGCTCGTAATTTTGCAGATTTGCGATATTGTCATGCAAGATTTTCAACACTGGCATTTTTTCACACCTTCTTGTTAACAGTACAGGTGTCATTTTTCACATCCTGGCCAAAATGTGTTTTCGCACTTCCAGCACAGAATAGCATGGTTGCTGTAGGAAATCAGTGTTCAGGATAGATTAAGAAAATTACAGTGACACTATTCATGAGCAGACGTCCTAAAGTGCCTATGTTAACAATTTGGTGATGATACTACGTAAAATGACTTTGTTATGAGCGTGCGTTGTGCAGTTTGCACACAAGCTGGTAACTTTGCGAATTTATAATATTTTCACTCAAGATTTTAACATTGCCATTTTCCCACACCTACTTATGAATAGTACAGCTGCCATTTTTCCCATCCTGGCCAAAATGTCTTTTCGCACTTCCAGTGCAGAATAGCGGGGTAGCTGTGGGAAATCAGTGTTCAGGAAAAATTAAGAAAATGACAGTGATACTGTTCATGAGCAGACATCCTAAAAAGCCTATGTTGAAAATTTGGTGATGATAGCCCATCAAATGACTGTGTTACAAATGTGCATTGGACTGTTTCCATGCACCCTTGCAAGTTAGCAAATCTGTAATAATTTCATGCCACATTTTCAACACTGGCATTTTTTCACACCTCTTTATGAACAGTACAGCTGTCATTTTTCACATCCTGGCTATAATCTGTTTTTTTCACTCCTGCTGCAGAATAGCACTGTCGCTGTGGGTAGCCAGTGTTTGGAACAGATTATGATTGAGCTAGTGGGGAGTGGGATGACCAAGCTCAAGTGAGCTCTGCCGGGACTGCTGAAGATTTCTTTGTGGGCAGAAAAAGGCCCCAGTGCCGGTGCCCAGTACAAAAGGGCAGCCTGCAGCAGTGGGAGAAACAGAAAGAGAGAGCGAGTGAGGGAGGGGGAGTGAGCTGACTCAACGGAGCTCTGTTGGGACTGCTGCGGATTTCTTTGTGGGCAGAAAAAGGCATCAATGCCGTTAGGGGCCCAGTACAAAAGGGCATCCTGCAGTGGTGGGAGAAACAGTACAAGCGAGTGAGCTCAATGGAGCTCTTTCAGGACTGCTGCAGATTTCTTTGTGGGCAGAAAAAGGTGCCAATGCAGGCAGGAGCCCAGTACAAAAGGGCAGTCTGCAGCGCTGGAAGAAATGGAACGAGTGACAGAGAGGAGGAGTGAGTGAGCTCAACGGAGCTCTGTCGGGACAGCTGTGAACTTCTTTGTGGGCAGAAAAAGGCACCAACTCAGGAAGGAGCCCAGTACAAAAGGGCAGCCTGCAGCACGGGGAGACACAGAATGAGCGAGTGAGACAGGGAGAGTGAGTGAACTCAACGGAGCTGTGTCTGGACTGCTGCGTATTTCTTTGTGGGAAGACAGACACCAACAGGAGCAGGAGTCCAGTACAAAAGGGCAGCCTGCAGCACCAACAGAAATGGAATGAGTGAGTGAGAGAGGGGGAGTGAGCGAGCTCAATGGAGCTCTGCCAGGACTGCTGTGGATTTCTTTGTGGGAAGACAGATGCCAACAGAGGCAGAAGTCCAGTAAAAAAGGGCAGGCTACAGTGCCAGGAGAAACAGAATGAACGGATAAGAGAGGGAGACTGAGCAACCTCAATGGAGCTCTGCCGGGACAGCTGCGAATTTCTTTGTGGGCAGACAAAGTTGCTGATGCAGACAAGAGCCCAGTACAAAAGTGCAGCCTGCAGTGCCAACAGAAACAGAATGAGCAACTGACAGAGGGGAAGTGAGTGAGCTCAACGGAACAAAGCAATCAACATTTGGCATTGACAAAAGCTTGTTTCGTTCTAGGGTTTGCTTGAAAGGACAGAGCAAGGAGCAGCATTAACAGAGTAAGGAGAAACATTAAGGCTAAGCAGATCTTCATGTTAGTGGCTCAAACTTTGCTTTTCGAGGGGGTGGGTTGGTTGTAATGCTCTGTGTAAGCAGTCTGACAGTGGAGACCACTCATCTTCTAAGAAGGTTTGCTCTGAAAACTGTTAACATTATCTATGTTTTAAATATACCTTTGATACAAGATTCTAGCATTTAAATTGTCTAGAAAACATTCTGAAGTATTTGTGCACGAAAGCTTTTAGTAAATTTGAATATTCTTCGTAAGCTATGCAAATGCTAGCGTCTTACCTTACACTCTCGTTGAAGGCCCTTTTTAAGTTTTATAAGTTCCTGGGTACTTTCTCCTAACCATACCCTCAGGCACCTCGTCTCCCCGTCCCATTACTCTCCCAGTAGCTATGATCTACCCCCTCACCACTCTTATTCTTACTAACCCACCCTTACTCACCTACCTCTCCTCTCATATGCCTAATCTCACCTAACGCTCCTCCCCTACCTCTTGCCTTCTTCTCACCGTCCCCCCCATCCTCTGACAGAACTACTCTGGTTGCTAAGATACTGAAATCATTGCTATATAGATTTTTTTTTGCTATATTGCTATATTGATTTTTGTCCTACCACCACTGTTTGTAAACAATCACTCTTATTGTACCACCTGGTAACTTCTTGTTTGTTAAGTAACCTGTGTAAGTTATTGTATTGTGATCATCCTGAATATGCTTGCTCCCATCAACCCATAGCCGTGGAAACTTTGTAAATAAGCCTCTGCCTCAAAGGTACTTGTAATCCGAGATCTCAGTAAATACATATATAAATAAATAAAAAATACGTACTTAGTTTATAACTGTTGGTCAGTCTGCAATGTCTCTTGTACAGTAGAACATTTATCATAATGAAGACAATACCAATCTTCACCACATGATGGTGCTCACCTCACATTATTTCAGAATACTCAGCATCCTCAAAACAGCAGCAGTTTCTTTTGTTTTAATTTCTTCTACAGTTCATTTCCCCAGAATAACTGAGCTAAAATGCAGTATTGTATTTTTAGTGGTGTCCTGCTTTTTCTTCTTTCCATAGACATGTAGACTGCAGCAGTGGGAGGTTACATTACCTGCTTACAGTCACACAGTATTTGGCTCTGTTGTGGTTCAAACCTGTGATGTGCTGGTTTCTAAGCATATGCTGTTAACCGTAGACCATATCACACTACCTCCTAAAAATGTTCTATGTTGGGAACAGCTGTTTGAAACAATTTCTCATGCAGTTTCATTAATCTGGTATGGCTGGAAACATTTTGTTAAGGGCAGCAAACTGCCAACCCAAAATTTCAGGGAATATCACCAAACTTTGTTAAGTGTTTTTAAAATTTGGGGTATGACCAACAATCACGTGTGCATGTTTTGAAAGGCATTGTATTTTCACTAGGAGATGTTTTTTGTTTAGAGACTAGTCCGAAAATTCACCACACAGTGTTATGCCCCCCCAACACAAATTGTACATAAAGATTACTCAAACTGACTGTCACATTTGCAAAAAATGTAAACATTTTGTCTCCCACTTACTTTAAACAATGTGGCACATGCATTCTGTTTTTGTTGCACATTGCATAAGGCTGTGAAACTGTCTCAAATGGGTTAAGATGTTTATAAATAGCAAACAAACATTTGGCATATTTCGGACAATGCAGTCACAACTTAAAGTTGGGAATTGTGCTTTTTGTCATATCCTTTGAATATCCTGACTTGTGTGAACAATGCAGTACTCTCGGATATTCATTGCTATTGCTGTGCAGATGGTTTGCTGCAGGAAATTCTAAAAGCTCTTTTTGGGTTAAGGGGAAAAAAACATTACTAACTGTCCAGTAAGAAACGGTTGAAAATTCTAAAACTATCCCGGGAGACTCTGGAAGGTCATTGTTCTCTACCCAGGCACCTTTTAGAAGTTTTGGAAGAAATCCTTTACCATATTTTCAATATCCAGCCTCAATGAATGCAGAAACAATTTGAAGATTGCTGGGTGTCCTGGACTGATAGTAATTTCCAATTAGTTAAGGATCCCCTCGGAATAATCAGTTTAAAGGATACATAAACAAGTATGTCACAGAAGCTCTTCAAAAAACACTGCCTGTAGGTCAGGGGTTTACCTAAATAATGATGTGCTCCATTTAGCTCTGAAAGTACATTCTCTCACAGTCACTAGTTCCAAATCGTCCTGCTGACATGTAAACAAACTCCGAGCTCCTGTTTAAACCCCCCTGCTGAAGTAGCTGCCTAAGTTGGCCACTGTGTGCAACTCGATTACATCATCTGAGTGACAGAGCCCTTGAGCGGTAATACAAGCTAAATGGGGAGTTAACATAAAAGTATGAAATAACCTTAATGAAGCTCTTCCCCTCCAAATCCTTTACCTGTTCAGGTGTCACCATCAATTTCAAACCTGCACAGGTAAAGGATTTGGAGGGGAAGAGCTTCATTAAGGTTATTTCATACTTTAATGTTAACTCCCCATTCAGCTTGTATTACTGCTCCGGGGCTCTGTCACTCAGATGATGTAATCGGGTTGCACGCAGTGGCCATCTTAGGCAGCTACTTCAGCAGGGGGGTTTAAACTGGAGCTCGGAGTTTGTTTACATGTTGGCAGGATGTTTTGGAACTAGCGGCTGTGGGATAATGTACTTTCAGGGCTAAATGGAGCACATCCTTATTTAGGTAAACCCCTGACCTACAAGGCAATGTTTTTAGAGCACTTCTGCAACATACTTTTTTATGTATCCTTTAAATCTGGCCCAATTCTCCTCTGATGGCTGTGTGTGATCTACAGTATGTAAAATGACCTGTTGCAGTCTCCATCCAACTCATAGTGGGCAAATGTCCACATCACAAGAAACACAAAGATAGCTGGCATTAATGAGTAGGCGTGTGTTGATACCTAATTTCAAATATTCATATGAACATATGAAATTGCCAGCAGATAAAGGCCTTGTGGTCTATCAAGTCTGCTCGACTGTGCAACTAGCAGCCCTTATACTGCAGCTGCCCCTCCCTCTCTCCTCTTCCCCATCCCCCATCCATTGACCTTACCCCTTACCCTGTCCTATCCCCTTTTGAAGCAGCCCACTGTTCCACAGGATACCACTTCCTTGGCAATGTGTTCCACCAGGACACCACCCTCTCTGTAAAAAAGTGTCTCCTCATTTTCCTCCTGAACCTTCCCCCTCCCAGTCTCAGATCATGCCTGTGAGTGACCCCCCCTTCTTAATTAGAAATGCCTTTCCATGCCCAACTTTTTTATTCCCTTCATATACTTGAAGGTTTCACTCATGTCACCCCATCCCTCCTTTCCTCCAGGGAGTACATGTTTAACTCCCGCAGTCTGCTTTCATAGAGTGATCCCCTAGTCCCTGGATCATTTTTGTTGCCCTGCGCTGCACCACTTCCAGTAACCTAATTTTCTTATTCAGGTATGGTCACCAGAGCTGCATGTAGTACTCTAGGTGTGGTCTAACCAGTGACCTGCATAGCAGCAGGATGACCTCCTCCCCTCAGGGAGGATATGCCTCTGGCAATGCAACCCAGCATCCAGTTGGCCTTTGCTGCTGCCTTTCTACACTGTGCTGAGTTGTTCACTACTCCCATTATGATCATCCCCAGATCATTCTTGTCCTCCATTTTAGCTAGTTTAATCCCCCCCCCCCAGCCTGGCAGCTCCTCCTCCTCCTTGTTTTTTTTTGCACCTTAATATAGCATCTTACATTTCTTGGCATTGAACCTCAGCTGCCAAGTGCCCGTCAAGGCCACCAATTCTGCCAGATCATTTTGCAACCCCTGCCACCCTCCTAAGTCATCCACTACTGCTCCCATCTTGGTGTCATCTGCAAACTGACTGATCTTGCTCTGGATGCCTATTGAGATGTCTGCTATGAACATCCCAAACAACACCAGTCTCAGCACAGAGCCCTGTGGCATCCTGCTCGTCACTGTCCTGGGAGATGAGAGCTCTCCTCCCACCACCACCACCCTCTGCTGTCTCCCTTGCAGCCAGTTCACTGCCCATCCCACCATCTTCACTCCCCTGTGCTTTCCAGCTTATTTCTTAGCCTCCCGTGTGGCACCAAATCAAACGTCTTTCTGAAGTCCAGGTACAGTACTAACATACTAACATACTAAAATGCCAGCAGAATAGGCCTAACGGTCTCTCGTGTCTGCTCGTTTGGTCAGCCCCAACCCTGGGTGCTGACCTTGCTGTCCCCCTCGCCTTCTCTGGCTTCTTCCTTCCCAGTTCCGGATATTCTTGCTGCATTGGATTTTGCCTCCAGAACCCTTCCCCTGTACCTGTCCCACCCCCTCTTGAACCCCTCGACTGTCTCTGCCTCCACCAGCCCCCTAGGCAGTGCATTCCATGGCTCCACCACCCTCTCAGTGAAGTAGCACCTCCTCCTTTCTCCCCTGAATCTTCCCCCCTCCAGCTTCCACCCATGCCCTCTAGTGGCCCCTTCCTCCTTCCTTCGAAGCACCCTGACTGTTCCTCCCCTATTTACCCTCTTCATGTACCTGAAGACCTCTATCATGTCCCCCCGGTCCCTTCTCTGTTCCAATGTGTACATATTTAGCTCTTCGAGCCTCTCCTCATAGGTCCTGTCCCCCAAGCTCCAAATCATTTTGGTTGCCCTCCTCTGGATCCTCTCCATGAGGTTAATGTCCCTCTTTAAGTGTGGCCTCCAAAACTGCATGCAGTACTCAAGGTGCGGCCTCACCAAGCAGTTATACAGAGGGAGTATCACTTCCCTCCTTCTGGAGGTGATCCCCCTAGCAATGCATCCCAGCATCCTGTTGACCTTGGCTGCTGCCCTCCTACAAGTCTCAGAGTTGTTCATCTTGACATCCACCACCACCTCCAGGTCCCTCTTAGCCATCGAGACTTGTAGCATTTCCACCCCCAGGGTGTACACTTGGCCTGGGTTTCTGGCCCCGCCAGGTGGAGTACCTTGCATTTCCCTGCATTGAACCTCAGCTTCCACTTTCTAGACCATCTTTCCAGAGCCTCCAGGTCCCCCTGTAGGGCCACCCTCCCCTCATCCCCATCCACCACTGCCCCAGTTTTGAGTCATCTGCAAAGAGACTCATCTCACTCCTGATTCCTGTCCTTATGTCAGATACATAGGCGTTGAACAGAAGGGGCCCAAGGACTGATCCCTGTGGAACCCCACTAATGACCCTCCTTGGGGATGAGACTATCCCACCAACTACAACCCTCTGGGTCCAGTCCTGGAGCCAATTTCCTGTCCATCTGATCATCTGGTTCCCCACCCCCATTTCTCCCAGCTTATCCAACAGGCCCACATGAGGAACAGAATCAAATGCCTTGCTGAAGTCTAGAAAGAGGACATCCACTGGTCTACGCAGGTCCAAGGCACTTGTCACCCAGTCATAGAACTCTACCAGATTTGTCTGACACGATTTCCCGGGATTAATCCATGCTGTCTATCGTCCAGGCACCCTGACTTATCCAGGTCCCCCCCAGCCTCTCCTTGACAATGCCCTCCATCACCTTGCCCACCACCGATGTCAGGCTGACAGACCTGTAGTTCCCTGCCATCTCCCTTGATCCCCCTTGTGGATAGGCACTATATGCCCCACCTTCCAGTCTTGGGGCACCCACCCTGTCCTCAGAGAGATGGTGAAAAGCTCTGCCAGGGGTTTCGCCAGGACATCTGCAAGTTCCTTCAGCACTCTGGGATGTAATTTATCCGGCCCAGTGCTTTCTCCGTCTTAAGGGAGCTGAGGGCTTCCCTCACTTTCTCTGCTGTGATTTCCACTTCCAGTACCTCTTCTCCCTGCTTAGCCCTCCCCCACCTGCCAGTGATGCCTCCTCTCTCCCCAGACCTGCCCGTCGGTGGGGTCCCCCCTCAGTATCTCTGTTTCCTCCCATGTATGATGCAGCACCCCATTTTCTCTGGTGAAAACTGAGGTGAAGTACTCATTTAGTACCTCAGCCTGCTCCCCAGGTCTTGTGCCCATCTCTCCCCTGATTTAATCCTGCTAATCTGCCCTTCACCCTTTGTTTTCCCAATGTATCTAAAGAACCCCTTGTTCCCTCTCCTAATTTCCCTGGCCAGGTTCTGCTCCTTCCTTGCCTTAGCCGCCCTCACCACTCTAGTGGCCCTACAGTACATTCACTGCACGGCCCTTGTCTAATTGCCTGGTTACCCTGTCATAGTACTGCACCAGGTCATTCTGACAGGATCTACCTGAGACAAACCCATGCTGTCTGCCATCCTGCAGCCCATTTGCCTCTAGGAGGGAAACTAGCTTCTCCTTCTGGATTGTCTCCATCAGCTTTCCCATGATAGTTGTGAGGCTCAAAGTTCTGTAGTTTCCTGGTTCATCCTTGGGGCAACTCATGCGAGAAGGGGCACCATCCTATCTTCCAGTCTTGAGGTATATTCCCCAAGTCTAGGGATACATTGAACAGGTCTGCCAAGGTTTCTGCTAGGACTTCTGGCAGCTCCTTTAGCACCCTATGGTATATACCATCTGGCCCAGATGCCTTGTCCATCCACAGCTCCCTCACAAACACACCATTCAGCTGCACCAGATCTAGGATGTTCATTAACCTGGTTGGCGTTTTGACAATCTGCAATAGGAAGCTGTCCTGGAAGGTGTCCAGAGGTACCTGCTGCCTCCTATTCATGGTGATTGGGGTACCCCAATCCACTCCAGGCTGGTGGAAGTCCCCCACAATCACCATGCTGCCTCCTGCAGGTCCTTCTGATATGTCCCACTAGTTCTCTGTCTAACTCTTCAGTCTAAGATGGTGGCATGTTCACCATTCCAATCCAATCCAGAGGGTCCTATTTTTGGATTCCTTGAGCTGCATCCTTAATGAATCCATGCTGCCCTCCATCCCTTCCTCTCTGACACACTTCAGTCCATCCCTCACATAAAGTGCCACCCCCCCCCTTCCCCTTTACCCTGTCTCTCTGAAATAACCTATACCTCGGTACTGCCAGGTCCCAGTCATGGTAATTGGTGGCCCATATCTCAGTGATGGCCGCCATGTCCACCTCCCCGTCTGCCATGACAGCCTGTAACTCTGCTGTTTTGTTACCTATACTCCTAGCATTCAAGGTTACCACCCTCCACCCCACTTCCTCCCCCCCACTTGCTCTCCCTTTCTAGTATCCCCTCCTGACTTCTCCCTAAGTCTCTTGCTGCTGGTATGGAGGATAAGTTCATTCGGCTTCCCTTCATGTGAATCCTGCTGACTCCTGTCCACCTGCCAACCCCCTCTTCTAGTTTAAATTCTTATTGTTTGCTAAGTATTGCCCCAGTTTCTGTTTCAATGCCCTCCTTCCCTCCTCCTTCAAGTGTAGCCTGTCCTTAGCGTACGGATTCTTGCCCTTCTAGGTCATTTCCCACACCCAACCAGCCCATATCCTTGGGACTGACTCCATTCTCTTAGCTACGTGTTAAATTCCTCTATCCTCAGCTTCCCTGCCATACTTGCTTTGTGTACTGGAAGCACCTCTGAGAAAGATACTGATCTTTTTGCTTCCTCCCAGATCAGCCCCAGCTTATCAAACCTCCTCTGGACTACATCTACCGTATCTCCTGCTAGGTGATTTGTTCCCAAATGCAAATCTATGTGAGGTTTCTCCCTACCCCTCTTAGCATACTTCAGAACAGATTGACCCATCATTTCTGCTGTCGTGCCTGGCATGGCCTCCACCCATATGCGACTATGCCTCTCTCCCTTACTTCCCCATCTGATCCCTTTCAGTATTGAGTCTCCCAGCACTAGGATCCCAACCTTGCTTTCATGTTCTGCTCGCCTTGTCTTTCCTTTATCTTGTCCCCTTCCTCTCCATTCCTCCTCCTCTAGCACAGTTGTTCCCCCTTCCACTCCTGTTGTAATGTTCCCAGCCTCTGCCTTGTTCCCCTGCTGCCCTTTTTCCTCTGATTTTACCTCCCTTCCCCTCTCCACCGGGCTCCACCTGCCTTCTCCCCCGATGCATCCCTACCTTTTGCTTCCCATACCTCCCTTCACCCTTCCCCACCACCCTCCTTACTTGACCAGTCCCATATACCATACCCCCTCTACCCCTTGACCCCCCTTCATGTCCTACTCTCCCCCCACTACTGTTCACTCTGCTACTGTTAGAGTTCTGCCTCCCTCCTGTCCTCATTTTCCCCCCTTTACTGCCCTCCTTTACTGCCCTCTTTTATTAGTCCTCTGAACATGGAACCCCTGCCTCCTTCCCCCAACTGCCACCATATTCCCACTCCCCCCCACAGTTTCCCTCGTTCCATACCCAGCCACTGAGTTGCTGACCATTTAAGCCCTCAATCGCCCTCCTAAGCTCTGTTTGTAAACAGCTGATCTCATTCCTAAGTTGCCTTATTTGCCTGAACACCAAAGACCCTCCCACTCAACAAGCAATATTCAGAAAGATGGCCACCCCGCAGTTGTTGTAGCCTAAAACCCTTCCCATCCAACTGTTCACCCACATGCGTCCCCCCTTGTTTTCAGTAGAAGGATGCAAATTCCACCCCATGACCACTCCCATCCACTTTTCCAGTTGTATCCATGATTCCTCAAGCTCCCCAATACCTTTCCCTTATGGAAAAGTTAGCCAACAAGTAAATCTTGCCCCCAAATAAATGCAGTATGTCCCCAATGTCATAAAGCAAGAAGGACCTCCCTTAAAAGAAGAAACCACAGTACCCTCCTCATTCTTCCTCCTGCTTATGCCTCTTAATTGCTGTCTGCTAACTCCTATCCATTTGTTGTGTTGTTTTATTTGCAACGTCCTGTGTGGTTGCAGGATGTTGCAAGGCACTATGGGACCCACCCTATAAATGAAGGCTGAGCCTTGGGGTGGGTGGATTGTGGGGAGGGTGGACGGGATCAACAGATACAAACTGAGTCTAAAAACAACAAGCCAAAGAGTTCCCAGGCAGTGGCTGGTACAGCCACATGCACCTAGCAGCTGCTAGACACTTCCACAACTGCAGCAGAAACAGAGGCACCATAGTCAGCCAAGCAGCCTGAAGCTACTGAAATCAAACACAAAGGCAGTGAAATTACCAGAACTGCTGTCAGAAACAGTTCATGCTCCTTCAGGTTCCAAATCCAAACTGAAATAATTAGCTTAAAATGGCTCCAGGATTGGTTCCCCTTCCCTAGCCTTCCTCCCACAATGCTATTTTCAGCTTCCTGTGTAACCACACACAAAGCAGAACTGCAGTCAGAAACAGTTCAAATCTCAAATGGCACTGACTAAACACCCAGGCACATACCCCGTCCCGGTACACGCTAGGACAATAATAATAACAAAACAGCAGGAATGAATACTACCCTTTTTAGTTCATCCTCCAACAAACACCAGGAACAAACCCTGTCCTACAGTTCATCCTCCTGCAGGCTACAAATCCAAACTGAAACAATTACCATGAAATGACTCCTAGTTAAGTTCCCCTCAACCAACCTTTCTCCTACAATGCTAAATCTGTTTGCAGCTTCATGTGAAAACAGAGAGAACAGACTTAGTCAAACAGTCTAAATCCCAAACAGTGCTGATCACCCACTCCTCCAAGGCACATACCCCCTCTCAGTACAAGCTAAGACAATAATAAAATCAAAACAGCAGGAACTAATATTTCTCTTTTTAGTTCATCCCCCATCAAAGGGCAGGAATGAACCCTGTCCTGAAGTTCATCCTGTTTCAGGCTCCAAATCCAAACTGAAACAGTTAGCTTCAAATAGCTCCTGGATAGGTTCGACTCCCTCAGCCTTTCTCACATGAGGCTAAATCTGTTTGCAGCTTCCTGTGAAAACATACAGAACAGATTTACAGTCATAAACAGTTCAAATCCCAAAGGACACTGATTAAACCCCTAGGCCCTTACCCCCTCCCAGTACAAGCTAAGACAACAATAAAATCAAAACAGCAAGAATAAATACTACCCTTTTTATTTCTTCCTTCCTCAAAAAGCAGGAACAAACATTGTCCCATAGTTCATCCTCCTTCAGGCTCCAAAACTAAACTGAAGCAATTAGCTTAAAACAGCTCCTGGGTAGGTTATCCTCCCCAGTCTTCCTCACACAAGGCTAAATCTGTTTGCACCTTCCTGTGCAACCACACAGAACAGAACTGTAGTCAGAAACAGTTCAAATCCCAAGCAGCTCCGATTAAACCCCAAGGCACATTCCCCCCCTCGCAGTACAATCTAAGACAATAATAAAATCAAAACAGCAGAAATAAATGCTATCCCTTTTAGTTCATCCTCCCTCAAAAAGCAGGAACAAACCCTTTTACTGTAGTTCATCCTCCTTCAGGCTCCAATCTATCTATTCAGGTGAGTATTCGAATTTGGGCTTCAAATAGTCATATATTCAGTATTCTTAATGGGGGTATTTAGGTGCTATTCTTGAACTAAAAGAAAATTAAACTGCCTCAATCCTCTTCCACTGGCTAAAACCATAACTGCCAGCCCCCCCAACCTCTCTTGGAATCACAGTCTCACTGTTCTCCCCACCCCAACACCCAAAGTTTTGTAAACATGCACTGAAATCTCCCACAACTGGCAACTAACACAACCCTCCCACCTCACTGGCCAGCCACAATTTAAGCACTTATTTGCACTAAATGCATAAGTAATTCCTTCACACTCTCCACCCTTGCAGCACCATCCAACTACTTTTCTTCTTCTCAATGTCCATTTTCAGAATTTCTTGGCTGCCTGGCTATTTCCATATGACAAAAAGGTGACTGGCAGTGGCACAAACCTACCCTCCTCTACATCAGTGACCTTCTACAGAATGAAAGCATTCCACATTTTCTCTCTCTGTATGGTGAAACTAGCGTATTACATGATCAGAGCAAGCAGAGGGAGAATTAATATTGTTGGGAGATATAAATTTAAATTGGAAGGGGTAAACAATAACAGAGCCAAAATAAACGTATTATGGGTAAATTTAGATCAGGTACTAACTGAGGCAGTAAAGTATAACAATAAAATTAATAGAGGTAGATTTATTTATTGTATCTTGGTCAAAAAACAAATATTAAGGAGGGTTGAGATGCTGGACACTACTCCTTGTTCTAAATATGCAACTCATGTTTGGGAATGAGCACAAGCTGCTGGGGGTTGGCTAGGGGGAGGAAAGAAGAAGCTGTATTGAGTCACCAATTGGCAACTCTCCACTTCTGGTGTGGGTTGGGCACCATGCCAATTAGTGGATGGCGTCAGGTGAGGAGGGCACTATTAGGCGATTGGCAAAGACCGTGCCTTGCCATGGCTTACCACCTGGACTCCGGTCCTGTTCACCAGTGTCCTTGGGGGCAGGGACTTGACAACATAGCTACTTCCACAACCATGAAAATCTTGCCCCACTGCAATGCAGTGTAATCCCCGATCAGAGGAGAAGGAGTCCTGGATAGACGGAATGCTGCCAACAAGCCCCAGCTGGTAGTGGGCATAAAAAGAAAATAAAAAAAATGTTAAGACATTTGAAATCTTTTCTAATTGCATTAGTTACCATGCACCTGCCTTTTGTACCTGGAGTAGTAGAGGGCCCCAAAGAGAAGACATGGACAGTGCAAACTTATGGAGACCTTACTGAAGGAACAATTGGAACATTGTCTTTAGGATGCAAGGCAACATTTACTTATTAAAGGTAGGACTTCTCAAATGAATCTAATTGACTTTGTTCACTGGATAGCCAAAACAGTGAATAGCAGCCAAGCAGTGGACATTACGTACCTGGATTTCAGCAAGGCCTTTGACTCTATACCCACTGGAGGCTGATCAGGAAGTTGATGGACCATGGATTTGGAGAGAAGATGGTTAGATGGGTGGAAATTTGGCACAGGAGCAGGATCTAAGAGGTGATGGTGGGCGAGAGCTGTCTAGAACTAGAGTGGTCACAAGTGGTGTCTTGCAGGGCTCTGTGCTAGGGTCAGTGCAATTCAACATTTTCATTAACAATATTGGGGATAGCATGAAGGTAAAAATGTGTCTGTGTGTGGATGACATCATGCCCTGTGGGAGGCAGGACTCCGCCAAGGGGATATAGTACCTTAAGGAGGGCCTAAGAAGACTTGAAAAGTAGTTCAGGATCTGACAACTGAGCTTCTACAGTATACCAGAAAGGACAAGGTTATGCACATTGGAGCTAAAAAACCCAGGACGGAGTACTACTTGGCGAGGTCTGCGTAACTTCTCTGGAAGAAGAGAAGGATCTGTGAGTGATGATAACTAGTGACCTGAAGCATGCCATGCAGTGCAAACAAGGGCAGTGGCAAGGGCAAATAGGATGTTGGGGTGTATAGCAAGGGGGATCAGCAGTCAGCAACATGAGATTGTGTTACCCTGTACATGTCACTGGTGAGGCCACATCTGGAGTAAGCAGTGCAATTCTACAACACTCACTTTAAAAAGGACATTGACCTAATAGAGATGGTCCAGAGGAAGGCTACTAAGATGATCACCTGGCAGCAGGGTAAATCGTATGAGGAAAGACTGAGGACCCCAAACATGTACTCCCTGAAGGACAGGAGGGAGAGGGGAGACATGTCTGAGACCTTCAAATAGATGAATAGGATTAATAAGGTGAACAGGGAGGGTCTCTTGAGGCTGATCTGCATCAACACCACAAGAGGGCATGGCATTAAGTTAGAGGGGGTGCTTAGGAAGGAAGTTAGAAGACACTTCTTCACAGAAAGGGTGGTGAGGAAATGGAACTCACTGCCACAAGAAGTGATCTCCTCCAGGATGGTGGGAAGCTTCAAGAGAGACTAGGATAGATGTAGGAGGAAGATGAAGGTCGAGGAAAGGGGTGGAGAGGTTCAGGCAGGGAAGGGAGAAGAGACAACAGCCTGAGCTGTGATTCCTGCACAAGCAAAAGACTAGATAGACCAAAACACCTAATTCTACTGGCTTTTCATAAGTTAGTACCTTTGTACGTACATCATTTAGGAAATTAGGGGATAATTGTGAAGATATTTTCAGAGCTGACCTGGCATAAAAGATAGAGATGAGACCTGGACAAACCATAATTCTACTACAAATCTAAAAATGGAATCAGAGAATTTTGGAAAGAGTATAAAAAAAAGAGATCAAACTGGCAAAAGAAAAATATTATAAGCAACAACAAATGCAAATTTCTCTGATGCTGAAAAAACTATGCAGATTTGCTAATGGTCAAATTAAACCAATCAAACTAGTACAAATAAAAGATATAGTAACTGAAAGACAAGGGTGTACTGATAAAAGGAAATCTGAAATACATTTTAATTTGGCATTTATGGATTTAAATGTTACGCAATTAAAATGACTGGGTCTCAACTAATTGAATGTATAAATGAAGTTTTAAGTAGGCCTAAATCTGACATGAAGGCAATAATTTGTATCAAAGAGTCCAGAGATAGATGGGGTAGATTCAAAATTCTTCAAACAGACGCAAAGAAATTGGCTTATCCTTTGGCAAAAATAATAAACGTGTTATTAACAACAGGTAAAGTTTCATAACTTAGGAAATGTGCATTGGTAATACAACTGTAGGGGCCAGGAACTGAGGATTTGAATAAATGCAGACCAATTTCCTTGTTAGTAAGTATTGCTATGATTCAAGAGAAATTGGAAAACAGTCTACTTATTGACTGAGTGAGCACCAGCGTCTCATAAATTCACAGTTTGCATTTAGCAGGGACCATGGTATGATGACTGCTTTGGCCAAGATCATGAATGGCCAGCAGCATAACATGGACAATGGCCTTTTATTGGGTGCAGTTTTCATGGACCTGGACAATGCATTTGACTTGGTGGACTACTCCGTCCTGGAAGCAAAACCATAAAATGTAGGACATGAACCATCAGTTCTTAGATGGTTTGTAGATTATCTAAGAAATCAGAAACAGCTGATAATAGTTGGTGCTTGGAAGTTTACCTTCTTCCTGTTCAGTAGTTTATGTAGTACCCCAACATTTTACCTTGGGTCAGTTGATGTTCGCTTTGTTTGTCAATGATATCTCTAATTTAGGTGAAAAATTCATATTAGTACTATAAGCTGATGAATATGTATTATCTTCTGCAGCCGCTAATGCTAGGATGCTTAACAGTAAGCTAATAAATGAATTTTTCAAATTAAAAATTTGGTTTCAGACAAATAAACTGGTGAAAATGAAAAAAGACAAAGGCCATGCTCCCCTGTACCCCACAGACATTTATTAAATATTAATTGTGGATTCAAACTTCAAATATTGAACCAATCTGTGCTACAGACTGCTGAACACTTCAAATTTTAGGTGTTACAATTGATTCATGTCTCACCTGTTAGAGGAATATTGAGGTGGTTTTGAATAATCTGCATAGACAATTTGGACTACTGTACACATCCAAAAATGTGCATTCTTCAAAATCAAGAAGTTATAGCAAGAACAGAAAGGCATTTTGGTCTACCAAGTCTGCTCGGTTGTGCAGCTAGTAGCCCTTATACTGCAGTCCCCAAGAGAACATTGTATTTGTTGATCTATACAAGCTGTTACAAAACAATATAAAATCACCATACACTGCAATACATACAAAAGAACAGACATTACAGTAAATGGTCTACAGTGGATAGGGTTTTAGCATTTGTATGAACAGCATCTAATACAATACAAGTCATACTGTAAAGATGTGGAAGCATGGGCCAATACAAATTCATACTATAAAATATGAAAGAATATGCAAAAGAATATTTGACAATTGAGGCATTCACCCAATAGTGAGCAAAAAAAAAGAAGGATTTCAGTATCCCCAAGCAAACAGTTACCCTAATCTTTTCCTAAGTTTTGTTATTACTAGAAAGTACATAGCCATTCTTCTGATGGTCCACTCATCTTTGGTAGTCATAAGGATTAATGTTAAATCTTTTTTTATCACACTGATTATTTTTGTCTATAGAATCAGTTAGCCAATAGTTCTTCTGACTAATATACCAAGTACAATCCCAAAGGATAAGTAATACATTTTCAATTTCTGCTT
Organism: Neoceratodus forsteri; assembly: GCA_016271365.2. Lineage (NCBI taxonomy): Eukaryota > Metazoa > Chordata > Ceratodontiformes > Ceratodontidae > Neoceratodus > Neoceratodus forsteri. The sequence continues at coordinate 8,930,371 of CM028130.1, forward strand.
GTTGACAAGAGCAGTTTGGTTCCATTACATTATTACTGTATCTTGCTCTCAAGATGTTACTATTCAGTAATTCCAATTTAGCTCTAATATACAGTCTACACAAAGAGGGGTCATCCAACACATCCAGATGACTTTTATAGTTGAACTTAGAAATATAAAAACATAGAATTTGATGGTAGATAAGGACTGCTTGGCCAACCAAGCCTGCCCATTTCCCTACCTAATTGATAAGATGCAGATCTTAGTTAACCAACCGCCTACTTCCTCTTACCCCCCCACTAGAACTGCCTTATATCTGTCCCATGCATTCTTCAAATCCTCCACTGTGTTTGTCTCTATGACCTCCTCAGAAACAAACACTGTTTCATGCATCTACAACCCTCTCTGTGAAGAAACACTTCCTCACATTACCTCTGGACCACCTGCAAACTGGACCACATTATTTGCAAACCATTTAGAATATTTAGTTAGCTTACTATTTTCCAGATCCAAGATATTCCATTTAGAAATCACCCTCTTTTTAATGTATTTTCTATACTGAGAGCTAAAGGATACACATTTTTGATGGTATTTACCAAGAAAATGCAACCGCTATCCAAACAGCAGGTTATTTATGCTCTTTAGTCAATTATTCTCAATAAGATTATCATTAATCTAGTTTTGCTTCTCGATAAGACATTTTTTTGAAAGTCTAGTCAAACCCATCTTTGTCAATGTAACCCAACAATTAATTCTTCTTATGTCTATATTAACATTGATATTTGACATAGCTAGATAAGGGGGCATGAAGGTGGAACTCCACACACACTGTGTAATAATAATCAAGTGTTCTTTCTTTTAAATCTCCCAAATTTCACATCCAGAAAGGATTTGGCAATCATATTTAGCTTTTATTACTCTAATGGTCTAACTGAAAAATCAGCATAGATATGACTAAGTTTCTAAATTCCATGTGTAGTTTTCTTCCCTTTATCAAGCACCTTCTTAATGTGTTCTGTCCATGAACCTGTACTCATGAAGACTATCCCTAAGTATATATAGGAGTTGGCATTATCCAAAAGTTGACCCTCTAGTCTCCATCTAGTCTTTTCTTTACCGTTCCCAAATGTCATACTTCTAGTTTTTGATAAGTTTACTTTCAGTTGAACACTTTTAGTAACATTGTCTAGTATATCAAGTTTTATTTGCAAACCTACTTTAGTCAAAGATAGAATTACCAAATTGTCTGCATATGCCAGCAGCGCAACCTTTGTATCCAAAACCTTTGGGGAATCATCTTGCTCTTTATCCAACTGTTTTAATACTATATCATTTTATAGGTTGAATAACATTGGGGCAAGGATACAACCTTGCCTAACACCCTTATTTGAGTTGAAGGGACGTGTAGTATGACCTTCTTGGCCTATTCTAGCCTTCATCCAGGTGTCTTTATGTAGATTAGCAATAATATCTATCATGGTTGAATCTATGCCCCTATCCCTCATAATAGTCAAAGAATTTCTCTAGAGATTGAGTCGAATGTGGATGAGAAGTTCACAAAACAAACATATACTTTTTGTTTCCTTATATTAACATATTTCTCCAATAGATGTAATAAGATAAAACAATTGTCCATAGTGGAATATCCTTTTCTAAATTCCACCTGAGTTTCTCAGATGCCTCCTGTCTTATTCACTTGGTGTATTAAGTGCTGAAGTAAAATCTTAGTAAAGATTTTGGAGTTCATGTCCAATAAACTTGTTGGCCTACATATAGCAGGATCTTGCCTATCTCCTTTCTTATATATAGAAACATAGAAATATAGAATTTGATGGCAGATAAGGACCGCTTAGCCCACCCGGTCTGCCCATTTCCCTACCTAATGGATAAGCTGCAGATCTTAGTTAACCAGCAGCCTACTTCTTTCTGCCCCCAACCCCTAAAATTGCCTTATGACTGTCCCATGCATGCTTGAATTCCACCACTGTTTTTGACTCCACAACCTCCTCTGGAAGGCCATTCCAAGCATCCACAACCCCCTCTCTGTGAAAAAATACTTCCTTAAATTACCTCTGAGCCGCCCCCCCTCTATCTTCAAATTATGCCCATTTGTTCTTGCACACCTCTTGTTTTGAAAGATGCCACCCTCTTGGACTTTGTTGATTCCCTTGAGGTACTTGAAAGTTTCTATCATGTTCCCCCTCTCCCTCCTTTCCTCGAGGCTTTACATTTTAAGCTCCTTAAGTCTCTCTTCATATGTCTTCCAGTGCAGACCCTGCACCATTTTAGTTGCCCTCCTCTGGAAAGCTTCCATCCTGTCTATGTCTTTGTGGAGACTGGGTCTCCAGAACTGCATACAATACTCCAGATGGGGTCTGACCATCTGTCTGTACAGAGGGATAATAACTTCCTGTTTTCTACTGGTGATGCCTCTCCCTATGCATCCCAGTATCCTCCCAGCCCTCCTTGCTTCCCTCTCACATTGCTTGCCCACCTTTAGGTCATCTGGTATGATTACCCCCAGGTCCCTTTCCATTTTTGTTGCTGTTAGTATCTCACCCCCCCATTGTGTACTCTTCCCCTTGGTTTTTGTTTCCCAGGTGCATTACCTTGCACTTCTTAGCATTGAATCTAAGCTGCCATACATTTGACTATTCCTCTAACCCTGCCAAGTCCTTTCTCATCCTTTCCATCCCACCTTGTGCATGAACTCTGTTGCAGATCTTTGTGTCATCTGCAAAGATACATGCTTTTCCTTCCAGTCCCTCTGCAATGTCACTTATAAAGACATTGAAGATGACAAGTCCTAATACTGAACCCTGCAGTACCCCACTAGTAACCCCCCTTTCTTCAGAGTGGACTCCACTTACTATTACCCTCTGTGTCCTATTCTCCAGCCAATTCTTTACCCAGGCTGTCATCTTGGGACCCACTCCCAGGCTGGCTAACTTGTATATTAATCTTTTGTGTGGGACTGTGTCAAATGCCTTGCTAAAGTCTAGGTAGGCCATGTCCACAGCCCCTCCCTGATCTACTTTGGTCACCCAGTCAAAGAAATCTATCAGATTCATCTGGAATAACCTTCCCACTATGAATCCATGCTGCCTCAGGTCCTGTGCCCCTCTGGCCTCTAGATAATCGAAAATTCTTTCCTTCAGAAGTGATTCCATCATTTTTCCCTACCACTGAGGTTAAACTAACAGGTCTGTAGTTTCCTGCTTCTCATGTCTACCCTCCTTATTCCAAGGGTCAGGACCTCCCTCGCCCAGAGGTCCTTTTATTACAGGGCCCTTTCCTGGTTCAACTCCCTCCCTGCCACTATCACCAGCCTCCTCAGAATCAGTCCTTTCAAAATTGCACTCAAGAACCACATATTTTCCTCCAGCAGCTCTAGGTGTGTGTAGAGTGGCTGGGTACCATGCCTGTTGGGCCCCTCCTACATTGTTGGTTCTGAAGTTTAGTCCTTCTCCTACTGTGACAATGTCCCTGTAGGACTGCCACCATCTCACCATACCTGTGCACTGCTTGCATTACTGTTCTAACTGCATAGCTACCACTTTGTATAGGCCAATATATTATCTCGTGTATAGCTTCTGTTGCCATAACAACCCTGTCTGTGCACTTCTAATGTAGCACCCAATGCATTGTTGTATATGTTCTGTAACCATGTAATTTTGTCATTGTCTCTGTTTACGTGATGTGGAGCCCTTGGAAATGAGTTCATGACTCAAAGGGTTGTAATTATATGTTTAAATAAATAAATAAAACACCTCCATGAATCAGGGGTGTAATTTTCTTGTATGGCTTTAGAAAAAGTCAACCAATGGCTTAGCTCACATGGAAGTACAGCCTTTATAGACTTCTGCTAGTATTAAGTCTGGACCCAGGACCTTTTTATTCTTTAATGATTTTATTGTGAAATAAACTTCCCCAGGACTAACTATGTAATTCACTGTTTGAGTTTGTTCTCAATATTTCTCATTATCTATATTCTTATTACAGTCATAGAAAATGCCTTTAAAATAATCTACTCACTGCTCTTCAGTGACGTAGGTATCAATTCTCAACTTACTTTTATGCGTTCCATTGGCTAGCAAACACCACAACTGCTCATCATCCTTAGAAGTTGCTGCTTGCCAGATATTTTCCCATAAGCATTGCTGATAATCTGTTTTCATTTTTTAGAAACACTTTATATGATTTCCTTTCTTTGTTAAGATTTCTATAGATTAAAACACTTTTTTTAAACTGCACTTTGTTAATTTCAAGATTTCTGACTCTCTTTGCTGACATTCCCAGTCAAACCAACCACATTGTTGTGTGTTGTTAACAGCAATAGGCTTACAGACCATAGGTTTAATTAAGGCTATTATTGTCTCAATTTCAGTCCACATTTCTTCAGGTTCACCAAGTGAGAAACCATCAAACCTTAAATTTAGCAGTGGAATTCTCATAATTTTTATTGCAGCATCATCCAGATCATAATTACACATCAGTTTTTATTACATCTAATTTCTGTTAGAGGGGCAGATATAATTTCATCAACAGGAAAGTGATTAAACAGGCCATTTAAAATAAAGGGAATATCATCAGTCTCTCCCCTCAGAGAGACCCTCAGACTTGTCTAGACTTCCACATTACCTGACCAAATAGCCAAATCTAAAGTGGCAGCACTACAGTAACTGTACTAAAATATGTGTAATGACCTTGTAAGTCCCCCCGAACCCTACCATTTAAGGGACATATATTAAATTTGCTTATTGGTTAGTTAGAAGACTACATGCCATATTTATATTTTTGTCCATTACTGACCTAGATGGCATTTCTGGAAGTTAATTTATTTCACATAAGATGGTATTGTCCCTAAATCCATCAAAGTCTCCTGTTTTAGCTTTCATGTCCCCTACTATTAAAACATCAGGGCAAGTGTACAATACTTTTGAAATAATCTCCTCAAACTGGAGCCAGATATTATGGTTATAATAATTTGAACCCTTCAGGGGTATATATGTTTTGATAATTATACAACCATTCCCACCATTCTTACAGAGAACAACAAGGACATTTCTAGATACATGAATGAGTTGGGGTGAAAGAAATGAACCAACTTTAAAGTATAATATTAGACCCACAGAAGCCCTACCTGACTTATTAATTTTAAAACCGGGAGAAAAGAATGAAAACCATTTATTGCAAAATTTAGGTATTCAGTAAGTTAAGATTCTTGTGGAGCCAAGACATCCATGCTTTTTACAAATTCTTGCCAATCCATATCCAATAATCTTTGCTGGATGTCTGAAGAAGGATGAACTAAGGAACAGGGTGTAGCTGGTCCATTCCACTGGGGTGTCAAACAGACGAGGCATACTGATGAGTCCTGGTAGGACGAAACACGTGTCTATGTCTTCTGTTAGCACCCTTTGCAACTGTGTGAGAGGCCTTTTGGCACCATGCAATTCTGCTTAAAGTTGGACCAGCATAACATTCTGTGGTGATTTGCATATGCAGCCCATGATGCTTTGCATTGTGGAGACATGTGTGATTTTGTATTTTCTTGAAACTTGGCTTCCCAGCCAAATGCCCTTTGGGGTAACCCTTGCCTCAGTGTTTACGCACAGAGGTTCTTTGTCTTTTAAATAGTTTTTTATTTTAATGGGTTCACCACAATATATCCCAGGCACACTGCCTTAGGGGTAGCTGGTCCATTCCACTGGGGTGTCAAACAGACGAGGCATACTGATGAGTCCTGGTAGGACGAAAACACGTGTCTATGTTTTCTGTTAGCATCCTTTGCAAACTGTGTGAGAGGCCTTTCGGCACCATGCAATTCTGCCTAAAGTTGGACCAGCATAACATTCTGTGGTGATTTGCATATGCAGCCCATGATGCTTTGCATTGTGGGGGCATGTGTGATTTTGTATTTTCTTGAAACTTGGCTTCCCAGCCAAATGCCCTTTGGGGTAACCCTTGCCTCAGTGTTTATGCACAGAGGTTCTTTGTCTTTTAAATAGGGTTTGTTACTGCTGTTTGAGGGAGAATGGTTCCCCCATGCATCTCAGATCTCCTACCATGCTGACCCACTGTATCGAACCAGGAGTAAGGCGTTGGGTGTGCTTCCTGTTCCTTTTCACAGAACACACTTGGAAAATGGGCCTTTGCATATTGAGCCCCTCTCTGGCTCAATGAGTGCCTGGAAGTCTCACAAAAAATACAAGCTTGCTAGCCTTCAAGCCTGAACTTAAAAAGCACCTCTTCAGGAACACTTGTGACTGTCCTAGGGGCACCTAAGAGGGCTCTTGACCCACAGATATTCCTGTCACCAGTTCTTGCACTTGCTTATATCATCCACCCCTCTACTTCTGCTCTAAGCTGCCTATATCATCCACTCCTCAACCCCACCTTCCACCACACTCCTCACAGTCCCCTCTCCTTCTGAGTCTTCACAGACCACCCGCTATATTCATCCTAACCCCTCCTTTCCCTCACCAAATAGTGTTATTCACACAACACCTTTGCATCCCACTACTTTTATTGCAACTTACCATCACGCTCTCTCCAACTTTCCATTTTGTTTCACATCCCACCCCTCACTTTCTGCTTGACAAAGACTTCTTCCAGAGTACTAACTTTCTGCCCCCACTACTCCTCTCTTCCAACCTGCTCATAGTTCTCCCTTGAATCCATTACTTAACCACTGCCTATGTTTTATTGTCATTGCATCACCTTGCTGACTTGTTTATTTACCATTTGAAGTGCATTATGTATTTTCAATTATTTGTTTTTTTTTTTCCCCTGACGTGGACCCTTTGTAAATGAGTTTATGCTCAAAGGTTGTTTCCAAATAATAAATAAAACAAAATAAAGACAAAGACAAAACAACAGGTACAAATACTACCCCTTTTAGTTCATCCTCCTTCAAACTGTAGGAACAAACCGTGTCTTAAAGTTCATCCTTCTTTAGGCTCCATATCCAAACTGGAACAATAAGCTTAAAATGTTTCCTGGATAGAATCCCCTTCCCCAGCATTGCTACCACAAAAGTTAATCTGTTTGCAGCTTCCTCTGTAGCCTCGCAGAACAGAACTGTAGTCAGAAACAGGTCAAATCCCAAACAGCACTGATTAAACCCCATGCACATATCCCTTCTCAGTACAAGCTAAGACAACAATAAAATCAAAACAGTAGGAACAAATGCTACCATTTTTAGTTTATCCTCCCTCAAACAGCAGGAATGAACCCTGTCCTGAAGTTCATCCTGTTTCGGGCTCCAAATCCAGACTGAAACAGTTGGCTTCAAATAGCTCCTGGATAGGTTCCCCTCCCTCAGCCTTCCTCCCACAAGGCTAAATCTATTTGCAGCTTTCTGTGTAACCACACAGAACATAACTGCAGTCATAAACAGTTCAAATCCCAAAGGACACTGATTAAACCCCCAGGCGCATACCCCCTCATAGTACAAGCTAAGACAATGATAAAATCAAAACAGCAGGAACAAATACTACCCTTTTTATTTCATCCTCGTCCCTGAAACAGAAGGAACAAACCCGATCATGTACTGTAGTAGTCTCAGACTTGGCCAGATATTTCCAGCTATTCGACAACATTTTTAAAGGGGTTTCTCTCTGCTGCCCCCACTATGGAAATACAGAGAGCAGGAAATTTCTGTAGAAATATTACAGAAATGTCAGAAAATATCTGAACTCTTCTTTGGCTGTGACTGTAGGTCATCCTTCTTCAGGCTCCAAAAATGCAACCTAAAACAATTAGCTAAAAATGATGCCTGGATAGGTTCCACTCCCTCTGCCTTCCTCCCAGAAAGCTAAATCTGTTTACTGTTTCCCATGTAACCACACAGAACAGAATTGCAGTCAGAAACAATTGAAACCCCAAACAGCACTGATTAAACCCCAGGCACCTATGCCCTCCCAATACATCTGAGACAATTTTAAAATCAAAACAGCAGGAACAAATACTTCCCTTTTTAGTTCATCCTCCCTCACACAGCAGAAATAAACTCTTTCCTGAAGTTCATCCTCATTCATGCTCCAAATCAAACTGAAACTACTGGCTTAAAATGGTTTGTGTATAGGTTCCCCTCCCTCTGCTTTCCTCTCACAATGCTAAATCTGATAGCAGCTCCCAGTATAACCACAAACACCAGAACTGCAGTCAGAAACAGTCTGAATCCCAAAACAGCACTGATTAAACCCCCAGGCACATACCCCCTCCCAGTACAAGCAAAGACAACAATAAAGTCAAAACAACAGGAACACATACTGCCTGTTTTAGTTCATTTTCCCTCAAACAGCAAGAACAAACCCTGTGCTGTCATTCATCCTTCTTCAGACTCTATATCCAAACTGAAACAATAATTTTAAAATGGCACCTGGATAGAATCTTTGATAAAGAATCCCCTCCAGCAGTCTTCCTACCATAAGAGTTAATCTGTTTGCAGCATCTTGTGTAACCACACAGAACAGGATTGTAGTCAGACACAGTTCAGATCCCAAACAGCACTGATTAAACTCCCAGGGCACATACACCCTCTCAGTACAAGCTAAGACAACAACAAAATCAAAACAGCAGGAACAAATACTTCCCTTTTTAGTTCATCCTCCCCCAAACGGCAGGAATTAACCCTGTCCTGAAGTTCATCCTCCTTCAGGCTCCAAAACCAAACTGAAACAATTAGTTTAAAATGGCTCCTAGATAGGTTTCCCTTCCCCAGCCTTCCTCACACAAATCAAAATCTGTGTGCAGCTTCCTGTGTAACCACAGATAACCAAATTGCAGTCAGAAGCAGTTCAAATCCCAAACTGCACTGATTAACCCCCCGGCACATACCTCCTCCTGGGTACATGCTAAGACAATACAATCAAAACTGCAGGAACACAAACCACCCTTTTTAGTTCATCCTCCCTCAAACAGCAGGAACAAACCCTGTCATGTGGTTCATCCTCCTTCAAACTCCAAATCCAAACTGAAACAATTAGCTAAAAATGGCTACTGGATAGGTTCATGTCCCCCCAGCCTTCCTCCCACAGGGACCAATGGGTTTGCAGCTTCCTGTGTAACCACACAGAACAGAATTGCAGTTGGAAACAGTTCAAATCCCAAAAAGCACTCATTAAAACCACAGGCACATACCCACTCTCAGTACAAGCTGAAACAACAATAAAAGTAAATCGAACAGTATGGTTCACAATAAACACAGCAATAGAGTCAAGCCATACAAAGACAAAAGTACTGGACTTTAGGAGGGCTGACTTTGCCAAAATGGGTGAGTGCCTAAGGAATGCACTAGCAAATGGGGAGGAAGGAGGGGTGGAAGAACAATGGGGAATAATAAAAACTGCCATCACAGAGGTAACGAGCCTTTGTGTGAAGCAAATAAACAAAACAAGACGATGTAAGAAACCACTATGGTTCTCAAATGAAGTGGCAGTGAAGGTTCAAGAGAAAAAGAAAGCATTCAGGAAGTACAAGGAATCGCAGAAGGAGCAGGACAGAGAACTGTATCAGTTAAAGCAAAAGGAGGCTAGGAAGGCAGTCAGAACAGCAAAGGCCCAAACCGAGGAAAAGATAGCCAACTCAGTTAAGAAGGGGGATAAAACCTTTTATAGGTACATCAGGGAGCGAAGAAGACAAAGGGAGGGATAGTGAGGCTTAATAAAGGGAGGAGAGTGGGCAGGGGAGACTGTGAAAAGGCAGAGATACTAAACAAATATTTTTGCTCAGTATTTACAAAGGAAGAGGGGGAGGTACATAAAACAAACAGTAGTAACACTCTGGATACAGAAGTTGATACCAGCCCATTTATTGAAGAAAGGGTTCTGAAAGAACTGTTAAAACTGAAGGTGGACAAAGAAATGGGGCCTGATGGGATTCATCCCAGAATTCTAAAAGAACTAAGGGTAGAACTAGTGACACCACTGACTACCCTTTTAACAAATCATGGAGGATGGGGTGGTACCCAAGGACTGAAGGAGGCAGATGTGATTCCCTTCACAAAAGTGGGAGCAAGGCAGAAGCAGGAAACTATAGACCTGTTAGTTTAACCTCAGTGATAGGAAAATGATGGAATCACTTCTAAGGAAAGAATTGTCCAGTATCTAGAGGCCAAGAGGCGGGACCCTAGGCAGCATGGATTCACAGTGGGAAGGTCATGCCAGACGAATCTGATAGATTTCTTTGACTGGGTGACCAAAGTAGTAGATCAGGGAGGGGCTATGGACGTGGCCTACCTAGACTTTAGCAAGGCATTTGACACAGTCCCACACAAAAGATTAATATACAAGTTAGCCAGCCTGGGAGTGGGTCCCAAGATGACAGCCTGGGTAAAGGATTGGCTGGAGAATTGGATACAGAGAGTAATAGTAAATGGAGTCCACTCAGAAGGATAGAGGGTTACTAGTGGGGTACCGCAGGGTTCAGTATTAGGACCGGACCTCTTCAATGTCTTTATAAGCGACATTGCAGAAGGACTGGAAGGAAAAGTATGTCTCTTTGCAGATGACACTAAGATCTGCAACAGAGTTGATGCACAAGGTGGAGTGGAAAGGATGAGAAAGGACTTGGCAAGGTTAGAGGAATGGTCAAATGTATGGCAGCTTAGATTCAATGCTAAGAAGTGCAAGGTAATGCACCTGGGAAACAAAACCCAGGGAAGAGTACACAATGGGGTGAGATACTAATAACAGCAAAATGGAAAGGGACCTGGGGGTAGTCATATCAGATGACCTAAAGATGGGCAAGCAATGTGAGAGGGCAGCAAGAAGGGCTGGGGGGATACTGGGATGCATAGGGAGAGGCATCACCAGTAGAAAACAAGAAGTTATTATCCCTCTGTACAGACGGCTGGTGAGACCCCATCTGGAGTACTGTGTGCAGTTCTGGAGACCCAATCTCAGCAAAGACATAGAAAGGATGGAAGCTGTCCAGAGGAGGGCAACTAAAATGGTGCAGGGTCTGCACCGGAAGACATATGAAGAGAAACTTAAGGAGCTTAATATGTATAGCCTCAAGGAAAGGAGGGAGAGGGGGGACATGATAGAAACTTTCAAGTACCTCAAGAGAATCAACAAAGTCCAAGAGGGTAGCATCTTTCAAAAAAAGAGGTGTGCAAGAACAAGAGGGCACAATTTGAAGATAGAGGCGGCTCAGAGGTAATTTAAGGAAGTATTTTTCACAGAGAGGGTTGTGGATGCATGGAACGGCCTTCCCGGAGGAGGAGGTTGTGGAGTCAAAATCAGTGGTGGAATTCAAGCATGCATAAGATAGTCATAAGGCAATTCTAGGGGGTGGGGGTAGGAAGAAGTAGGCTGCTGGTTAACTAGGATCTGCAGCTTATCCAGCAGGTAGGGAAATGGGCAGACTGGGTGGGTCAAGCGGTCCTTATCTGCCGTCAAATTCTATGTTTCTATGTTTCTATGTAAAAACAACAGGAACAAATACTGCCTGTTTGAGTTCATTCTACCACAAACAGCAGGAACAAACCCTGTTGTGTAGTTCATCCTCTTTCAGGCTCCAATTTGAAACTGAAACAGTTAGTTTAAAATGGCTACTGGATAGGTTCCCTTCCCTCAGTCTTCATCTCACAAGGCTAAATCTGTTTGCAGCTTCCTGTGTAACCACACAGAACAGAATTGCAGTCAGAAACAGTTAAAAGCCCAAACAGCACTAATTTAATCAGTAGGGACATATCTCCTCATAGTACAAGCTAAGACAATGATAAAATCAAATCAGCAGGGACAGGGAGGGAGTAGGATCGAGCGTCCGTAAGACAGCTCTCCTTTTCCTGGGGTGGGATCCAGGGGCATTCCGGCGCAGGAGGGAGCTCCAGTGGAGACCGGAGGTACTTCAGCTGCTGGGATCACAAACGTAGTCAGAGGCGGATATCTGGCCAAGAGCGTGGGTGGATGCGCCGCAGCGCTCATTGGCGTCAGTGCATGCCTGCCGACATGAGGGCAAAAGGTGGAAAAGGAGGGCACTGGTTTGCAGGCGCTATAATGGCGTCCCAGCTGGACTCTACGCGGTACCTGGGCGGCGCGAAATGCTGGATCCCGGACTGGGTGGGTTGAGCTCCGAGGGAGCAGCCCCACCGTGGGGGTAAGCCGGGGTAGTCGCAGGGCCCACTAGGGTGGCCGGAGGAAGTTCCATGGGGTCGGCGGCCGGACAGACCTGTGGGTGATGCCAGGACGTGCAGGTAAGCAGATCAGTGGCCCGGGGAGATAAAAATAAGAACAAAAAAAAAAAATCAGCAGGGACAAATACTACCCTTCTTATTTCATCCCCCTCCCTGAATTAGAAGGAACAAACCCTGTCATGTACAGTAGCAGACAACACTTGGTCAGATAATTCCAGATATTTCACAAAATTTCTATAGCGTTCCTCTCTGCTGCCCCCACTATACAAATGCAGAAAGCAGGAAATTTCTGTAGAAACATCATAGATATTTTAGGAAATATCTGACTCCTTCTTTGATCATGATTGTAGGTCATCCTTCTTCAGGCTCCAAATTCAAACTGAAACAATTAGCTTAAAATGACTACTGGATAGGTTCCTCTTCCCCAGCCTTCCTCCTACAGGGCTAAATCTGTTTGCAGCTTACTGTGTAACCACACAGAACTGAACTGCTGTCAGAAAGAGTTCAAATCCCAAACAGCACTGATTAAACTCCCAGGCACATACCCCTCCCAGTACAAGTTAAAGGCAATAATAAAATTAAAACAGCAGGAACTAATACTACCCTTTTTAGTTCATCCTCCCTCAAACAGCAGGAACAAATTTTGTCCTGTAGTTCATCCTCCTTCAGGCTCCAAATCCAAACTGAAACAATTAGCTTAAAATGGCTCCTGTTTAGAATCCTCTCCCAAGGGTAAATCTGTATGCAGCTTCCTGTCTAACCACACAGAACAGAATTACAGTCAAAAACAGTCGAAATTCCAGACAGCACTTGTTAAATCCCCAGGCACATACCCCCTTCCTGTACAAGCCCAAACCACCAAGGTTTCAAGAGCCTACGTAATGAAAGCCTTAGGCAAGATTCAGATGGGAAGCGATGGGGTCAATATGAAGCTGTTTGCACTTGCCCTTGATGAACTCATAGTCCACATCACCAAACATTTTAACAAATCTCTCACGCTAGCAAAATTACCTACAGTTCTGAAACAAGCTCTAGTAACCCCTGTCTTTAAGAGTGGGGATAGGCCCAACATTGCCAACTATAGGCCCATATCAATCCTCTCCGCACTATCTAAAGCACTCGAATGGATTGTGGCAGACCAAATAACAGACTACCTACATAAGTACCAACTACAATGTCCCCAGCAACATGGCTTCTGAAAAAAATCATAGCACTGCCACTGATCTGGTAGACTACCCCGACTCTGTGTGCCAAGCACTTGATAAAGGCAAATTAACTGGGTCAGTCTTTATTGACTTAACAAAGGCCTTTGACACAGTCAATCACCCCCTCCTCTTGGGTGAACTAAAAAATCTTCGAATGGCCTCAAACACAGTAGACTGGTTCAAAGACTACCTGTCCCACGGTTCCCAAAATGTCAAAATCAGCAAAGTCATATTAGGATCCAAAAAGGTGCTCATGGGAGTTCTCCAAGGATCAAGTCTGGGACCCCTCCTGTTTAGCTTATTCTTGAATGCTCTTCCCATGGCTTGTACAGCAAAATCATCCTGTATGCAGATTATGCTGTTCTCCTCAGCAGTAATCCCCATATTGAACAACTAGAACAGGAACTCCAGACCTCCTTCCATAAGATTGAGGACTGTTTCAGTGCACATCAGCTACTTATCAATTATAAAAAAACAAAAACCTTACTCCAATCCAGCACACAGCTAAAGAGAAGATTCCCTGTCCTATCCATCAAAAACAAAGCCAATGTCTTGCTTAAACAGGTTCACTCTTTTTAGTACCTGGGGGTCACCATTGACGATACCCTAACATACATTCAGCATATTGATATGGTGGTCAAGGCTGTCAACTCCAAGCTCAGAGTCTTATATAGACACTAGAAAAACCTCACCCCAAATGCCCTTGATCTCTCTGTCTCTAGCTTGATTTTATCCATCGTAGACTATGGGCTAGTGTCTTATGGATCAGCTACGAATACTGCTCTGCAGCAAGTGGCTACAGCACTAAACAAGGTGTGTAGATGAGCCACAGGTGCCAACTGATTCACCCACACCTGCTCACTCTATACTTGGGTAAACTGGCTGTCACTGCAGCATAGAATAAAATTGCAAACCTGCCTGCTCAGCAAAAAGGCACTTCAGAGCTCTGCCCCCCCAAGCATCTCAGATCTCGTCTACCATGCCGACCCAAAGTGTCGAACCAGGAGTAAAGCGTTGGGTGTGCTTGCTGTTCCTTTTCACAGAATCGCTCATGGAAAATGTGCCTTCACATATAGAGCCCCTCTCTGGCTCAATGAGTGCCTGGAAGTCTTACAAAAAACTACAAGCTTGCTAGCCTTCAAGTCTGAACTTAAAAAGCACCTCCTCTTCAGGAACACTTGTGACTGTCCTAGGGACACATAAGATGGCTCTTGACCCACAAACATACCTTTTACCTGTTGTTGTGCTTGCCTAAATCATCCACCCCTCTACTTCTGCTCTAAGCTGCCTATATCATCCACCCCTTAACCCCGCCTTCCCCTCCACACCCCTCACAGTCCCCCCACCTCCTTCCAAGTCTTCACAGACCACCCCCATATCCTTCCTAACCCATCCTTTCCCTTCCTCCCCACCAACTCCTGGTAATCACCCAATGCCTTTACCCCCCTGCTTTATTGCCACTTACCATCACATTCTCTCCAACTTTCCATTTTGTTTCACATCCACACACCCCCTGCTTTCTGTGAAACTAATAACCCTATTCCCGAGTGCTAACTTTCTCCCCACTACTCCTCTCCTCCCACATGCTCATAGTTCTCCCTTGAATCCATTACTTAACCACCTTCCTATGTTTTATTGTCATTGCATCACCGTACTGACTTGTTTGTTTATTACCATTTGATGTATATTATATATTTTCAATTATTTGTTTGTTTTCTTCCTCTGATGTGGACCCTTTGTGAATGAGTTTATGCTCAAAGGTTGTTTCCAAATAATAATAAAATAAAACAAAATAAATACAACAATAAAGACAAAACAGGCATAAATACTACCCCTTTTAGTTCACCCTCCTTCAAATAGTAGGAACAAACCCTGTCTTGTAGTTCATCCTTCTTTAGGCTCCATAACCAAAGTGAAACAATAAGCTTAAAATGTTTCCTGGGTATAATCCTCTCCCCCAGCATTGCTACCACAAAAGTTAATCTGTTTGCAGCTTCCTCTGTAGCCACGCAGAACGGAACTGTAGTCAGAAACAGTTCAAATCCCAAACAGCACTGATTAAACCCCATGCACATATCCCTTCCCAGTACAAGCTAAGACAACAATAAAATCAAAACAGTAGGAACAAATACTACCCTTTTTTAGTTCATTTTCCCTCAGACAGCAGGAATGAACCCTGTCCTGAAGTTCATCCTGCTTCGGGCTCCAAATCTAAACTATAACAGTTAGCTTCAAATAGCTCCTGGATAGGTTCCCCTCCCTCAGCCTTCCTCCCAAAAGGCTAAATCTGTTTTCAGCTTCCTGTGTAACCACACAGAATACAACTGCAGTCAGAAAAAGTTCAAATCCCACTACCCTTTTTATTTCATTCTCTTCCCTGAAACAGAAGGAACAAACCAGGCCCTTTACTGTAGTAGCCACAGACTTGGTCAGATATTTCCAGCTATTTCACAACATTTTTTAAGGGGTTGTTTCTCTCTCTGCCCCCACTATGAAAATGCAGAAAGCAGGAAATTTCTGTAGAAATATTACAGAAATGTCAGAAAATATCTGAACTCTTCTTTGGCTGTGACTGTAGGTCATCCTTCTTCAGGCTCCAAAAATGCAACCTAAAACAATTAGCTAAAAATGATGCCTGGATAGGTTCCACTCCCCCAGCCTTCCTCCCAGAAAGCTAAATCTGTTTGCAGAACAGAATTGCAGTCAGAAACAATTGAAACCCCAAACAGCACTGATTAAACCCCAGACACCTACACCCTCCCAGTACATCTGAGACAATTTTAAAATCAAAACAGCAAGAACAAATACTTCCCTTTTTATTTCATCATCCCTCACACAGCAGGAACAAACCCTTTCCTGAAGTTCATCCTCCTTCAGGCTCCAAATCAAACTGAAACTATTGGCTTAAAATGGTTTGTGTATAGGTTACCCTCTCTCAGCCTTCCTCTCACAAGGCTACATCTGTTTGCAGCTTCCTGTGCAACCACATAAAACATAACTGCAGTCAGAAAATGTTCAAATCCCAAACAGCACTGATTAAACCCCCAGGTACATACCCCCTCATAGTACAAGCCAAGACAATGATAAAATCAAAACAGCAGGAACAAATACTACCCTTTTTAGTTTATCCTCCTTCAAACAGCAGGGACAAACCCTCTCCTGTAGTTCATCCTCTATCAGGCTCCAATCCTAACTGAAACGATTCACTTAAAATGGCTCCTGAATAGAATCCTCTCCCCAGCCTACTTCATGCAAGGCTAAATCTGTATGTAGCTTCAGGTGTAACCACACAGAACAGAATTGCAATCAGAAACAGTTAAAATCCCAAACGGCACTGATTAAACCCCCAGGTACCTACCCCCTCCCAGTACAAGCTAAGACAATACACACAAAACAGCAGAAACAAACACTATACTTTTTAATTCATTCTCCCTCAAACAGCAGGAACAAACCCTGTCCTGTAGTTTATCCTTCTTCAGTCTCCAAATCCAAACTGAAACAATTAGCTTAAAAATGTTCCATGATAAAATCCTCTCCCCCAGCCTTCCTACCAGAATGCTAAATCTGCTTGCAGCTTCCTGTGTAACCACACAGAACAAAAGTGTAATCAGAAACAGGTAAAATCCAAAACAACACTGATTAAACCCCTAGGCACATACCCCCTTCCATTACACGCTAAGACAACAATAAAGTCAAAACAACAAGGGGAAAAAACTGCCTGTTTTAGTTCATATTCCCTCAAACAGCAAGAACAAACCCTATGCTGTAGTTCATCCTTCTTCAGGCTCCATATTCAAAATGAAACAATAATCTTAAAATGGCTCCTAGATAGAATCCCCTTCCCTAGCCTTCCTTCCACAAGAGTTAATCTGTTTGAATCTTCCCGTGTAACCACACAAAACAGTTTTGCAGTCAGAAACTGTTCAAATCCTAAGCAGCGCTGATTAGAACCCCATGCACATACCCCCTCCTAGTATAAGCTAAGACAACAATAAATTCAAAACAGCAGAACAAATGCTACCTATTTTGTTCATTCTCCTTCTAACAGCAGGAACAAACCCTGTCCAGTAGTCCATCCTACTTCAGGCTCCAAATCCAAACTGAAACAATTATCTTTAAATGGCGCCTTAATAGGTTCCCATCCCCCAGCCTTCCTCCTACAAGGCTAAATCAGTTTGCAACTCCCTGTGTAACCACACAGTACGGAACTGCAGTCAGACACAGTTCAAATCCTTAACAGTACTGATTAAAGCTGCAAGGCACAAATCCTCTCCCAGTACAAGCTAAGGCAACAATAACATCAAAACAGCAGGAAAGAATACTACCACTTTTAGTTCATCCTCCCTGAAACAGCAGGAATGAACCCTTTCCTGAATTTCATCCTCTTTCAGGCTCCAAATCCAAACTGAAACAATTAGCTTAAAATGACTCCTGTAGAGGTTCCCATCCCCCAACCCTCCTCCAACAAGGCTACATCTGTTTGCAGCTTCTGGTACAACCACACATGATGGAGTAGCAGTCATAAGCAGTTCAAATCCCAAACATCACTTATTAAACCCTTGATGCATACCCCCTCCTAGTACAAGTTAAGATGACAAAACAAGAGGAACAAATACTACCCTAGTTCGCTATCACTCAAACAGCAGGAACAAACCCTGTTGTGTAGTTTATCCTCCTTCAGGCTCCAAATCCAAACTGAAACAATTAACTTAAAATGGCTACTAGATAGGTTCACCTCCCCCAGCCTTCCTCTCACAAAGACAAACTGGTTTGTAGCTTCCTGTGTAACCACACAGAAGAGAATTGCAGTCAGAAACAGTTCAAATCCCAAAAAGCACTGATTAAACCCACTGGCACATATCCCCTCCCAGTACAAGCTAAGGCAGCAATAAAGTGAAAACAGCAGTAATAAATGCTGCCTGTTTTATTTAATCCTCCCTCAAACAGCAGGAATAAACCCTGTCCTGTTGTTCATCCTTCTTCAGGCTCCAAATCCAAACTGAAACAATCACATTTAAATGGTTCCTTGATTGATTACCCTCCCCCAGCCTTCCTACTACAAGGCTAAATCTGTTTGCAGCTTTCTGTGTAAATGCACTGACTAACCCCCCAGGCAAATTCCTTCTCCCAGTACAAGCTAAGACAATGATAAAACCAAAACAGCAGGAACAGATACTACCCCTTTTATTTAATCCTCCCTGAAACAGAGGGAACAAACTCGGTCCTGTACAGGAGTAGCCACAGACTTGGTCAGATATTTCCAGATATTTCACAAAATTTCTAAAGAGTTTCTCTTTGATGCCTGTTGTCTGTGTGTCCAGCACACAGCTTCAGGTGCTTAGATGCCACTTGGTTAAGACAAAGAACATAGTGGACAAGTGGGTAATGAAACACAAAAGCAGTTTATTACAGATACTCATGCCAGAACATATAAAACAAATACAGGTCGATGATTTCTACCAGTCAAACCCAGGGTGTCTCACTTCTCTCCAGGGAGGAACTGGCTGGCAGGCACATATGTTTTACTGATAAGAATGCAGTTTTCAGATATGGTATGTAAACATAATTGGCTAGATATAGCAAAGTGTAATAATTAGGTGGCTCCTTCATGTGGGAACATCAGGAAATAAAATATGCATAGTCAGTGTAAATCTTAGAACAAAGAGAAAGCAATGTCAGCAACTAATGAAAAATATGTTAAAAATATGTTATCAGTTCTCTCTGAGACAAACAGATAGAGTAAGCAGAAAAGCATGTGGCATATAAGATTCATGTGAAAGCGTATAAAAGGCAAGGCAGGTATAATGAATAAACAAAATAATAAAAATAAGTAAAGGAACATAATAAAAACAGGATGAACATGATGCATAGAAATACAGCAATATCAGAGTAAGAACAAAACAAGGTTATGTAAGATTACTTGTGTTATGAGCGTGTGTTGGTGCTTATGGATATGGTTACATGTGGGTCAGTGTGGTATAGAACCCAGGCATAACAATCCCCTCCTTGTTGCCTTGCAGAAAAGGCAACAACAAATAGAAGACAGGTCATAATTCATTTGGTTTAGAAGCCATGTAAAGGTACCTTAGCTGTGCACGATGTTGCTTAAAAGTACACCTCAGACAGCAAATGATTAGTAGTTGGTGAGTTAAAACAAAATATAAATTACTATCAAGTTTTAAAACATTGATTTGACTATCTACTTTCCAAAGCATATAAAAACTTGTAATGTAAATGAATTACATTTCTATAGTATACAGATAGGCAGAGTAACTGTGACAGCAGTCCTATTCAGGAGTTGGCACAGGGGTAAACACAGATGGTCAGATCATTAAAATACAAAACAGAAACTAGGTATGTTAACACCACAGTGGACATGTGTATAAGAAACATAGTTGATATCTATTACACAGAACATTGTTTGTGAAAACTGTGTTAAAGTCATTGTCCATTTCTAAAGAACAATCCATACTGAGAATGGAAAAGGCAGATAATGGCACTGTATGGGATGGTGACGTACATTTTTGACTGAAGAATCTAATAAAAGTGTGTCCTTAAAGAGGAACCAGTCCATAAGGTTTGAGCTGGTAGCCACAAAGCAATGTAGTTACATTTGAAATGTCATTTGTCGAAAGTCTGTAACCCCACATAGCACATGGGGCTGTTCAGACATGTACCAGCATGGTAAGAAAGGCACTGTTCATGTAACTGGCTGCTGGTTGGCTGGATTGGCAAAGGCCTTGGCAATGGTTGCATGAGATTGTCTATTCAATGTTTTTTTTTTTTTCAGTTAGATTTTTTATTGTGTTATAGAGACAAGGCATGTATCACAGTACATATATGAGCATTACATTCCATTCAGACTTTACATACTGTAACACAGTGAGGTATTCACAGTTAATTCACAATACTCAGAAGGGAGTGGAAGAAATCACAGAATTGATGTGGGACTGGGTTGGTTACTTACAAAGTGGGGTACTGGGGGGGGGGTCTCATATGCCATACGCTATTACCAGCATTGAGTGGAAGGATACGAGGCCTGGTCCACTATCAAGGTGGCTTTAACATATCGTTACCCAAAGGGTTTACGGAATTAAGGGGTGAGTTCTGAAAGTACTGCATGAATGGAACCCATTTGTCCGAGAAGGCTTGCATAGATGCCACAGCCAAATGCATCAGCTAAGAAAAACTAGCTAGATTAGCCACGGCACTAACCAAGCCATGAGTGAGGGTACTTCTGTAGTCCTCCATCTACACAAAAGTAACAATTTGGCTTCCACTGAGGCTTGTACAAGCCATGTCAAATGGGGGCTTGATGGTCTGAGTTCAGTGAGTGAAAGCCCCAGGATCCAAAAGCTAGGGGAAGTAGGGACCTTTTGTCCCAATATATGGAAGCAACATGTAAGTATTTCAGACCAGAAAGGAAGAATGGGGCCACATTGCCACAATATATGAAGTAAGTCTGCTCCTGCCACATTACATGGCCAGCACACATCGTTCGTAATTAAATTCATTTTCTTTAGCACTACTGGGGTACGGTACCAGAGATGTCTTATTTTATTTTGGATAAAGAAACTTCTGGGGTCCCCACAGGTTTTTTTGCTATTAACCAGCTACTTTGCCAGGCATCCTCACTAAAGGGAAGGTTCAATATATGCTGTCATCTTGCTTTAGCAGCTAGGGATGGATTTGGTAAGGATCCCCTCATAAACCTATAAATACGGCCAGCCAGGCCTTTCTGTGATTGTAACCAGCTATCCAAATGCAATTTGTTTTGTTTGGCTTTGCCATTACTTTGGCATATCACACACGTGCAGCCTCTTTTCAGCCAGGATGAATAAACATTTCTCATTTGAAGATATCTCCAAAAATCATTGGGGTCCAAGTTATATTTCCCCTTCAGAAAAGTAAAACTATCTAGGGTATGGCCATCCCCCATTAGTATATCTTGTAGAGTATTGATCTGCTTCCCCTTCCAGCTCTCCCAGTAAAGGGGTTTATGGTCAATGGTCCAGCCAGGGTTATTCCATAGAGGGAGGTGTTTCCCCAGGTTCAAACAGGTCTTACTTGTGGCCCTCACTTGTTGCCAGGCCTTGTGAGCTGCTTTTATTGTGAGACAAAAATTAAATTTTGAAGGGAGGGGGTTACCCATATACCCAACCAGAAGGGTCCCAGGCAGGGCATTCCTCTCTACTGATTCCCATGCTGTTAAGTCGAAAGTAATCCTCTGAAGCAGTCTACATGTGGCTGCTGCTGAGAACTCATATGCATAGTGTTGAAAATGCGGAAGGCACCACCCACCCTTGTTCCACGGGGCTCAGAGTTTGGCTCTACTATACCTCTGGGTTTTATTGTCCCACATGAAAGTCCATATTAGATTGTCCAGTAATTGAAAACATTTCTTTGGGATTTCAATTGGTAGGTGGGATAGTATGTAGAACACCCTCGGAGCAATCATTTTAATTGCTGCCACTTGCCCGGGAGAGAGAGGTTCAACTGTTTCCACCTTTGAGTTTCTAACTTGAGGCTATCAATTATTGGAGAGAAGTTAGGCTCCAGTAGGGAAGACACATTGGCATTTACCCTAATGCCTAGATACTTAATACCTGCTTTAGCCCTAACTAAGTCCACTGCTGAGATATCTTTGGATGAAAGTTGCTTATTTAGGGGGAGGACTTCTGTTTTACTTTGATTAATCCTGAGGCCTGAGATGCTTGCAAAGGATTGCAATAGCTTCACAATGTGTTCAGTGCCGGTATGAAAATCGTCAGTTAGAATGAGACAATCATCAGCATATAACAGTGTATGATATGACTCAGGGCCTACCTGTATGTCTTTAATATTTGTATGTTCTCTCAGAGCACTAGCCAGGGCTTCTATGACCAGAACAAACAACATCGGGGAGAGGGGACATCCCTGCCTAGTGCCCCTATGCAATTCAAATGGTTCTGAGAGTGTATTATTAGTTAGCAGTCTGGTCATAGGAGACGTGTAAAGAGTTTTGACCCAGCCTCCAAACAAATCCACAAAGTTATAGTACTGCAGCATCATATGAAGAAAATCCCACTCTACTGAATTAAAGGTCTTCTCAAAATCTACCAATATAGCAGCCGCTGGAGTAGGGTCTTTCCCTGCGTTCTGTATAAGGGAGATTAAAGATCTAATGTGATCGGTACTGGCACGGCCCTTCACAAAGCCCACTTGGGAAGTGTGAATCAAACAGGGAAGGATTTTCTCCAATCTAGCTGCTAATACCTTAGCTAAAATTTTGGTATCAGAGTTAATCAACGAAATGGGCCAACAGCTTGTAGGCAGGGTGTGGTCTTTACCTTCTTTCAGAGGGACTGTGATAATCGCCTCTCCCAGGGTGGCAGGGAGAAGCTCCTGTGCTCGAGCTTCTTGTGACATATCCCTCAGTGGGTGAGATGCTATCTCTGGTATTACCTTATAAAAATCGACAGAGAACCCATCTCCCCCTGGGGCTTTTCTTGGGGCCATCTTTTGAATTGACTCCCTTATTTCTTGTATCTCTATGGGCATCTCTAGTTGTTGTCTCTGGGCATCTGTAAGCCTAGGAAGCTTTGTACCTGCCATAAACTGCTCAAATTTGGACTTGACCCAGGTAGTGTGGGAGCTGTACAAGGTTTTGTAGAAAGACAGCATAAGTTGGTTAATGACCTCTGGTTTACCATGTTTTCCCCCTTATTGTCCTGTAATTGGGCTATATGCCTCTCGGCTTGTTTTCTTAGCTGGAACGCTAGGAGTTTTCCATCTTTTTCTCCCCCTGTCCAATATTTATGTTTTAATCTTAATATTTGAAGTTATGCTTTTCTAGATGCTAGCATATTCAATTTAATTCGTAGGGCCAGGAGGTCATGCAGCAGGTCTGGGTTTTGGAGATTAGTGGGATCCTTCTTGTACAGGCCTTCTTTCTCTCCCAATGCCCTCTCTAGTTCCCTAGTTTCATTTTCTCTCTGTTTCCTATGGTAGGCAGCATAGCTAATAATGAGACCTCTGATCGTGGCTTTAAAAGCCTCCCAAATGGTTGCTGCGGTTGCAGACCCATGCGGATTATCAGAGAAAAAGTTTTTTTACCTTCCCTTTAAGCCACTCTTTAAAGTTTGTCTCTTGCAACAATAATGGGTCTAGCCTCCGACTAACTGACCTAGTAGTGGGGACAAAAGGTCCCAATGCTAATGTCAATGGAGCGTGGTCAGAGATATACAGGGGGGCTATTGTGACATCCAGTACCTTATTTATAATGTTTGGGGAGATAAACCAATAGTCTATCCTACTTGCAACTTGTTTAGCTTCAGAGAAATATGTATAGTCCCTCTCAACTGGGTGGGCTACTCTCCATATGTCTTGCAGTTTAAGCAGGGATAGCATATCCTTTAAGCCCCAATAGATTTGGGGGGTACATCCAGCTTGGAGTTAGATCTATCCAGGGGGGAGTCCATTGTCAGATTAAAATCTCCCCCTAGAAGAATGTCCACTTCCCCTGCCGCCAACTCCAATAGATCTTGTGAGAGTTTGTGAATGAAATCGGGAGTGTCCTCATTTGGGGCGTAAATGTTAGCTAATAATATATTCCCTGTGGGGGTGCATACTTTGGCTAAGACCCATCTCCCACCTTATCAGCCCTTTGTTCCTGCAATGTCCATGTTAAGTTTCTATGGCACAATATAGCTACCCCACCTTTAGTTTTGTTGGCCACACTATGGACCTCCCAGCCCACCCATTCCCGCCTTAGTTTTTGAACTTCCATATGATTTAGCTTAGTTTCCTAGTTTCTAGGTGTCAGCGT
Source organism: Neoceratodus forsteri (assembly GCA_016271365.2). NCBI lineage: Eukaryota > Metazoa > Chordata > Ceratodontiformes > Ceratodontidae > Neoceratodus > Neoceratodus forsteri. The sequence goes on from CM028130.1 coordinate 8,954,507, forward strand.
GGCTCAGTTGGTAGCACGTCCGCCTCTGGACCAGAAGGTCGTGGGTTCTTGTCCCACACCAGGATTGGACTTGCACCTAAAAATCACTGGCATCTGAGTGCAGTATTGGGGGTGCTGTACTGCTGGGATGTGCATCCTTCGGATGAGATGTTAAACTGAGGTCCCTTCTGCCCATCCTGGTGTTGTCCTGGTGGGTGTCCAGGTGGAAGTAAAAGAACCCAGGGTGCTCTTCGCAAAGAGTAGGGAACATTCCCGGTGTCCTGGCCAACATTCCCCTTCCCATAAACCGGTTCATGCAATTATCCAGGCTGTGTGTGGGTGATGATGTGCAATATGGACGCCACCACACCTTCAGTCACTTCACTACCAGTCTAGCATTGCTTGTAAAGCGCTTTGGATGTATGAAAAGCGCTATACAAATGCTGATTCTTCTTCTTCCTGTAAGAAGGCTATCTGAGTTCTCTGGGCATTAAGTCTGGCAAGTACTTTCATATGTTTAATGGGCGAGTTCAGGTCCCTCACATTCCAAGAGGTAGCCATCACCATATCTTTACCTGCCATGAGTTATATCAGTCAGTGAAACCTGAGGCCCCCACCTAATTACCAGGAAACCAAGTAGTCTGTATATAGGAAGCTTATTCTTCTAATCAACCCTTAATCCCTTCCCCTGTCTGTCCCTTGTAATTCTGCAAACCTCACATAAACTATGGATCAGTTCACATATTGATGCTCTAGTCCCTATAACAACTTTTGTTTTTACCTTTCCATGCCATTCTCCTTGTACCACACCTTAGCCTAAGAGGCTCTCCTTATATGACCTGACCATTACAGATGGATGTGGTCCATGAACAAGAGAACCCCTCCTGAGCGCGGGGCCTGGTAATTTACCAGGAGTCACCAATTTGACTATCATCAGATAGTGTAACCAACTCTGCTACTTGACCCAAAGTAGGGCCCTGTGAGCCCCTGCTAAACTAACATTGCAGGGAACATCAGATTTTATAGCAGCAATCATTAAACCTTAAAACTGAGAAACTGATAGCATTATGAAACAGTTAAGACATTCCGGATCAGAGGTAGTTCCACTTTATAACCACTGGGGGGAGGGGTGTGCTTTTTCCAGCAGAGTGAACCCTGAGAGTGCTGTGGAAAACACAAAAATGAAAAAAAAAAAAAAAAAAAAAAAGGAAAATAAAAACTTTGCACTATCTCTCTCCTGCTTATAGAAACCACCTATCATGGTTCACCAAAACACCATGGCAAACATTATGCTATCTGGCACAGGAAGCTGGGCAGGCCCCAGATATTGCCTCCACGCCATAACTGGCCAAAAAATAACATTCCCTGGTCGGGTGCCAGCCTAACAGGGAGACCCAGCCCATGTAAGATTACTGGCAAGAGGGAAGGATGGGTAGAATAGCTCAGCCCCTCCACAGCCATTCGAAACCCAGCGATCTGGGCAGGAATAAGAAATGGTTAGAACCCTCTTAGTCATCTTGGTGGTTGTTGTTCGGTCAACAGCTCCCCCTCACATTTGGCCCAGTCTTCACATTGCGGGGCCCAGTCCATGAGCAGACTCTGGTCCGTTAGATCTTCTGGTGTCGGGCAGTCTGAGATCCTTGTTAAATCCAGGGCTTGCAGCACAAGGTCCCCCAAGGGTTCATATCTATTGGACACCTTAACTAGCTAGCTGCTGGGGAGATCGTGCTGTCATCCGACAGGATTTGTAATCTCTGGTGGCTCCTTGATCTGTTCTTCTTGGCCATAGATTTTTTACTTGGGGTATCCCTTCCTGGCTTCCTTGAACGTCCCCATTGAACTCTCCACCAGGCCCCCTCTAGTTCTGTGCCTTTTGTGCAGTGCTGGTTGCTATATCCATGGATATTGGGGAGTTCTCCCTGTGCTATGCTGCTCGAGGGTTGCTGGGATTTGATCATGCTCCTGCCCGACATTTGTATGTTCTGCAGAAAGTGTTCCACATCTCCAGGGTTGCTAAACATGTGAAAGACACCATTATACATGACTCTTAGCTGTACGGGATATCTGAGCGAGGTGGGAATACCTAACTTGTAAAGTTGCTGTTTCACATCTGCGTATGCTCTTCTCCACCTTGCAAGCTCCTGAGAGTAATCTTGGTAAAGCCGGATGGAGTATCCTTGCCATGTCAGAGTTTTAGATCTCTGGCTAGGCAGAGGTAGCGCTTCTTCACTGGGTATCATAGAAATTTGCACAAAATGGGGCAAGGGCGCTCCCCTGGTTTAGGTTTAGGTTTGGGAGCAAGTGTGCGGTGAGCTCATTCAATCTCTGGCTGGGCCTCACACTCCAGCCCTAGCATAGCTTGCAACACATCCTCCAGAAAGGAAATCATTACCCTGCCCTTCATGCCTTCCGGAATGCCCCACAATTCTGATGTTCCATCTCCAGGCTCTATTTTCCATGTCATCTAATTTGGAGAGTAAGTACTGAATCTGGTCATGATGTTCCCTCAGGTGTCCATCATGTTGTGAGATTTGCTCAGCTTGCTGCTTTATGTCCTTTTTGGAGCCCTCCACCCAAAGAGCTCACAATCTCAGTTCCTCATTTATTTGTGTAGATGACTGCTTTAGTTCCATAGTGTCTTGCAAAACTTTGCTTAACATCGCCGTCATATTTGCAATGTCTTTGGCCACGTTATCAGAGGTGTTGGAGGAGGCCATTACTCTCCCTGTTGTCTCCGGATTGTTGCCTGTTTGCTGTGCATCAGGTTGGGGGCTCTGAAACTCAGATGGCACTTAGATCTTAGCCTGCAGAGAGCGTGAGAAGCAGTTGGGCCTGGGCTGCTAAACACGGCGTAGATTTGAGATTCTGCCTCTGATTCCAACAAAAAAAGGCTTATTTTAAGTTCTGGTAATCCGACATTGAAAGCTTGCTTTTCAGAGTGCCGAACTCCCGACTGGACGTCACGGATGAGCTGCTAGGGGTTCACATGGTGTTTCCTGCAAGAGTTAGTGTGCCACCATGTTGGCTGCCAGACTCCGCCCCCATCCATTGAATGTTTTAATGTAATAGCCACACCCACACAGGTGTAGCTTTTTGTAAAAAGAGCTAATTTTTGCACAAATATCGACAGTGTATAACAACAATAAAGAACACAATTCATGAAAGAGCAACCAAGAGCACAGTCCATAAAAGAATGATCAAAAACACCTTCCATAAAAGAACAACCAGTTGGTATGTCATGCCAGCTAAGTTTAGAAAACCAGTCGTGAAGAGAAATTGCATGTGTTGCTTGAAGATCTTACCAGTAACACTCTGTAGAAACCTAACAACTTGCAAAACATTGTTAAAAGCTTAGTTTTAAAACACACATATACTGTAGTTGTTTTGAAATGGAAAAGGAATATGGCATGGTTATTAGCAATGCCTTTAGTTATGGTGTGGTGTGACATAGACAAGTGATAGCATCGGCCATGTACTCCAAGATGCAAGTTGAGGTCCAATAATAAGAATATATCATTTATTCATCTGTTAATACACACCCTGTTTCCAAGTCTCAGAAGAGGTTGTGACAGTAGGAAAAAAAAAAACAGTTTGCCTGCGAATGTGTTGCTGTTTGGCCTAGTTTATGCCTATCTCATGAAATCAAAGTGTGATACTATGCTTGTTATATGCATTTTGAACCTTCATCTTATGGCAGTATGCCATTTACACCATGTAACACTGGGGTATACGACAGCACCTGTTGCACCTGTGGGATTTGAAAAGGACCCTTTTGTTAGGTCTGTTGCCTAGGGTTAAATACTCCTAGGTAGTCAGTAAGTGTGGTGCTCTGATACTGGGTCTTGAGTATGTATCCGTTCTATTTCAAAGGGCTCAGGTAACATGATGCTATGAAACCTAGATAGCTTCTAGCAGAGAACAGCAAGAGGAAGGAGCTGCTGTTATAACTATACTTCTCTACTGGGACTGAGGAACTAGGACTCTACTAATGGAACCTTCAATTTAGGGTAAAAACAAAACAAAAAAAGAGTTAGTGTGTTTGTCTGAGTTGCCTGAAGTGAATTATCTTTGCAGATATCTAGGTGTTTGTCTGAGTTGGCTGAAGAGAATTGTTATCTGTGCAATTATCTAGGTGTAGAAGGACCTGTAAAGTAGGGGCAGCAGCTTATCTAGAAGGAAGCCAGGTGTGTTGGATTTAAAAACTGACAAAGATAGCTTCTAGCAGAGAAAAGGCATGGAACAGCAAGAGGAAGGAGCTGCAGTTATAACTATACTTCTCCACTAGGATTATATTGCCCTCCTTCCCTCTACCCCTCCACCCTTAGCTAGTTCAACTTTTATAGGCACAGGATTTGACTGACAACAGGAACTTCCTGTATGGGAGCAGGAAGGAAATGGTCACAGAGCCTCAAAAGAGTCACCATCCTAGAAAGAAAAACGTTCCTCTCCGTTCCCCCCAACCCTCGCTGCTGGAGGTCTGACTGAGCAAGTAATGAGACTACGGAGAAATATAGGAACTTCTTGTCTCAAAACAGGAAGATCAGGAGTGTAAAGGACATGGAGGCAGTAAGTAAGAAGGGAGAATAAATAAATAACTAAATAATTACATACATAAATACATAAATAAACAGAGGAAATAGTAAGTATTCAAAACAACAGTGAAGGGGCCAGAAATAAGACATGATGGGAGTGGTACAGTGCAGTGGCTGTGGAGCAGCAGTCTTCCAGGAGATGCTCTGGAGGATGCGGTGTTGTCCCATCTGCAGACACCTCTCTGGGCTGAGGGAGGAGGTTGCTCATCTAAAGGCTGAGTTGGCCAGGATTTGGGGGACTTCTTCTCCCACCCAAGGACCACCAGAGCCACCGCCGTTGCCTCAGAGGTTGCCAAGAAAAAGGAGTGGTTGGACTACAGTGGGCTCAGAGAGGGTGAGGGTGGTGGAACAGAGATGCACTGAAAGACATATGAAGAGAGACTTAAGGAGCTTAATATGTATAGCCTCAAGGAAAGAAGGGAGAGGGGGGACATGATAGAAATTTTCAAGTACCTCAAGGGAATCAACAAAGTCCAAGAGGGTAGCATCTTTCAAAAAAAGAGGTGTGCAGAACAAGGGGCACAATTTGAAGACAGAGGGGGCGGCTCAGAGGTAATTTAATAAATATTTTTCACGAGAGGGTTGTGGATGCTGGGAACGGCCTTCCAGAGGAGGTTGTGGAGTCAAAAACAGTGGTGGAATTCAAGCATGCATGGGACAGTCGTAAGGCAATTCTAGGGGGTTGGGGTAGGAAGAAGTAGGCTGCTAGTTAACTAGGATCTGCAGCTTATCCATTAGGTAGGGAAATGGGCAGACTGGGTGGGCCAAGCGGTCCTTATCTGCTGTCAAATTCTATGTTTCTGTGTTTCTATGCATCCCTCCAATTGTACCTCTCCACAATTCATATGCCGTTCTGGCAAAGTGTGGTTCCTCTATGGAGGCACCTGCAGTGGAGACCAAGGAGGATGCTGGGAACCTCCACAAAGGAGACCCACAGGAGAGAGGCATGGACCCCCAGTGGAAGGAAGCAACTCCTGGTAGGGGACTCCATTGTTAGGAGAGTAGAACTGAGGGAAGAAGGGGAGCGGGAGGTAAGGTGCCTGCCTGGCACCATAGCTTGGAGGGACAGGGAGCGAATCCTCAGGATTGCAGGAGCAGCTGCATGGGGAAGGGAGCTGGATGTCATTGTCCACCTAGGGACAAATGACCTGGCTGGGAAAGGAATAAGAGCAGTGCAGAAAGAGTTTGTGGAGTTGGGGAAGTGCCTTAGACAAGTAGCATGCACGGTAACCTTCTCAGAAGTGCTGCCTGTCTAAGGCATGGGTGAGGCTAGGGTGCTCCACACCATGAGATTCAATCAGTGGTTGAAAAACTGTTGCAGAGCTCAGGGGTTTGGCTTCATTATAGACTGGGGGTCTACCTGGAGTGATGCAGGCCTATACTGGCATGATGGTCTGCATCTGTCCAGGAGGGAAATCAGGATCCTAGGTGATAGGTATAAATGCTTCATTGGCAAGCATTTAAACTAGCCAAGGGGGGCACACTGGAAAGGAGCAGGGAATTGCTAGCCCCCCCAAAAAATCAAGGTGGTTAATGAGGTAAACACCAAGACAGAGACGTTGATAGGGAGAATTGCAGGGGTAAATGGAGAAAATGATAAAGGTAATAAGGACAGGATGGGGCAAAAAGGGGTAAGGCCATCAAGAAATGGAAGGTAATGAGTATCAATACCCGTACTCTGGGCAACAAGCTCGTTGAACTGGTGGCCTTGATGGAAGAGGGATGCCTGGATATTGTGGCAGTCACAGAAACATGGTACACAGAGAACCATGACTGGGATGTTTACATATCAGGGTATGCAACCTAAAGGAGGGACAGGGAGGGTAGAAGAGGGGGAGGAGTAGCGCTCTATGTAAGGGAAGGGATAAAAGCAACAAAACAAAAGAGTAAACAGGAGGAGGAGGCACTGTGGGTCACCTTAGAGATTGGAAATGGCACCACAATCTGCACAGGGGTTGTATACAGACCCCCATCTCAGGGGGAAGGATTGGACAAGGATATGATAGACTACATAATTAGGATGGTAAAGAAAGGGGAGATATTGTTGATGGGGGACCTGAATCCTGAATATGCCAGAAGTTAACTGGAGTACCTTTGCTGCAGTCACATCAAAGAGCAGGGCCATTCTTGATGCCCTACAGGGGGCATGCCTAAGACAGCTAGTGTTGGAATCCACCCGGGGGGGAGCAATCTTTGACCTTGTACTCTCAAATGGGGACAGTGGGAGGATCGCAGATCTAGAAGTGGGTAGCCATCTGTGAACATGTGGCCACCAAACAGTGTGGTTCACAATAAACTCAGCTGCAGAGTCAAGCCATACAGAAGTGAGGGTCCTGGACTTTAGGAGGGCTGACTTTGGCAAAATGGGAGCGTGCCTCAGAAAAGCACTAGCAAACAGACAAGAAGGAGGGGTGGAGCAACAATGGGGAAACATATAAACTGCCATCACAGAGGCAACACGCCTTTGTGTGAAGCAAATAAACAAATCAAAACAAAAAAAAGGCCACTATGGTTCTCAAAAGAGGTGGCAGGGAAGGTTAGGGAGAAGAAGATAACATTTAGGAAGTAAAAGCAAACACAGAAGGAGCAGGACAGAGAATTGTACCAGTTAAGGCAGAAGGAAGCAGGAAAGGCAGTCAGAATAGCAAAGGCCCAAACAGAGAAAGATAGCCAATTCAGTTAAGAAGGGGGATAAAACTTTTTATAGGTACATTAGGAAGCATAGAAAGACAAAGGGAGGTATAGTGAGGCTAAATAGAATGGACGGTGGGTGGGCACAGAGGGACGGTGAAAAAAGTAGGGATACTGAATGAATACTTCTGCTCAGTATTCACAAAAGAGGAGGAGGGGGAGGTACCTAATCCAATTAACAGAAGCACTCTGGATAGGGGGGTCAGTCCCAGTCCTTTCACAAAAAAAAGGGTTCTGAAAGAACTCCTAAAACTGAAGGTGAACAAAGCAATTAGGCCTGATGGGATTCACCCCAGAATTTTAAAAGAACTAAGGGGAGAACTAGTGGCACCACTGACTACTCTTTTTAACAAATCATAGGAGGATGCTGGGGTACCTGTGGACTGGAGGAAGGTGGATGTGATTCCCCTTCACAAAAGTGGGAGCAAGGCAGAGACAGGAAACTACAGACCTGTTAGTTTGACCTCAGTGGTAGGGAAAATGATTGAATCACTTCTGAAAGAAAGAATTGTTGAGTACCTAGTGACCCGTGGGGCACAGAATCCAAGGCAACATGGATTCACTAAGGGAAGGTCTTGTCCAATGAATCTAATAGATTTATTTGACTGGGTGACCAAAGTAGTAGACCAGGGAGGGGCTGTGGATTTGGCATACTAGAATTTATCAAGGCATTTGACACAGTCCCACACAAAAGATTAATAAACAAGTTAGCCAGCCTGGGAGTGGGTCCCAGGGTGGTAACCTGGGTTAAAAACTGGCTGGACAACAGGACGCAAAAGGTAATAGTAAACAGAGTCCACTCTAAAGAAAGGGTGGTTTCTAGTGGGGTACCACAAGGTTCAGTACTGGAACTAGTCCACTTAAATGTCTTTATAGATGACATGCAATGGGGACTGGAAGGAAAGGTATGCTTCTTTGCAGATGACACAAAGATCTGCAACAGAGTTGATATACAAGGGGAGGTGGAAAGGATGAGAAGGGACTTGGAAAGGTTGGAAGAATGGTCAAAAGTATGGCAGCTTAGATTCAATGCAAAGAAGTACAAAGTAATGAACCTGGAAAACAGAAACCCAAGGGAAGCGTACACAATGGGGGTTGGGATATTAATGACAACAAAAATGGAAAGGGTCCTGGGGGAAGTCATATCAGATGACCTGAAGGTAGGCAAGCATAGTGAGAAGGCAGTAAGGAGGGCTGGGGGGCTACTGGGATGCATAGGGAGAGGCATCACCAGTAGAAAACAGGAAGCTGTTATCCCTCCGTACAGACAGTTTGTGAGACCCCATCTGGAGTACTGCATGCAGTTCTGGAGACTCCATCTCTGCAAGAACATAGACAGCATGGAGGCAGTCCAGAGTAGGGCAACTAAAATGGTGCAGGGTCTGCACCAAAAGTCACGCGAAGAGAAACTGAAAGAGCTTCATAGTATGTATACCGTCTAGAATTGGAGGGAGAGGGGGGACATGTTAGCAATTTTCAAGTACCACAAGGGAATCAACAATGTCCAACAGGGTAGCATCTTTCAGAAAAAGAGATGTGCAAGATCAAGGGGGCACAATCTGAAAATAGAGGGGGGACAACTCATGGGCAATATGAAGAAGTATTTTTTCACAGAGAGGGTGGTGGACGCATGAAACAGCCTTCCTGAGGAGGTTGTGGGGTCTAAAAACAGTGGGAGAATTTAAGAAAGAATGGGACAGACATGTGGCAATTCTAGTGGGAGGAAAGAGGAAGTAGGCAGTTGGTAAAGCTGGGATCTGCAGCTTATCCAATAGATACATAGATACATAGATACATAGATACATAGATACATAGACAGTGTCGGCAGATAAGGGCCTATGGCCCACCCAGTCTGCTCATTTGAGCTTGTAAGTTCAGTTTGTTTTCCTAGAAGTCTGTTGCCCCTTACCCCTGACCTCTAGAATTCCTTTATGTCTATCCCATGCATTCTTAAATCCCGTGATTGTTTGAGCCCCACCACTTCCTCTGGCAGGGTGTTCCACTTGTCCACCACCCGCTCTGTGAAGAAATTCTTTCTCATGTTTCCTGAATCGTCCTCCCTCCAACTTCATCCCATGCCCTCTAGTCCTGGAACATCTTTTTCGCTTAAAAATAGTGTTTTCCTGCACCCTGTTCCTCCCTGTAAGATACTTGTATGTCTTTATCGTATCCCCTCTCTCCCTAGGTAGGGAATTGGGCAGACCGGGTGGGCCAGACTGTCCTTATCTGCCATCAAAGTCTATGTTTCTATGAGAAAGCACATTCTACACTGAATGCAGAACCCCTCCACCATTCACACCACAGTGGAGTTTAAAAATAAACATTTTTGCAGACTTGCACTAATGCTTCTCACCAAGCTACATTCAAACCTAGACAAGCCTCAGAGTGTCAGCCAGAGCTAATTAAGTTGACTGTAATAAAGTAACAATTCAATGTTCTAAGACTGCTTCAAGTCTAGCTCAAATTCTATCACTGACATCAATAATGACAGCTTACAATTTCTCCCTTGCTACAAAACTTGTAGTGAGAAAGAAAAATTGTTCCGCATTGGGGATTGAAACCAGGGTTGTATGGTTCTAAAATAATATGCCAAGACCTAAAAGCCCAATCACTGATTTTATCACTTACACCATGCAGCTGAATTACACAGACTGAATGTAACCTTAAATTTAACGAAATTAAGAAAATAAAATGTGTATAATTAGAAGAGTTACTTACATGGTTATACTTGTTTGCTGCTAAAAAAATCAGTGGGAGACCAGTTTCTCATGTTGTGGTTTGTCATAATTTTGGAGTGTTTTTTTATGTTCTTGCTGGGCTTTGGCAGCCTTTCTCAGGAAAAAATCCTCATTGTTTAAAGACTAGGAAAAAAGTAATTTTGCAAGACACTTTTTCAGCTTTACACAGATTTTAGCAGATGTGAAAAATTACAATTCTGCATAGCTCCAATTACTAGTACTGTAGACTGTTCATTCCTATGAACATATGAACACACGGAAGTGCCAGCAGAACAGACCTACTCGTCTATCAAAGTCTGCTCGATTGTGCAGGTGTCTCCCTAGCAGGCAACTGCTCCTCCCCACTATCCTCCTTGACCTCCCAATGTTGTCCTCCTTGCCCACTCTTACCCACCCCTGTACTCTGTCCCAAGCGTTCTTAAAGTCAACCACATTTTTGCTTGATATCACCCCTTCTGGTAGTGTGCTCCACCTTGCAATCACTCTCTCTGTGAAGCAATGCCTCCTCATCTCCCTCCTGAATCTCCCCCCTCTATTCTTAGCCAATGCCTCCTAGTTTCCCTCCCACTCCTTAGTTTAAACATCATCTCCGCTGCTACCTTGTTGATAGCCTTCAGGTACGTGAAGGTCTCGATCATGACCCCCCATACCGCCCCTCTTCTAGTGCGTACATATTAATTTCCTTCAGCTTCATCTCATAGTCCATTCCCTCCATTCCCTGAATCATCCTCATCACCCTCCACTGCACTCCTTCCAGCAGCTTGACAACCTGCCTCAGGTATGGCCTCCAGAACTGCACACAGCACTCCAAGTGTGGCATGACCAGTGACCTGTAGAGGGGTGAAATGGCCTCCCTGTGCCAGGACAGGAATCCCCATGCTATGCACCCCAGCATCTTGTTTGTCTTCACCACTGCACTCCTGCATTGGGCAGTATTATTCATGCACATTGTTATCAGTATCTCCCAAGTCCCTTTCCTCCTTGGTGATCCCCAGCTTGATCCCTCCTAGCTAGTATTCTCTCCTTGGGTTCCAAGCCCCAAAATGAAACACCCTGCATTTTTTCACATTGAACCCCAGCTGCCACTTCTCTAACCATTCCTACAGCTTGGTCAAGTCCCTCTGTAGTTGCATCCAACCCTCTTCATCATCTACTATTGCACCCATTTTGGTGTTGTCACCAAACAGACTAATCCTGCTCACCACCCCCTGCACAATGTCCGAGATGAATAGCCTGAACAGCTCCAGACCCAGCACCAAGCCCTCCGGCACCCCACTCATCACAGATCTAGGCTCCAAGACTTACCCAAACCACCACTCTTTGTAGCCTACCCCATAGCTAGTTTGAGATCCAACATACCATCTTTGTCCCCACTCCCACCCCAGACAACTTCAGCCCTAGTCACCCATGGGGCACTGAATCAAAGACCTTGCTGAAATCCATGTACAGCACAACCACAGCATGGCCCCCATCCAACTCCCTCATCACCCAGTCATAGTACTGTATATGATTGGTTTGGCAGGATCTCCCTGAAATGAACCCATTCTGCCTCTCGTCCTGCAGGTCATTGCACTACAGAAATGTCACCAGCCTTTCTTTTAGTATGGTTTCCATGAGCTTTTCCACTATGGATGTCAGACTGACTGGCCTATAATTCCCTGGCTCATCCCTTGCACCACTGTTATGTAAAGGTACCAAATGGGCCATCCCCTAGTCCTGAGGCACCTACCCCATTTCCAGGGAGATGCTAAACAGGTCCACCAGTCTTTCCACTTGAACCTCTGCCATCTCCCACAGCACTCTGGTATGGATGCCATCTAGCCCTGGTGCTTTATTCACCTTCAGCTCCTTCAGCCCCTCCAAAACTCTGCTACCCTCTATCGTGCCATCTGTTACCTTACCCCCCACTCTCCCTCCTCCGAGACCAAGGTGGTAATGGACCCCCCTCCTCTCTTGTGAACACTGAGCAGAAGGGTTCAGCAGTCAGGTGAACTAATCTCATTCCTGAGATTGAGATGCAATATTAAAGGGAAGAGTGCTCTGAAAAAAGTTACCTATTATATAAAAATATCATCAAATTATTTTTCATCATTTTTATAAACAAATTGTCAGACAACGTGTGACTTAGAGCAAGAGAGAGTGTGTTCCACATATTTATCACACAGAAAGTGGATGTATCAGATGATGGCCTGGCCCAGAGGGGTGGGGATGGATGATGGGGGTTTCTGGAACACAAGGGGGAGGGCCTCGGCATCCAACTTGGGATCTGAGGTTCGAGCAGACTCGATAGACCATAAGGCCTAATCTGCTGGCAATTAGTATGTTAGTAAGAGAAGGATCTCTGGCTCTTTGTTTTCATAAGTGTAATTCTGGCTGCAGATAGAAATTTACAATGCTGCAATCACAATAACTCTTTTGTGTGCAGAAGCACAGGCCCCTGCAGCCACAGCTACAAATCCATAATACCCAATTACAATAGTACTTTTTAATGCAGATGTGCAGGACCCTATGGGCCCAATATTCAAAAAAAAAAAGGTGGAGTGCAAAAATTTGTGCTCCTACTTGCAGCAGCCTGGGTGCCCAAAGGTGCTATATTCAGTAGAATAGCACACCAGTGCTATTCCACTGAACATAGGGCGATGTTGCTCCAGTGCTAAGCCACTTAGTGCTGCACTGACATTGTTCCAAAGTAGGGCACCACAGTATTTGCTACCGCACTAAATTTCCAATATACAAATGGACCCATGCAAATGAGTTCATTGGGCATACAAGGTACTAAGGGGCCATTTGTATGCCCATTATAGGTTTATTTGCATGGGGAGAAATGCTTGCTTTCATGATGTTGCGCCCCACCCCCCAATATTCCAATCCCAGAGAGTTATCCCTGGTGCAAGTGGATTCCCCCTCACTCTGATCCCACTCCCAGAGACAATAACATGCCCCTGGTGACTAGTGGTGCCCCTCCCTCCTATCCCACTCTGTATAGACAATCTCATTTCCCTTGTGTCTAGTGGTACCTCCTTCCACCCACACCCATGACTAATGGTGTAAGTCCCAATCTCTGGTGTTCTGTTGTCTCTGTCTCCACCCAGTGCCCTGTCTGGTACACTAAATGTGTTTCCCTGGTGTCCAGTGGTCCTACCCTCCAGCTGGCCTCCTGCCCCTTCATGTCTCAGCTAGTTCCCTGATGGTTAGCAGTCCTCCCCCTTCCCAGTCTCCTGCCTGTTCATGTCCCAGCCAGTCCCTTGTAACTAGCTGTCCCTCCCCCATCCGATTACTGGCCGCATCCCTAGTACCCACTACGCTGGTGTCCAGTGATTCCCTTCATTGACCATCCCCATCCCCAAGAAGCTACCCTGATTTCCCAAAGACTGTATGTATTTGTCTCTCTCCAAGGTTGCTGAGGCTGGCACAGATGATGCAAACCCCATCACCAGTCCAGAACTGGTACCAGCAGTGGTGCCCCCATTGTACAGTAAACTTCTCCTCCCAAACCCAACAATCCCTGTTACACACATGCCAGCTTCCACCAGTCCTCTGCCGACAGCTCTGGAATGGGAACTGGTGCATTGGCATGATAGACAGGTATGCATTGTTAGGAAGAATCTTTCCCCCCTGCCACAAACTGTTTGCTGTGCACCAGTCTTGGAATGTCCATGGTGTCTAGTGGCCTCCCAACTCAGCCCTATAAATAAGAGGCACATTACAAGTACTGTCATAGGGTGATTGGTTGAGGTGGTGTGGAGGGCTGTGCCAGTCACCTAATCTACCATGCGGCACCAGCATTGCTGGTAAAAGGTGTGGGGGGAGCAGGGTGGTACCAATGGTACTGCTGGAAGGGGGCCATTAGACACCAGGGGTGCCGTGACTGGTGCCTGGTGGATGGTTTGTGATGGGGAAGCTGATTCCACCTTGTGATGCATACTTGTGTACTGTGCCAGTGCTCCAGTCTCCTTTCCACAGCCCTTGGCAAGGGACTGGTGGCAGCTGGCATGAGTGTAACAGGGATTGTTGATTTTGGGGAAGGAAGTCTACTGGAGGACAGGGGGTACCACTGCTGGTACTGGTGCTGGACAGGCAAGGGGTTCACATAACCTGTGTCTGCCTGTCTCAGCAACCTTGGAGGAGGGAAACATGCGCAATCTTCTGGTCATCAAGGCAGATTCTTGAGGATGGGGATGGTTAGTGAAAGACACCACTGAACACCATTGCGGTGCGTGCTGTGGATGGGGCCAGTGATTGGGTGATGGGAGGGACAGCTAGCTACTAGAGACTGGATGGGAAACAAGCATGCATGGGATCAGGAAGATTGAGGAACCACTGGACACCAGGGAAATGTGTTGGTAGTATCAGACAGGGCTCAGGTGGAGAGAGGGACCACTGGACACCAGGGACACAATTTTACTGTAATAGACAGGGCATCAGGTGGGGGATGGACCACTGGCCACCAGGGAAAAACTGTTACTGTACTGGACAGGGTGTAAATAACTGTTCTGAGTTGCTAATCATTCTCTTTTCACACTTCTTCTTGATCCCTTCCACTCTTTCCCCTCACTCCTCTATGGCTTTCCCCATCCCCCCTTTAACTCCACTCTCCTCCTCTTCCCCCCCGTTATATATACTGCGCTCCCTTGCTCACTCTAAAATGCTTTGTCCCATACCTACACACCTCTGATGGGGCCCTGAGCTGATGCCATCCCTTACCTTAATTATTAGATTTTAGGCTGAGTCTGTTTCCATTTTCCTGTAAAGGGTAATTTCATAAGACTCTACCCCTTCTAATATGACTCTTTGAATTCCAGGTTTTAATCAGATATGCACCTTGTTATACATTATACAATGCCACATGTATTGGAACTTCTCTAGTTATACACTCTTGTAATGTTTTATATAATTTCTTGTGTTGTTTGTTCTCCGTCTCATACTTTTCCAATATGTATTGTCGTCTGATGTGGAACCTATGAAATGAGCTTGTTCTCAAAGGTGTTATCCAAAGTTTGAATAAATAAATAAATAAATAAATGAATAAATGAAATACATAAAAACTGGGTGGATTGAGAGACCCTGGACACCAGGGAACTGCTTCAGAGGGTTGGAGCTGGTGGGGGGGGGACACTAAACTTCCTCTAAATACTAGTCGTGGTTCAGGCTGGTGGTATCTGTGTTGTGTAAAAGGACAGCTCAAAACACCCTTGTGTGGTGCAACTACTCTGAATATCGGACTGCACTGATATTCAGGTCCCTGCACCTCTATTTGTATTGCACTCCTCCACAGTTTACCCGAGCACAATCCCTGTTTGCCCATGCTAACTGGGCTTTTGAATATAGGAAATCTGAGCCAAACCTGGTTGGCGTGGGCAACCTAGGATATGCACTGAAGCAGATGTTTGAATGTCCTGCACTATGTGACCAGTGCTTCAGTAAACATGGGTACTCATCCACATTGTCAGACATACACACACTTCTGTCTGTAGAAGCACAGGCCCCTGAGGGGTTTGCACTTCTGCAGCTACAGGTGTAAGACATACACCCCAACCTCTGGCTGTAGAAATGCAGGTGTCACAAAATCCATGATACACAAATTGCAACATACTTCTGTCTCTAAAAGTGCAGGCCTATGAGAGGCCTGTGCCTCTTTAGTCACAGGTGTAAGACATACACATAGACTTTTGGCTGCAGAAACACAGGCTCCTGTGAGGCCTGCATTTATATAGTTGTGTATAGAAATTGATGATACCCACACTGCAGCAGTACTTTAGTCTGCAAAAGTGGAGGCTCCAATGGGGCATGGGCTTCTGCAACTACAATTACTCTTGTATGCTGTAAGACATACACACAAAGTTGTAGCTGTAGAATTACAAGGCACTGCATGCAGTTCTCCAGATGAGATCTCAGCAACTGTCTGTACAGAGGGATAACAACTTCCTGTTTTCTACTGTTGATGCCTCTCCCTATGCATCCCAGTATCCCTCCAGTTCTCTTTACTGCCTTCTCACATTGCTTGCCCACGTTTAGGTCATCTGATATAATTACTCCTAGGTCTCTTTTGATTTTGTTTTTGTTATTAACTCAACCCCATTGTGTACTCTTCCCCTGGGTTTTTGTTTCCCAGATGCATTACCTTGCACTTCTTTGCATTGAATCTGAGCTACCATATATTTGACCATTCCTCCAACCTTGCCAAGTCCCTTTTCATCCTTTCCACCCCACCTTGTGTATCAACCCTGTTGCAGATCTTTGTGTCACCTGCAAAGAGACATACTTTTCCTTCCAGGTGCTCTCCAATGTTATTTATAAAGACATTAAGGAGGACCAATCCCAGTACCGAACCCTGTGGTACCCCGCTAGTTACCCTCCTTTCTTCACTGTGGACTCCATTTACTATTATTCTTTGCATCCTGTTGTTCAGACAGTTTTTTATCCAGGCTACCACCTTGGGACCCACTTCAAGGCTGGCTAACTTGTATATTAATCTTTTGTGTGAGACTGTGTCAAATGCCTTGCTAAAATCTAGGTAGGCCATATCCACAGCCCCTCCCTGGCCTACTACTTTGGTCACCCAGTCAAAGAAATCTATTAGGTTCATCTGACATGACCTTCCTTCCTTCTGTGAAACCATGCTGCCTTGAGTCCTGTGCCCCACTGGACTCTAGGTACTCAACAATTCTTTCCTTCAGAAATGATTCCATCATTTTCCCTATCACTGAGATCAAACTAACTGGTCTGTAGTTTCCTGCCTCTGCCCTGCTCCCACTTTTGTGAAGTGGAATCTTATTTACCCTTCTCCAGTCCTCAGGTACCACCCCATCCTCCTACGATTTGTTAAAAAGAGTAGTCCATGGCATTACTAGTTCTACCCTTAGTTCTTTTAGAATTCTTGGGTGAATCCCATCATGCCCCATTGCTTTGTACACCCTCAGTTTCAAGAGTTCTTTTAAAACCCTTTCTTCAGTGAATGGACTGGTATCGACCCCCCTGTAAGAGGGTGGCCCCTGGGTAGAAGGCTGAATTCTTCTGTTCTGTCCACCTCCCCAAAAGAGAAGTTCTGGCTAATGTTTGTTGCTCGCATAAATGGGCAGCTATGAAATGAATGAGTGCAGAGGGATTAAAGTGCTTAAAGTGCTTAATTAAGTGAAACACTTACAAATGCAGAGGCTAAGCACAGAGTCCTTATAGGAGAAATATAGAATGGTACTGTCTGCATTACAAAACCTTTCAAAATAAGTTAGAAGATTTCTACTAGTTAATGTAAGCCTGTTCCTTGAGTTAGGCCTTCTCATTCTTTTAAAATTACTGTTGCAACAGTTCTGTCCTGTCTTTATACTGTCCTTTATGCTCTTTGTTCAGATAGTTGGCCACCACTGAGCCCACCCATCTTAAAACTTTTCTGTCTCCGCTGTTGTTCAGTTTTCCTATGGTCCAAAAATAAGGCTAGGTGCAGTTCAGGGAGCTTGTTACACAGACTGTGGGCATTGGTACTCATCACCTTACATTTTTTTTATGGCCTTACCCCTTTGAGCCCCATCCCTGTCCTTACTGTCTTTTTCTGCATTTACCCCTGTGCTGCTCCCTACTGACTTCTCAACCTTGGTGTTTACCTCTCTAACTACTGTGTTTTGTGGGGGGAGGCTGGGATTTCCCTGCTCCTTTTCAGTGCCTCCTCCCTTGGCTAGTTTAAAATGCTTGCCAATGAAGCATTTAAACCTATCAGCTAGGATCCTGGTTCCCCCTGGACAGATGTAGACCATCGCACCAGTATAGGCCTGCATCCCTCCAGGTGGCTCCCCAGTCCCCAATGAAGCCAAACCCCTAAGCTCCACACCTGTTTTTCAACCATTCATTGCATCCCATAGTGCAGAATACCCTAGCATCATCCTTGCCATAGACAGGCAGCACCTCAGAGAAGGTTACCATACATGCTACTTGTCTAAGGCTCCTCCCCAACAATTCAAACTCCTCTTGCACTGCTCTGATCCCATTCACAGCCAGGTCATTTGTCCCTAGGTGGACAATGACATCTAGCTCCCTCCCTCGTGCAGCTGCTCCCATGATCCTGAGGATTCTCTTCTTGTCCCTCTGAGCCATGGTGCCAGGCAGGCACCTTACCTCCCTTTCCCCTTCCTCCCCCCTTCTACCCTCCAATGATCGAGTCCCCCACCAGGAGTTGTTTCCTTTCCCTGTGGGGTCTCATGCCACCTTCCTGTGGGTCTCCTTTGTGAAGGTTCCCAGCATCCTCCTTGGTCTCCACTGCAGGTGCCTCCATAGAGGAACCCCTCTTCACCAGAATAGCATATGAATTGTGGAGAGGTACAACTGGAGGGATGCACATCTGTTCCACCACCATCTCCCTCCCTGCACCCACCTTGGTCCAACTGCTCCTCTTTCTTGGCAACCTCTGAGGTAGTGGTGGTGTCCCTGGTGGTCCCTGGGTGGGGGAAGAGGTTTAACGAATACTAGCCAGGTCAGCCTGGAGACGGGCAACCTCCTCCCTCAGACCAGAGAGGTGCCTGCAAACAGGGCAGCATTGCAGCCTCCAGAATGCCTCCTGAAACACTGCTGCCCCACAGCCATTGCACTGCACCACCCCATCTTGATTTATTTTATGTCCACTCTCATTTTGCTTTGCATGTTTACTGTCTCCTCCGTCTATGTATTTTTACACCTACTTTTCTACTGCCTATGTGCCCTTATAACTCTCGCCCTTCCTGTTCTGGGACAGGAACTTTCTGTAGTCTTCTGTAGTCTCCTTCTTCCATTTTTGGATTCAGACCTCCAGCAGCCGGGGGGGAGAGCTATTTTTTTTTTTAGGTTCCTTCAAGGTTGATGAAACTAATGTGTCTTAGTGATCCTTCCCTTCCTACTGCCAAACAGGAAGTTTCTGTTGTCAGTCAAATCCAGTGGCTGTAAAAGTAGAACTGGCTTAGGGTTGGAAGGACGGCAATTAGTAAAAAAGCTGTAGTTCTAGACTGCTATTACTTGATCTGAAAGCAAAGTTCTCCAGAACATGCAAAAAAAATAAATAAATGTTGTCAACTTAATAGTGATACAGTATGTACTCATAAAATTAACCCTAAATGTTTGTTATTTGAGACTTGGTTAAACAAATTAGTAAACCTAGTTTGGTTCAAGAGAATGCTCATTCCATACTTTTACTGTACAAGGAGGAGCATCTCTGGCTGTTATTGGTAACCAACAGTGGCATTTTTACACAATGTATGTGCTGCTTTGAAGTTTTTAAAAGCTCCTACTCTTTTTCCTCATCCACTACGAAAACAAAAAACTGAACACAATTTGCTTTGTTGTTTGCTATCAGAAACATGTTCTAACACCATCACCAGAAGTGATATTGCAGATAAACTGGAAGGAAAGGTCTGCCTCTTTGTGGATGACACCACACTCTGCAATGGGGTGGAAACACTAGAGGGGGGTGAAAAAAATATGCAGAGACCTGAGAAAACTGGAGGAGTTATCAAAGGCATGGTAGCTGGGTAACAATGCGTAAAAGTGCAAAATCATTTAGTTAGGACACAGCAACCCAGAAGCAGAGCACAATATGGGGGAAGAGGTATTACCAGTAACTAGTGATGGGTGAAGTGGCCCCAATTTGCTCCACAAAGTGATTCACGGAGTGAAGGCATATTCACAGAGTGTTCCACAACACGAAGCGGAGTACTTCATGTTATAATGGGTAACGCGAAGTCCATTGAAAACAATGACTTTGTGTTAATCTGCCTTCCCAAACCACTACTCCACCAATTCTTAAGGCAAAGTACATTGAAAACAATGTACTTCACCTCACTTCACCTTGTTTTTAAGCTCCAAAGGTGAATTTTGCAGTGATTCATGGGATTTCAGGTCACATGGGCTCTAGATTGTTCTGCACAGCCTCAGTTTGGGGCAATGCATGTAGGAAGCTGTAGGAGATAATCTGCTGTGAGAGCTCCCTGCAATTCAAACCTTTTAAAAGCTGTTAAAGAAGCCTTTTTGAGTCATTTTTTTGCTGAAACTTAAGTCCATCAATTATAGGAAACCCTTCTGTGCTCATATCATCGAGCATTTATTGTTTGTGTATGGATTTTGAATGTTAATGTACAACATTCAATCTATATATTGAGACACAGTGGAAGTGTGTTTTAGGGAAGGGGCGTATCTGTGGTGTAGGTAGATTAACTTAAAGAAAAAGACAGTGATTTCTGTTTTGGTGATATTTTTCTTGTATAACTGTGTTAATGTACACATTGTAATATTTTCAATATTTCTTGCCATTTTTTTGCTGATTGTTGTGGCACAGCACTACATAATTTTAGTTTGTTTAAAATATGTGGTTACATTACTGAAGTTTTCAATTTGCTATGCATTACTTAGTGTGTGTGAGAGTATGTATGTGACACGTGTCATCAAATCAGACACTTTTTATTGTGCCACATAATAATTTCAGCAATGTGAACCTGCTATCCACTGCAGCTGTGTGATTTTTGTACTTCTTTGTAGTATCTTTACTGGTACTAGTACTAGTGACTGTTACTGCAGCAGTGCATAATTTTAGTTTGTTTAAAATACGTGGTTATATTACTGAAGTTTTCAATTTGCTATGCAATACTTAGTGTGTGTGTGAGTATGTGTGTGATGCATGTCATCAAATCAGACACCTTTTATTGTGCCGCATAATAATTTCAGCAATGTGAACCTGCTATCCACTGTAACTCTGTGATTTTTGTATTTCTTTGTGGTATCTTTACTGGTACTAGTACTAGTACTAGTGACTATTACTGCAAGCAGTACACTGCCTCTGCCCCCCCACTGCCCGCCCCAATTGGAAAAGGTATTCTTTTCCAGATTTGAATTTCTGTTGGTGAGCACCTGTTAGGTGTTCTCTATTTGTGTCTGTATCTCTTCAGTACGCAGTGCCATCTTAATTTGTCTGTGCATTCGCATCTCTTTAGGGCCCTATCTCCATCTGTAACTTAAGTCACAATTGTTTCTTTGGCTTCCCTTCAGAGTTCTGGACAGGTGTGGTGCACAATTCTGCATGAACTTTGTACTCATTAATATGCATTTTTACGTCAGGACCATCATCACGAGTCACTTGTGGCACAAATCACGTTCTTCATCATAACGGTCGCAAATGCAGTCACAAATCACAATTCATTATCAGGTCATGAATCACAACATTCATTTTTTTACTAGTTACTTGAATGTACTGTAAGACGCTTTTGTGGTATCTCTCCAGGCTTCACCACCCCACCATTGTACTCATTGATACGTGTTTTAAGTCTGGGAGTTTTAAGCTACAGCTCATTGGGGAAGTACAGCCACAGGCATTCGTGTTCCTTCCTGTACAGCATGTGAGTTACAGTACTAGGGAGTAACACGGAACCCATGGAGTACTCCACAATGTGAAGTGGAGTACTTCGCTTCTTAATGAAGAACGCAAAGTCCATTGAAACCAATAACTTTGCATTATTCCGCTTTCCCCAAACCACTTCTCCACCAATTTTAAGATGAAGTACATTGAAATCAATGTAATTTGCCTCACTTTGCCTTGTAATTGAGCTCCAAATGAAATTCTGTATTAAATTATGGGATTGCAGGTCACATGGGCTCTAGATTGTTCTGCACAGCCTCCATTCTGGCCTGGGTAGTGTGTGTGTGTAGTGGTAACTGGAGACAGTTTGCTCTCAGAGCTCTGTGTTTCAGAACCTCTAAAAGCTGTTTACAATGCCTTTTTGAGTCATTTGTTTTGATCAAAATTTACTACATCGATTGTAAGAAACCCTTCTGTGCTCATATCATCGAGTGATTATTGTTGTGTTTGGATTTTGAATGTTAATTTAGAACAGTCAATCTGTGTACTGTGAAATGTGCTTTGGGGAGGGGCATATTTGTGGTGTAGGTACATTAACTGGGAGAAAAAAGCAGTCTTTCTGTTTTGGTTATATTTTTCTTGTATAACTGTGTTAATGTACACACAGTAATATTTTCAGTAATTCTTGACATTTTTTTACTGATTGTTGTGGTGCAGCAGTGTATAATTTGTCTGTTAAAAACATTAGGTTATATTACTAAAGGTTTTCAATTTGCTACGCATTACTTGTAGTGTATGTGTGAGTGTGTGTGCGATGCATGCCATTAAATCAGACACCTTTTATTGTGCCGTAGAGTAATTGCAGCAGTGTGATTGTGAACCTACTATCCACCGCACCTACATGAATTTTTTATACTGCTTTGTGGTATCTTTACTGGTAGTGGATTGTTATGCTGTGCACTAATCCCCCAACTGGCAAAATGTATTCCTTTCCAGATTTGGGTTTGTGACTTGTGTGCACTAGTTAGGTGTTGTTGTGCCTTTTCATATGCATCCCTTGAGTGTACAGTGCAATCTTAATCTGTCTGTGCATTTGAGGTGCACCATTAATTCTGGGAGACTGAATTTCTTGTTACTCTTTCATTTCAGTTCGTCAGC
Source organism: Neoceratodus forsteri (assembly GCA_016271365.2). NCBI lineage: Eukaryota > Metazoa > Chordata > Ceratodontiformes > Ceratodontidae > Neoceratodus > Neoceratodus forsteri. The sequence goes on from CM028130.1 coordinate 8,976,970, forward strand.
ACTGGGGGATTTTCTGGACACAAGATAGTAGCATTTTGGGGATGCACATTAATTCTGGTGACTATGTGTGTGACCACTGCACACATGACTGAGTGCACCATTAATTCTGGGAGACTTTGCATTTCTTTTTATGCTCTCATTTCACTTCATCAGCACTGGGGAGTTTTCTGGACACAAGATAGTAGCACTTTGGGGATGCATATTAATTCTGGTGACTGTGTGGGTGGAGTGCTGCCAATATTGTTGTCGCTCTGCCTTACTTCATGTTTAAAGTGGAATGACAACGCAAAGTAATAATACCAAGGTGAAGTGAGCCTTTCCAATGGGGCACTCCGCTTAGCGAAGTGCCAACGTAAAGTGGCCACTTTGCTTTCACTTCGCAGGCAGATTTTAAATTCACTACATCTCTACCAGTAACAATACAGGAATATGTAATAGGAGTAATCATATCTGATGATCTCAAGGTGCCAAGGCAGTGTGGCAAGGCAGTGGGTAGGGCCATTAGGACACAGGTGTGTATAGGGAGGGGCATCACCAGAAAACTGGAGATGGTGTTGCCATTGTATAGATTGCTAGAAAGACCCCATTTGCAGTACTGTGTCCAGTTCTGGAGATCTCATCTCAGGAAGAACATATCCAGGGTGGAGAGAGTCCAGAGGAAGGCAAACAAAATGGTGCAGGGTCTGCATTCGAAGTCCTGTGAGGAGAAATTGAAGGACCTCAAAATGTACATCTTGGAAGAAAGAAGAGTGGGTGATATGTCAGAATCCCATTAATACCTCATAGGGATAAATAAGGTACAGAAGGGGATCATGTATCAGAGGAAAAGAAGCACAAGAACAATGGGACATGCAATGAAGATGGAAGGGGGAAGTTCAAGAGAGTTGTGAGGAAGTATTTCACTGAAAGAGTGAGGGAAGCCTGGAATGGTCTTCGAGAAGAAACAGTGGGGTGAAACAGTGATGGCTTTAAACATGTGTGGCACAAGGGAATCTTAGTGGGAAGCATGGAGTGCAGAGATCAAGTAGAGTCTTTGGTAACAGTATAGCTAGCGAAAAATGTGCTGACTGATGGGCCAAGCGGTCCTCATCTGCCATCCAATTCTGTATTTCTATATTTTTTCTTTGAACACCTACAGTATACAATTCATATAGTCAAAACGTAACCTCAACAGAAGACGTTATATTTTTTAACTTACATCACTAATCACAAAATCAGTAATAAAAAATAGTTTTGAAATGACATAGGCAATAAAAATTTGCTGATTAAGAATCTGAGAAGAATTCCACAACTTCTTACAGCTACATAATAAATTGAGAGAGTTAGCTGGCCAGATCTAACATAACCCCCTACCAACCTAATATCCCAGACAAGGTCTCCACTACCACTAATATAGCAGATCATTCTGGAAATTGTTAATAACCCTGCTGAACTCATGGGGCTTGATTTTCAAAGGTTTGGGAATAATGCAAGGTGCTTGCATCAAAACAACAGGAGGCATGGGGCATACTGCATGCACCGTGCATAATTCTTGATTCTGAAATGGTGCTTGTTGCACCAGTGGGATACCTTGCACTTTATTGCTGTGCATAGGGCCTGCACTGAGGTGTAGGCTTTGCCATGGTGGAAATGGGAGGTGCCACCAAATGGTGGCTTCATCCCCTTTCTTGGGATTCTGGAGGCCTACAGGTCCCAACTGTGCTTAGACCTGCCAGGGCTGTTCTAACAGCCACTGCATAAGTCCACATCCCCTATGGCAGACATGGCCATGAGACAGAGATGTTCAGCTACTGTGCTGTGGCTTGGGGAGCATGGGACTGGAGTGTCCTGGGAAAACACAACAATGAAGTGCCATACATGCTTGAGAGCAACTTACTGGGGTTAGAGGAAGGGGTACAGCATGCAGGGGTTGGGGTTTGGAGCCCAACACCCCTGACAAGCCATGTAATGGGCATTGTGGGGGCATCTACTGTCAGTGCCCTGGGAAGTCCCACCACCACTGAGTCTGCCACAGCAGCCAAATGGGAATGGGCAGACTAGGTGGGCCATGCAGTCCTTTTCTGTCATCAAATTCTATCTTTCTATCTTTCTATGACTGCCCCACCCCAATGTTGTGTCACCCATGTATCCCGGGACAGACCAGGGACATGGCCAAGATGCTTAATTACTGTCTGGGATATGGGTCCATATGGCTGTCCCTACAGTCCCCTGAGACTGTCCCAAGCAATGGTATGCTGCCTAGTCAGGGATGATGCACATCACTGTTGCCAGGGCTACCAGGCAACAATGCCATCCACCAGGAGAGGTTGTGTTGTCCAATGGGTCTGGAAGCATGTGTTTGGTGGCAAGTAGTGGTGTGTATGAGCTCCGGCTGTTACCACAGACACGTTAGATGGCTGCCGACACTGGCCGAATCTGTGGCACTATTGAGTACTTCCAGACAGGGGAAGATGGTTTTCCTATACAGTACTGTTCCTGGGACCCTGTACAAACCATGTCATCTGCATCCAGTAGGTTGGATCTGCACCACTGAGTCATTCTGTCAAGTGGTCATGGTTGGAGTGGGACAGGGGCAGCTGTGCCTGGTAAATCAACTGTTGAGGTGGCCTGGTGGGTGACATGGATGCAGATACCCTATATGGGGCTGTGTACCTGGAGGGCAAGACTGCTTAATCACACATACACCTGTTCCTAAAGTTGTCCTATATGTTGGCATGGTACAAAGCTACAGTTCTGTCCTTTGTGTTTTGGTTGCCAGGGCTAGCAGCCTCCGTCAAAAGCCCTACCTTTTGCCATCTCATTGACACGAGGGACTTCTTGTGGTAAGTTGAGGACTTAAACAAAACAAGAAGTCCAGCACTCACCATTGCAGACTTTTAAAGAGACACGGCTGTCCAAAAATTAATAAATTGCCCAGTATTTATTAAAGTACCACGCAAAAGCACCTTGACGTGTTTTGAATAAAAAATTATTTATGAAAAGGCATGAACTCACAGAAACAGTCACCTTATATACTACCACATAAAGAAGAAATCATATCAGGATCACCTGATCAAACATTTCTTAAAGTGCCAGTGTTACAATAAAGAAGAAAAGAACATACAACTTTAATATACAATTAAAAACCCTTAAGGGATCTAATAAATAACAGCAAATATATCAGAGAAATAAAAAAAAAACACATTATAGCAATATCTAGGTAAGCAGCAGGTTAAACATCCAGAGAAGCTGGAGCATCCTTTGTATTATTGCATACATACTGTTACTTATAAAAACAATAATACACACATGATGTAACTGATCAGATTAAAACATTATATTGTTTAAATCACTAAATTAGAAGCTTATGTAAAACGTGCATGATATTCAAACATCAGGAAATAAGAGAAGGGACAATGAGGGAGGGGAAGGAACATTGAATCTTACTAAACATGTATCTCCAACCTGTGCAAAGAAGCAGAGTATGAACAAGAAACCAAAGCCACAATTGTCAAAAGAGAAAAAAAAAAAAAAACAGCTCAAATACATGCAACTGTTTCTTTTTTGAAAGACAGCACTAAATTCAATAAATCCAGTGGTTCACTGGTGTGGAACAGTAATATTACAAAATAGCTGATCTCATTACAACATCAAATATGAAAAGAAAATTAAAAATATATACATATACAAGACATTACAAGCTTGTAATTTAGTAAATTGAATAACATATTTTTTTAATCTGATCACTTATATTATGTTTATTTTTTGTTTTTATAGGTAATAATATGTATGCAACAATACAAAGGGTGCTCCAGCATCTCTGGATGTTTAACCTGCTGCTTATCTAGTTATTGTCACAATATTTTTACATGTTTCCAGTCTATTTGCTATTATTTATTAGATCACATAGTTACATGCCTTTTGCCTGTAGATGTTCTTTTTTGTCAGTAAATCTGGCATTAGATGTGTTGCAGAAGGTTGCAAAGTTTAGATACAGTCAAAGTATGTAGACTTAAACTGGCTACAACAGCCCCAACAGGCGACCTGGACACACAGAGCAGTGGGGTAGGAAACATGCAGTGAGGCTAATGGCATAACATACCCTACAATTAGTGATGATCGTGCTTCACCTCACTAAAGCAAATTTGGGTCAGGCAGTGGTAATCGCTAGTCTCGAACCTCATAATGATCCTGACCCCTTGTATGTGATTAATGGAGAATGGGTACATTAGGTGGTTGGAGTGGAGCACTCAGGTGCTCACTTCTCAGGTGCCTGTCCTGCTGGTCATGGATGAAGGGGAGAGTACAGAGGTAGACTGTAGGGCTGATACAACATCCTCTGTAGAGTGCACAAAATACTTCATGGGTGTTCCTTTTGATACTAAATGGGGGATGTGTAAATGTAAATTGCCCGGTTGCAGTGGGGAGTCTGGGACATAAGCAGCTGCTAAGACAAGATGATATGTACGTGGGATAGTCACAGATGAGAGGGGGAGGAGACTGTCACTGCAGTGCCAGCACCACTGGCACTTCTGTCTTACACCACCACAGAACTGCCTAAACCATCAAGAGAATTTCTCGGTGGCTTCCATCATGAAGCCCTATGAGGAAAGACTAAAGGACCTTAATATCTATTTACTGGAGGAAAGAAGAGAGAGGGGAGATATGATAGAGACTTTCAAGTACCTTACAGGAGTAAATGGGGTACAGGAGGAAAGCATATTTCAGAGAAACTCTGCACTTGAAAAAGGGGGCATGATATGAGGCTGAAGGGCAAAAGGCTCAGGGGTAATGTTAGGAAGTACTTTTTTCACTGAAAGGGTGGTGGAGCTGTGCAACAGCCTTCCAGCATAAGTGGTGGGTGCAAAAACAATATGGGGGTTCAGACATGCATGGGATACATGTAAGGGTTCCCTGGAGATGTGCAGAATAGGAGATCCACAAATCAAATATGATCTGGGGCTACAGCAGTGAGCAGGGAAATGGGCAGACTAATGGGCAGTATGGTCTTTATCTCCTGACAGATTATGTTTCTATGTTTTGATAAAGAATTGTGTATTCAAAATGTGTCAAGGCGCTTTGTGTGGCACTTTAATAAATATTGGGAATTCTATACATTTTTGGACTGCTGTGTCTCTTTTCCAGTCTGCCATGGTGAGTGCTGGACTTCTTGTTTTGTTTGAGCTACTTTTGTCCTGAGCACCTCCTTCCTGGTGCTTTATTTTCCTTTTTTGTGTATTACTTGAGTCTTTTGGGAAATGTACAGGTGGACCCTTTAATCAGGACCCTTATTGCCTCCCCACAAATCTAAGGTATCACGGTGGCTGACCGCACATACTTGGTTGCAGCCTATGCGAATGATCTCCTCTTAACCCTGACTAACCCCCAACAAACCCTCCCAGTGGTACTCTAAATCCTAACTGACTTTGGGGTAATTTCCGGGCTCTGTATTAACCAGAAAAAAAACACCTTGGCTCCTTTAAATAGACATTGTTCCAAGACTTGTATCCAGGGTACCAGCCTGACCTGGGCGAATAATGGGTTTACCTACCTTGATATCTGTATACCAACATCCTGGTCCATGCTTGAATCAGTTAATTTGTCTCCACTATTAGCACAACTAAAAGTCAAAATAGAGAGATGGCGTAAGCTTCTGCTCTCCTTACCAGGAAGAGTGGCAGCTATACGCATGCTCTTGCTTACCCAAGTCATGTACCTTCTAAATAACCTTCCAGTTGCTCTTTCATCCAAACTCTTCAATTTATTAGAAAAGTTAACAGCTAATTTTTTTATGTGGGACTCCAAAATGCTGAGGTGGACCAAACATAAGATGGTGGTGCACTGGTCTTAAGGAGGCCTCAATGTGCCCTGGTTCTAAGGCTATCACCTATCCTGTATTGCTGCACAGGCAATTTAATGGTTTGTACCTAGTGCTGTGGCTCCTCCACTGCGGGTTCATTTAGAAGCTAATCTGGCAGGTACAGTACCCCTCTACATGTTACTTACCTCGCAGTCATGCCTGTCGCATTCCCTTCCACCCATTGTGATTTGCACAGCCCACTCCTGGAAATGACTCTTGGCTAAATCTCACCTGCCTGCACTGGCTAGAACCCCCCCATACAATATGCTCATTTATGGTGCAACAGCCTAATTCAAATTGATGGGACACCAGTATACTGGCCCTCCTGGCAACAATCTGGCATCCAGACTATTCAAGATCTCTCTCCATCAGGCACCCATCCTTAGCTCCCTTTCGCTCATTAACAAAGGCAACTCTCATCACCACATAAAGACTTCTGGAGATATTTATAAATCAGGAGTGCCCTACAGCCTCTCCTCCCCAAGTTTCAGAACACCACTCAATGGTCTTGGTTAACTGGTTTGCATTGCCTCTCCTCCACTAGAGGTGTTATGGGTCACTTCTACACCTCTTGGAGAGACTCACAACCTAATGCAACTCTGTCATGTAAAAAGAAATGGGAACTCTTTATTGGTGCCCCCATATCTGAGGACCAATGGAATTCCTACATTAAAAGTATACATTATACTTATAGTGACACCAGCAGTCACTTTTTGCAGGTAAAAGTCCTCTTGCTATGACATCATACTCCAGCAGCTCTCTATTCACAGGGCTTGCTTAGCCAAAGTAACTGCTGGCATTGTTCCCATACAGAGGCACACATCCTCCATATTCTATGGTCCTGTCCTAATGTGATCTATTTTTGGAAAATGGTAGCCTTGGATATCTCCTCAGTACTCAATCATCTGGTGGTACTTTTTGACCCAAGGCTGCTTATGGGTGACACCACCCCCTTGGGCCAGTTACCTAAACCAGTTAAAGACTAGATCATGATAGCCATCTTAGAGGCTAAACGCATTCTCCTCATGCAGTGGCGCCAATCGGTTATCCCTACCCACTTTGCTTGGCATGCAGCTTTGACCAAACTTTCTATTTTTGAAAGACTCTTTCACCACCATAGAGGTAACCTGCATCTTTACTATCAAAGATGGGAGTGATACCTCTGTTCCTCTTTTTGTAAACTCCCAGCATCACCTTCCAACCCTCCTACTTAAAGGGCTGTCTCAAAACTCCCTTACTTAAACTTTAGACTAATACACTCCTAGCCTATACATTTAATTCCAGATGTAAGCATTGGTCTCTGTTACCCCCTGGGGCACATCTGCTGTCCCTTCGAGAAATATTACCAATTGAAGTAATTTGTACTATGACTATTATGATGCTACTAATTTCCATGAGATATTATGTCTAATAGAGGATACTTTTTTATCAGGACTGTATTATTTTGTGAGGTATGGACTTTGGTAATTAATTGACTGCATTGCTCACCTCTTGCTGTATAAAAAACTCAAAACCTCTCAATAAAATATTATACGATAAAAAAAAATGTGTGCTTAACAGAAGCAACAAACTATACAGTTGTAATGTATTTTAGAGTAAACAACATTTTGGACCATGATGATTTCTCCAGTGAATGTGGTTTTAAGAATATGTTTAATAATAAACTAAGAAATGAAATAGTAGAAAACCAAGCAGATACTCATATGTGCCTAAAGTACAGAAAAAAGATAAGTTGGACTCCCTATTCCAAAGATATGATTGATGAAGTTCTTAGAGAAATGCATTTAAATTAATTTAAAGTTGATAATAAAATATCACGAGGCAGCAGAGACTATGATGCATGATTTGATTTTTTTAACCAACTTGTAGTTACAGTAAGTTGGAAAGTAAAAAAAGGCCAAAAAATACAGTAAACATTGGAGCCAAGAACCCATGGTTTGATAATGATTGCATTGAATTAAAAGAACAAATAAACAAAGTAGGTAAATTAAGGTCAAGAAACTGAACTTTCATCATTCTGGGAACATTAAAAATTGAAAAGTAGAATACCAGAAGCTTATTTATGAGAAAACAGAAAGTATAGAAAAAAACTTTGGGTTGAGCTGTAAGAAAGTATTATGAAAAAGGATAATAAGACCTTTTGGTCTTTAGTGGTATATGGTCAGGATGAAAAAACATTTTATAATACACTGGGAATGAGAAATGCAGACTCTTGGATTGCCCATTTTTCAAAATGATATGAGACTGACACAAAAGATAATTTGCCCTTTGATTTAGGTAATTATGTAAATCATAGTTTACAGGATGGATTGCTGTTAAAACTGCAATACTGGGCCAATAAAGCAGCAGGTGCAGATGGTTTACCTGCAGAAGTTTTTTTAAGCAATCCTGAATACTGGTCATAAGTTCTGGCCCCCATCTTTACTGTCATAGGACATTTTCTGATCTCTCCTAAAGTATGGAAGCAAGGTTTAATTGTTTCACTTTTTATTAAGGGAGTTAGGCAAGACTAGGGGCTAGATATTCAAAACTTTGCTCCAGGGCTAAATTAGCACTGCCCAGTGGGCAAACAGCCTGGAGCACAAAGCAAGCCATATTCAAAAGGAATAGCCCAGGGCAAACAGCTTCTGAATATATAGTATGGGAATGAGGCTGGGCAAACTGGGCTGAGAGTGCAGGGCAAACTTAGCCCTGGAATAAGACAGCTCTGAATATGGCAACCAGGAAGTGCAAACCACAACCGCTCCACAGTGCACCGCAATTTGAAGGCAGGTAGAGGTCAACTATGTGGCAATGTGTGTGCCAGCAAATGCGTGGACCCAGTACACTGGAACTGTCTGATTTTGTAAGCAGCACAAGGGAAGTCACAGAGTTTGGAACTGTTTGATTTTGAAAGCAGCACATGGGAAATCATCACAGAGTTTGGAACTGTCTGATTTTGTAAGCAGCACAAGGGAAGTCACAGAGTTTGAACTGTTTGATTTTGAAAGCAGCACATGGGAAATCATTACAGAGTTTGGAACTGTCTGATTTTGTAAGCAGCACAAGGGAAGTCACAGAGTTTGGAACTGTTTGATTTTGAAAGCAGCACATGGGAAATCATTACAGAGTTTGGAACTGTCTGATTTTGTAAGCAGCACAGGAAGTCATAGAGTTTGGAACTGTTTGATTTTGAAAGCAGCATGGGAAATCATCACAGAGTTTGGAACTGTCTGATTTTGTAAGCAGCACAAGGGAAGTCACAGAGTTTGGAACTGTTTGATTTTGAAAGCAGCACATGGGAAATCATCACAGAGTTTGGAACTGTCTAATTTTGTAAGCAGCACAAGGGAAGTCACAGAGTTTGGAACTGTTTGATTTTGAAAGCAGCACAAGGGAAGTCACAGAGTTTTAATTTAAACCTTATACCTCAGCAGGAGTCAGTGTCTGTTAAGATTAAGTAGACAAATAACTTTATTAGAAGTAGAAGGGGTCTTATTTAGGGTTGAAAAGAAGAAAGAAAAGAAAAAAAGTCAGTGTGTGTGTTCTGTGCAGGGAAGGGTACTGTATCAGCTGACTTTGCTAAACCAGTAGGAGGAAAGAGAGCTTACCTGAGGGTGTGGTTTAGACACTATAAAAGCAGGAGAGTCAAATTACAACTTCCTGTTGCTATCCTTTTTTCTTACTAATTGCCCTCCAACCCACCCAAAGCCAGTTCTACTTTTATAGCCACTAGATTTGACTGTCAACAGGAACTTCCTGTTTGGCAGTAGGAAGGAAAGGATCATAGAGAGACATTGGTTTTGTCAACCCTAAAGGAAAAAAGTAGCTCACTATCCCCCTAGCTGCTGGTGGTCTAATATTAAGCAAGGAAAGAAGGCTACTGAAGAAGATAGGAAGTTGCTGTCCCAGAACAGGAAGGGTGAGAGTTGTAAGGAGGGAGAGAATAAGCATCCAGAGAAACAGTAGAGAGGACACAAAATAAGACATGATAGGAGTGGTGCAGTGCAATGGCTGTGGGGCGGCAGTGTTCGGGAGACATTCTGGAGGCTGCGATGCTGCCCCATTTGCAGCATCTCTGGTCTGAGAGAGGAGGTTGCCCGTCTCCAGGCTGACCTGGCTAGGATTCGTGAAACCTCCTCCCCCACCCAGGGACCACCAGGGCCAATGCCACTACCTCAGAGGTTGCCAAGAAAGAGGAGAGGCTGGACCAGGGTGGGCTCAAGGAGGAAGAGGTGGTGGAACAGAGTTGCATCCCTCCAGCTGTACCTCTCCACAATTCATTCGCTCTTCTGGTGGATAGTGGTTCCTCTATGGAGGCACCTGCAGTGGAGACCAAGGAGAATGCTGGGAACCTTCATAAAGGAGACCCACAGGAGGGTGGCATGGGACCCCACAGGGGAAGGAAACAACTCCTGGTGGGGACTCAATCATTAGGGGGTAGAAATGGGGAGGAAGGGAGGAGGTAAGGTGCCTTCCTGGAGCCACAGCTTGAGGGACAGGAAGTGAATCCTCAGGATCATGGGAGGAGCTGCACGAGAGAGGAGCTGGATGTCATTGTCCACCTAGGGACAAATGACCTGGCTAGGAATGGGATCAGAGCAGTGCAAGAGGAGTTTGTAGAGTTGGGAAGGGCCTTGAACAAGTAGCATACGGTAACCTTCTCGGAGGTGCTGCCTGTCTATGGCAAGGAGATGCTAGGCACTTCTCACCAGGGAATTCAATGAGTGGTTGAAAAACTGGTGTGGAGTTCAGGGTTTTGGCTTCATTGGGGACTGGGGGGCCACCTGGAGGGATGCAGACCTATACTGGTGTGATGGTCTGCATCTGTCCAGGGGGGGAACCAGGATCCTAGGTGAGAGGTTTAAATGCTTCATTGGCAAGCATTTAAACTAGCCAAGGGGGGAAGCACTGAAAAGGAGCAGGGAAATCCAAGCCTCCCCCCACAAAACACGGTGATTAGTGAGGTAAACACCAAGGTACAGAAGTTATTAGGAAGTAGAACAGATTTAAATGTAAAAAAAGGCAAAGGCATTAAGGACAGAAATGGGGCTAAAAGGGGTAAGGCTATCAAAAAGTGGAGGTTGATGAGTACCAATGCCCATAGTCTGTGTAACAAGCTCCCTGAACTAGTGGCCTTGATGGAAGAGGGTTGCTTGGATATTGTGGCAGTTACAGAAACATGGTACACAGAGAACCATGACTGGGATGTCAACATACCAGGATACACAATCTACAGGAGGGACAGGGAGGGTAAAAGAGGAGGAGGAGTAGCTCTCTATGTAAAGGAAGGGATCAAAGCAACAGAACTAAAGAGTAAACAGGGAGCAGATGAGGCACTTTGGGTCACCCTGGAGACAGGAAATGGCACCACAATCCGCATGGGGGTTGTATACAGACCCCCATCTCAGGGGGAAGGAATGGACAAGGAAATGATAGAAGGCTTTCTTAGAATGGCAGAAAAAGGGGAGATATTGTTCATGGGGGACCTGAATATGCCAGATGTTAACTGGATCACCTTTGCTGCAGGCACATCCAAGAGCAGTGTCATTCTTGATGCCCTACAGGGGGCATGCCTCAGACAGCTAGTATTGGAACCCACTCGGGAGGGAGCAATCTTAGACCTGGTACTCTCAAATGGGGATGGAGAAAGAATCTCAGATTTAGAAGTGGGTAGCCATCTGGGAACAAGCGACCACCAAACAGTGTGGTTCACGATAAAAGCCATACAATCAAGCCATACAAAACAAGAGTACTGGACTTTAGGAGGGCTGACTTTGGGAAAATGAGAGAGTGCCTCAGAAAAGCACTAGCAAACAGGCAAGAAGGAGGGGTGGAGGAACAATGGGGAGTGATCAAAACAGCCATCACAGAAGCAACAAGCCTTTGTGTAAAACAAATCAATAAAACACAATGAAGGAAAAAACCATTATGGTTCTCAAAAGAGGTGGTAGGGAAGGTTAAGGAGAAAAGGACAGCATTCAGGAAATATAAGGAAACACAGAAAGAGCAGGACAGAGAACTTTATCAGTTAAAGCAGAAAGAGGCTGGGAAGGCAGTCAGAATAGCAAAGGCCCAAACCGAGGAAAGGATAGCCAATTCTGTTAAGAAGGGGGATAAGACCTTTTATAGGTATATTAGGGAGTGAAGAAAGACCAAAGGAGGGATACTGAAGCTTAATAAAGGGGAGGGAATGTGGGTAGATGGTGACAGTGAAAAAGCAGGGATACTGAACGAATATTTCTGCTCAGTATTCACAAAGGAAGAGGAGGGGGAGTTACCTAAACCAAACAAGAGAAACACTCTGAAGATGGGGCTCGATAACAGTCCATTTACAGAAGAAAGGGTTCTGAAAGAACTAATAAAATTGAAGGTGGATAAAGCAATGGGGCCTGATGGGGTTCACTCAAGAATTCTAAAAGAACTAAGGTAGAACTAGTGACACCACTGACTACTCTCTTTAACAAATCATGGGAGGATGGGGTGGTACCGAGGACTGGAGGAAGGCAGATGTGATTCCTCTTCACAAAAGTGGGAGCAAGACAGAGGCAGGAAACTACAGACCAGTTAGTTTGACCTCAGTGGTAGGGAAAATGATGGAATCACTTCTGAAGGAAAGAATTGTTGAGTACCAAGAGGCCAGTGGGCACAGGACCCAAGGCAGCATGGATTCACGATGGGAAGGTCGTGCAGATGAATCTAATAGATTTCTTTGACTGGGTTACCAAAGTAGTAGACCAGGGAGGGGCTGTGGACATGGCCTACCTAGATTTTAGCAAGGCATTTGTACAGTCCCACACAAAGATTAATACACAAGATAGCCAGCCTTGGGTGGGTCCCAAGGTGGTAGCCTGGATAAAAATTGGCTGAGACAACAGGACTCAAGGGTAGTAGTAAATGGAGTACACAGTGACGAAAGGAGGGTTACTAGCAGGGTACCGCAGGGTTCAGTACTGGGACCGGTCCTTTTTAATGTCTTTATAAGTGACATTGCAGAGGAACTGGAAGGAAAAGTATGTCTCTTTGCAGATGACACAAAGATCTGCAACAGGGTTGATGCACAAGATGGAGTGGAAAGGATGAGAAGGGACTTGGCAAGGTTGGAGGAATGGTCAAATGTATGGCAGCTCAGATTCAATGCAAAGAAAGTGAAAAGTAATGCACATGGAAACAAAACTCTGGGGAAGCGTACACAATGGGGGTGAGATACTGACAACAGTAAAAATAGAAAGGGACCTGGGGGTAATTATATCAGATGACCTAAAGGTGGGCAAGCAATGTGAGAAGGCAGTAAGGAAGGCTGGGGGGATACTGGGATGTATAGGAAGAGGCATCAATAGTAGAAAACAGGAGTTGTTATCCCTCTGTACAGACAGTTGGTGAGACCCCATCTGGAGTACTGTGTGCAGTTCTGGAGACCCCATCTCCGCAAAGACATAGACAGAGTGGAGGCTGTCCAGAGGAGGGCAACCATAATGGTGCAGGGTCTGCACCAGAAGACATATGAAGAAAGACTAAAGGAGCTTAATATGTATACCCTTGAGGAAAGAAGGAAGATAGGGGACATGATAGAAACTTTCAAGTACCTCAAGGGAATTAACAAAGTCCAAGAGGGTAGCATCTTCCAGAAAAAGAGATGTGCAAGAACAAGGGGGCACAATTTGAAGATAGAAGGGGGATGGCTCAGAGGTAATGTGAGGAAGTATTTTTTCACTGAGAGGGTTGTGGATGCATGGAACAGCCTCCCTGAAGAGGTCGTGGGGTCAAGAACAGTGGGGGACTTCAAGAATGCATGGGACAGGCATAGGGCAGTCCTAGTGGGGGGTAGGAGGAATTAAGCTGTTGGTTAACTAGGATCTGCAGCTTATCTGTTAGGTAGGAAAATGGGCAGACTAGGTGGGCCAAGCGGTCCTTATCTGCCATCAAATTCTATGTTTCTATGTTTCTATGTTTCTATATGAAAGTACAGTGTGCAAAACTGTAAAATATTCCCTGAACTGTTTGTGCAGTGCTAACATGTTTTTCATGGGTTTAGCACAGGGCTAAACTATTAGCCCGGTGCAAACATGCTTGCCCTGCGCTAAACTTTGCCATATTCAAAAGTGACATGCAAATTAGCCTACTTAGGTAGTCTGTGGGCAAACATACAGATTAGCATCTCATTATGCCCTGATTTGCATGCAGCTTGCACCGGGCTAACTGTTTAGCCCTGCACTAAACCCACGCAAATGTGCTAACTCTGTGCAAACAGCTTGGGGAATATTATACAGTTTTGAACACTACTTCCACATGCACTGCTGCCTGCAGCTATACTGGAAAAACACAGCATAGGCACAGATGGTGGTGATGCTGCATGCAGCTGTCACACTGTAGGTCATGCTACAGTGCACAGCAGACACTACAGTAGCAAGGGGGCCAGTAGTGTGTGGACACAGCAATGCCTATGGTGTGTAGGACAGTGATGATGACTGCACTATACACAGTGAGAGGCCCAACCTGCAGGTGTTTACTGACAGTGGACATTACTGTTACGCTGTTGTGTGACCCACAGATGCTGCACCTCTGGCATGGGATGCTCACAGTGACATATACATGTCCAGCTTTGTGTGCTGTGGCAGTTGTACAGCTGTGCTGTATGTGGCCAGGGGGGTATATATTATCTGAAAGGCACACTGGTGTTGGGGTATTCCCAATACTGGCCCATGTGCACTGCATGGTGTGTCCCAGCCTTGTGGCCACACCTGGTCTGTGGCACAGCCTGGCCACCCATACACTTTCCCCTCAACATCCTCCATGCCAACAGTGTTGCATGTGTGTGCTGGCATCTGTTGGTGTCCACAGAAGTGTGCTGTATGGCCAGACTGCCATGCTGTACACTGACAGCAGGGTCGCCACTTACTGCCTGGCATGGCTGGGGCTGGTGGTAGATGATGGCATCATTGTGATGCCATCAGTTAGCAGTATGCTTCTTCTATGTTTGGCTTTGTCTATGTGTCATATTTATTTGCTAGGGTCACGCAAAACCCATGCAAAACCCACGCAAACACCGCACAAAGCCATAGTGTTGCACAACGCTGATTGCCCAGGGTTAAGACAAGCTTATCCTGGGCAGTAATGTGCACCACACTAAGTTTCGCACTAAGTTATGCCAAAACCACTTTGTGCAACACTAGTCGCTGAATATAGCATTGTGCCTGTATTCATGTCAGTTTGCCCCTTGCATACATTATGATTTTGCCCGGCGCTAATGCAGTTTGCCCATGCTATTTGGCCTTTTGAACATACCTGAC
Organism: Neoceratodus forsteri; assembly: GCA_016271365.2. Classification (NCBI taxonomy): domain Eukaryota; kingdom Metazoa; phylum Chordata; order Ceratodontiformes; family Ceratodontidae; genus Neoceratodus; species Neoceratodus forsteri. Next base: position 8,992,078 of record CM028130.1, read on the forward strand.
CCACGCTAATCCCACACTAAACCTGTGCAAATGGTTTTTGCCCAGTGCAAAGTTTTGAATATCTGGCCCTATAAGTGTTACAGACCTATCACATTGCTACCAATAATTTATAAACATTTTTCTAGGATAATTTTGGATAGGATCCTATTCTGGTCAGAAGAAGACAATTTGATCTCTAAATTTCAATGTGGGTTCAAAAGAGAACATTGTACACTTAATTTAGGTTTTACTCTTAACTATTTGGTAGATAAATATGTCAATGGGAAAAAGGGAAAATTGTATGTGAGCTTCATAGACATAAAAGCAGCATTCGATTCATCAATAGATCAACTTTGTGGACAACTTTAGATAACCTTAGAATAAGTCCCCGGCTATTAGCTATTTTAAAAATGTTACATCATAGTATCATGGAAGAAATTAGATACACAAAAGATGGTGCCCTAACAGATGAAATATATATAAGAGAAGGAGTAAAGCAAGGGTGCTTACTTGCCCCATTATTATTCACCTTGTATATTGAGCTATTGATTAAGAATATTTATATAGATACTTATGCCCCTTCTATAAACAATGAGAAAATCCAGTTATTATTGTATGCCGACAATACAATAGTCATTTCATAAACCCTCTTGGGTCTTCAGAAAGGAATGAAAATATAATGCAGATTCTTAATGAGTTAGATCTAGAGATTAATATAAATAAGTCAAAAATAGCTATATTGAGATAGACTACATCTAATATTAAGCACTGGTCCATGAATGAAAATGAATTTGAAATTGTGACAAAATATAAATATTTAGGAATAACTGTAGACCAAAACATAACATGGAAAGCCCATTTAAGGGAAGTGAGGAAAAAAAAAAAACAATGCATATAAAACAGGCTGTGGTATAATATCATTTGCAAACTAGTTCACAGGAAATTATTTTATTGCAAAGAAAAATACATTTGAAGCAAAGCTTATTAACCAGTCTTTATATAGCAGTTAAATATGGGGTTTATACTTGGATAGTACAAAGGTAGATACAATTCAAAGTATATTTCTTAGAATATCCCTGAACCTACCAAAGGACTATCCATCTGTTGTTTTTTTTAAAGATTGGAATCGGGGATGTTCCCTATAAAAACTAGAATTTTTATTAGAGCTATTAAGTTATGGGGAAGGATTACAAAAATTTCAGATAATCGCCTCCCACAAATGTGTGGGCTAGAACAATAATGAACACTATTACATCAGAAGCAAAGTTTTTGTTGGCTTAGTAGATAAGATTTATTCCTAAAGAGAATTGGGTGCCATGACATTTGGTCTACAGGATCTCTCAATAACATTGAGACAACTGTGAAAGAAATAATACTCAGATTACAAAATTCGTCTGTGTAGCAAGATTTTGCCAAAATTCATGAGTTGGAAGTACACGGTATATATTCAAGTATAAAGATCAGCTGGGGTTGGAGAATTATGTAATTCAATGTGAAAACTGTGGATATGGAAGTGTGCTAGGTCTTCTAAGATTACTTCTGTGTGGTGATCCAGGTTGCCCTCCCTATCTCTAAAGGGTATTCAACTTGTAATTATTGGGTCATCCAAAAAACCAGAAATCTCTTCAAAATCAAAAATATGGATGAACTCCACTCAAATGAGATTGCTTACTGCAAAAAAGTATTTTTATTTTTCATGTATTTATCCAGGGAATGTTTCGTGGAAACTCTACTTCTTCAGTTCCTTACATTTATCGAAAAAATGTAGTAGTGCCATTTTGAGCACATTACTGAATGAGCAGGAGAAACTCTTTAGAAAAAGTGCAGTCTAAAGTGCAAGACAGGATTCATAGACATATGAAAAGAAAAACAGAGAGAAAAAGAAAACTCAATATGCAATTCGATGTGAAACTTAATGGAAGGAAGTAGGACATAATATTATAATAAGGAATTTTAGCACTAAAAATTAGGATAAAACTAATACAAGGGGCAGAAGAAGTGTAGTTTCCATGAAATGTTCCCTGGATAAATACATGGAAAATAAAAATACTTTTGTTGCAGTAAGCAATCTCATTTGAATGGAGTTCATCCGCATTTTTGATTTTGAACAGGTCTTCTAAGACTGGCATTACCTGGGATCCAACATTGTTAGATTAAATAATTATGACTCACTTGAGTTAAAAAGAAAATGTAATTGTGGAAACAGACTTCCAATATCTCCATTACATATCGTTTTTGAGTGTAAAGAAAGAGAAAAACTGGGTATAGCCTTTATTGAAACTGCAGTATCATATGAAAGAGATTATATGCTATATTCTTCAGTCTAGAAAAATAAACATCATGTATGGGGTGGCAAACTTTTTCAGTGACTTTAAGAGCTGAAAAAAGTATGTGTTGATGCACTTTAATATGGATGTATTTTAATATATGTACAGCGGCTGTTAGTTTGTATGTTTTCTGATGCTGTATGCTTTTAAACACATATGTTTGTAACAAATCATGGATTTTGTACATTCTTTTTACAATAAACTGAACTGAACTGATGTAAATTATTTAGAGCAATCACTGGCAATGTGTTTTAAAAGCAAGTGAAATCAACAATCATATTACCTGTCCTTGGTAATGGACTGACTCAGAAGCTGGAGTGTATACCAAACTGTTCTGAACATGGAGCCACAACCCCCCCTGTCCGTTTGCAGGTACAGTATGCTCTGTTGTTGAAGCTAATGGGGAGAAGGGATTTGAGAAAGGATAATGCTAAGTACTAGTAAAAGGGATGCTGATCCCGTTAACTGAATTTCATGGGCGTATATTTAAAAAAAAACTATTTGGGAGTCGAGGAATGCCCTTTAAACCCAGACATATAGAGTTTCAAGCTGTCCATGAATTCAGATGCAAAGTTTACCCTCGAGCTACAGACCTATTTGATCCACAAGAGATTCCAATTAATTTAGAAAAGTGTATTACCTCATAATTTTTAAATTAATTGAGTCAGGATGGGGGGGTGCTATTTGAGCTGCAAACAAGCTTAACTGGGACTGAAAATTAATTCACGATAAACTCCTTTAAGTAGCAGAGATGGGATGGAACATTGAAAAAAATCCAGGCCCACAAACTTTGCCCCAGTTAGTTAATTTGCAAACTAGTAAGTGGAACTACTGAGAGAGGAGACAGAGGTGATGAAGGACAAGAAAGCAAGTTTTGAAAACCCCAGAGAAGTGAGAGTCAGGACTGTAAATTGCATGCTACCTATCAGAAGGTGAATTGTTCTACAGGTCATGGTACTGCAAGTCAAAGTGCAGCAACAGAATTAAATTCACTCATGCCTCTTGAAGGACAAAAGTGTTCCAAAAGACACTCCCACCTCCTCTGCAAAAAAGTCTGTAAGAAACAGCTTAGAGATATGCATTGGCAGTATTTAAATCTAAACTGTTTGGCAGCTTTGGGTATTTTTATTGGTGAACAAGAGATCTTATGGGGTCATGTTCTCCGTAATGCCCCAGCACTGCTGTTCTAAATATTTGATTCAGCATACCATTCCATTATTTAATAATGTTGTTAGCGCAGACTTAGATGCTTATTCATGATCCATCAGATTTAACTGAGTTGTAAAATATGAGAGTATTGAGGGATATTGTACACCACCCCAACAGCGACATGTGGGCAGTGACCGACACTACTGTGACAACAGCACCAGGTCACTGTAGTGTCAGTTCTGGACCCAGGCACTGTTTTCTGAGGATCTTGCACCCCTTCCCTAATCTGCTGTGACTCAGAGTTGATTATTAAAGCTGTGTGAACACCTTTTTTCTAATATTCAGCTGAATATTCAGGACACGGGGCCTGAATGGCCGAATATTCAGCCAAATACTCGTATTCGGCAATTATTTAACTCATCTTACCCTCCACCCTCAGATAGCACCCAAAACCCTCTCCTTCCCCCCGCAAGCTCCCCAACCAATTTTACAATTAAAAAAAAGTCAGCAATTTTTTTTTGGGTGACCGGCACAACTCCACCCACCTCCACAGCCAGCCGCCCACCATGTTTCATACATTCATCACTATGGTCATTTAAAAGAGTTCAAATAGTCCTCCTGTGGTTCACCCTCATGCTCCTCATCCTCCTCATTCTCCACCCTGCCACCCCCCATAGCCAGAAGCAGACCCCTGCCTCTCCACAAACCCTGCCTGCAGCTAAAGAAGAGAAAGAAAATGTAAGCAAAAGACAGCTGGCCCAGCCCACCTTCCTCCACAGCTAGCTGCCTTCTTGTGAATGAAACTGTGCTTGCTTGCTCTGATATAATCAACCCAAGGCCTCTTTCCAGATTTGTTGTTATTAGTATCTCACCCCCAATTGTGTACTCTTCCCCTGAGTTATTGTTTACCAGATGGATAACTTCACACTTCTTTGCATTGAAACTAAGCTGCCATACTTTTGACCATTCCTCCAACCTTGTCAATTCCCTTCTCATCCTTTCCATCCTCCTGTGTATCAACCATGTTACAGATCTTTGTGTCTTCTGCAAAGAGACATTATTTTCCTTCCAGCACATCTGCAATGTCACCTATAAAGACATTAAAAAGGGCTGGTCCCAGTACTGAACCCTGTGGTACCTGCTATTAATCTTCCTATTACCTTCTGCATCTTGTTGTCCAGCCAATGTTTTACCCAGGCTACCACCCTGGCACCCACTCCCAGGTTGGATAACTTATTTATTAATAATTTGCTTGGGAAAGTCTAGGTAGGCCATATCCACAGTCCCTTCCTGGTCTACTACTTTGATCACCCAGTCAAGGAAATCTATTAGATTCCTCTGATATGTGTTTCCCATTGTGAATCCATGCTGTCTTGCGTCCTGTGCCCTGCTGGCCTCTAGGTACTCAACAATTCTTTCTTTCAGAAGTGATTCCATCATTTTCAGTACTACTGAGGTCAAACTAACAGGTCTGTGGTTTCCTGCCTCTGCCTTTCTCCCACTTTTTTGGAGAGGAATCACATCGTCCCTCCTCTAATCCTCAGGTACCACACCATCCTTCCATGATTTGTTAAAGAGGGTAGTCAGTGGTGTCAGTAGTGTCCCCCTTAGTTCTTTTTAGAATTCTAGGGTGAATCCTGTTAGGCCCCATTGCTTTGCCCACCTTGAGTTTTAGGAGTTCTTTCAGGACCCTTTCTTCTGTGACTGAAGTGTCATCAACCCCCCTATCCAGAGTGCTTCTATTGTCTGGTTTAGGTGCATTCCCCACCTCTTCTTTTGTGAATACTGAGCAAATGTATTTGTTCAGTATCTCTGCCTTTTCACTGTCAGCCTCTTCCCACTCCCCCTTTATTAAGCATCTCTATCACTCCCTTGATCTTTCTTCACTCCCTAATCAATCAATCAATCAATCAAAATCTTTATTTATCCAGGCGAACATCGTTGAGCAAGCTCATTTACAAGATAGACCTGGTTAGCTCCGGGTCAAATGGTACATATCATACAGAGATATTTACAATACAGCCAAAATAACACAAATAGAAAAACAATTAATGCAATTAAGTACTCAACGTTACATCAGTCATATCAGTTCAGAGTGCTTCTGTAATATTTAAGGAGGACATAAGATGAGGCTTAGTAGGAACTTCAGTAGGGAGAAGTGATCGGCTGCTTGTGTAGGGAGGTGACACAAGCACAGAATTTTAAAAGTAGTGTAATTACACAGTATCCCTAGATGTAACACTCTAAACATAAGGATAAGGGTCTTAACAGTCAAGGAGAAAAGTAATTACAGCTCTTTTTCTGCAAATTTCAGCATGAAAATCAGATTTATGGTTGGTTTAGAATGGACACAGAAGCAGACTTCAGGAACCAATCAGAAGCCAATGCTGAAGAGCACTCATGTTCTGATTGGATGGCTGCTAATGCCGTGCTTTGCTAATGGAGAGTCCAAGCTTAGGTTCTCAGGTGGCAGTAGAGGCAGCGCCGAACGCCCAGTGCCCAGATTTCCCCCGCGTGTGGGCAGGGAGCCCGTGGAGATCATATCCTTGGCAGGGGATGGAAGAAGGGGTCGTTGTTAAGTACTGGGCCATGGACAATGGAACATCTGAACCAGCGGGAGGACCAAAACAGCAGAACAACAGAGTTGGGTATTCCTTGATGCCTAAAGACTTACCCAACCACAGAAATTCAGAAAGGAGTGTAATCAAACAGAGTCCCAATTCTTGACACTTTAAACAGAAAAAAATAGAGGTCACAACTGTTAGGCAATAAGTAAGTAAAGCTCTTTTTTGTGCAAGTTTTAGATAGAAGATCAGACTTTAGCTTAGAATTGAGGGAGACACAGGAGCAGACTGCAGGAGCCAATCAGATGCCAGAGCAGAAAAGCACTTGAGTTCCAATTGGGCATCAATAATGCTGCACCTCGCTAGTAAGGAGTCTGGTCTGGGTGTCTCAGGTGGAGGTTATGGAAGTGACAACTGCCCAGTATCTGCATTTCTTCCACCTGAGGGGCAGGGAGCCCCTGAAGGGCTAGTCTATTGCAGGGAAGAGAGTTAAGTGACAAAGAAAAGAGACAGCAAGAGTGGAATGCAGTGGAAATGGAATGTGAAGATGAAATAGGGCAGTTAAATGGTACAAGGTAGGGGAATAAGAGCCACAGATTAAGCAGTATGTAAAAGACAGCAGGGTGAGTAAGATGCAGTGGCCATGAAAGCCATAAGGAGATCATAACCCTACAGGGATTTCTAGAGGGGAAAAACATTTCAGGCATAAGACGCTCACAGAGTTAAGGCCACCAAAGGTTATAAGTGATTATAAATTTAACTATGCACAGAGGGCAGCAGCCTGATGCTTCGGGCTAAAATTAGGAGCTGGGGTAGCAATTGCATGGCTCACACACATACCGAGCATGTAGAGATTTAAAGGCATTCATACTGTGGAGGCAGCTTAATTTCAATAATGTTTGTACTTTGTTCCACAATGTTGACAACAGGAAACTAAAGGCCACTCTGCCATAGTAAGAGGAAGCCTTGAGGATGCGTAATGTGTTGTAGGATGCGCTTCTTAGTTCATATGTCCTGGCTCACTTAATGAGAGACAGTCTATTATATATTGTGGAAGCCACTTCAGGAAGACTCTATAAGTCCAAAGGACTGCGTTTCTATTATGCCTAAACATAAGAGAGGACCCCACCATGGCTTTATACAAGGAACAATGATGGGTAGAGATGGGGAGACCAGTAATAAAATGGACGGCCCTGTGGTAAAGCGTATCCAACTTTGCAAGCGAGGTTTTGGGACATTGACTATAAAGAAAATCTGCATAATCGATCAGCGAAAGAAAAATAGTGTGGACAAGGCGCACTTTTGCATCTCTAGTAAGAAACTGGTTAATTCTAAAGAATAGCCCCAGCCTCTGCCTTAACTTCTTTACAAGATCCTTGACATGCTCAGTGAATGATAGATTATGGTCTAACCACACACCTAGGTATTTAAACTTTGAGACAAACTCCAGTTTCTCTCCAAGAAATGTGGTAATCGGAGGTAGTGCCACACAGCTGGCTGGATTCATCACACAGCTATATGGCGAGAACAACATTGCTTTTTTTAGCATTTAATAGAAGTTTTTTTTATAGAGGAGCTGGTTCTAGAGCTGGTTAAATTCCTCCTGGAGGTCAGAACAAGCAGCTTCAGGTGTCGGGCGACTTATATATACAACCGTGTCATCAGCAAACAGATTTATGTTGGCCTTGTTAATACTTTCATCAATGTTATTAACATAGATAGCGAATAGTAAGGGACCAAATATGGATCCTTGTGGTACTCCCCTCAGTAGAGGTTTGAGTGGGGATAGCTCACCCTCAGCCTTAATTTGTTGACGTCGTCCCACAAGGTTCTCAGTAAACCAATGGAAAGAAAATGAGTCCAGGCCTATACTCTTCAGAGAAGAGAGAAGCAGGCTATAATCCACTGTATCAAAAGCCTTACTAAGGTCTAGAAATACAGTACAGACAAAGTTTCTGCTGTCCAGTTCTCAGTACCAATAATTTGTTACTTTAGCTAGGGCCGAAATAGTGCTGTGTTTAGTTCTAAAGCCAGATTGCATAGGGTTTAGTAGGTTATTGGATTTGAGGTAGTCCCTTAGTTGGTTGCTGACAATCTTTTCCAGACATTTTGACAAAGTTGGGAGGAGGGAAATTACCTATGAAAGGTTTTAACCCCTTTCTTAAATGAGTTGGCTGTCTTTTCCTCAGTTTGGACCTTCACTACTCTGACTGCCTTCCAAGCTTCCTTCTTCATCAGCTGATGTAGTTCTGTGTCCTTCTCCTTCTGTGATTTTGTATACTTCCTGAATGCTGTCTTTTTCTCCCTAACCTTCCCTGCCACCTCTTTTGAGAACCATAGTGTTGTTTTCCTTCGTTTTGTTTTATTTGCTTCATACAAATGTTTGTTGCCTCTGTGATGGCAGTTCATATGTTTTCCCATTGTTCCTCCATCCCTTCTTCCTGCCCATTTGCTAGTGCATTCCTTAGACACTCTACCATTTTGCCAGTCAACCCTCCTAACGTCCAGTACCCTTCTCTTGCATGGCTTGACTCTATGGCTGTGTTTATCATAAACCCCACTGTTTGGTGGTTGCTTGTTCTATTGCTTGTTCCCAGATGGCTACCCACTTCTAAATCCAAAATATTTTCTCCTTCCCCATTTTAGAGTACCAGGTCTAAGATTGCTGCCACCTGAATGGGTTCCTACATTAGCTGTCTGAGGCATGCCCCCAGTAGGGCATCTACATTGATCTTAATACCACTTAAAACTTTTGTTGTACCCAAAGTCATTTATTGGGTAAATTGTTTTTGCTAACAGAAACAGTAACTCAATACATACAGGCACTTCCTTATATGAATACTCCGTATACCTCATATCAGTACTGCATCACACTCATATGGTCCTAGTCCCTATTATACCTGTACATCAGGATGTGCACAACACTTAAAGGGTTCCTCCATTACTCAAGTTGGGAACTAAACATTGTGGGTTTGGTTTATTGGTGGAACTGCATTTAGTGCAGCACCATTATCTGTTGCTCTGATGACATCCTCCCCCTGCAACTTTGATGGTAAAATGGAGGACAAACACATTGATAACTTCTAGGGGATGTATATTTTTATTTATAATCTGGATTTGGACAGCAATACGATTGCTGGCAACTGGAGGAGGCACACAAGAGTTACACATAAGGAGTTGGGAAAATATTGGTGTGAAACTATGGGAGACTTCCCCTTTGAATTATTTTATCTACAGGTATCAGTCTTATTTCTTCTTTATTTTTTTTTTCTTGTGTTCTGCAGGTGCAAAGTATTCAATGGCAGTGACATACAGGTCAGATAATATCTCTTTTTCTACACAGATGAGACAGGCGTACTTCAGTATACAAGGATTCTACAATGTGTTTTCGGGTCAGGATGGAATGGAAGAAACTGGTCCAGTGCTTGTCACTAAACCTGATAATGTTTTTAAAAATTGTTTAGTAATAGCTGTGTTTTTCAAGCTGGATATAACAAAAGACAGAAGCAGCACTGCTGGGTACTGATACTGAACATGGTACTAGAATAAACTCAGAATAATTTCTTCTTCATCTGTTTGCAGGTAACATTGCAGGTACTGCAGACCAGTGGTATGTTCCAATCTGAAGATAGATAACAGTTAGGATACCATGAACACCTGGAAAGAAGACAAAAATATTAATGAAAATTGTTTTCCAATGCTGCATGCACCCCCCTCAAAAAAAATACTTACCTTTCATGACTTGACAGTTTTTGTACAGCTGAAGTCAACAATCAGACACATGTGGAACACGTGTGTGCCAGCAGCATGGTTTCATCACTACAGTCATGAATCACCATGCTATGACCTGAGAATGTAAAAGAAAAGAACAATAATGAGAAATGTTTATAATTCACTCACCCATAGCAGTACACCCCCCCTATAAAAAATTTAAATTTTACAGTACCACATTAGATGGCAGTACATATGTATGGCATGTGAATGTTATCATGGCCAACACACAGGAAGGAGAAGTCAATATGTATGATGATTATTCCCTGCAAAGGAACAACAGGATGGACTGCTTACAACAAACAAGAAGATTAAATACAAATTAAACAGCATTGTCTCTGAAAAAAACATGACAGTGACACATACAATAACTTACCATTGCTTGTATGAATACACACACATAGAGCAGCATGTTTCAGTCAGCACAGCAGAAGAAATTTCCAGAACATAAAATTATAGTTCAGTTTATGGTCATCTGTGGCTAGCATCATTTAGCAACACACTGTACATCATCAGCAGCAACAAACAGCAGGACAACAGCAGCAGCAGCAGCAACAAACAGCAGGACAACAGCAGCAGCAGCAGCAGCAGCAGCAGGCACCAGCGAGCCATTTTCTCACCAGGGACACTTATGCACAGTTCTGGATCTAGGTGCACACTTTAAGCACTGCATCAAGAAATTCTTGTGACTTTTCTGAACAGTTTATCATGAGATTATTCTTCATTGGGACACTAATACTACATGCTGAATGACGTAGCAAGATAGTAGTATAAGCATGCTACGGCCACATAAAATAGGAAATTTTGTGTTTTTTTGGGGGGGATTGTATTTGTCTGTGATGTTAGGGTATTTTGATTGCAGTTGAGGATGTGATATGAAAACTTAACACAGTCAACAGTAACCAAAAAGTGAGCGCGAGTCAGTGCTTGAATGGGATGGTCGCACTTGACTGAGCATTACACTACAGCTACCCTTCCCTTTTAAAGTATTTATTTTCTCCCCAGTTTTATTTATTTAAGATTGGGTTGCAATTTGGAGACATTTTACACACTAGTGATTATTAGTTTGAAGCTCTTAAGGTGTTAAATTGACTTTGGGACAGTGACTTTAGTCAAATACAGGCATCGCCGTGAGTACAACTGTCAAAATGCCATCTGGAAGGCCCCTTGATCACCTGGTATAACTCGCAATTCTGAAGGGCACTTTACCTCTAAATATGACAACCTTGTCATCAAAGATGATATTTATGATCTAAAAGAAATGCTTACTGAAATTCGCATTGATATAGCAGAGGTGAAATCGACAACCTCTTCACTGTCCCAACAAAATGAAGAACTGGGCACTCATATAGAAGTAAAAAGCAAAAAAATTACAGCACTTACTAATGCAGTGGGGTATCTTGAACAATTGGCTGGCAAACAATTAGATCAAATAGCTTATTTATTGCAAAAGGTGGATGATCTGAAAAACAGAGGTAGGAGAAATAATGTATGAATTTTGGGGATTCTTGAAGGGGCTGAAGGATCTAATCTGATTAGCTTTCTACAGAAACTGTTGCCAGAAGTATTGGCTTTTCAATTGCCAAGTCCAATTGAAATTGAGAGAGCACATAGGTTTTTGGGCCCTAAATTGCCATAACCTGTAATAAACATGTATTGTTTTCCTTATCCCTGGTAGTCTAGCGGCCCCACCCATACTGTATAAATTAAATATTGTTCACCTAATCCCTGGTAGTCTAGCGACCCCCCCGAACATCATCAAATAAATAATGATCACTAATTCCCTGGTAGTCTAGTGGCCCCCCACCCAGCCATGCCAGCCCACCCAGCACCACCCCACCCATCCTCAGCCGGTGTCTGGCACAGCTCACCTCTCACCTCCATGGTCAGCCACTGACTGAATGCAGGATGAGGGCTACAGGAAAGACACACTCAGAAATTAATTTCTGAGCATGGCTTACAATAGCGCTCATACTACACTCGGTCGGTGGCACAACCATGGAGGTAAATGAGGCTGTGATATCGCCAGATGAGATGGGTGGAAGGTGCTGGGTGGCTACATAGCTGGTAGGTGAGGCTCACTAGACTACCAGGTATTGGTGATCATTATTGTTGATAATGTTTGGTGGCTGCTAGACTACCGGGATGAGTGAACAATATTTAATTATACAATGCAGGCGACAGCTAGACTACCATGGATAAGGAGAACAATACATATTTCATACACAGTGCAGGCTTGACTACCATGGATAAGGAGAAACAATACATATTCCATACAGTGCGGGCGGCAGCTGGACTACCATGGATAAGGAGACAATACATGTTTCATACAGTGCGGGTGGCAGCTAGAACTACCATGGATAAGGAGAACAATACATATTTATACAGTACGGGGCCGCAGCTAGACTACCATGGATAAGGAGAACAATACATATTTCATACAGTACGGGGGGGCACTTGACTACCATGGATAAGGAGAACAATACATATTCCATACAGTACGGGGTGGCAGCTAGACTACCATGGATAAGGAGAACAATACATATTTATACAGTACGGGGGGGCGCTTGACTACCATGGATAAGGAGAACAATACATATTCCATACAGTACGGGGCGGCAGCTAGACTACCATGGATAAGGAGAACAATACATAGTTATACAGTACGGGGCGGCAGCTAGACTACCATGGATAAGGAGAACAATACATATTCCATACAATGCAGGCGCTTGACTACCATGGATAAGAGGAACAATACATATTTATACAGTGCGGGCGCGACTACCAGGGAATTGGTGATCATTATTTATTTGATAATGTTTGGTGGCTGCTAGACTACCAGGAATTGGGTGAACAATATTTAATTTATACAGTGGGGGGCTGCTAGACTACCATGGATAAGAGAACAAATATATTTCATACAGTGCGAGGCGCTTGACTACCAGGGATTGGGGGTATGTATGTATACATTGATGGGGGGCACTAGACTCGCGGTTCGGGGCATGGGTGGGGGGATGGCAGCACTGCCCTGCGTGGCTTCTGCAAATGGGTGTTTTGGGGGGACAGGGGTATGGGTAGCCCTGTGAGACCCCGCTGGGGTTTGCTGGGCATGGGGCGGTGGGAAACTGTGCACTGACCGCGGGACAGCCGACGGGTCTGCAGGACCCACAGGGCATCTGTAAATTATATCAGCTAAATGCTGGTGTAACTTATGTTGTCAGTTCTTCTCTGGGGGTTCATGTAGAATCCTGACATGGGGACTTTGTGGCTGCCCTTCTAGAATGGTGCACAACTGCTGCCGTAAACCCCTAGCGCTGTGTTGCAGGGAGTTTATGTGGCATAACTGCTGTTTGGCGCAAGTGGCCTGCAACATGTCGCAATCCACTTTGTAGAATCACGCATGTCACAACTGCTGGCTTAAGTTGCTACATGCACCATTCTACTTGTTGCAACTGCTGTTACGTTAGGTGTAACCCTACTACAATCTGGACCCTTATTTTTAACTAAACCAATTGAATGGAATGATAATCATTGCCTGGCCATTTCTATATATACATTGAAACAGTCTAATAACATTATTAATCCTGATAAAAAAAAAACAAAAACCTTTAGACTTCATGTTGCTTTGGTTCAATCCCCTACTGGTGTATAATAAGAAAACTTGAACAATGACAAATGGAGAAAAGCTGATATTAATAGAGTGAAAGATATGGTCAACAAAGAAACAGGTTCTCTGCTTTCATTTATGAAAATTCAGATTAACTATGGAAAACATAAATTACAGTTTTATTAATACTTACAATTGAGGGATCATTTCATTAAAATGCACCCAGTGCAAAACTATCTTTGGGAAAAAAATACAGAATGGGATCAAATAATTAGGCTAGTTACCAACAGAAGAAATGCAGGTTTCCTTTATAAACTCCTAACATCTGTTGCCTTCTCATCAGCACCTACAGTTAAAGCAAAAGAGCTTTGGGAAGAGGAGTTGGGTACATCCAACAGTTCAGAAGAGTGGGATGTACCTGGAGACAGGCATGCTGGAGTCACAAAGAACTTCAAGGTAGGCTAATCCAGTTTAAGATTTTACATGGTTTTTATTATTCTCTAATTAAACTGAATAATATGTGGTCGAAATCCAATGCTAACTGTTGGCATTGTAATCATTCAAATGCAGAACTTGTTCATGTTTTGTGGGACTGTGCAGCTATTCAGGGTATCTGGATGGCTGTACATAAGATATGTTGTGAATTAATTCTACCTTTGCTTTATCCCCCAACATGTATCTATTGGGTTGATTCCCAGATAATGGTGTTCTAAACACATTTGAAAGTATTTGGACTTGTATGGCCTCACTGACTTTAAAAAGATTGATATTAACAAACTGGAAATCACTCAGCATCCCACTTTTAAAAGAATGGTATGACAGTATGGCGGTACTGGCCAATATTGAGCATATAAGTTATTGCATTACTGACAAACTTTACTTGTTTTATACAATTTGGACTCCTTTTCTTAGGATAGAGTCTATTTGAATTATTTATCCACTTATTTATTTATAAATGTTTGCTGACATCAAGATACTGTATGTGAATAATATAGAAAATAAGCTGCATCTTGTTTTGATTACATTCTGTTTTTTCTTTTTATTGAAGCTTTCTGCAGTTCACACATATTAATCTGTCTACTATAGAACTATGTTGTATCATCTTTAATTTTATCTATGAAAGTTTTGAGTTTTGAATATAATGTGGTTCTATGATGTTATTGCATTTTCTGGCTTATGTATATGATACCCTTCTTTCCACAATTTACGTCTGTTGTACTACTTTTTTCACATCTGAAAGAATAAATGGAACATGCCTTTTAATCTGGCTTGCACCTCATTTTCATCAGTATTCCTGCTCATGTGTGTACATCTATTATTTAAAATAATTTCTGTTGTGGCTAAAATGAACTAGCATGCAGTGCAGCAGGTAATGTTTACTCCATGATCATATGGAGCAGTAGGTGTTTAAAAACAGCTGGGTTTACTGATGAAAACCAGTTCTGAGCTATATTAAAAGGAGCACTACTTTTATTATTTCAGATGTAAAAAAAGGGAGGAATGCAGAATCAAATTAATTCTGGAAGGAAGGGTATCATACAAGTCAGTAGATAAGGGACAATTGAAAATTGAATAAAACAGTATAGGTCAAAATTGTCACTGGATTATTGCACTGCTGCTTTAACACAATAACACAGAAAGAAAACATTGTCTGGAAAAATTACATAATTATTCTGCATGTAAAATGATTATTAAGTAGGAAAAGAGGGAAAGCACAGGACAGGAAATGTGTTTTTCTTTTATAATTTGTTTTAGTGTGTTTTCATATTGTTTTTTTTTTGGGGGGGAGAAAGTGAGGAAAAATAAAAACAGAACGCACACTACATGTTAAGAAAGAAAACAAAAAGACTACTGGACCCAGTTCTGACAAATTAGACTTTGGAGCATAGCAATGATTTGTAATTGCTGACCCTCCATTCGGTCCAACTGGTGGTGCATTGTGTCAACAACATTACCTAGGTGGTCGACCTTACCAGATTGAATGGCAAGATCGGTCTGTGTGGCTGGAATTTCAGATGGGTCAGGTGAAGCTCTGGGAGCCATCACTTGCTTACTGCTCTACCTTCAGCTGTGCTTTCGACACTATGCATGCTGACACCATGCTGCCACCTTTTGCACTGCACCCTCCACTGCAGGAGTGGTTGCAAGGTCCACTACCTTGGCCTCCCACTGTAAATGGTGATGCACTAACAGGTGTGTTCTTTGCCTATCCGTGCCCAAGTGTGTACCCTTGTGACCACGACACACTGTCATGCTGCAGATCTTGCATCTCAAAACAGTTGGGTAGCCTAGCAGTATGGTGAAAAAATTCCACACTGGTGAGCTAAGCAGAGGACCAGGCAGAGGTAGTGGGGGATGGCAGATGACTAGCCTGCTTTACAGTTGGGGGGTGGGGAACAAGTTGCTGCTGCTGTTGTTGTTGTTGTTCCTGATGCTGTTGTTGTTCCTTGGCCTTCTGTGGGGGGAGGTCAGTACTAACCACCGGTGATGGTTGGCTGGCACTATTAACATCCAAAGCAGCAGTTGCTGCTGCTGCATCTGGAACCTCACTTCCACTGCCAGTGGAAACAACATTTTCAGGGAGGGGAGCACTGGATGGCAACATGTTCCCATGGTTGAGACAAATAGTTCACCTCATGCCACCACACATCCTTGGGCCATGACTCAAGGCCGGAACTCAACCTCTTTCCATTTTTAAACAACATTTAATAAAAGTATTAAGAACTAAACAAAAAGGGAAAACAGAGTAACAGAATCAGATACCAAAATAAAAAGGACCCTAGGAAGAAAGAGGTTTAAAATAAAGTCAGAATAATGGAACAGAAATGGATTTAAAGCACAAACATTTTCTTTTTAGTCTTGGTACTCCCACACACTACAGTAAGTTCCTACACACAGCTCCTAATCTAGCCAAGAGAAGGTCAAAGTGAAACTACTTCACTGACTTTCTGCCTGATTCACTTCCTGTCTGCATCATGTGACCTGCAGAGAGTCAGACATGTGATCTGTGGGCTGTTTCTCACAAACTTTGCCTTTTCAAAATGTGACCCGAAGTCAAGGCGAAGTCCATTAAATGGCGAATTTCGACCTTTTAATGGAAACTTTGTGTAATGATATGCGGATGCGATGTTGGACTCTGCGTTAACTTCAAGGGCATTGTAACACTTTGCTACATCTGTACTTGGAAGCAGATTCTAAATGGAGTCTGGTATAAGCCATATATAGAGGCATTAAAACTTCAGATTTTTTTGAAGTGATATTTCACTTGGCCCATATTACTTTATTAGTTTTACTAACCGCTGCATTTAGATGTTGTGTGCAGCCAAAGTCATAAGAAAAGTAAACCCCCAAGTCCTTTTCATTATATGTGATGCTAATTCAGATTCCATGTAACAGGTAAGCATTTTGGTAGTTCTATTGTCCCATATACACCACTTTACACTTATTGGGACTCAGTCTCATTCCCCATTTATTGTCCCATGTTGATATTTTACCTAGGTCACTTCGTACATATTGAATGGCTTGTGTGGTATTGCATGGTCCACATACTTAGATATCATCTGCATACTTTACGGAATGACTCAACATATCATTTGTTATATCAGATATAAACATTTGAAACAGGGCTGGGCCGAACACTGTGCCCCGTGGCACACCATTGGTGACCCTTTCTGAACTGGATATATTTCCTTCTATAATAACACACTGTGATCTACCTCTAAGCCATTCAGTTATCCAAGCTACAACTGATTTGTTAATTTTATAGTTCTTACTTTTATCAATCAGTTTACAATGTGGCAACAAATCAGAAGCCTTGCTGATCATATTTTATCTAGCATATCACTGACTTTCTCCTAGAAACACATTAGATTTGTCGAACTGCAGTACTACTTTTTTGTTTTCTTTTAAATCCATGTTGTTCAGTATCAATAGTATAAAGTTCTGGTATCATAATATATTTAGTGACAGTTTCTAATATTTTGCATACTATAGAAATTAGGCTTATAGGTCTATCGTTTCCATAATCTTGTTTGGATCCCTTTTTTCATTTTGGAACTACACGTTAGTTTCCAATCCTGGGGTACAAAGCCATGATTAACACAACATTCAAACAGGATTTTCATAGGGTATTTTAAAGCATCAGCCATCATGTAAAACATATGGCCAGCAATTCCATCTGGTCCAAGAGTTATTTTTCCCTTTTATTTAAGAAATTGACTTTTTATTTCTTCTACTTCAAACAATATATAAGGGTTTTCTGAAATACATGGAGAGGCATTATTTCCAGACTTGGGCTTTATACATCACAGAAATTATAATTCAACACATTTGCCATCCAAGAATGATCATTCATCAATTCACCATTATGTAGACTAGGTCCCACCTGATTGGTCTTTTTTTTGAATGAATTGATATACAAGTAAAATGACTTAAATTTGTGTTTCTTGGCTTAAGATGTCAGATGGTATTAAAACCATTTTTGGCCTTCCTAATCTCTTTTTTAAATAACAATTTATCAATTCACCATTATGTAGACTAGGTCCCACCTGATTGGTCTTTTTTTTAATGAATTGATATACAAGTAAAATGACTTAAATTTGTGTTTCTTGGCTTAAGATATCAGATGGTATTAAAACCTTTTTTGGGCTTCCTAATCTCTTTTTTAAATAAATTTTGTAATGATAGAAATGCTGTCTTAGTAATATTTGTTTTGTCTAATATCTCTATTGTGAGCCTTGTTCTTTTTCCTAATCATTTGTTATGTTATTACTCATCCATTTTGGGTGTTTGTTTTATTATTACAATATTTTTGTTTCGTGGGAATATGTTTACTACTAGTGGTAAGAATTACATAGAAACATTGAAACTGTTGGCAGATAAGAACCACTAGACCCAATCTAGTCTGTCCGTAAGTCCTATACTTGTATACGGTCTCTGACCCTGTGTGGTCAATGACTTTTCTTCATGCCCTCCCCACCTCAAGGTTCCCTTGTGCCTATCCAGGCATGGTTAAAACCCTCCACTGTGCATTCTCCCACCACCTCCTGTAACAGATGATTCCAAGCATCCACTACCCTCTCTTTGAAGCAGAACTTTCTTACATTTTTTCTTAATCTATTCCCCTTCAATTTCAAATCATGCCACCTCATTCTAGTACTTCTACATTGGAAAAGGTCTCTTCCCTACACCTTGTTTATGCCTTTTCAGTACTTGAACATTTCTATCATGTCGGGCTGACTTTACAAGCTCAGATGTTGGCCGTCGTCAAGACTTCCTTTTATCATTTTAGGAATATCTCCAGGATTAAGCACCTGGTTCCATCCGGGGACTTGCTTACATTGGTCCATGCTTTTGTGACCTCACACCCTGATTATTGTAACTCCTTGTACTTCGGGCTTTCTGGGGTTGAAATCCACCGCCTGCAGCTCATGCAGAATGCAGCATCATGATTGTTGATGGGGGCTTCTCGAGCTTCCCATATCATTCCTGTGCTGCGCGATCTGCATTGGCTGTCGATTAGGTGGCAGATCACCTTTAAATTTGGCTTGCTGACTTATAAAGCCCTACATGGACTGGGCCCTGACTACTTAAAAGAGCTTCTTGTGGCATACCGCCCAATGAGACAGTTGCGTTCGGCTGAAGAGGGGTTGCTGGAGGTTCCAAGGGTGTCTTTGAAATCTTCAGGGGCCCATGTATTTATGCATGTGGCACCGACCATTTGGAATTCTCTACCCTGTCAGCTTCAGGAGTGCACGACTGTGTGAGGGTTTAAACAGGTGCTGAAAACCTTCTTATGGTGTCATGCTTTTGATGGCACTGAATAACTTGGATCCTCTGCTATTTATTCTATTATAATGTTTACTGTTTTATCATGACTGTTTTTATCTTTTTGTAAAGTGCCTTGATGGCTTGAAAGGTGCTTTTGTGAAATAAAATGTATTATTATTATTTATTATATGTCCCCCTGCTCTCTCCTTTCCTTTCCTCCAATGACTACATATTGAGGTCCGTTAGTCTCTCCTCACATGTTTTGCGGTGCAAGCCATGTACCAACTTTGTTTCTCTTCTCTGGACTGCATCCACCCTGTTTATTATTAAATGCTCAATATAGTCCCAGATGTCATTTCCAGATTTGTTGGACAGTGCTTCCTCCCAATAAATTTAATTCAGCATTTCTTCCATTTCCTTAATATTCATTTTACCATATAGGCAAATTGTAGTTCTTCAATTGAATGTAGCTGCTTCCTTTAAGATCCAAAATTCAACTATGTTATGATCACTGTTACTGAGGAGGGACTAGATACATAGTTGTTAATAAGTAAAATGACAATGCACATCACTAGGTCTAGAATTTTATTCTCTCTTGTGCAGAATTTGACATGTTGTTTTAAATGTAGTTGGTCGCATAGTGATTTTTTTTCCATTAGTACTAGCTGATGTCTAACTTTCCCAGTCTGTTGCACCATTATTAAATCCCCCATGATACCCATATTATCCATTTCTCCTGCCTTTTGTATCACTGAAATTATAGCATTATAGATATCAGCTGGGCAGTTTGGAGGGTGGTAGCATACATCTAAGTATATCTGTTCCATTTGATCTGGTTGTATTTTTGCTCAAATAGTTTCTGTTGGTAAGAAATGTGTTTTGATTTCATCAGTAACCTCAAGGGATATAAAGCTATTTTCAATAAAAGGGTCAACACCACCACCTTTTCTAGATATTCAATTACATTTATAGAAATTATAACCCTGTATTTTAAATTACCAGGCTGCTTTTGCATCCCACTATGTTTTAGTGGCAGCTATTATTTTGGGATTTTGAACTGCGATATGTGCTCTTAGTTCATCAGTTTTGTTATATAAACAACTAGCATTCATCAACATCAACTCTGTATTCATTGTCTATTTTCTTTGCTTTTTTTTTTTTTTTTTTGTATTATCCTCTTTGTTTGCCCCATTGTGCTTGGTGACCCCCACTCCTTCAGGCTCCACAAGTCCCCTTCAAGCCCAACTGTCCTTACCCTAGCCTGTCTGACTCCTCACATTTGCAGCTGATCCCTGGGATATCCCAACGTATCCCTTCACCAGGAGGGTCCCTTTCCTCCGAGGGACAAGGCATCGGGGGGAAGATAGCCCCAGCACACACAAATTAGGGCCCAGGGATGCTGCCGAGGAGAAGGAGGCCCTGCAAAGGCACTGGAGGTGTCAGGAGCAGAAAGCCATCATCCGGCTGCCAGGGAGTGGTATTTCTGCTTTTCTAGGCTTCCCTGCACACCGCTTGTGTAGTGCCTCCAGTCTCCAATGGGGGCCGCTACCAAGCTGGGCCATCCCCTAACCCACTCCAGGATAGGAGAGCAGTCCTACTGATGCTCAATGCTTAACATCCCCTGCCGACCCCCAGCAACCTGAGTCCATTCCCGAACCTGGGTCACCAGCATGGGTCGAGGTAAGGTGCCAGTGCCTCAACCCTCTATGCCACCGGGCAAGCTTGCTGGGTTTTTAATGTTTTATTTTTACAGTATATGCCTGTGTAGTGAGATTATTTAATTCACCCATCTTGTTTAGTTTAAATTCAGTTCAGTAAATCATTGTTCAAAGTTCACCTCTAATAGTTTAGCTCCAAACTCATTAAAGTGTAATCTATCTTTAGCAAATCATTCCCACTCTTTAGTGAAGTTGCTCCAGTTTTGTATGCAATTTCTTTTGCACCAATTTGTCATTCTACTGTTGTGTTTAAGTATAGTCCAGTTTTTTTCAGGATGTGCCTTAGATATTGGTAATATTCCTTATGTAGTTACTTTGTGGCTGCTACTTTGTAATTTCCTTCCTAGTGAGACAAGGTGTCAGTGGCTCACCAGGTAGCATACTTGCCTCTGAGGCTAGGAGATCAGAAGGCTGTCGGTTCTATCCCCACATCAGGCACTTGGATTAATATCACAATACTGACACTGTAGTGCAGAAGGAGGGGGGTGCTGCATTCCTGAGGTAACATCTTTCAGATGAGATGTTAAACTGAGGTCACATCTGCCTATTCTGGTGGTAGTTCAGGTGGATGTTAAAGATCCCATAGCACTTCTCAAAAAGTGTATGGACAGTTTTTATTCAGACATCAAAACAAATCATATCAACAGTAATAAGTCATTCAAAAATAAAAACTCTAAATAAAAATGGAAAGAAAATTAAAACAAAGTTTTTCAATCATAAATACATAAGTTTCTCCACTAGGTGAAAAAGAATTAAGCCCAAATAGTCTATGTAAAACAGAAACAATACCATAAAGCAAAAGCAAAGAAAATAAGTGTTTATGCATACATTGTCCCCTGGAAATCTTATATTTGTTCTAGACAGCAACATATCTTTAAGTGAAAACAATTACATATTACTTAATACCAGTAAAATAAATAACCCCACAACCCAAAGAGGAGTAGACACATTCTATATTAAAACTTGAAAGTAAAATATATACATAATAGTGTTACTTCCCGCTAAATCATATAGAAAAAAAAACATAAATCAAAATGAAAACATCAAAGGAAATCTAGATAAGTGTTTCATGATACATTCATCATAACTTCCATGTTTGTGGTCTCAAAACTGATCAATAAATACTGAAAACCAGACCACTCCGGTTCCGGTCAGTAACATCGCAGAATAAAATAAATTGGACAAAAATAAAGCGTCTAGAACAGTGTCACCATCAATATTGGCAACACAAAATTAAGCCTGCCAGAATAATGCAGGCCACACAACACGTAGGTAGCAAACAACGTCCAGCACATGAAGACTCTGCACTAAAACACACAGCAGCAGGCACCCATGCACAGGAACAGCACAGGAGATCAGGGAGATGGAACAGGGCAGGGTGCAACCATCACTGGGGAAGCAGGCCACTGGACACCTACTATGGTAATCTAATGGCACAGGCACCCACATGGTGGGGTACCCCCACCCAGAATGCTGAGTGATGGAGACAGTGTACCGGGGTAACCAGTGGAGGACAGGTGGACCATGGCCACCATGTGGACAGCCATGCATAATGCAAGGAGCACAAGCCAGCATGTCCCCAGCAACACACACAACACACAGGACAGGGGAGATGGCATGTCCCCAGCAACACACACAACACACAGGACAGGGGATATGGCATGTTGGCTTGTATTCCTGACCACTGGGGTTCCAGTGTAGTGTCTCCATGCGGTGGACGTTGTTTGCTGCCTGCATGCCATGTGGCCTGCATTGTTCCGACACACTTCATTTTGTGCTGCCAATATTGATGGTGACACTGTTTTTCTTGCTTTATTTTTGTCCACTTTATTTTGTTCCATGATGTTACTGGCCGGAACCACCCCTCCTCCCCCTCAACTAAAGGAGTAGGGGAATTTTTATTATAACTTCATAAAAAACCAAAATGTACAAGCAATGTTCATTCACAGAAATGAAGTATACGACAAAAAAAATATCAGTATACCCCCAAGTCTGTCTATAACTTTCTTTCCACTGTATACCTCTTACTCTGCTGGTGTACAGGGGATCATCAGGACTACTAATACCATCTGTTTCCAAGGCAACACAGGGACCGGTTACTTCCAGTAGCCTTCCAGACATCGTATTGTATCCAGTTAACACTTCCCCACCATTTATAGAAAGCCTTTATGAGAAAAAGTGATTTTCTTTAGTCCTTACTTTAATTATTGCTGTTGATCATGTGAAATAGTTGTTCCTCAGATAATTCTATTTGTTGGATAAACAATCTACATCTAACATGCCACATATAAAAATTAAAATAGGCTAATAACACCCATATTGTCTGCATATCATATTTAATCCATCTAGTTGGTATAATGCCCCCAATACAATGTGTCAGTGATCATATCCCTAAAAGGTGAGGTTGGCCATTTGCACTGAACAAGTTCCAACAATTGTTGTATGAAAGGGCATTCAAAAAAGAGATAACCCATGGTTTCAATTGACATTATACATATTTGCCTAGGGCAATATCTTTCCTCTAGTCCCTTATGTTTTAAGTTGCCTTTAACATTTAATTTACCATGTACAGTTAGCCATGTAACATCCCACATCAGGGGGTATACATGAACATGTCAATATTCTGCCTATGTTATATCTGTCTTTTCTTGGCCTTATATCAAAAATGATGGTTTTCTTATAATATCTGCTCAAAAGATGATCTTACAGAGCCTTCCTAGGTAATGTGAGAATATTATTTTTAGTCAACAAACACAATTTAATTTCCCCAAAAGTCATTTGGAAATTATCAGTTCAGCTGCAGATCAACCTTTGTTTAGGAATTACTCTATGCAGGTCCCATACTTGCAGAAGTAATTCTAAGCAATCTCTAACCTATGGGATCAATAGTGTATCCTTACTTAGTAATACTGGTTTGAGGTTAACACTTATAAATATTGGCAAAAGAAGAGTATAGGGTTTATCATCTTCAGTCCTCCATGTGATTTATCCAGAAATAGAATTCCACATTTAATAGGATTAAGCCCGCTGCCCCATATACACTTAAAGAAACAGCTATGAAGTTTTGTTTTTAATTGTTTCAGCAGAGCATAAATCCCACTAATGTGCAGAAAGTGTTAATAAAAAAGTTTTGGCCATATAGGCCCTTTTTAATTTGAACATTTTCTATTTTTTCTATACTGTAACTTTGTCCTGTGCTTGTTGTGTTTTGTTTTGCCAATTTACTACCGCCATATCTCCCTGTCGAAAGGTGACTCCCAGAAGTGAGTATGACTCCCGAGTCACGGGGACACTATTAATGTTCTCTTCACTCTGTGTTGCCTAACTTACCTCCCCTATAAGAATACATTTGCTTTTATTAAAACTGATTTTTGAATTCAACACCTTGGAAAAGTGTGACAAAATTTTCCCTGCTTCTATACGGGAGTTCTTATCTGCCCTTATAAGGCAGACATCATCTGCATATGCTGTTGTTCTAATCTCCGGATCTGAGCTAGAAAAATTCAATCCTGTAATAACTGCAGAATTGTTTAAGTTCCTTGTAAGTTGGTCTAAAGAAAATATGTACAATGAGGGGCTAAGAGGGCACCCCTGTTTAACTTCTTTACCTATCATACACCCTTTCCCTATCCATCCATTACAAAATGGTTTGATAATAGCAATTTGGTAACAAGCCTAAATCCAAGTTATAAAAGTATTAGGGATCCAATATGCTTTCAAACATTCCCAAACGTTTGTATGCCTAACCCTATCAAAAGCTTAGCTTTGATCCAAGGTCAATAAAAAATCTAATAATTCCCCTCCTTGTCCTTTCTCTAGAACTTTGAGGATTCATATAAGACTATCATATATTGTCCTACCTAGAATGGATGAATAAGCTTTTCAGCTACTAATGATTGTCTATTTGTTACATTTTTTGTACAAATGTTAATATCTGCATTTAATAACATTATTGGTCCCCAGTTGGTCAATACAGCTTTATCACCTGTCTTATACAGTAAGACCACTAGGCCTACATACATACTAGATGGGAATATACCAGAATTAAGCATTGCAGTGAATAATGATACCATTTCATCAATCAGTGCAGATGCCATATATTTGTATATCTCATACGAAATATCCTGACCTGGGGCAGAACCAACTTTCAAGTTACTGATCACCCCTAACACTTCTTGCCTACTTATTGGTTGTATTATTGTCTTCCGACTTTGTAATGACAAGGAGGGAAGTCTACACTTTGTCAACCAATGGTTCTCATCTCTAATAGTAACCAGAGGTGCTTGGAACAGTTGATGTACATGTTTCTCAATCTCAGTAAATAGGTCTGATTTCTGAATCACTGTCTTCCTCTCTGACATTGTTATTTCATAAATCAATTTTTTTTGTTTCTGAGTTATGCCAAACTAAAATGGGTTAACATAATTCGGTCTAACCTGTGTCCAAAACCTCTGTTCTACTTCCAGGGATTTGTATCTATTATATTGGATGTCTGCCATTTTCTACTATAATTCTGTTATTTGGGAAGATAGATCCATCCCCTGCAGATTATTCTGGGATAATAAATTGCACAGCTGATTCTTAAGATCCTTGTATTGATCAGTTTTATTTTTCCCATTCAATTCCCCTATTTGTTTAAAATAATGTTGTATATATTTTTTCGAGTCTTCCCACCATTCTTGAAGGTCACCATACAAAACTTGTACTGATTGTCTTGCTTCTAGCACATTCTCAAAACCTTGAAACACCTGGGGACTCCCAAAAAAACTGTAATTCATTATCCAATAACCTGAGCATCTTCCCATTTTCTCATAATTGGAAATACTCAAACTCAACATTGCATGATCTGATAATGCTACAAGTGTGACTTCTGTGTTTTTACTTTCCAAGTTATCCAAAATGAACCAATAATCAATTTTCGTTGCATGAGTGCCCCTAAAATAGGTTTTCTGTGGTATTCCTTCCTGTGTGGCAAAGGCATCTATCAAACCAGACTGTTTTAATAAGTGATTTAAACAAGTGGTACTGCAATACACCTTACTAGTTTTAGATCCCTTATCTGTATTGTATCTGCTACAGTTAAAGTCTCCCACAATACATACCGAGATGTAAACAAGAAGGGTTGAATGACTTGTAATAGCTCTATACTGGCTACCTTTTTCTGTGGAGCATACACATTAATGCACTGGAAATCCATATCCTGAATTTTTATGTCCAACAATAAAGCTCTACCTGGTAAAATATTTACTTGGGAGTATAATTTTTGCTGAGGAGTTATTAACACATATCCCTACACCACTACACAGTACATCTCCCATAGTCCAAACCACCACCACCACCCTTACCCAGGCTACACTGGCTGCTTGCATTTCTGCCGCTGTATGTAATCTGGTGTCTTGAAAATAAATGATGTCAAAATAAGTTGTTTTGATCTGTGCATATGTAAGACCATGTTTTCTTTCAGACTTAGTGCTGTTTACATTCAATGAAGCTACAACTAAATCATAGAAGGGAGAAATTATGTCAGGTCCTTATTATTGTTTCTGAGCCCATGCTCTGGTGCCCATTCTTTTTTTTTGTATAGGTTAAGGTTCAGGGTCCTCCTGCATCAGTTCTCCATCTGATCCCCCTTCCAGTTGTGAGGAATGAAAGGAAGCAGAGTCTGAGTCTGTCCCTAGATCCACTTCCTCATCATTCAAAATGTCATCCTTGTTCTGGAGTGGTATCTGCCCAACAGGAGCTTTCCCTTTATCTGGCCCTTTTTCCATAACCTTCCTCTTTGTTTAACCACTTGATAAGGTTCTTCCTCAGGTATGGTGGGGGGGCATAGATGCTGATCCCTCATTGCTCAGAGGCCTTGTGGACTGGTCTGGTGCAACTATGTCAGAGTTTGTTTTAGTTACAGAAATTGTTGCTATGACCTGCTCATCCTGAGGCAAAATAGGATTCTCCTGACTCCCTGTTGCTCTCTGGTGCAGGAGTGCCAATGCCTTGGGGTTAACCCTATTAGCAGTTTTTACTGCAGAGTTATTATAGAAGTGGGGGACCTTTTCCGCTGTAGAAAAAGTACTAGAACAAAGAGGCACAATATGAAACTGGAAGGAGGCAGATTAAGAGGTAATGTGAGGAAGTATTTCTACACAAAAAGGGTAGTCAATGCTTGGAAATGTCTGCCACAGGAGGTAGTGGGGAAAGCGCATTGGAGAGGTTTAAGCATGCCTGAGACAGGCACAGGGGAAGCTTGAGAGGGGAGGAAGTGATAAAAAGCTATTGATCACATAGGGTCAGTGGCCATGTACAATGTATAGGACCTACGGGCAGACTGGATGGGCCTAGCGGTCCTTATCTGCTGATAATTTCTATGTGTCTATGTTTCTGTAAGTCCTGTATGCCATAGTCCCCATCTGTATTATGTGCTGCCCAGGGACATTTCTTAAAGGAATGGTTTTCATCACATAAGTTACATTTCACAGGACTTCTGCAATGGAACATAGAGTGTCCCACTTTGCCACATTGTGCACATTTAGTCACTTCACAAGTCCAGCTAAGGTGTCTTGGGAGCCACATTTATAACAATGGTGCAGTTGACCTAGATAGAATATAAACCCTTTATCTTGTCTGAGATAAAAACAATTGGAGAGATGCTGCAGACCAGAATCATCCTGAAACAAATTAATCTTCACTCGCCATCCTCCATTCCAGAACCTTTCATCATCTAAAATGGGTTCTGGAGTTCCTTGGATCTTACACCTTTTCTCCATCCAATATAAAATGTCAGAAATATTCACTCCCTCATTATGAAAGAGGACAGTAATTACTTTAAAAGTTTGTTTTTTCAAAGGGATGTTCTGGAAATAACCCCATGGTGGGTTTGTTTTCAGTGTTGCATACTTTAACCAGAATCTATTCAAGATATCCAGTGTCCTGAAACTGATATTAAAAGTAATTTCTCCAAGAGTATGTATCAAAGCATATACCTTGGATGTTGAAAAACCCAAAGATTGTTTTAACAATACCTTCTCAGCATAAAATCTATCTGGCATTTCTTCAGTGCTTCCTAAAAACATAAGGTGCACTACATTGCATCATTTTGCCAGTTTGACAGGTTTTTTGAAGGGACTAGCATAGGTTGGGACATCATTCTGCACATTATACATTGGTTCTTGTGGGTTAGGGATAGGGATCTCTCCTATTTGCTGGGATTCAACATTAATCTGACTAAGGCCCCCTATAACGGTATCACCCTTCCCTCCCTGGGTGATCTGCAGTCCTGAAGGGGCATCAAAGAATTCTTTTTGAGCTGGAGTAACTATCTGGGAGAATGAAATGTTACCTGAATCCATACTCGGTACAGTATTTGTTCAGCTGTGTCCATTTGCTCTGTGCTGTCAGCTTTCTTATTTTGTCTTGGTCCCGTCGCTTGGTGAACTTTTATTTGATTCTTGTAGTGCTGCTTAGGTGCTTCAGGAATTGGAATAGTAGGGTCTGGAACCCATTCGCCAACCTCTGTAATAATCCAACCTGCTCCTGATAGAGCAGACTCTGGTAACCATGTGTGGTTTGTATCCCAAGAATCTCCTGCATGCGATGCTCTGCTTGCATGCGATGCTCTGCTTCTGAGTTGGCTGCATTCCCTGAAAATACAAATACTTTTTCTGCATTCTCAGGTGTCTGTTCTGGTGAGGTATGTGCAGCCCATTTTCTTTTTTTATCCTCTTCGATCCTTCATTTTGCCATCAAGTATTCCTTTTCTGCTGTTATAAAATGTTGCTTTATATCTGCCAGTTCCTGTGATTCCTGATGGTTTTCTGTCTGGTTTCGATGAGTCAACCTGATTTCAGTGCTTTCTGGCTTGTTGGATGGGAGAGGGGATGCCTCCATTATTTCTCCACTTGCGGTGTCGACACCTGGCGTTTCTGTCCCAGTTAGTGTAGACACTCTTTACTGGCCACCTCCTCAGTGCATCCCAGCAACCCCTTCCATACACCTGGCTGCTTCTCATGGAGTGACATCAACTCCTCCCCACTAGTGTCTGCCATTACACTGAGACACACACACTCCTCCACAGAGGAACAGTGCCCCCTTGTGAAAGAGATGGGGAAATTTTTATTAAGGAACAAAAACAACATACAATAACTCCAAAAACTCCAAATACTTTCATCATACCATTATACAAAACATTGTTCATTCTCCACACTACAGAAACAGTATAATACAGATTTTACACCCTTGAATAGTGAAAAACATTAAAGTACTAATCCCCCTTCAAAACATTTGAAACTGTGACAGATGAACATTCCCACAACGAACATCTCTTACTTCATATTGAAACAACATTATTGTTTTAAAGTAACCCAGGGCAGGATCATACTAGAAATAAACTATTTGTATTTCACAGTGTAAGTCTTTTACCCCACCCACCCAATATTTAGCCATAGTTTATCACAAACCTCCTGTCATAAAGAGTGCATTTCATAACCATAGACCTCATCAACTTCATTTTGAATTTTAAACAAAATATTTTGCAGTATGTCTGTATTTTGAAGAAATCTTAGACATTTTACCTGCCATAAAGACCATTTTATGCTTACTAAAACTACATAAATCGTACCCTTCTGCCAATTCTGCCACTCATGCGATATCTGTCCTAATATCAATAAATCATACGTCATCTGACTAAACATGTCTTCATCCCACAATGCTGCTAATGCCTGCCAGAAACCCTGTATATGTACGCAGTCAAAACATAAGTATTTTATAGTTTCTAGCTGTCCCTGAAATGTCTGTTCACCACTTCTCCTATCTGTTTTATGTTTTTGGTTTCCTCTAACATTCAGTTTTTGATGCCCACAAAGCCATATGACATCTTGCATCTTTATTGGGATCCTAGGCTCTATTATACCAATAGTTGTTCAGCATTAATATTTGAAGATACAGGCCCAGATATTCAAAGCAGTTGCGCATGGTGCAACTGAGTTGCACCGGCACAAGTGCAGACATGCACCAAGGAGCGATATTCAGTGGGAGCCAGTGCACAGCGCAAATCCCATTGCGCCAATGTGCAACTATAATGAATGCAGGTGCAAGTGCAGGGGGCGTGCCCATGAATATCTGGTGCAGTGCGATATTCAGCTGTGGAACCAAGGCAAAAGTGCGGAGCAAATCTGAGATGCACTGAGCAGACTTGTGCCTATAAATACAGGGTGCAAGCACACAGACAGCACTTGAGCCAGGTGAGAGGGAGAAAGAGAGAGAGAGAGGGAGACTGAAAAAATGACAGAAGGAAGGAAAGACAGACAGACAGAAAGACAGAGAGAGACAGAGCGAGAGACAGACAGACAGACAGAGGTAGCCACAGAGGGAGAGGGACAGAGGTGGCAGCAGAGAGGGAGACAGGGGCAGAGACAGTGAGAGGGACACGCAGGCGCAGTGCCAGGCATTGCACCAGGATGGCACACAGCCCACAGCAGCCAACTGCCCAGGGGGATAGTGGACATTAGGGCCATGGATAGTGCACCCTTCATGATGGAGGCCATAATGAGGGGTGTAAGGGGGCAGGAGGAACAGCGATGTGGCTGAGGAAGGGTCCGTCAGCAGAATGCCCGACACAGGTGATACCATGCCCGTACCACCTTTCAGAACTACTCCGACATGGAGATTGTGGGCTGGTACCACCTGAATAGGGCCATTCTGAGGCAAATCTGCAAGCTGTGCAGTAAGGAGATGCAGGCACCCACAAGACAGAGCCACACAATGTCTGTGGAGAGCAAAGTGACAGCCGTCATGTGCCTGCTCGCCATGGGCACCTTCCAGTGACCAAAAGTGGACACCACAGGCATAACCCAGTTAGCCACATCATGTCTCCTCACACAGTTCCTCAACACTCTGCTGCCACTTGCTTTGGAATACATCCATTTCCCCAGCACCCATGCGGAGAATACAGGAACCATGCAGGACCTCTACAGGGTAGCACATACACCTGGCATGCTTGGGGCCATTGACTGCACCCACATGGGCATCCACATGCCACCTGGCCCCAAGGGTGTGGTCTACATCAATAGGAAGGGGAGCTTGAGCATCAACTGCCAGGTGGTGTGTGATGCCATGGGGCACATCATCAATGTCTGTGCCACACACCCTGGGAGTGCACATGATGCATTCATCTAGCACAGCTCTGCACTGTGCCACAGGTTCAAACATGGGGACATCACCACAGGCCACCTAATAGGTGAGTATGGCACAGACAGAGCAGGCCATGGGATGGGGGAGGGCAGGGTGGGCATGTTGGCGAGGGTGCCAGAGACAGGCAAGGGGCATGGCAAAGGATGGCAGGGTGCTAACCATGTCATTATCCACACAAGGGACAATGCCTATCCACTGAGGCTCTGGTTGCTCACCCCCATGCCGGCACCCATCATCCCCAGCAGAGGAACTCTACAACGAGGCACATGCCAGCATGCGCAATATCATTGAGCGTGTATTCAGCATGCTGAACATGCTGAAGGCAAGCTTCCATTGCCCAGACAGGTCAGGTGGGGCCTTACAGTACAGCACCTCGAAAGCCTGTGACCTATTCCTGGCCTGCTGCATACTGCACAACATGACAATTGACCATGAGATAGCAGTTGAGGCTGACAAGGGCAACAGTAGTGGAGATGATGGAGGCAGTGGGCTGAATGATGGTGGACAGCCCCCCAGGCAGAGGGATCCCTGACTGCAACGGATGGTATGCCAACATCAGGACACCATCGCACAGGAGCACTATGGTGCATGCAAATAGGTGGGGTGAAACCCATGCATGAGCCGCACACACAGGTACAGCACACATGCAGGGGCATGCATGACAATGGGCATGCACACACAGAGGCCTGGTGCAGGGGTAGGGGAGGCAGTGGCACACAACCACACAGAACCCCACATGGCAACACACAGCAACACACACACACACACACACACGCACCCACACACCCAGGCGTTGGCATGTGGTGGGGATCAGAAGCAATGCACCGGTGCACAGGCACAACTGGTGCTGAACTACTCTCATCACGCCCATGTCATAAGGTCCAGTGAAGGGGCAAGCATGCACACAGGCAGTGTGCGGCGTGACACACAGGTATGCACAAACACACACACACCACCCATGCATGAACAGGGCAGACTGCAGTCAGGGCAGGATGCACATCAGGGCAACCACACGGAACCATGGCCACCGCAGACATGGAGGCTGTCACGCCAGGGTTGATTGGCAGCCATAAACTGCTGCATTTCACACTGTGCTAAATATGTATCTAATCTATGGCTTGGCACCATCCCTTCCTACCTCTCCTCTGTGCTCTCAGCTGCCCCCTTCCCCACCCATTATCTTAGATCCTGCGACTACTGCCAACTATCAATCCCTAGGCGGAAGACTACTGCCGGGCAAGCTGCCCTCTCACACCGGTTACCCAAGCAATGAAATGATCTCCCACCTCAAATTTGGCATTCCTCCTCTGCCCACTCTTTTTCTACTGCTCTAGCTAACTTCCTCACCACTAATTGCTCCTGTACCTGATTCAGCCATGCGCCAATTGCTCCACTCCCCACTCCCCAACCAGCGGCCTTAGCTTTGCTATCAATGCTGACATATAGCCCCAACCTATGCACTTTTGTCCTGTGCCTTTTTGTCCTGCACCATCATGTGTTCTATGTCTCCTGTTGCTTATACCTGCATATTACTGTGTGCTAAATTTGCCATTGTACTGCTGCTATATGTCAAGTAATAGTTATATGCTCCATACAATATCTAATGTACTCCATGTGTTGTTGCTTGTCATTTAATGCAATTGTATCCATATGCTGCTACTTGCCTCTGTTATTTGCTCAGTTGATAACCTGCGTGTTATCCAACCCCCTTGCACCCCCTCCCCCAAGGTCACACCGGGAGACCAGCATCTTGTTGCTCAGTGTGCCTTTCCTGGTTAAACTATTTCAATAAATAAAATAATAAATACATAGGCTGCACATCAGCCACAGGGGGTGATAGCATCAGTCCCACAGGGGTTGAATCACAGGACCATGACCGGATCTGCACAGAAGTGTGTAGACACCCAAACAGGCATGCTCCAGGTGTGCCTGGGATACCTACATCAGATCCCAGCATCGATAGTGTGGGTGTCGCCTGATGCCGAGATCATGGGGTGGACAGTGCGCTGTGTGGGGTCTGCGGTGGCCAGCCATTCCCTGTGGCAGCCAGCATCGCGAAGCCATCTGTGATCGCATTTTCAATGTGATCCAGGGATGCAGTCGTGGCCTCCTGCATGTGCTGCATCCTCATCAGGAGCTGTGCAGTGCCCCTCTCATGCTGCTCGGCCAGCTGGTGCACCTCTGTGCGCTGTGCATGTATGCCAGCAGCAAGCTGTACCTGTTGCTCTACAGAGGCCCACAGCAAATGGGTGTGCTCTACCAGTGGGTCAGCATCCTGGGGAGACTGGGTGGGACGCCGACTGTCTTGTGGTGACCGGCCATGCTGTGCAGCCCCCCCTCAGGTGGATGCTGCACAGTGGGATCCTCATGGGCTATGTCCGTAGCTGGTGCCCCGGCAGCAGACCCAGCATCTGGCCACCCTGTGGCAACCGCTGCCTGCTGCCATTGCACGCCCGGCTGCTGATAGCTGCCCAGCACCTGCGCGGCTGCACCACCACCACCACACAGCACAGCCATGGCAGTGCACACAGCTGCACCCGAAGTGGCGACAGGCAGATGTTCCCCACTGTCTGGTCACTGGGCGTGCTGCCTGTGTTGGTATCAGGCATGGGTGTCTCCCCCACAACATTGCCCATGCTGTCCAGAATGATGGTGATATCATCATCGGTGTCAGATCCCAACCCGATCTGTGTCTCCATGCAGAGGAAACCAAGACTGGCATCCCGCAGGAACACATCCAGGGCCTCGTCTGACTCCATGCCCAGAACATCCGCCCTGACTTTGGTGGTGTGCTGCAGCCTATATGGCCCCTGGGTGCCTGTGGAGGTGGATGGCTGGTCCTCCGGGGCTGGTCCTGCATCCATGGATGCTGCCTGTGACCCATCCTCTGCACGCAGGCATGCTGGTGCTGAAAGAGAAAATAGGTGTGTTAGTGATGCACTGCCCACAGATGCCCCCCCAAACAGCCACTGCATGTGTCTGGCAGCATGGCATGCTTGGTGTTGCGCACACATGCACAGGACACATGTGGCGGCAGCATGCATGCCAGCATACTCATGTACGCACCCTCCTTGCCACTGGCTGTGTGTGACTGACATATGTACCATGCAGTGATGGGCTGCCACCCATCTGAAATCCTCCTCCGGTGACACCCTTCACGGTGCTGTGGCACATGATGGCTGCCACCAACTACTCCTGTGCAGTGAGCTGTGTTGCATCTGCAGGCCCCCCTCCAGTGGCATTCTGGGAGGCACAGATGACTGCCACCTTCTCCTTTATGCGCCGCTAGTCCATGTCCATCTTCTTGTGGCACTCCTGTGCTGACCGCTGGTTCACACATGCCGCTACCTCCTTCCAGGCCCCAGCCCTGGCCTGTGATGTACCTGTGGCACCACTCAAGAGAGGCTCCCTGTCGAGGTAGGCCTTGAACAGGGCCTCTGTCTCTGCCTTAGTGAAGTTGGGCCTGTGCTTGCGAGCAGGCCCATGCTCCTCACCCTCCTCTCATTCTGACATCTCACTTCCTGTGGACATGGACAGTACAGTGTGTCAGTGGCAGCAGATCCCCGTTCCATCCCCTCTGCTGTGCTGGCTGCACCCAGTGTGCTGCAGCAGCATGCGCAACTTACCTCAAAAGGATGCAGTATCGGTCCATGTCCTGTGCTGATCTGTGGCACTTACATAGCGCATCACATGCAAATGAACTTTGTTGCAACAGTAATGACATGTAATTCCCCCAGTGTGCCATGCATTGGCTGATGAGGTCATTTGCATATGACAGCTGAATATCGTGATTCTGCTCTGTGTGCAATGAGTTTGCTCCGGAACAAGTCATGATGCAACGTGCACACATGAAAGACCACAGTGCACATGTGCCAGATGGCATAATGTCACCAGTTGTGCGCTGTGTGCAGACTGCATGATATGGGCCATGGCACATGCTGCGCCATGCCTGCTATTGTGCACGTGCGCACTGTGGGGCGGCAGACCTCTGACCCCTGCTGTGACCTCTGCCCTGGGTGACCCCTGCACCCTTGACCCCGTTGAGCCACGTCCATGTTGCACATCTCCAAGACTGCGCGATGGGCAGACAGAGTGCATGTCACCTCGGTCCACACATCTGGCACATGCTGTGTCTATGTGCACCTACCGCTGCCATTTTGCTCAGCGGCTAACACCTGAAGCATGGCGCAGCAGCAAGCAGGACAAGCTGCCAACTGGACGCAGGTTGAGATAGTCAGCCTTGTCACCTGCGTCCAGCCCCATGCACCCCAACTGTTTTGGCAGGCGCCACTGCAGCATCCCCAGCTGGCTGTGTGGCAGGCCATTGTGTCCTCACTGAGGCAGTGTGCAGGGGTGGCCTGGATAGGGGAGCAGTGTCACCACCACTATGGGGGCCTGGCACAGAGGGACCCAGAGTGCTTCAGTAGGCTGGAGGCACATATCAGGTGTGGGGCTGTGCCACAGCCAGGTTAGTAGGCCCATAATGCATGTGTGCCCTGGTGCTGTACTATGGTGTTGGCTAGGCTGCCTGGAATGTCCTGCAGGGTGGAGTACTGCCATTGTGCACATCCTGAGATAGCATCACCCTCTGCCACTTCGTTGCGATGCCACTGTAAGAGATGTGTCGGGCAGGGGCTCACTCTGTGCACGGGGGGTGGTGGGCAGCTGCTGTGGTTGGTTACTGATGTGTACCTGTTTCTGTTCCTTTCCCAGGACCTGAAGACTGAAGATAGGCAGCGATGGCAGGAGGCCAGGCCAGAGTGGCCCAGGGTGTCAAAGCGGCCTCTGCACCAGTGGGCCACAGAGAGCAGATAGGAACTGACATTGTCCTTCGCTCCGACCATTGGGGGTTCCGGGTGCATGGGTGTGGGCCTGCCCACATGTGCCATGGCAGCTGTGTGTGTCACACTGTGCAAGGTGCCCGCCACTGTGGTGCATCCATTGGACACATGTGCCAGTTGTTGGTGGAGTGGGTGTGTGCCTGGCTGCCACTGATGTTGTTGTGGTGCTGCCAGATCACTGTGCCATGTGACAGGACTGAGAATTGTGTGCAAGACAGAGAATTGTATCAGTTAAAGCAAAAGGAAGCTGGGAAAGGTAGTCAGAACAGCAAAGGCCCAAACCAAGGGAAAGATAGCCAACCCAGTAAAGAAGGGAGATAAAACTTTTATAGGTACATCAGGGAACGAAGGAAGACCAAGGGAGGGCTAGTGAGGCTTAATAAAGGAGGGGGGGTGGGCAGAGGGTGATGGTGAAAAGGTAGAG
Organism: Neoceratodus forsteri; assembly: GCA_016271365.2. NCBI lineage: Eukaryota > Metazoa > Chordata > Ceratodontiformes > Ceratodontidae > Neoceratodus > Neoceratodus forsteri. The sequence continues at coordinate 9,028,409 of CM028130.1, forward strand.
ATACTAAATAAATATTTTTGCTCAGTATTTACAAATGAAGAGAGCGAGATACCTAAACCAAACAATAGAAATACTCTGGATACAGAAGTTGATACCAGCCCGTTTACAGAAGAAAGGATTCTGAAAGAACTCTTAAAACTGAAGGTTGACAAAGCAATGGGGCCTGATGGGATTCATCCCAGAATTCTAAAAGAACTAAGGGTAGAATTAGTGACACCAATGACTACCCTTTTTAATAAATCATGGGAGGATGGGGTGGTACCTGAGGACTGGAGGAGGGCAGATGTGATTCCCCTTCACAAAAGTGGGAGCAGGGCAGAAGCGGGAAACTACAGACCTGTTAGTTTAACCTCAGTGATATGGAAAATGATGGAATCACTTCTGAAGGAAACAATTGTCGAGTATCTAGAGGCCAGAGGGGCACAGGACCCAAGGCAGCATGGATTCACAGCGTGAAGGTCATGCCAGATGAATCTAATAGGTTTCTTTGACTGGGTGACCAAAGCAGTAGATCAAGGAGGGGCTGTGGACATGGCCTACCAAGAGTTTAGCAAGGCATTTGACACAGTCCCACACAAAAGATTAATATATAAGTTAGCCAGCCTGGGAGTATGTCCCAAGATGATAGCCTGTGTAAAGAATTGGCTGGAGAATAGGGCATAGAGGGTAATAGTAAATGGAGTCCACTCTGAGGAAAGGGGGGTTACTAGTGGGGCACCGCAGGGTTCAGTATTAGGACCGGTCCTCTTCAATGTCTTTATAAGTGACATTGCAGAGGGACTGGGAGGAAAAGTATGTCTCTTTGCAGACAACACAAAGATCTGCAACAAAGTTGATGCACGAGGTGGGGTGGAAAGGATGAGAAGGGACTTGGTAAGGTTAGAGGAAAGGTCAAATGTATGGCAGTTTAGATTCAGTGCTAAGAAGTGCAAAGTAATGCACCTGGGAAACAAAAACCCGGGGAAGAGTACACAATGGGAGGTAAGATACTAACAACAACAAAAATGGAAAGGGACCTGGGGGTAGTCATATCAGATGACCTAAAGGTTGGCAAGTAATGTGAGAGGGCAGTAAGGAGGGCTGGGGGGATACTGGGATGCACAGGGAGAGGCATCCCCAGTAGAAAACAGGAAGTTGTTATCCCTCTGTACAGATAGCTGGTGAGACCCCGTCTGGAGTACAGCATGCAGTTCTGGAGACTCAATCTCCACAATGACATAGAAACATAGAAACATAGAATTTGACGGCAGATAAGGACCGATTGGCCCACCCAGTCTGCCCATTTCCCTACCTACTGGATAAGCTGCAGATCCTAGTTAACCAGCAGCCTACTTCTTCTTACCCCCACACCCTAGAATTGCCTTATGACTGTCCTATGCATGCTTGAATTCCACCACTGATTTTGACTCCACAACCTCCTCTGGAAGGCCATTCCATGCATCCACAACCCTCTCTGTGAAAAAATACTTCCTTAAATACCTCTGAGCTGCCCCCCTCTATCTTCAAATTGTGCCCTCTTGTTCTTGCACACCTCTTTTTTTGAAAGATGCTACCCTCTTGGACTTTGTTGATTCCCTTGAGGTACTTGAAAGTTTCTATCATGTCCCCCCTCTCCCTCCTTTCCTCGAGGCTATACATATTAAGCTCCTTAAGTCTCTCTTCATATGTCTTCCAGTGCAGACCCTGCACCATTTTAGTTGCCCTCCTCTGGACAGCTTCCATCCTGTCTATGTCTTTGCGGAGATTGGGTCTCCAGAACTGCACACAGTACTCCAGATGGGGTCTCACCAGCTGTCTGTACAGAGGGATAATAACTTCCTGTTTTCTACTGGTGATGATAGACAGGATGGAAGCTGTCCAGAGGAGGGCAACTAAAACAGTGCAGGGTTTGCACTGGGAGACATTTGAAGAGAGACTTAAGGAGCTTAATAAGTATAGCCTCGAGGAAACGAGGGAGAGTGGGGACATGATAGAAACTTTCAAGTACCTCAAGGGAATCAACAAAGTCCAAGAGGGTAGCATCTTTCAGAAAAAGAGGTGTGCAAGAACAGGGGGGCACAATTTGAAGATGGGTGGGCAGCTCAGAAGTAATGTAAGAAGTATTTTTTTCACAGAGAGGGTTGTGGATGCATGGGACGGCCTTTCAGAGGAGGTTGTGGAGTCAAAAACAGTGGTGGAATTCAAGCATGCATGGGACAGTCATAAGGCAATTCTAGGGGGTGGGGGTAGGAAGAAGTAGGCTGCTGGTTAACTAGGATCTGTAGCTTATCCACTAGGTAGGGAAATGGGCAGACTGGGTGGGCCAAGTGGTCCTTATCTGCCATCAAATTGTATGTTTCTATGATTGCTATGGCGCATTGCTGGTAGGTATTGGCTCACCCCCTGTGGGTGGGCTGTATGAGCCACCCCGGGGGTGTGATTCCGCTGCCCATTATGCGCTGTGGATGGGCATGGTTCCTTGGGACGTTGCACTGACCACCTGTCTTGTCCTTTCCCCTAGGTGTCCGGCAGCAGCGCAGGAGGCCCCTCTACTGCCGGCTCCTGCAACAGTTGATTTTGATTACCTCAACAACGATGGAGGTGGTGCTGCAGATCAGTCGGATGCTGTTAACAGACAGGAGGCAGCGACGTCTGCAGGGGGCGGCAGGCTGTGGCTGCAGCTAGTCGTGCATTGATTTCCCCTGTTTCCCCAGCTGTACTGTACCACAGCCTCCAGTCCCCCTTCCCGCTGTACAGTCCCTGTTCCCTATACCCTCCCCTCACTTTCCTACCCTTCCCCACACCCTTCTGTTGTATATAGTTGTTTACCACAATACATATTTTTTCCATACCTGCCTGTGTCTGTGTCTGCTTTGCAGGTGGCATGAGGAGCCATGCTGAAGTGGCCCAGTGCCTGTCCGTGTGGTGTGCATGTGTTGGGGCACATGTTTTGCTTCTGTGGATCACTGCTGTGTGCTGTGGTGTGTCCCACTGAGGTGATGTCCCTCCCTTCCATTGTTGGCTGTGCCTTGGGGTACCCATGGGGCAGCTGTCAGGGGGGTGTGTGACGGGTGTGTGTGCTTGCCTCCTTGGTTCTGGGTGTGGCCTGCCCTGGTCTGGCTGTGCAGAGGGGCATGGCCTGCAGTCTGCGGGGGCCCCCTTGGTGGCCCTCCATACACCACTGGCACCCCCTGTTGCCTACTGTCTGTGCCATTGTTGTATTCTGGAGTGGGGGTCTTGGTGCCTGTGTGCACCCTGCTGTGCCCAGCTGGTGGTGGCCTCCTGTGGCCTGTCAGTGTGCTTCCCTGACTCTGTCCTTGGGTCACCTCTCTGTGCCATGCCTCCCTATGTTTTTCTGTTGCTCTGCTCCCACGGTTGCCCTGGGGCTTCCCTGTCTGCCCACGGCACACTCTGGTTGCACCATGGTGCATCCATGGTTTTGCAATGGCACAACTGTGCCATATTCAGCCAGGTTGCACCACGGCACATCGGATTTACACTGCACCAGACTTGCACCGGCCTTTGGTGCATTTCAGAACATCTGGGCCACAGTCAACAAAGGCTCCTCAAAATAACATCTCCCCACAATTGTTTTATAAAAATGTTTTTTTCTCCTGATTTTTATTAACCAGAAAAGCTCAATTTTCCACATTCTGATATATTTCAAAGTTGTTTGTAAATAGGTTTGGAGATTATTTTTAGAAACATGCCTTTTCCGCCTACCCCAGGCCAGTAAAAAGGTGTCTCCCCACAATTTCATACATAACTTCTCTATTTTAGTTTTCTCCAACACAAGAGGTTGTATGGAGCTATAAAAAAAATTACTAAATAAATACATCAGGGGTTGTACCATGTGTAACCCACCTGCCTTCCAAGCCCTGTGCATATGTACTCTCTTTACTGGATTGTATCTGCTACCCCAAACAGAAGAAAAAAAAAGGCTCTTCACTTTTGCATGCATATTGCATGGCAAAGAAAACATATGTGACACATGTAGAAAAATGAGGGCTATATATGCCCTAAGCAGAAACACACTTTTCTTCATTGTCATCTTCTAGGCCTGCCAAGGAGTCATTTTCTGAAATCACATAATAAACACTAGTTTAAGAATTTAGCCCCCACTGTACCAGACAATCCCTAACATTTTTACATTTTCTTTTGTCATTGGTATGGAAAAGGTTTCAATTTTCTGTGCAGCACCCAAAACCAATATTTTGCTTTTTTCCATATTAATATGGATTCCTGTAATAGCCTGTAACTCTCCTATCAGCTGAAGAACTGTCCTTCCAGAATACGTCAGCCACTGAAGATATGCACTCATCAGCACAGACTGTGACTTTGTTAAATAGCACCCTGCCTGATTCTTAATTGGCATAACATCCTCATCTGCTTTAATCATTTGCAAGAGTGGATCCAATCCAAATACATGCAATATTGGACTCCTTGGACAGTCCTGTCTGACCCCATTTTTGATGCAAATGGGGATACCAAGATGTCCATTGATCAAAGGAGTGACTTGTACTTCTGTGTATAATGTTTGCAACAATTTCATCATCAATTCTGGGACATCATAATGCTGTAATACTGCCCAAATGTTCTGCTGTCATTTAACATCAAATGCTGTTTTTTGATCTATTGACAGCATATACCCTTCCAAGTTCATTGTTAACCCTTGTTCAACAATCTCTCATATAGAAATTAGACTATGAATAATATTTCTTGTTGGGATTGCACAGGTTTTTACCAGAATTATCAATTTCTGTGCCAGTTTAGCCAATCTGACAGTTAATATTTTTAAGATCTTATAGTCTGAGGTAAGCAGACTGAGAGGCCTCTAATTTGTAATATCATGTGGGTCCCCCTTTTTTATAAAGAAAAGTAGTTTTCCCACTCTTCATACTTGGCTCTAACCTGTTCTCATTCCAAATAGTTTCATAAACCAGTTACAATCAAGGTGCCAAAATAGCGACAGAAATCTTGTAGAGGTCATTTGGAATGCCATCTTTACCAGGTGAGGTATGAGCAGTTAGCCGGGCCACTGCCTCCCTGATTTCCAACTCAGTAATGGGAGACATCACTGCTTGCTCCTCCTCCAGTAACAGGGAAGATATCTCCAGATGTTGCAAAAAGGAATCGTACTGCTCCGGTCCCATTTTCTGAAACTTAGCCTGTACATGAGCCTGAACCACATGCTATATCCCCCATCTATCATCCACTAACATCCCTTTATCATCCTTTAAAACAGTGATAACTGCTTTCTGTTCTCCATTTAACCCAAGGTCATATGGGGTTGCTTGTTCTTTAGTCCCTTTTGTCTGAAATGTCTGTTATCTATTCTGTACTCCTTCTCCTTGTGATATTTACACATTTTTCCCTTACTAGCTGGAGTTGACCCTGTATTTCCCTCCCTGTCTCATATGTCATGGATAGTAACAGTAGATATTTTGCCCATAAGCCCAGGTATTGTATGCATTTAGATTTGGCCCTGGCACTCGTCTGAATAAACCATATTTTCAGATCTCTCTTAGTATCCTCCCAACCCTCAATGAGACTGTCATACAAGAAGCTTATATCAGCAAGTAATTTAAAAAAAAAATCACCAGTGTTTTTCTGAAGATCCTCTTCCTGTAATTTTTCCACATTCAACTTCCAGTATCCCCTCCCTATTGGAATCATCTGCTGTTATCCTAATAAGACCTTTACTGCCACATGATCAGACGTCTTCAATGGTAATACAGAAACTGCTATGCTTGTCATCCTTTCTGAAAGGAAATAAAAATCTACCCTAGAAGATAAGTATACTTTAGAAAAGGTATGACAAGTTACTACCTGTAATATATCATATTTTATTCTAAAATGCATTTAAAGTGTTGGTGTTGCTAAATGTTTTTTGTGTCTTTCTTCCCCAATCTCTTTGTGCAAGCCCACAGTGAACTCCCCCTTCCCCCACAACACCAACTTTGAGGTGTGTAGGTAAGGTTCAATCTCTCTAAAAGGGGCTGGCCATTCCGCTTTCATCTGAGATGCATATACATTAATCAGACGATACACGATGCAATGCAGGACCACATCTGTAATTAAGGCCCTATCTGGGTGAACATCAAGTACCTGTAAAACCTTTATTTCCACCCCATAAATAAAAATCCTAAATCAGTACACTGTTCTTCCCCAGTGATCACAAGGAAGAGCCACAACTCCAATCCCTTTGTGCCTCTCTAATGTCTGCTAAAGTATGCATCTTATTATCCTGCAGAAAAACAACATGCCCTGTACCTTCAGCTAAACTTGCAAAAGTTACCTTTCTTTTTCCTGGGACTTTATACTATTTACATTTACTGTTATAATGGTAATGCCCTTTCCATAAAATAAAAAATAATTTAATAAAACATGTATGTTATGACACTGAGGAAACCAAATCACTTTTTTTTTCTTTTCTTTGTCTTGCATTTGTCACCTACACCAATATCCTGTGTTGCCTCTGGTGGTGAAGAGGAAACTGAAGAAATGTCAGAATCCATGCCCTCTTCTTCATCCCCCAGTTCTAACAGTATAGCATAAGAATTTACCAAGGGGAACGGGTCAGAATCCGAATGTACTCACTGTGCCTCCACCATCGATTTCCCAGATCTTGATCGAGTTATACATTGGAAAGAATGCTCTTGTACCACCTCTGGAGGAGGCATACAGCCCACTCCCTCAGGACCCTATGGACTTGGCCCTGCTTCTGTGTTACAGCCTTTCCATACAATTTCCATGGAGGGTGGGGGGGAGAGAGGAAGGGGTAGGCCCATCCATGTTATCTGCTACTGGCATGTCTATTTCCACTCCCTGTTCTGTGTCATCCAATTCTTGTGACTCAGGAAGCAATACAGGGGCTGACAACAGCCTTTCCTCACTTTCTGCTATAGGGGTCTCCTTCCTGATCCTAGCCACTCTCTGTGATTTAGGGTCTACAGGCGTCACGTTCATCATTAAATCATGCATCTGCATTTTTTCCTTTTGGGCAGTGGCTACGTAAAATCCTGTTCTGCCCTTACAGCTTGATCGAGACAGTTATGAGATGTCCCAGAACAATTACAGAATGTATGCCCATGTTCCTCACACAGATTACATCTCTTAGGCTGCTGACACTGTGCACTAATATGACCCACTTCCCCACATAAGCCACATTTTGCTTCTCATAAATGTTACTTAAATGCCCCGCATCCCCACACTTAAAGTAGGCTCTGGGCTGTCCTGGGTAAAAAAATCACCCCACTGTCCCTTCCAAAGAAAAAACAATTAGGCAGCTGTTTAGTTAAACATTGTTCCAACTTCAGGATAACTTGTTATTTCCAGCCTTGGTCCACAAGTGTTAATCACCTAAGATAAGTTTAGGATACTTTGACCATAATATGTTGTTGCAACCAGTACATAATGTCCGCAGTGTTCACCCCCTCATTGCGAAACACAACTGTTATTTCTTTTGTCGTGGCTTTGTTAACGGAATTGCCAAAAAAGGCTTCCATAAGGGGGGTGTTTTAGCATTTAGTATTGTTTCCAGAATCTATCAAGCCTAGCTGGATGTTTAAAACTGACATCAAATAGGGAGTCCCCTGGCACATGTATTAAGGCATATACTTCCTAGGCATAGTATTTCATGCTGCCTTTTAGCAACACCCAACCCATAAAATGCCTATCTGGGAAATCAGACATCTCCCCACAAAATTTCAGTCGAACAGCATTCCTTCTAGCTGCTAGCTCAGATGCATGTCTTACATTATCAGGAAAAAGTTGCTCACTAACTTTATTATGCCGTACATTTACTGTTTATGTTCTACTTATTTTGGCCTCTTCTGGACCAAAGGAACCCCAGGATCAACCTGCTCCACTGGAGACCCATGCTTCTCTGTTGGGGAACCAATTCCTCAGACAAGGGTATATCATCCTCCAGCTCTCTAATTATAGACATAGCTGGATTCTGTCCCTAATCTAAAGCCATCTGCCTCCCCGTGCTGGGAATTTTTGCCCAGGTGTTAAAAGAGACACAGGAGTCGCTGTAGTCACCGTAGTCACCGTAGTCACTGTGGGCTGAATAACAGTCTGTGTAATTGCATCAGATATCATGATGCCTCCCAAAGGGTCAGGAAAATTAGCATCCTACCCAGCAGCTGCCAAGTTCTTCACCTACCCAGCGGCTTCCAATGCAGATGTTGCCTAGCCCGCTGGAGTGGTAGAAGGGCCAGCAATAGGGTCTGAGGTACCACTCATCTCTGAGGAGGAAGACTTGTGCTCACGTTCAATAATCATAGACCAACCTTTTTTACTTTTTCTGGTCAAATCCTTCCCAGTCCCTTTTCATCCCCATCCACCGGATGAGATGTTAAACTGTATCGGTTTTGCCTGTAGAATATCTGTGTCTTTTAGGCTACTAGTTTCTTTACTAGCACTGCCCTCTTGCTGCACCAGTTCCCCCTCTTGCAATAACAACTCTGACTGGGATTCAAACTGTGTCACACACTCACCACTCCCATCCAAGACTCCTGCAACCATAACCAAAGTTACCTGCATCCTCAGAGAGCATATGCTGTCCTTCTTCATGCTGGCTGCTGCATCCTCTTCACACACAGGGTCCTTGTGCAGCACTCCTACTCCATCACATGTCCATGCTCCTTCCATCTCCTGTGCAATCACAGTCCCATTCTGCTGTTGCTTCAACTCCTGTGCAAGGCATTCCCGTAGCTCACAGAGCTTATTTTCCTCTTCCACAGTTCTATTCTGAATATCCTCCTCCTCCGCCATCTTACTTCTTTCAACAGGCCCGTCTGAAACCTCACAGTCCATAATTGAAAGCTAAGACTCATCTTCCAGTTCATCAATCTGATCCATTGCCAAAACAAAAATGTCCTCCATCGCAGGTTCTGTATCCATGGCGGTCTCTAACAGAGGAAGGGCTGAAGAGGAAACCAGATCCTCAGCCACACAGATGTTCTACTCAAATGCTAGGTCAGGAACACTGGCCACCAAAACATCAGCCACAGCACCCCCTACTGAAAGAGTAGGGGATTTTTTTATTATAGCATAAAATAAGATACAAACCAAACAATGTTTCATCACACAAAATCAGAAGAACAAAATTAAGTATTACATCATACATAAAAGCAAGTGTACTCAAAAACAAAATGTCCCCGCCTAAAGGACAACCTAAATGAGTATTTCAACAGACTTCAACCAGAAAAAAAAACAAAACAAAACAACTCATAGATTGTACATAACCCCAAAACTAAAAAGGAAGTACCCCCTCCCCCTCTATGAAAAGAGCAGGGGAAGTTTTTATTAAACAAATAAATCATAATATGATATGACATTCTTATAAGTCTATATTCCACACCAATATTAACAACATAAATTAAACCCAAATAATCTATCAAACTATGAGTACCTTTTTCCAAATTTTATACAATAAATATCCCCCTTCCTCTGTAATTATACATACATATTTTTTCTGAATACCTATACCAAAGAGCATTCTATCCTTCCTCTCCCTTTATCTTAGTATCACCTAATTTCATAACATTCTACTATTTCATGTAACTGGAACATCATTGTCAGTGATCCATGGTAGACCAACCCATAATTCTAGTAATTCCTTTCTAGCCATACTCTTCCTTTCTTGTTCATAAATGTGCCTCATATTCCACACTACCCTCTTTAACAGCTCCGTCAAGTTACCTTCTCTTTGCTGTAAAGTGAACTGACATCTCATAGACCAGATATTCTATTTAAAAATTACCATTAGTATTTGTAAAGTACTCACATGCCACTTCCTCCATCTATTATTAAGACTCCTTACATCAAATTTTCATATGTGATGGTTTGAAAGAGTTTTTCCCCTCCATTCTGTTGCTACCATGTCCCAAAATTTAGAAATGAAAGGACACTGAGACAGTAAGTGCTCTATTGTTTCCTCTAACTGAAACATAGAAACATAGACTTTGACGGCAGATAAGGACCGCTAGGCCCATCTAGTCTGCCCATTTCCCTACCTAGGATGAGCCGAATCCTAGTTAACCAGCAGCCTATATCTTCCTGCCCCCACAAGAATTGCCTTATGTCTGTGCCATGCATTCTTGAATTCTCCCACAGTTTTAGACCCCACAACTTCCTCAGGAAGGCTGTTCCATGCATCCTCTACCCTCTGTGAAATAATACTTCCTCACATTTCCCTGAACCGCCCTCCTTCTATCTTTAAATTGTGTCCCCTTGTTCTTGCAAGCCTCTTTTTCTGAAAGATGCTACCCTCTTGGACTTTGTTGATTCCCTTGAGGTACTTGAAAGTTTCTATCATGTCTCCCCTCTCCCTTCTTTCCTCAAGGGTATACATATTAAGCTCCTTTAGTCTCTCCTCATACGGCTTCTCTTGCAGACCCTGCACCATTTTAGTTCCCTCCTCTGGACTGCCTCTATCCTGTCTATGTCCTTGCGGAGATGGGGTCTCCAGAACTGGACACAGTATTCCAGATGGGGTCTCACCAACTGTCTGTACAGAGGGATAACAACTTCCTGTTTTCTGCTGCTGATGCCTCTCCCTATACATCCCAGTATACCCCGGCCCTCCCTACTGCCTTCTCACATTGCTTGCTAACCTTAAGGTCATCTGAAATGATTACCCCCGGTCCCTTTCCTGTTTTGTTGTTGTTACTACCTCCCCACCCATTGTGTATTCTTCCCCTGGGTTCTTGTTTCCCAGGTGCATTATTTTGCACTTTTTTGCATTGAATCCTAGCTGCCATATGTCTGACCATTCCTCCAACCTTGCCAAGTCCCTTTTCATCCTTTCCACGCCTCCTTGTGTATCAACCCTGTTGCAGATCTTTGTGTCATCTGCAAAAAGGCATACTTTTCCTTCAGTCCCTCTGCAATGCCACTGATGAAGACATTAAAAGGACTGGACCCAATACTGAACCCTGCGGTCCCACTAGTAACCGCCCTTTCTTCAGAGTGGACTCCATTTACAATTACCTTCTGTGTCCTGTTGTCCAGCCAATGTTTACCAGGCTACCACCCTGGGACCCACTCCCAGGCTGGTTAATTTGACTAATAATCTTTGTGTGGGACTGTGTCAAATGCCTTGCTAAAGTCTAGGTAGGCCATGTCCACAGCCCCTCCCTGGTCTACTACTTTGGTCACCCAGTCAAAGAAATCTATTAGATTCATCTGACATGACCTTCCTGCTGTGAACCCATGCCCTTGGATCCTGTGCTCCACTGACCTCTAGATACTCAACTATTCTTTCCTTCAAGTGACTCCATCACTTTCCCTACAGAGGTCAGATTGACAGGTCTGTAGTTTCCTGCCTCTGTCTTGGTCCCACTTTTGTGAAGGGGAATCACATCCGCCTTCCTCCAGTCCTCGGGTACCACACCATCCTCCCATGATTTATTAAAAAGAGTAGTCAGTGGTTTCACTAGTTCCTTCCTTAATTCTTTTAGAATTCTGGGGTGAATTCCATCAAGACCCATTGCTTTGTCCACCTTCAGTTTTAGGAGTTCTTGCAGATCCCTTTCTTCTGTGAAAGGACTGGGATCAACCCCCCTATCAAGAGTGCTTCTGTTAATTGGATTAGGCACTTCCCCCTCCTCTTTTGTGAATACTGAGCAGAAATATTCATTCAGTATTCCTGCTTTTTCACTGTCCCCCTCTGCCCACCCACCGTTCATTCTATTCAGCCTCACTATCCCTCCCTTTGTCTTTCGCTCGCTGATGTACCTATAAAGGTTTTATCCTTTCTTAACTGAGTTGGCTATCTTTTCCTCAGTTTGAGCCTTTGCTATTCTGACTTCCCTCCTGCTTCTTTCTGCCTTAACTGGTACAGCTCTCTGTTCTGCTCCTTCTGTGTTCCTTATACTTCCGGAATGCTATCTTTTTCTTCCTGACTTTCACAGCCACCTCTCTTGAGAACCATAGTGGCTTTTTCTTTCGTTTTGATTTGTTTATTTGCTTCACACAAAGGCTTGTTGCCTCTGTGATGGCAGTTTTGATAATTCCCCATTGTTGCTCCACACCTCCTTCTAGCCTGTTTGCTAGTGCTTTTCTGAGGCACTCTCCCATCTTGCCAAAGTCAGCCCTCCTAAAGTCCACATCAGTCTGGTACATATTCTTTCTTGCTGTGGTTTGTGCTTTTGATTCTCTTTTACATTCATTTTCCCATGGCAGGCTAGCCAATGGAAATCCCACATAACTTCAGGTACTCTCTTATTATTCAGGAATGTAACTAACAAATCTTTATGTGTGCTAGGACACTTCTCAAAGACATTCTTTACCATACATGTTGTTTGAAGTAAATAAAAATAGGGTTGCTTTCTTGTTATTTGTGAAACTTGCATCTGGGTAAGATTCCATTCTTTTAATTTCAAAAATGTTCCCCTAAAAATGTCCTCGGTGCTCAGTCACAGAACCTGGGGCTTCTTGGAGTACCTTTGATCTGCCGGAGTTCATTGATATTATGATGATTGTCTAGGGGATGCATCCCACATGCTGTAGTTTAGATTCAAGCCCTACTTCCCTGATTCACGTTGTAGTGAAATTATCAGCCCGGTCTTGGCGCAGATTGTGTGGTGCTCTTTGGATTCAGGTGAGTTCCCTACCTCCCTGAAGGAGGCGGTGGTGACACCCCCTCCTGAAGAAAGCTTCTTTAGACCCAGAGAATCTAGCAAACTATAGACCTATCTCTAACCTTCCTTTTGTGGGAAAAGTTACTGAGAAAGCTGTGGCAGCCCAACTGGAGAACCCTTTAACCATCCATAATTTATACGAACTTCTCCAATCGGGGTTTTGTAAGAGGCATGGTACTGAGACTGCTCTGGTTCGGGTGCTCAATGATCTCCTGATGGTGAGAGATTGGAGGAACCATTCCATCCTGGTACTCCTTGATTTGTCATCAGCATTTGACACTGGGGATCATGGGGTTCTGCTCGAGCGCCTGCGGTTCATCTGTGGACTGTCAGATACAGTACTCAGATGGTTTTCATCTTTCCTCACTGGTAGAACTCAGAGAGTTCTCTCGAGAATGTTTTCTCCCGAGTCTTTCTCTCTGTCTTGCGGGGTTCCTCAGGGCTTGGTGCTGTCTCCCATGTTATTTGCAGTGTATATGCTGCCCCTTGGAGACATTGTAAGATGGTAAAGGGCTGAGGTTTGACTGCTATGCTGATGATACCCAGCTCTACCTGTCTTTTGCCCCGACCAGGTTAGTGCTATCTTGGTACTGAATCATTGCCTTGTGGAAATCCAAGATTGGATGAGTTCTAATGGTTTAAAGTTTTAACACAGGAAAGACTGAGGTTTTGGTGGTGGATCTGGGTCTCAGGACATAGGGGTTGAGGACTAATCTCCCCTCTGGTTTAGTTCTGGGGGGGTGCAGATCCTTACCTTTGAACGGGTGCGTGACCTGGGAGTGGTGCTTGCCGACGGGCTGACCCTTCGTCATCAGGTGTCGGCTGTCATCAAGCTGGCCTTTTACCATCTTAGGAACATCACCAGTATCAAGCACCTTGTTCCATCTATCTGTCTGCTCTGGTCCATGCCTTTGTGACTTTGCACCTTGACTACTGTAACTCCCTTTACTTGGGGCCTCCTGGGGTTGATATCCACCGCTTACAGCTAATGCAGAATGCTGCTGCACATTTGTTGACTGGGGTTTTTAGAAGATCTCACATTACCCCTGTGCTGTGTGATCTGCACTGGCTGCCTGTTCAGTGGTGTATCACCTTTAAGGTAGGTTTATTAACCTACAAAGCCCTACATGGTCAGGGTCCTGACTACCTGAAAGAGCTCATCGTTCCTTACACCCTTCTGCGACAGCTCCACTCGGCTCATGAGGGGTTGCTGGAGATTCCGAGGGTTGGTTGAAAGTCATCATGGGCCCGTGCCTTTGGATTTGTGGCCCCTACCCTCTGGAATTCTCTGACCTGTCAGCTTTGGGAGTGCAGGACTCTGGGGTGCTTAAAGCAGGCATTGAAAACCTATTTATGGGGTAAAGCACACTCTGAATCTCTTTGATTTTAATGGTATTTATTGTAATTGTTCAATTTTTATCTATCTGCTCAGCGCCTTGATATTCGAAAGGCACTATATTAAATAAACTGTATTATTAGATTATAATTATTATTAACATATTCTGGAATTTGCATTGTTCTTTCAAGGACTTTCAAAGAGTTCATCTCCCATTGTGTCATCCATACAGCACAACTGGAATATAACAGGGAATTCCATACATCCCCAACCTCCCCTAATAATGGTTTTATATTCTTTTTTATAAAGAAACTGTAAAAAAATATCGGGTTCATCATATTTAATCCACCACTTTTCCGAGGAAGATATAGAATATTCAGTTTCAATGGATTTAATCTACTGCCCCAACAAAGCTGAAAAAAATTACTTAAAATTGTAGTTTCCAAGGATTGAGGCGCTGGAAATATATAGCTAATATACAAAAAAACTGGGGTTAGACATGTTTTAATTAAATAAATTATTTTCTTTTTACTCACCTTCCATGTGAAGACCTTTTGTTTCCTATGGCTATTATCTTCTCCCAGTTAAATATATCCAGTTCAAAATGTCCCAAAAAAATTCCTAAAATTTTAATCACTGTATTAATGATGTTACTTTCATCTATTTTTCCTGTAATATTTAGCAGATAATTAGGCCTGTGCCCCATACATTTGTTTAAATTCAAGTTTGCCCGAGAAAATTGATCAAAACTCTCACATACCTCTAAAGTGTGAATTTCAGACGCTTCTGATTATAGCAATAAGTTTGTATTGTCTGCATATGCTATCACTTTGTGTGGGAGCACATACAGACCTATTTCCAATGCTCTAATATCCACAGAACCATTTATTTTCCTCAGTAATGGATCAACAATAAATTGTATAGAATCGGACTTAGAGGGCACCCCTGCCTCACCCCTCATCTCAGGTGAATCATAGGCCCTTTCCATCCCTGAACTAGAGGTCTTACAGTAGCCATTTTATAAATATTCTGCAGCCAACTTAACATTTTCCCGGGAATCCCATAATGGGATTTCACTTTCAATAGATATTCATGACTCACTCTGTCAAACGTTTTGGCCTGATCCAGTGATATCATGAAACCATCTACCTCCCTTATTTTCCCCCTCTCCACCACTTCCCTCAGTAATAAAAGATGTTGCTGTATTTACCTCCCTGGTAATGCATATGTCTGAGCCCCGGAGATCAATTTAGTTGCCACTTTTGACATCCTGTTAGCCAATATTTTTGTGAGTAATTTAAAATCTGAATTCAACAAAGATATTGACTGCCAATTTTGAAGTTCCTGTTCGTCTCCTGATTTATAAAGGTATGTTAAAATACCTGTATTCCTATGTAATGGGATTGATTATGCCTCTAAAGTTGCATTCAGAACCCCCACCAACTCTTCTTTGCAATAATTACCTATTTGTTTTATTATTTCATTTGAAAGACCATCCAGTCCTGAAGATTTATTCCCTGCTAAGGAGTCAAGAACCCTCTTACTTCTATTTCAGTTATAGGTGTTACTAAATCACGTATTTCAGACTCTGTTAACCTTGGTATTTCTATATCTGCACAAAAGAATTCCCAGTCATCTCCCTTCGTCTCCAAATACTATACACCTCCTGAGTATATTTTACAACAATATCTTGTATCGCCTTTGTCTCCGTCTGTACAATACCAGTACTATCTCTTAAAGTTTGCATATTTTTCTTTTTAATATGCACTTGCCAGGTTTCATATGGGCATATGGATTCTAAATTCCCTTGTGTAGTAAATTGCTGCTGATGTTTCAAAAAATGTGCTATTTGGTTATGATACTCCAACATATCTTAAGTTTTGAGATTTGTTGTGAAAAATCCTGTCCAATTTCATAAGATATAGTTTGTAACTGTTGTAATGTTTTCCACTAATGCAGGTATTTTAAAAAACTATCCCCAGACTTATATTATATTATATGGTGCAGTGTTCATTGACCTCTCAAAGGCCTTCGACACCGTCTCCCATTCACTTCTGCTGAATGCACTCTGCCACACTGGTCTCTCGGCTGGCCCCCTAGCATGGTGCACAAGTTATCTTGACGCTCGATCACAGTGTGTAAAAATCAATACCACACTCTCCGATACCCGTCCCATTCACTCTGGGGTCCCCCCAAGGCTCCATCCTGGGCCCCCTTCTCTTCTCACTCTATCTGAACACCCTGCCCAGTGCATGCCCTGGCAAAATTCTACTGTATGCAGATGACGCTGTCCTTTTTGCCACCCACCGCAATCCCGTCTCCCTCCAGGACACCCTACAGCAGTCTTTCAACAGTGCGAAGCCTGGTTTAAGGGGCGCAGACTCATCATCAATCTTAAAAGACCAAAGCTATGCTCTTTCCACCCCAAAACAAAGCTAGCAACCACCCACTCTATATCCTTCAGTACCAATCAGCCACTGGAACAAGTCTGCTCCTACAAATACCTTGGGGTTACCTTGGACTCAGCCCTCACATTTCACAACCACATCGATGCCCTAACATCCGCCACTAACATACAGCTGGGCATTCTCTTCCGCCATAGAACCTGCCTTCCCCCAAATGCTCTCCGGCTCGCTGTTACATCATCCGTTCTGTCCCTTGTAGACTATGGCCTACCAGTCTATGGTGCTGCTGACACCACTGCACTCAAAAAAATTCACTTAACCCTGAACAAAGCCTGCAGATTGATTACTGGTGCCTCAGGCTCACTCACACCTGTCAGCTGTATGTTGAGGCTAAATTGCTTACCCTGGATGAACGACTCCAATACCAAACCTGTCTCCTCACAAAAAAAAACCCTACTCAGGCTCTCCCCCCCTGGGGTAACGACATCCATCCACCAGAGCCCTCCCACTATTGCAACATGGTCTTCCAACAAGACCACTTTAATGGTCCCCAGATCAAGAACCAGCCGTGGCCAGAGGTCCTTCTGCTATAGAGCCCCAACCTGGTTTAACTCTCTCCCTGCCCCATCTCCAATGCTACCACCATCTCTAAGTTCAAAACCACCCTTCAAAACCACATCATCAACACTCATACTGCTCCTGTCTCTAAAAGTAGCCTCCACCTCTACTTCTCTTGACAACGCCCTCCGGGTGGCTCTCCACCTAGCCATCCCCACCACCACTTCCCTGTACACCGTGCCTATGTTTAACCTGGCCAGTACCAGCTGTTTCAGTGTTTACCTACTAGATTGCTCACTATTGATACCAACTTGTGTAACACCTGTTCTCAACCATGACCCTATAATCCAAATGTATTTGTCTGACCACAGTGTGACGTGGCGCCTCTGTTGAACGCCTATTGTTTTGCAAACCTACGCTATGTAACCAAAAACACAATGTATGTCTTTATGTGACGAAGTACCTTTGGAAACGAGCCTCTGGCTCAAAGGTTGTAAACTGATTTCACAAATAAATAAATATTCCCCATGTTCTTTACATAACTTTTGTAAGTCCCTTTTCTTGTCCTCCCACCACATAATGGGATCCTCAAAAAAAAATATATACTGATTTGTGTGCCATTAAAAATTCATGCAGCTTATTTCTGAACTCTTCCTCAGACAATAAAGATGTATTTAGCTTCCAGCAGCCCGGGCCTTTCCCCTCAGTCTGTCTAGGACCAATTGTGATTGAAACTATTTTGTGATCAGAAAACTCTACAACTTTTGTCTCAGCTTTGTCACTCTGTAAATACGTAGGGGTGAATATGTGATCTATTCTAGATCCCAAACTACCCTTATGGAAGGTTGGTGTTTCTAATATAGTCTAAGAGAATGCTGCATATCTATGATGTGCCTGCTGAACCAGCTGTGACAGCACATTCGAACCACAGTACTACTTTTCTCTTGCTGCTAGCTGTGTCTCATTAAGGGTGTGTAACTCCAGGAAAAATTGTAGTTTTTTCAAGTTATGGGGCTGGGGCCAAGTAGTCAGTGATTCAACCTTACTGGGATTGGTCTCTATCCCTTCTGCAGATACTATGTGCTCCACATACCTCACGGAGGTCTGAAAAAACTGGCACTTGTCAATGGACAGCTTGAGGCCGAAGTCTTCCAATTGGTCCAGGACTTTAAACAGTCAGGTCTAATGTGTGTCCAAACACAATGATATCATCTAGGTACGCTACACATTCTGGCAAGTTTATATCTCCCACCGCACGTTCCATCAGTTGTTGAAAGGTGGCCGGGGCACCCAAAATCCCCTGTGTTATTCTCAGGAATTCGTGGAACACCAAAGGACAGATGAAGTCTGTTTACTCATGGTCCTCTGGGGCCATCGGAATCTGGTAATATCTGCTGCAAAATTCCAATACCGAGAACCATTTGCTCCCATTCAAGCAATCCAGGACATCTTTTATATGGGGAATGGTGTATTGATCTGGGATGGTCTGCCGTTTCAGGGTTCTATAATTGACACACATCCTTACAGAACCATTCTTCTTACTCACAACCACAATGGGAGAGGCATATGGGCTCCTTGATTCTTGTATCATGCCAGCAGCAAGCATTTCCTGTTGGCATCTCCTAACATCATCTATGTCTGCTGGGGGAAGGCATCGAAATCTCTCTCGAAATGGCCAGTTACCATGCAGGCGTATGTGATGCTCTGCACCCTGGACACACCCCACATCCCATGCTCTTAATGAAAACACCTGATCTCTCTGGGTGAGTTTCTTGCTAATCCTAGCCTTCCATTCAGCTGACAAAGGGGAATCACCAAAGTCAAACAAGTCCGAGGTCACTCTCTCCTTTTCTTCAGAGTACTTGTTACTGGGTAATACAGCAGTATCTGCGCAGTGTACTGTAGCTAGGGTGCACCCTCTGTTCACCTAGACCTCCCAATCTGAAACATTCCAAATCTGGACCATCACTCATCATGCATAGGCATAGGCATGGGCACAGGCAGGCAAAATGCAGGGTTTAACCAATAATTCCTCGGGCAACTTTCCACCACCTGGTGCATCCAACATAAATATCTTGTTCTTTACATCTTTACAGAAGCAGACCACCCTTGAATGGTACACTGGGCATTGGGTGCCAGTACCAGAGAGTCAGGATCCTACTTCCATACAATCCCCACAGGTTCATCCTGGTCTACTTCCTCGGGTTTCCATTGCAAGTCATAGGGCCTTTTGATTAGAGCTGGAATTATTAGGGCCCACCAGGTCCATTTCCCTTGTTTCTCATGGTAGAGTTGTGCCAGTCTCCCAAACATATTGGCGTTTGTCACAATTAACAGGGGAACCCTATCATACAGTCCAGTGTGGGGACACACTAAGGCAAGTGTCTCAACTTGTTCATCTACTCCAGTCACTGAGGTAAGGAAAGATAGCCAGATCCAAATATATCCTGAGTACGGATAAGACCTCTTGCTCATCCCCCACACATGTAAGCCTTCCAAGGGTTGTAGGAGCACATCAGGCAGATGCTTTTGATACCAGTCATGGAACAATAGAGTTACTTGAGATCCACTGTCAAGCACGGCCCGGGCAGACACACCTTTCACCATCACTGCAGTTTCCATTGAAGCGCTCACCACCTCAGACCACTCAGGCGATACAGACTTGCATGTCAATTTGGCAGTGGCCTTTAATGAATAACTTTTTCAAGCAACTCCACCTTGCAGCCAGTTATTGTTCCATCGAGTCAAAGCTAGTAGCCTAATAGTAACTTTTCTCATATTCTCAGGTGAGCGACAGGTGAACTGGGTGTGCCCCTCCCCCCGCAGTGGTAACAAAAATTGGGTTCTCTAGAGTCTCTTAGTGGTTGCGGGCCATCTCCCTGCTTGGGTACAGAGGGGGCACCTCAGGGCCCTTCTTTGGCTTGTGACTTGCATTCTTGGTCCTCTGGACTTCCACCAGAGTTAGTGGTTTATGTGGCTTATAGTAGATCCCTCACCAGGACTCTCAACTCTCATACTTTTTCCAGTAGGTTACCCTCATTCCAGGTTTCTGAGGAGATGACATGCACCCCCACTTCACTAGGTGAGGTCTCGTTCTTTAACTCCAGAGGTACCTGGTAGAGGTGAGTATTTCAGGCTGCCTCAGCAGCTTGTTAACTGCCTCTCAACTCTGTCAATTCTTTAATTAGTTCTCTCATCTGCTGCATCTTAGTCTCGTCACTTATCTCAGGAGTCTGGCAGGAATGGACAACCCCAGCATAGGGGTCTCATCCCTCTTCATCATTCTCTGCTTCATGAATTTCTTTCATGAGGCGACAATACTCGGGAGGGTTAGCCTTCCTATCTTGCAACTTAAGTTTTAGTATCATCACACTGGAGTACCTGGCTGACTTGAGGATATGATACAACCTGACCCGATTCAGTTCACTAGCAGGCACCTCTGTTTTTCTGTGAGCCCTCTGCAGAGCCCTCTGAATTCTGGTAACAAACATAGACAACTTCTCATTCTTCCATTGCTTGGCAGATTTGAATGTCCACAGTAAATCATCCCCTGACTCAGCGCTTCCAAAAAACCCTCCCAATGCAAAGAGGTATTCAGCCGCAATAGACTCTGGGCTAGTGGCTCGTAGGAAGCGAATGTCTTCCAGTGCAGGGCCCCTTAGACTTTCCATGAGTCTCTTTCTTTTCTCCCCCTCAAAGCACTGCCACTCCTGGACTGGGGGGTAGCATAGTCCATCTGCGTTTCCAGGTCATCTTCTCCTACAGACACTGAGACTGGGCCCCAAAAAAGTCTAAGTCTACGGTAAGAGTCCAGGTGCACAGATGAAATTACTATGGGGAGGTGACCATGGGGGAGACCCTAGGGGAGGCAGGTGATGCTATCCGGGACTGACATGGTGTAGGTTCTTCAGAAAGGTCTAGTACCTTCACTAACTCTTGGGAGGTTCACCCCTCAGAGACTAACAACTTAAGCAGCTTGTTCTTAAACCCCTTTATGCTGGGGAACTCTCCGAGGGTAGCAGGATCACAGTGCAAATGGATGAGCCTCCACCCCTTCTGGACCCCATCTGATAGAATAACAGAGGGTACTTTCTCTGGATCTGTGGGAGAACTGTAGGTGAGTAGAACCACCATGGTCTGGTCAAACAGGTCCGAATCTCTCCCCTTCACTTCAACCTTCCCCAAACACTTAACATGCTCCACAGCTTCTACAATAACAGCAATAGTGGTTGCTAATGGGACATCCATTAACAGGAGGGCCTGTCAGGGGTCTACCCCATCATTCTCACTCCACCCCGTTATTCGGTGTACTAACAGCTTATGGGGGGTGATCTTGAGCTTAGGCATAGCAAGCTCCTCCATTTTGTCACCAGTTCTGAACATAATGGAGTAATTCCCACCGCTGGCCACTAGAAGATGCTAATCCCAGTGGTGCCTCCAAGATGTAACCCCTAGGTGGTGCTATCCCAAGGGCTACTACCCCTGCCTGCCTGGCTAGTAGCAGGTTGAGGGGCCTGGGTACTAAAACTGGTGCCTCCACCCAGAGGTCAGGGTTGTTAGTGGACAAGCTAACCTGTGCACAGCCCTCTGGGACACTGTAACCCACCTCTGTCCCTTCTAGTGGCTAGAACAATATACAGTAATCACTTTTGCAATTACCCTTATTCACCATACAAAGACCCACACTGTTAGCACTTACCACCAGGGCTGGTTCCACCAATTCGACCCTGGAGACCCGCTGTAAAACAAGGTTAGGCACAGCAAACAACAACAGTTCAGAGCTCTTGGTACAAACTGGAACCACATTCAGGTTAAATGCCAAATGAGTCAGATCTGATTTATTCAGGGGAGGTGAACAAGGAGGAGGTATAATCAGGTTGATTGGCTTAAACGCTAAATCAATCAAACAGTCATGCATGCTCTTCAGAGTCCCTACACAGTCACACACTCTGGGTACCCAGGTAGGAGAAAGGTGGGCTAGCCAGGAATATCGCCTGGTGTAGACCGGCATTGCAGCTGGTTGGGGCCCTGTGATGGAAGAAAGCAACATGCACAATACACACTATTTGTAATCTGGAGCTGGAGGGCTCAGTTCATGAAAAAAGACAACAAGGCAATCAGATGACAACACTTTAGATTTATCTGTTGTTGCAAAGAGCTACCCTGATGGTTACTCACGATACCCAATACCAGACACAGGCAGGACAAAATTGAGACTGCAGGTTGAAGAGCTGTTGCACCAGGAGAAGCAGGGCCCACACAAATCACACGGGCATCATTCCTGTTCAAAACATTGAGCAGGGGGCTGATCCCCAGGCAGGCTTCTCATCGATGGCTTTCTCTGTGTGGCGGGTAGTCTGGCTGGGCCAGTGTGGCAAGGCCCAGGCCAAATGGAGAAGAATACAGATTAAGTCCATTGGAGCTGGATGCAGCTTCCAGCAAGCAGACCATAGCTGAACACAAAGTGGGGAACCAAATCACAACCCACTAACAGCACACAGCACATTTACATGTAAGGAATTCTATTGTACCAGGCATATTGCTACCCGGTCACAATTACACAGTCTCTGCACAAACCGGGAGTTCAGAGGTGGCTAGAAATCCTGACAGGCTGATCACATTCAGCAAATCTTTGATCTTCTTCAGGTTGACAGCCTGGTCACAGTTCAGTGGCTCATCTCACTCTTACAATCTGGATTTAATCTGAATAAGCTCCAATTTCCCTCTCAGGGACAGCAGGCAGACAGGTAGGCTAAAACTCAGCCCTCCACAGTTCTTCTGTGCAAAGCTGCTACTCAACTGTCTTGAGCTGTACACACTTTCACTTCCCCAACTCAGACTTACTGATGCTGTAAGTAGCCTGGTACTTTCCCCAGGATCCAAAAGGTTCAGTTGGCTGATCTGTCTGTTAGTCACAACAACGGCTCCCCCTCCAGGTCCATTTGGGCACCAAAGTCTCAAAACTACAATTCCTACAGAATTTTGCTCCCACAAGACCCCTGGGGACAGGCTCCATTTTAGTGTCCACAAAGGTATTGATTGGCCCATTCGGGCAGTCCAGGACCAAGATGGTAGTGATAAACAAAGCTGTCCATGATGCAAAGAAGGCAGATTAGACAAACTACAATATCTTCACCATTCTAACAGATAATCAGTAAACAAGTACATCTTCTAACAAAGTTAGCTCTGTACAAATGTCCATGGCAGAACGGAGTGATTATTTGGCAGCCTGGGTGGCACTCGAGCATAGAAACATTCAGCCACCCCATCTCAGATTAATTATAACTGTGATATAGGCAGCTCTTAAAGAGACAATACACAGATGCTATACAGGCACTCTCTGGCAATACGTTTAAACTGCTAAAACGCAGGACACCAGCCTGGCAGTGAGCATTTAAGCAAGCTCAAGGAAGACTTTTCGGGAACCCCCATTTGTAGGGGGGGGTTACACAAGAAATATTGGTGGTCTAACAGTAGTGTCACTAAACATTTGCAGACTTCTTCCAAACCTTGACAGTCTACAAGTATGGACCACCAGACATAATCCAGATATACTCTCGGTAGTAGAAACCTGGCTCACTCCTAATGTCCCTGATGCAGCAATCCTACTTCCTGGCTACACAGTATTTAGGTGTGATCGCCTTTATCAGTGTGGTGGTGGGTGTGTGATCTACCTAAAGGACACTTTACAGGGCCTGGGGATCCCCACCCCTTGTTGCGGTGATTGAATCCAAATGCTGGTTGTTAAGTTGCTTCTCAGTGCACACAACAAAACACTCACTGTGTGTTCTTTTTACAACCCTCCAAGCCACACTAAATCTGGCTTTGCATCCTTCATAAATACCTTAACAGGGATGAGCCTTCACTCAGGATTTCTAATGATTGGGGATTTTAATATAACAGCTCTCCCTAACGCCACTGATGCCAAGGAAGCATTATCTGCTATCCACCTTTCACAGCTCATAGAAGCCCCAACCAAAAGGAACTACAAAACCGGGACCAATGCCTTACTGGACTGGGTGATAATTAACTAGCCAGATAATAGCAAGGGCACCTCTGTCCTACCCGACTGTATTAGTGATCACTCCCCTATCAAGTTTTACTGGTCCAATAACTACCGCAAGCCTCCTGCCAGAAGTGTCACTGGCTGGGTCCTCACTCTGGGACACCTCAAGCTACTGATCACCAATTGGTCTAATGTATATATAACCAGCAACGTCCACACTGTATTCAAACTCTTCATCGACCTCTTTAATGCAACCCGTGATAAGCATGCTCCCTTCAGAACTACAAAAATCAAGGGAACCCACAATCCCTGGCTCACCCCTGCTCTTCTTGATCTACTAAAACACAGGTATCACCTCTGGCACATCTCTTGAGAGCTGGTGACACAAGCTAATCTATAGAGGTACAAAGCAGCGAGAAAGGAGTGTACCCATGCAATCCGTTCTGCTAAAAGCCAGTATTTCAAAGAAGCCCTTTCCACCTCCTGGAACAATAGCAGGACATTCTGGAAGAACATCCAATACATTTACTGGCAAAGACCCTAATACTACCCTGAACATGCTGAACATCGATGGCACCCCTACCGTGGACCCAAATGCCATCACGAACACATTCAACAAAGCATTTACAGACCTTGATGTTTACCCCTTCAGGTATGAACACTGCAGTCCAGAACCCACCCAGAGATCACCCACTATTTTATTTCAAAGCAGTGTCTATAAATGAACCCAGGTGTTATCTTAAGAAGGTATTGGGGAAAGCTAGATTCAGTGGGGGCTCCTTGGGCTTAAAGTTTGTTGCCTTTTTCCTAGAGAAAATTCTCACACCTCTTACCAAAATAATCAACCTTTTACTCTCTCAGTCACAGTTTCCACATCTTTGAAATCAGCAGTAATCATTCAGTGCACAAGTGTTGACTAAGCACTGCAAATTATTGCCCAATCTCTGTTTTTCCCCGATCTCTAAGGCCCTAGAGAGCATTGTGGCAGACCAACTTGTAGGGTATATGGATAACTACCAACTCCAATGTCCCAACAGCATGGGTTCAGGCATGGAAATAGTACCATCAATGCGATCCTGGAGATTACAGGCTTTATCAGTAACTCTCTGGAACAAAGGCTCTTGGTAGGGCAACTTTCAAAGACCTTGCCAAGGCCTTTGACACTGTCAACCACAATCTCCTCATCAAACAACTCTCCTCCATTGGTTTCCTCTGACACAAGCTGATTCTCCAGCTGCTTAAATAGCTGAACACAGCAGGTAAAATTGGTAATGCCCTGTCCCATAGTAGGCCTGTTTGCTCTGGAGTCCGGCAGGGTTCTATCTTGGGTCCATTGCTTTTAGCATCTTCCTCAAATCACTACAAGAGCTTGCTGTGACCATATACTTCTATATACTGATGACACTATAATTTTTACCAGCAACATAGACCCACACCTTCTCCAGAACCAACTTCAGCAATCCTTTACATTTGCAGAGAAGAGGTTTTGGGATGATAAGCTCATCCTTAATTATAACAAGACTAAGACAATGTTGTTTTTGACCTCCCAAAGTAGACACAAAACCTTTCCACTTACCATCATTAATGACACTGGCTCCTCTCTTGAACTGCTTCACTGTTTCAAGTACCTGGGTATAACTATTGACTCTACCCTGTCTTTTACCCAGCACATTGACCGAACGACTAAGGCTATTAACCAGTGTTTAGGAGTTCAATACAGGAACAAACATAATCTCAGTCAAGAAGCACTGAACGTGGCCATCCACCGTTGTGTGGTCTCTCTTGTGGACTATGGTATTGTCATTTACAGTGCGGCTACAGACACTGCCCTCTGATGTATCAACATGGCCTTAAATAAAGCCTGCTGCCTTCTTACTGGTGCTGCATGCTTGACACACACCTGCGATCTTTATGCCCAGGTTAGCTCATTACAGTTTGTCAGAAGGCTCAAATACCAATTGTACCTGCTAGCAAAAAAAGTCACCTTGGGACTGCTACCCCCTGATGTAATGGCCCTTCTTTCCTTTGCACGTAACTCACTCAGTACCAGAAGCTCTGGCAAACAGTCTTTCAGTATCCCATGGTGCTGCACCACCTTCGGACAACATGCATTCGCATTCAGAGCTCCGCAGTGGTACAACTCTCTGCCTCCTGACGTAACCAGTGCTACTTTGATGGGCTTCTTTAAGAAAAGAGTCCAGCAGCATCTGATCTCAATGGCAACCTGTGACTGCTACCGTTAATTTGCCTCTGTAGGTCTCTGGGGTGGGGATGTACTGGTGAGCCTGTCCCACATTGAGACCTAACTGCACCCTGGCCTCCCAGTGGCATTCTCCTTGGGGGACGGTTGGGCTGCTTGAGGTAGTGTGACATTTCCTTCACCATCAAGGCCCATAGGTGTTTTGTGGGGCCCCAGATCAGATGGAAGATTCTTTCTAACCATACAGTCAGACTCTTTCCTCTCCTTATTTTTGTACTTGGTGAGCAGTGAGAGTCATAGATACATACATACATAGATACATAGACAGTGTCAGCAGATAAGGGCCTATGGCCCACCCAGTCTGCCCATTTGAGCTTGTAAGTTCAGTTTGTTTTCCTAGAAGTCTGTTGCCCCTTACCCCTGACCTCCAGAATTCCTTTATGTCTATCCCATGCATTCTTAAATCCCGTGATTGTTTCAGCCCCCACCTCTTCCTCTGGCAGGGTGTTCCACTTGTCCACCACACATTCTGTGAAGAAACTTTTTCTCATGTTTCCTCTGAATCGTCCTCCCTCCAACTTCATCCCATGCCCTCTAGTCCTGGAACATCTTTTTCGCTTAAAAATAGTGTTTTCCTGCACCCTGTTCCTCCCTGTAAGATACTTGTATGTCTCTATCATATCCCTCTCTCCTCCTCTCCTCCAGGAGTACATGTTCAGTTCCTTCAACCTGTCTTCATAGGACTTGTGATGCAATCCATGCACCATCTTTGTTGCCCTCCTCTGAACCTTCTCTACCCTGTCTATGTCCTTACGTAGGTATGGTCTCCAGAACTGTACACTGTACTCCAGGTAGAGCCTCATAGTGTCTTGTATAGCGGAATTATGACCTCCCTTTTCCTGCTGGTGATGCCCCTGCCTATACATCCCAGCATCCTAATTGCTTTACCTGCTGCCTTGTCACACTGTTTCCCTACCTTGAGGTCATCAGAGATGACAACCCCAAGATCCCTTTCCTGTTTGGTGCATGCTATATCCTCACCTCCCAACTGATATATTGTGCCAGGATTTTGTGCCCCATATGCATTATCTTGCACTTCTTTGCATTGAATTTCAACTGCCAAACCCCTGACCATTCTTCAAATTTCTGCAGGTCGCTTCTCATTCTGTCTACACCCACTGGTGTGTCTACTCTGTTACGGAGCTTTGTGTCATCAGCAAACAGTGAAATTCTGCTTTCTGGGTCCTGCGCAATGTCACTGATGAAGATGTTGAATAGGACCGGTCCAGCACTGATCCCTGTGGTACCTCACTGGTCCTCTTCCCTCTGTGGAGTGACAGCCATTTACCACCACCCTCTGTGTCCTGCCACCCAGCCAGTTACCTACCCACCACACTGCTGTCCTGCCCACACCCATATTCTCCAGTTTGTAATAGTCTTCTATGTGGCACAGTGTCAAAGGCCTTGCTGAAGTCCAGATAGGCCATGTCACTGCCCTCCCTGATCCACCTCCTAGTCACCCAGTCAAAAATTCAACGAGGTTGGTCTGACATGACCTCCCCCTGGTGAAACCATGCTGCCTTGGGTCCTGTAGTCCATTGACAACCAGATGTTCCACCAATCTCTCCTATAGTAGTCCTTCCATGATCTTCCCCACTACCGAGGTGAGGCTGACTGGTCTGTAGTTCCCTGCTTCCTCTTTGCTCCCACTTTTGTATAAGGGGACTACATCTGCTGTCCTCCAGTCTTTGGGTACCTCCCCTATTTCCAGTGATCGGCTAAACAGAATAGCCAGAGGTTCAGCCACCACCTCTCTTAGTTCTTTAAGGACCCTGGGGTGCACCCCATCTAGACCCATTGCTTTATCAACTCTTATTACTTCCAGTTCCTTCAGGACCCTTTCTCGTGTAAAGGGACTTGTGTCCATTTCTGCACCATTCTCACCCCTTGTACTCCCTTCAGACCCATTACCCTCCTCTTCCTGAGTAAAGACTGAGCAGAAATGCCTGTTCAATATGTCAGCTTTACTGTTGTCATCCTCCACGAGGCCCCCATCCTCCCCCTTCAGTCTCACTATCCCTCCCTTTGTCTTTCTTTTTCCTTATGTACCTGTAAAGGTTTGTCCCCTCTACCCACTGATTTTGCATTGTGTTCTTCTGTCTGAGCTTTGGCTTCCCTTACTGACCTCCTGCCTCCTTTGCTTCTCCTGGTACTTCTCCTATCCCCTTCTGCCTGTGTCATTTTGTATTGCCTGAATGCAATCTTTTTGGCTTTCACTTTCTTTGATACCTCTTTGGAAAACCATAATGGTCTCCTCTTCCTTTCCTCTTGCTAACCTGCTTAATGCATAATTCTGTTGTTCTTGTAATCCCCATTTTAAATACGCCCACTGTTCCTCAACCCCTGATTCCTGTCCCATTCCCTTAATGCCTCTTTCAAGTATCTCCCATTTTCCCAAAGTCTGCCCCCTAAAATCCAGGATACGTGTTTTTGTGTGGTTTGGTTCTGATCTTTCTGGATTTCAAACCACAATGACTGGTGGTCACTGTTTCCCAGGTGCTCCCCACTGTTACCCCATCACACTGTCCCTGTTTGTGAGCACAAGGTCCAGTATTGCCTTCTGCCGAGTTGGTTCCATGACCAGTTGCTTGAGGAAGGCACCCTGAAGGGAGTACAGGATAAATCTGCTACTAGTAGATGCTGCTGCTGGGATGCTCCAGTCCACGTCTGGAATATTGAAGTCTCCAACCAGTACTACCTCACCCTTGTCTGCCATCTTTTGGATGGCTAGCATCAGCTCCCTATCTGTTTCTTCCTCCTGGGCTGGTGGTCTATAGACCATACCTGTGCAGATGGCTGTTCCCATTTTCCTTTCCAGCTTAACCCACAGTATCTCTCCCATTTTGTTCCTCCTGGATCTCTGTGGCCCTTATGTCATTTTACATACAGTGCCACTCCTCCCTTCCTGCCTGCTCTGTCTCTTCTGAATATGTTGTAGCCAGGTATGGCCATCTCCCAGTCGTGGTTATCATTACACCAGGTTTCAGGGATGGCCACAATGTCCTGCTCTACTGTACCATGACAGCCTCCAGATCTTCCATCTTGTTGCTAAGGCTCCTGACATTTGCACACATGGCTTTCCATGATTTGACCTCCCTAGACTGTTTCACTGTTCTACTCCAGCCCCTTCCTTGGTTGTCATTTATCCCTGGTTCTCCTTGCTGTCTGCCCTTCTGCTGAATTTTGCCCCTTTTCTGCTTATCCACCTCTTGGCACTAATCTCCATCTTTTGCACACTGCTTTGCAGAGATAGCCACTCCTCTGGTTCACTGGTTCCACTGCTAGCTGTGGGGGGTGAGCAAGTAGGTACCCTCCTTGCTGGCCTGCCACCCCCTTTGCTAGTTTAAATGCTTGTCAATGTAGCATTTAAACTTATCATTGAGTGCTTGGATTCCCCTCCAAGATGGATGCAGGCCGTCAGGCTTGAACAAACCTCCATCCCTCCAGGTGGGTCCCCAGTGACCAATGAATCCAAACCCTTCCTCACAGCACCAGTTCTTCAACCATGAGTTAAAGTTCCTGATGCATGCACTCCTATGCTCTCCCTTGCCTCTCACAGGTAGTACTTCTGAGAAAGTGACAGAAGTAGCCACTTGCTTGAGACCCCTCCCCAGTTTCCGAAACTCTTCCTGAACTTCCTTTGGCTCCCCATTTGCCAGGTCATTAGTGCCTAGGTGGATAATGACATCCAGCTCACCCTCCCGTTTTGCCTTCCCAGTGATCCCCAGGATCTTCCTTCTAGCCCTCCATGCCGTGGCACCTGGTAGGCACCTCACCTCCCTGTCCTCCCCCTCCTGTGTTCCTAGCTGGATCCCTCTTATGATGGAGTCCCCCACCAGGATTCACTTCCTCCTCCTCTGGGGTCCACTGCTTTCCCCGCTGAGGTCACCTCCTTGGCTAACCTCCACATACTTTCCTTCCACTTCTCTTGGTACCTCTATTTGATTGTCCTCATTTGCCAGTGTGGCATATGAGTTCTTGAGTGGAACTGGATCTGGGATGTGCCTCTGCCAGACTGCTCTAACCCTCCCTGAGCCCACTGTCATCGGCATCCTTTGAGGCAGTTGCATTGGACTGGGTGGTCCCTGGATAGGGGTGATGGTACTCCTGACCCAGTTTACTTCCACTCTGAGTCTGGCTACCTCATCCCGCAGTCCAGAGAGAGGCATGCAGATAGGGCAGCACCTCAGTGTCCAGAAGGTCTGCCTGAATATGGCTGCCCCACAGCCACTGCATTGCACCACTCCCCACGTTATACTGCAATTCCACTACTTGTCTGCTACTGAAGCTATCCTAGTTCCTTTTTATTAATTTACTGTACTAAAAATCCTGCCACTGATCCTCAGATAATTTTTTTTTAAAGAAAAAGAAACCAATAAATAAATAAATGAGTCAAAACACTTGTCGTGCTGAGGGTGGGCTTCTTCCCCCTTATGCCCCTCCTACTTCACACCCCTTACTATACCCTGTGTTTAGCTCCTGTCAATCATATTTAACAGGGCATATAATTAAGAGTTGGGGGAAGGGGGGTGAAATTTGCAGCAATTAAAGACAGCACAGAATTACACCACCACTATGTTTTAAATTTTCAACAGCCCAAAAACAATTATAAGTAAAGACAACAAAGCATAGTGTCACTAAAAGCCCACAATCTAAGTTGAAAAGAAAAATAACAATTACCAGTTCCTCTAAAGCACTGAATTGAATATGTTTCCTTCCTTCCCCTTCTGGCTTCTTCTGAGAAAATAAAACTCTGCTTGCTGCTTTAACTCTGACTAAGCCCCACTTCCAGTTATCACATAGCTGAGGTCAGTGGCCAGACAATTAACACCCTTCACCCAACTACAGGGCAGTCAGACAAGCCAAGATAAAATTTGCAGCAATTAAAGACAGCACAGAATTACACCACCACTGTTTTAAATTTTCAACAGCCCAAAAACAATTATAAGTAAAGACAACAAAGAAAGTATAGTGTCACTAAAAGCCCACAATCTAAGTTTAAAAGAAAAATAGCAATTACCAGTTACTCTAAAGCACTGAATTGAATATGTTTCCTTCCTTCCCCTTCTGGCTTCTTCCTGAGAAAATAAAACTCTGCTTGCTACTTTAACTCTGACTAAGCCCCACCTCCAGTTATCACGTAGCTGAGGTCAGAGGCCAGGCAATTAACACCCTTCACCCAACTACAGGCAGTCAGACAAGCCAAGATAAAATTTGCAGCAATTAAAGACAGCACAGAATTACACCACCACTATGTTTTAAATTTTCAACAGCCCAAAAACAATTATAAGTAAAGACAACAAAGAAAGTATAGTGTCATTAAAAGCCCACAATCTAAGTTTAAAAGAAAAATAGCAATTACCAGTTACTCTAAAGCACTGAATTGAATATGTTTCCTTCCTTCCCCTTTTAGCTTCTTCTGATGTTCATGAGTCTCATGTTCTTTGACTTGAATAAGCTGGTTACTGTGTTTAGTGTGCTCCCAACCTAAGTGGGAGATTGGTTGGGAGTCAGTACTTTTATTTCTCTGGTGAGGTGAGGGCTCTCAGAGTTCTGACAATTATTTTATTGGACAGACTTTTGTTACTTGATTGATACCCACTACTTTATTATTTACTGGCCTTGTTTCTGAATATATTGTTGAGTTTTATTTCATATTGTTATTAATTTTGTGAGGTGTGTATGGTGTGTGGAAGGTTGGTGAGAGGACTGAGTGGTTGGGTTGTGATTGTGGTGTGGGTTAAGTTGTGTTGGTTTGGGTGCTTCGGAGTGTGGTAAAGATGTGATGGAAAGGTGCAGGGATAGTCAGGCATTATTCCCCCTTCAGGCATCGGGACCTCCACCCTTTTTGTTGTCCTCCATTGCCCCCAGAAGTATATAGGTGATGTTGGGCTCTGAGGATTGTTATGAGGAGGAGGGCAGGGGCCGGGCCTGGTGAGGGAATGTAAAGGAGTAGCAGACTGGGGTGGTGGGAACAAGAAGAGGCCCTGGGTCAAAATAGGTCCAGAAGAGGGATCCTCCCTACCTGGTTCCCATACCCAATGGCTCTGCTTGCAGCAGACAGATAGCTCAGTCTTCCACAGTGACTCACCCAACTTGTGTGGTGTTATGTAATGCTAGGTCCATTAAAAACAAGACTGCAATAATAGCTGATCTTGTTGGGTCATTGTATCTGGTGTGCATCACTGAGACCTGGCTGGATGAAAATGTTGGCCCAGTTTTGGCCTCAGCAATTCCAGCTGAGTACTCTTTGATACACCTCCTGACGATGGATAGTAGGGGCAGGGGAGTTGCCATCTGTTTTAGATTGGAACTGAACCAGGTGGAGGTAGCTGTGGGGATCACCAGCTCCTTTGAATGTATCATGGGTGAGGGTGTCGAGTGTAGGATTCTGCTCATCTACCATCCACCAGGAGATGGGAAAATTTTCCTGCAGGAAGTCACAGACTTCTTTTGTCGACCTGACATTGGGATCCCCCAGATGGCTGGTCCTGGGGGATTTCAATGCTTGGGTCGATGACGAGCTCTTGCAATTTGTTCAAGACTTCCCCGAGCTAATGAGTTTGCTGGGCTTCACACTGGTTATTTCCTCCTCAACCCATATTGGAGGTCATTCATTGGACTTTGTGTTCCTCCTGGGGATGGAGATATCTAACTTGGTGGTGGAACTAGTTGGGTGGTCTGACCATCATACCATTGGGTTCAGTTTTGTGGCCCCCCATTATGTTGGCCCCTATGGAGATGGTTCAGTATCGCCCTTTGAGGGGTATTTCCCTGAATGACCTAATGGCAGTGCTGGACCTATTGAGTTTACTGAGTGAATGCATGGATCAGGGGGATTTGGTGCTTGCCTGTAATAAGGCAATAGTAGCTGCCTTGAATTCCATTGCTCCTGTTCGTGTTTGTCCCCTCACTCTTCGCCCAAGGGCTCCTTGGTTTGATGAGTCCTTAAGGGAATTCAGGAGAGTGGTACAAAGTTAGAGAGGAGCTGGCGGAAGTCTGATCTGGAGTGTGACAGACTTAGATTGATGGACCATTATGGGGATTATCAGTCAGCAATAACCCCTAAGAAGGCAGAATTCCTGTCCAAAGAAATTGCTGCTGTGCAGAATCAACTGGCCCAGCTCTTCCAGACTGTGGACAAATTGTGCAATCCAATCTGTCTCCAGCCTGGGACTGCCTTTTCACAAGAACAGTGTGAGGCGTTTGCTCGATTCTTTACAGATAAGGTTGCTGCAATCAGGTCCAGCATCTGTTTGACTCCCTCTAATGGGAATAGTTGTCGTTGGCAGGAGATGACAGGCACCCAGTTTGTCTGGTGTGATTTCTGCCTTCCCATAATCACTGACACTGTGATAGCTGTCCAGTCATTACGACCGACCAACTGTAGTTTGGACCCGGGCCCTACACCTCTGAGTATGTTGAGTGGATAAAATTGGCTTGGTCCTTGCTGAGATAGTCTAGAGGTCTTTGGAGAAGGGGATTTTTCTGAATCCCCTGAAGGAGACTGTGATTCATCCCCTCCTTAAAATGCCCTCCTTGAACCCAGACAGTTCGGCAAACTACAGACCGATCTCTAACCTGCTCTTTGTGGGTAAGGTTATTGAGAAGGTGGTTGCATCACAGATGGATGATCATTGACCAGCCACAATGTCTATGATTATCTGCAGTCCATTTTTAGAAAGAGTCATAGTACTGAGATGGTCCTTTTTCAGGTACTAAATGACCTCCTAATAGTGAGAGATCGAAAAACCCATTCCATCTTGGTCCTTCTAGATCTCTCTGCAGCATTTGACACTGTACACCATGAAGTGTTGCTGGAGCACCTGCAGTTTATCTGTGGACTATGGGGTGTGGTCCTCAGATGGTTTCAATCATTCTTCGAGGGTAGGACTCAGACAGTAGTGTCAGGAATTTTTTTCCTAAGCACCGCTCCCCCTATCCTGTGGTGTACCGCAGGGTTCCATCTTGTCACCCATGTGGTTTGCAGTGTATATGCGGCCATTGGGAGTGATTATTAGGTGGTATGGCTTGAGTTTTCACTGCTATGCAGATGATACTCAGCTGTACATGTCCTTTGTGCCAAGTTAGGATGATGCTGTCTCAGTTTTTAACAACTGTCTGGCCGAGATGCAGGACTGGATGAGTGGGAGTTGGCTATGGTTAAATCTGGAAAAAACGGAGGTGTTGATGGTGGACCCAGATCATCAGGAGGTGGGTTTGTTGGCAGGGGCACCCTTTGGCCTGGGGGTGCTCAGTTAACTACCACAGACTAGGTGTAGAACCTGGGAGTGATTTCGGATGACCATCTGACCCTTAAATCTCAGGTCGAGATCACGTGATGCCTCTGTGAAGCCAACAGTACCACAGACAGGCTCCTGCTTCGGCTCTCACTATTCTACTTACTTAAACATTTACTTCTTATCTTTATTCCCCAAAACTCACTGCACTGACTTCAGATAACCTCATGCTCTTCAGAGGTGAAGTTTTTTCCATAAATCAACTGCTATTTCTCATCAGAGAGCTACTCGTTTACCTAGCAGCCTATATCCATCATGCAGTCTGAAATGCACCAGGCTCCACCGGCTCACATGCCACCCCAGACTCCAGAAAAGGGGCCTAAGAGACCAAAGCATCAGTCAGGCACCCCCTCCAAAAATACAGCTAGCTCCCCAGCCTTGATACCTCTCTCAGAGAAAAAGTTCTTGCAAGAGTTGCAACCATTCAAACAAGCACTTCAGGAACTCATAACGGAACTAAAAACAATGAGGGGAGAATTCGCTGATACCAACAGGGCGATCTCCGATGTTGCGGCACGTACATCCTCCCTTGAATGATGGAGAAATACAACTGACTCTGAAATTTACACTCTGCGATAGAAACTACAGAAAACTGAGACCAAACTGGAGGAGTTGGAAGGGCGAAGTCGCTGCAATAACATCTTAATCTTCGGCCTTCCAGAGGATACTGAGGGATCTACACCTATACGTTTTCTACAGAAAATGCTCACTAGAATTGTGGGTCCTTCCCCATATAATACCACATACATTATAGAGAGAGCACACCGTTCTCTCAGACCTAAGCCTGCACCAGGAAAGTCCCCCATTCCTTAATTATAAAATTTCTGAATTACCTGGATAAAACCCACTTTCTTGGGCAAGTTTGGGAGCTCCAACGAGCGCTATGGGAGGGACAGCAGCTTAGATTCTCCCAAGATCTACCTACCACAGTGAGGCAAAGACAAGTGGAATGCCACCAAATAGTGTCCAAATGCATTGCCGCTGAGTTTAAGTACAAGGTCCAATGTCCCTCGTGACTTTCACTCTTTATTTTGGGGTCCTGGCATAACTACGACACTGCTCAGCAAGCATTCCCAACCCTGCAAGTCCTGCTCCCGGATCTCTTTCCTGCTCATTGATATTTAATTATAAACAAGTTTGCAGGGGCAGCTGTATATTTTTCCTTTTTTGCATGAATATGCTGCGTGTCTGGTGGTTGTAGCCCCGAATAACCACAAGAGGGCACCAATGATCCATACCATAAGAATAGCAGGCTAGCTTAATACAGGGAATGTAATTCCTCCCTTTTTACATTGGGCTCAGCGTTTGTTTATTTTAAGTTTCAGAGGTCTCACCCACTTTTCTGGACTCAAGGAGATCATCTGGGTACTTTGTGGTTGGATTCTCCATACTGTAGGACCGGCACCTGACTCTACAAACTAATCTGCATGGCAGTTTGCAATCATGGTAAAAGACCACATGGGAGTGGCATACCACACAAAAGCCTAGTTGATTATCTACAACAGGTTGCAGTACTCTCTACCATATTAGTTTATTATTATAGAGGGTATAGCGGTCGGACCAGTTTTGTGCATTTGATTTATATTTCCCTGCCTATAACACCAAGTCCTGCTATCCCCTTCTATAAACCATCAATGTATACATAGACTGAAGTTAATATTTACATGGGCAATATTAAAGAGACGTTCAGTGTGTTTAATTTCAGTTCTTCTCTCCCATGGTAAGGGAAGAGAAAGTATACGAGAGTTAATTCTTAGCCCATGTCACTTTCATTTGTTTCTCTTTATTGACTGGAGCACTGCTCGAGGTTTGAGCATTAGTTTTTTAATCTTCCATAGGTGTTCTTAGTGGGAGGGAGGGTCGGAGTGGGTGGGGGAAGGGTCTGCGGGAGTTCTTGTAGTCTTTACAGAGCGTTACGTACCATATGGGGGTATCCACAGCTAAAATCTGCGCATTCTCCTCAAAATTAAAATTTTGTTTAATGAATCTTCTTAGTCTGCAATACTTAGTAGATCGTATCTCAGACCAACTCAGTAAAGTTGTTTATTATGTTGCTGTGGACAGGGGATGTTGTCTAAGGGAAGGGATTGGGGAAGGGTGGGGTATCTGTAACACATTTTTTCTTAGTAATTTAGTTTGATTAGATTCACAAGGGATGGAGGGGTCTGGAGAACTGGTACACACTGCGACTTTTGTTACTGTCATTCAGCATTTGGAGAGAACCATTTATGGCTACTGGGATCTACCTCAAGTATCTAGTCTTGAGGTAACAATTTCATATGACTACGTACAAAGTATGATCTTGGAATGTGAAAGGTTCCCAATCTCTGGTAAAAAGAACTAAAATACTGTTACATCTGCATAATCTAGATGTGGATATTGCTTTTCTTCAGGAAACTCACTTGCCCTCATCCCAGGTACTCTCATTTAGGAGAACCTGGGTAGGGCAAGTTCTGGGTACAGGACCCAATTCCCGCAAGGGTGGTGTTGCTATTTTAATAGCATGCAGATTACCCTTCTGTCTACTAGATACTATACTGGACATCCAAAATCAATATATATTATAATTAAAGATCTAATTGGCCACTCAGAAATAGTTATTGGGTCTATTTATGGCCCAAAGACTGATGATCCCCAGATTTTTAACATACTCATGGCCCGGTTGGCTCCATGGTCTACCTACCCTCTTCTATTGGGTGGTGACTGGAACCTGGCTTTTTGCAATATTCTAGATCACTCCAAAACCAGTACTGCCTCTCTCCCCTGTGCAACTTGCCATTAAAGAAATAATGGACACCCTGGGGCTAACTGATCCTTGGAGAGCCCTCTTCCCCTCCCAGAGGGAATACTCCTTCCATTCCATTCACCATAATTCTTTTTCTAGGATAGATTATTTCCTTTTGGATATTGGGCACCTTTCTTCAGTATTAGCATGTTCTTATCTTCCTAAAGTTATCTCTGATCATCACCCCACATTGCTACATTGGAATCTGGGCCTGTCTGCCACTCATAATAAGAGGTGGAAGTTTAATAACCAATTATAGAAGTCAGACACACTTAAGTCTCACCTCTAAACATTTATTGCTTCCTTTTTAAGTATTAACTTATCTACTCTGCATAAACTAGATGTGCTTAGGGTCGGCTTAAAATGTACCCTTAGGGGGGAAATAATCCATTTGGCCAATATCAAAATAAAGCTTACTTCCCGGGTTATCTCCCTCCTTCAAGAAATACGACAGACAGAATTGTCGCTCCCTGCTTCCCCTCCCCCGAATATTCTCACCACTCTCGAAATTCTTAGGGACCGTTACAATGCATTATTAATGGACAAAGCAGAATATCTTTTCCAGAGGTCTAAGATTCGATATTTTGACCAGGGAGACAAAGAGGGCAAGTTTTAGCCCTCCAGCTAACAGCCCAGATGGCTGATTAGATAATACCCTCCATTCGTGATGCTGCTGGACTCTTGGTTACATCTCCCCAAGAAATACTTCACTGATTCCAGGATTATTATTGCTCCTTATACTCCTGCTCTAATAGCCCCTTTGATTCAAATGCAGCAGATCATTTTCTACAAAATATCCAACTCCCGTGCTTGGGAAAACACCAGATAGCGGTTTTGAAAGCTCCCCTTTCCCCTTCCGAGATATGTTCTGCTATTGTTGCGCTGCCCATAAATAAAACACCAGGTCCTGATGGATACATTTCAGAGTTCTATAAAACTTTTAAACAGCAACTAGCCCCAATTTTGTTAGACACATATAATTATATTTATGAGCATGGTATGTCCGATTACTCCCTTTTAGAAACCACAATAGTAGTCCTCCCTAAACCAGGGAGAGACCCTCTTCTTGCTTCTTATTACTACCCTATTCCTCTTATTAATGTTGACTTTAAAATATTGGCTAAAATACTAGCTAATAGGTTAGCTAAAGTATGGCAATGTCTGATTAGCTCAGAGCAAGTTGGTTTTGTAGCTGGCAGGTACTCTTCAGATCATATGCACGAACTAGCCCACCTTATTTCTGAGTCCAGGGATTCCTTAATTCCGGCTGCCTTGCTGTCCCTGGATGCAGAAAAAGCCTTTGACAGAGTTTCCTGGGAGTATCTATTTTGTCTCCTGTCCAAATATCGACTCCCTCCATCAGTATATTCAATGGATAAAAATATTGTATGCTCATCCCACTGTTCGTGTGCTTTGTAATGACTTGCTTTCTCAAACCATTACTCTACAACAGGGCACTAAACAAGGCTATTCTCTCTCTCCCTTCTTGTTTGATCTTTACCTAGAACTGCTTATCCACCACATTTATGCCTTCCCCCAATCTCCAGAATTACTGATGGACCCTACCAGTATAAACTATCAGTTTATGCTGATGATATACTCCTTCATATCTCCCATCCTTCTGCATCGATCACATCTGTCCAGTCTATTATCGAAGAATTCAGCAAATTCTCCAATTATAAGCTTAATGTGTCCAAAACAGAGGTAATACTCCTTAATGTCCATACCTTCTCTTCCGACATATCTCATTTAGCTTTACAATGGGTTAAAGACAACATGAAGTATCTAGGGATATATCTCTCTCTACTTCTAGTTCACATATGATACATCATAATTTTGATAAAACACTTAATCAGATTAAGGTAGATCTAAATTGTTGGGCTCTGCTTCCTTTATCACTTTGGGGGCATATAGATGTAATAAAAATGAATGTTTTCCCTCATCTACTATACCCCTTAAAAATGGTTAATATTTTTCTCCCGAAGTCTTGGTTCAAGCAAATTAATCAAGTAATATCCTGGGGTAATAAAAAGCCCAGGAGAGCCATTTCTAAATTACAGCTCAGTAAATACCAGGGTGGGTTACAATTGCCCGACCTTCTTCTCTATTATTATTCGGTCACATGCTCGGTTCTGCTGCAGTGGCTTAAAGGGTCTCCTCCAAAGACCCCCCTGATATATTTCCCACAATAGCTACAACTTGAGGAAACTTTTCGCTCCCTCCAGGGCCTCGCTCTTAGTACTTTTATATATACCCCTCTTAAGAACATCCCCAAAGATTTGATGGACACACCTATTAGGACCACCCTCCAGGTATACGCTATGATAAGCGCTACTTTTCAGATATCAATGGAGAAACATGTATCACAACCTATTCTTAAAAATGCTAACTTTAAAATTGGTGGTAAATTTCTCAATGAACAATTTTGGCCATTCCCTCCTGCACCCAAAGTAATTGATCTTCTGAAAGACCACAAATTAATGACATTTCAGGAAGCCAGTACTAAATACAATTTACCTCCTAAATACTGAAACATAGAAACATAGAATCATAGAATTTGATGGCAGATAAGGACCGCTTGGCCCACCCAGTCTGCCCATATTCTACCTAATGGATAAGCTGCAGATCCTAGTTAACCAGCAGCCTACTTCTTTCTATCCCCTACTGCTTTAAATACTTTCAGTTATCGCACATGCTTCGACGCCATTTTGGGATGGGACTGTGGGAACAATATCTATCAAGACCTGCATTATCTGTCACCAGAGACCCCCTTCAATGCATTTTATCTCTTTTTTTATCATCTCCTAAGAGACTTTCTGGAGGATCTTAGTTGTCAACCTCATTACTCATGGGACAGGACACTACCCGCTCCTTTTCCAAGGGAGAGGTCCTAGTCTGGGATATGGAACCACTTATATAAAGATGTTAAGATGGGACAGATACCATATAATGCAGTTCTTTTTGATCCATAACTTATATTACACCACAGTCAAATTATGCAGGATGGTGCAACTACCCTCTAACTATGTACCAGATGTAGGACACAACCCGATACCTTGTTGAATATATTATGGTAATGTGAAAAAGTCTTACCATTTTGGAATGTAATTAAAACTTCACTAGACCCCTTACTGGGACTCTCTGATGCTTTTACACCAGAAATTTGCATACTGGGAGAATGCAAAAAAGTTCTATCGGGCAATCAATGTAAGCATATGGCTATCATTTCGTTAAGTGCCAAAAAGATTATATTACAGCATTGGCTAGACCAAAAAGTTCCCTCTAGAACAGAATGGCTCCATGAGGTTCTCTTTGCCCAGCAAGCTGAAAAGCTCATAGCCTAGATGGCTAGTAGATCTCACTATTATCAATCGGTATGGGCCCCTCTTCATACTTTAACACTCTAATAACATTAGCAAATGAGGTGATACTGGTAGCAACATTTTAAGTGAATCTTCATTTCTCGAAATATTGTAATGTTTTGTATATGTTTCATTGACCATTTTGCAGTTTGTGTGTACCAGAGAGGGAGGAGGAAGTGTGGGAGGGGATTTGTTGAGAAGGGGAAAAAGAGGGGGAGGGAGGGAGAGGTGCATGTCTTCAATTCATTGATTTACCTGTTGCTATTGTATTGTTTATTGTTTCTACTTGTTACATAGATACATAGATACATAGGCAGTGTCGGCAGATAAGGGCCTATGGCCCACCCAGTCTGCCCATTTGAGCTTGTAAGTTCAGTTTGTTTTCCTAGAAGTCTGTTGCACCTTACCCCTGACCTCCAGAATTCCTTTATGTCTATTCCATGCATTCTTAAATCCCGTGATTGTTTCAGCCCCCACCACTTCCTCTGGCAGGGTGTTCCACTTGTCCACCACCCGTTCTGTGAAGAAATTCTGTCTCATGTTTCCTCTGAATCATCCTCCCTCCAGCTTCATCCCATGCCTTCTAGTCCTGGAACATCTTTTTCGCTTAAAAATAGTGTTTTCCTGCACCCTGTTCCTCCCTGTAAGATACTTGTATGTCACTATCATATCCCCTCTCTCCCTCCTCTCCCCCAGGGATCTAAGATCTAAGATGTTAGTCACTATAATACAGTTGTTTCTAACACAATGTAATGATCTCATAAAGCATTGCTGTTCTACAGTGGGCAACAACAATGACTACTTATTTAGGATTGTAAATCTTAAAACTAAATAAGGCATATTAAATCTGAAAAAAAATCTCGGGTGTCAGCGGTTATCAACTGAGTCTTTTAAAGCTTCACTGAAAAGTTATTTATTTGAGTTAGCTTTTTGAAGATAGCATTTAGTTTATTCAGCTGCCTTTTAAATGTTTTATATTTGTACTTATTATTGGATGTGTGTTGTTATATGCATTATGTATCTACGCTTTGGCAATCTGAAAAGCACATTATTAATAAATGTTGATTTGATTTGATATGATAACCTCATTTTACCATCTGAGGAATGTCGCTCAGGTAAAACATCTGGTTCCTCCCGATGATCTTCCAACATTGGTCCATGCCTTCGTTACCTCCTGCCTTGACTACTGCAATGCCCTTTACTTAGGGCTACCAGGGGTCGATATCTGCCACTTGCAGCTAGTGCAGAACACAGCAGTCAGGCTATTGACTGGCACTTTTAGGACCAGTCATATAATGTCAGTGCTCCGCGGACTGCACTTCCTGCCAATACAGTGGTGGATCACCTTCAAGGTCAGTTTGCTGACCTATAAAGCCCTACATGATCACGGGCCTAGTTACCTGCAAGATCTCCTTTGCCCCTACTGTCCCACCCACTCACTCAGATCCACTGGCGAGGGATTGCTAGAGATTCCCAGGGTCCATTTGAAGACATATGGGGCTCAGCCATTTAGTTTTGTGGCCCTGACCCTATGGAATTCTCTACCTTATAGGGTGCAAGATTGCCTGACCACCCAAAGCTTTAAATCTGCACTAAAAATGTTTTTATTTGGCCTAGCTTTCTCTGATTTTTAGACCGCTGTTTTATTTATTGATTTTTAAATTATTGTATTTGTTTTATGAATTTGTTTTAATTATTTATTGCATTGTACAAGCGCCTTGGTTATAAGAAAGGCACTTTTTATAAATAAAGCTTTGCTTGCTTGCTTGTTTGCTTGCTTTACCTTGCTCCTACCATTTACAATCTTTGTGATCTCTATGATTAGTAAAATGTTATGGTTTCTGTCCATTTCTTGAGCCCCCAGTCAAGTTAACACTTTCATGAGCTTTCTGCCCCTGCCTAAATTTTTTATTTTCCCTCCTACCTCCCTCCCTCCACCTCATCTTCCCTTTTTGCCCCTTTGTCATTCCAAACCTCTTTCCTCCCTACCACCTCAATACAGCTTCAGCATCACCCCACTACCTACACCACCTCATCCTCCCTACTCTTCTCCACCCCTCCTTCTCCCACCCTCCTCCCCCTTTATTCCACTTTGACTACATAGCTATTCTTCCCTTTTCCTCCTATCTATCCTCTTCCTACCCCCTACCTCTGCTTGCCTTCTCCCTCTCTCTCTGCACTTTCCCCCTCCCTCGCCAGTCCCTCTCTTCTGGTACGAGACCTTCCTTCTTTCTTTGACTCAGGCACAATCCAATTATCTGACTATGTTTTCAGTTGTATAATTCTCCTATTAAACAAGCATCCTCATGTTATGTTACCATTACTTAGTGAAATGTTAGCCTTTGTTTTGACTCTGCAGCCTGCACATGCTTAGATTGTGTAACTATTGTTTTAAATTATGTCTGGAGACGGTTTACAAATGTTTCTTGCTGTGTATGTGGTGTCTGTGGAACATATCTGTATTCTTGTTTGTGTCATACTTGACGTGGAACCTATGAAAGAGCTTTCTGCTCAAAGGTGTTAATCCAAGATCTTAATAAATAAATAAATACAATGTACCCAAGGGACAGTTTTTAAGATTGAGACAAAACTGCAGCACAGATGAAGACGGTAATAAGGCAGCAGTAGATATGCAGGAGAGATTCCAAGAAAGAGGGTACAGTGGTGAAATAGTTATGAAGGCTACAGAATATGCAACTGATCAAGACAGATAAAGTCTCATACAAGAAAAAAACTACAGAAGTTGTTGGTCCTAATCTAGTTAGTAGGGACACATTTAATATTGTCACAACATTGTCTGCCTATGCTTCAGACATAGAGAGAATTTCTAAGAGTAACTGGCATATTCTTAAAGGAGACCCTGGTGTTAGTTCCCTTACAGGTACTCCTCCATGTGTTACTTTTAGATGAGCAGACTCTTTTATTTATTTATTTATTTAATTATTTGGAATTCAGATTAACACCTTTGAGCCAAAGGCTATTTTGCAAAGGTTCTACATTGAAAAAAACATGGACTAGGTTTAACAAGGGTTACATTACATAACAAAAGAAATAGTGAGGCTAGACATAATAGCTAGGCTTGCTACAATGAAAACAGTGAGTTACTTTAAAAAGTGTGGTGTTCACAGACACAACTACACAGAGAAACTGTAATGCAGCTCAGCTAAGCCTTATCATTGGAGCAGAGTGGTTTCAAGTATAGTAAGGTAGAGGATACAATCAGATATTGGCTAATGAGAGAAGGGGTACCTAAGAGGTGGAATAGAGTGAGGTGTGTGTGTGTGTGTGAGGGGAGTAGAAAGAAGGGGGTATCACATCATATGTATCATAGGTATTTCAAGCATTGCAGACTTACATCCATTACTGCTTGCCATTATTTCGAATTGACATTATGTTTAGTTAGGTAGTATATTTGTCCAGTCTATGTTTGAATTGGTTCATTGATTCACTAGTGACTATCTCTGTCAGGAGACTATTCCACAGTGGTACTACTCGTTGGCTGAACCAGTATCTTCTTTTTGAAGATGTCATTTGTCCATAATTAGTTGAAATAGATGATTCCTAGGTTCGTACATAGTTTTTTTTTGTGTTTTAGGCCTAATTCCTTATATAATTCCCAATCTTGTAATGCCCTGTATACCATGCACGTCACCTCAGATTCTCCTGTACTTTAATGTAAATAAGTTTAGGTTTTCTAGCCTTTCTAAGAATATTTTGGCTCCATAACCTGTCATTACTCTTGTTGCCCTTTCTTGGATATTCTCAGGTTTCTTTATGTTTCCTTTCCTGTATGGAAACCAAACTCGTGAACAATACTCCAAATGAGGGCACACCAAAGCTTGGAATAAAGGTCTTAATACTTTACTGTCCCTACTTTTTATACATCACAATATACAGTTTAAGGATTGATTAGCCTTTTAGTGATGAGATTGAGTGTTGAGCAAATTATAAATCATTTGAAATCCTGACACCTAGATCCCTTTCTTCTTTTGATTGTGGTAAGTTGTTATTCCCAATTGTATAAGTATGGTTTAGACTTTTTTCCCCATGTGAATGATTATATACTTTCCTACATTTAGGTCT
The DNA here is from genome assembly GCA_016271365.2 of Neoceratodus forsteri. Classification (NCBI taxonomy): domain Eukaryota; kingdom Metazoa; phylum Chordata; order Ceratodontiformes; family Ceratodontidae; genus Neoceratodus; species Neoceratodus forsteri. The sequence goes on from CM028130.1 coordinate 9,073,136, forward strand.
AGTTTATAATTATATGTCCATTGATGTATTCTGTTTAGTGTGTCCTGCAAGTTTGTGCTATCTTCTTTTTTTATTTACCATTGCACCAATGCAGCAGTCATCTACAAATGTCATCATCCAGACATTTTGGTAGTTACTTTTGAGTGAGGATACACATATATTGAACAGACAGAGACCCAGAACAGAGCATTAGGGAACTCCGCTTGTCACTTTTACCCAGTCAGATGGCATTCCATTTATCACAACTCTCTGTCTTCTCCCCCCAACCAAACCTCCACCCAGCAGTGGAGTTGGTGAGAAAGCGAGGGGATAGATCACAGAGGAGAAATTGGTAGTGAGGATAATGGAAGGTGAAAAGAGATATAGGAAACAGAGAAGATAGAGAAATGAAAAGAGATACAGGAAATAGAGAAGATGGAGAATGTAGAGGACAGGAGCGTCAACCTAGAGTACTTAAGTGCAGCAGTCACATGAGACCAGAGTTACAAAGGTAAGATGAAGACTGCATTTGAATAGGCCAAGAGTGGCTAAGTTGGTGACATTGTGACCCAGCAAGCTGAATGGCTTAAGGGCTGTGCCGGCAAATCACCACAGGCCCTTAGAGGTTTGATAATGTGGGACAAGTAGAGTGGAGTTGTTAGAACATCTGGTGTGGTGAGAGCTGTAAGCTGGTCTGAGGAGATTCTGTACCCAAGGGGGGATAAGGCCAAGGGAGGCATTTTTTTTAATACCAGGCAAGTTTGGTAAGTGATTCTTCCCTGAAGCTGAAGCCAGCTAGCCTGCTTATAAAGTTTGCAGGTGTGCGTGTGGGGCGGGAAGTGCCTGTCAGTTATCTACAGACCTTGTTAAGAGCAATGGCAACTCGCAATAAGGCAGACACCAAGGCAGCTCTGTGGATAATGAGCCCATAGTCAACAACAGAGAAGATTGCACTTTGTATTTTAAACTTAAGTGCTTCTGAGGTCAGGCAGTGCTTTTGTCTAAACAGAAGGCCAATGCAGGAATTCACAGATTTGAAAACCATGTCAATATGACTGGAGAAAGATAGAGTACTGTCCAAGGTTACTCCGAGGTATTTGAAAGTACGCATCTGGTCTAAGGCAACACCGGTGCTGTTTCTGACAGTCAGCTGTTTGTTTTTATGTTTATTTTGTGTGCCTTAGAATCTTATCTAATCTTAGTTTTTTTTTGTAGATGAGCACTAGCTTCTGCGAGGTAAACCATGCTTCGACAATTGAAATGCTTTCCTGAAGGTGACATTCCAGCAGAGAAACACCTGTGTTCTTTGAGAAGATTACTGCATCATCTGCATACAGGAGGATATGTTCACAACAGGAGACAGGGAGTTTGTTCAGAAAGATACTGAATAGGAGAGGCCCCAGAATTGAACCTTGGGGGACACCTGACCAAACAGGCTGTTTGGAGTAGAGGCCATTACCAATCTTAACCTGTTGGGAGAGGTCAGAGAGATAGCTATTAAACCACCTTAGTATGTCAGGAAAAAGCCCTAGATCAGCAAGTTGTTCAATTAGTAGTGGATGGGTGACCATATTGAAAGCCTTCGGCAGGTCAATGAATGTGGTGCCGACAAGTTGTCCATGATCAAGTGCCTGATGAATGTAGCCCATAAATTCAATGAGTGTGGTGATGGTACTGTGACTTTTATGAAGGCCATGCTGCTTTAGGTATTATAAGTTGTATTTCTCCAAGTAATCTACCAATTGATCTGCAATAATTTTCTCTAGTGCTTTGGATAGGGGAGGGAAGATGGAGATAGACTTGTAGTTTCCATGTTGCACCCTGTCTCCATTCTTGTGGATTGGAGTCACCAGGGCAGACTTCCACTTGAGGGAACCTGGGAGAGCAGGAGGGAACAATTATTAATCTTGGTTAGAGGGGTCAGGACAGCATCAAGGGTGAGGGCTATGAGCTTCAAATCAAGAGAGTCACCACTACTTCTGTTTTTTCCAAGTACCCTGAATAGGTATTTTTTGGCTTTGTGTTCAGACATAGCCTTGAAATAGAAATGTGGAAGCTCCAGCTTATTATCAGGTGTACCCAAGGGGAGCCGAGGTGGAATTTGGATCAAAGAAATTAGATGGCAGCACATGACTATGGTCGGTGAACACTAGATTGAAGGTATTGGCAATTAAGGTGGTGTCAAGGATGTTAGAGCCATCTATATTCAGCAAGTAGGTTGACACTTTGGGGTCTTTCCCTGTGACTTCTGACATGTTGCTCCAGAATTTCCTTCCATCCATCCATGTGTTGGATTGGGCACTTCTATAATAGCTGGCTTTTTCCAAGTGAATGGCTTTGGTACAGGCATTTTGGCTGTTTTATATGCCTGAACATCCATAGGACTGCCAGTGACTTTTGCCTGATCCCAGAGATGGTCCAGAGATTTCATTTTTTCCAGAAGATCACTAGTAATCGAAGGGTTGTCAAGGCCCTTAATTCTTTGCTTCTTATGAGGACCATGGACATCATACGCTGCATTGAACCAGGAGATGAAGTGTTCAAGCACAGCATCAATGTTAGTGACAGTATCAATTAGGGACAAGATACCTTGGTTCACAGCCACCAACAAAGACCCATTTTAGATACCTGGCTAACCAATTGCTTTAATTGTAAGAAATGCACCTTTTGTCAATATGTTTCCACAGGTAAAGACTTCAAGAATGTACACACGGGTAATACATTTGATAATAGACAATTTATTACCCATGAGAGCACTGGAGTGGTATATGCGGCTTTATGTAGCTGTAATGCCTACTATGTAGGTAAGACCAAGTGATAATTTAAAATCAGGGTAGGAGAACATTGTCGTGCTATTAACAACAAAGCTGCAAAATATGTCACAGCACTATCTGTTCTCCAAGCTACAAATCCGGCTAACCATACCTTTCAGTTTACAACCATTTACAAAGTGTGCACCAACCCAAAGGGGGTGATTCTGACAAATTTATAAAGCAAAGAGAAGACTTTTGGATATTTACCTTATAGGCATCTAAATATCCATGCCTGAATGGAGCCTTTGATGTGATGCCATATTTGAAGAAATGAGTTGAGCAACATGATGTATTTTAACCATACTCTTTCTTCTGCCTTTTGTGTCTTACGAACTAGGGTGAAATTCAAATTAGTAATACACGACATAATCTAAGATCACATACCAAAAAGCTAGTTGTTCCAAAAGCCAAGACTAACAAAAGGAACTTTTTCTATACAGTTCGAACAATTATGGCATGGAATAAACTCCCACAGATTATTGTGGATTCACCAAATTAGGATATTTTCAAAAAACAGTTAGATGAACGCTATTATTCCTCATACAGATTGGTATAGCTATTCCCACATATGTGGGGGACATTCACGATGGGACTGTGGGCTCCCTTATGTCCTCAACTCCTGGTAATCCTAGTAATCCTAGTAATCATTGTTTTTTTTCTTGACATTGTGAAGCCGGCTTTCCTGAAAGACAAGACTGTTACAATCCATTGTTCACGTTAATGTGTGTTTATCTGATTGTATGTTTTGAGTTTTTGTTGTACACCGCCTTGGTATTTAAAAGGCACTTAAAAAAGAAAGTTTACTTTACTTTAAATCACTTAAAACATTCCCAACAGTGTTCTTTTTAATAAAACTGAGTCACACCTAGCCGTCATCGCAATCGGCTTCACAGTTCTGCTTAACAAAGTGAGCACGTGTGCTTTACAGAAGCATACCGCGATTCACTGACTTACATGATCGCCATTTTCATTCCGTGTGTTCTCCCATTAAAGCCTGTACCAGAAGCAGAACACACACAGCTATGATGGGGGGGAACTCTTACTTCCAGATAACAGAAGCCACATAGCAAAAAAAAGAAAAAGCCATGACAGCGTGGGGGGGGGGGATCTACAACTTTGAGGTGGCAAGAGTATCGACAGCAAGAGCAGGAAACAGAGAATCAAATATTTTAAAAGCTATAGTGCATAAGAATGCACAGAAGAAAGAGCATAGGGTAGAAATCAACTGAAACTGAACTAGGAATTAAAGAGTCATTTTAGTGCCACACTAAAAATAGACCAGCTCCATCTACTGACTAAACAAGTCAGCACTAATGTCTTAAACTTCAAAAATGGCAAGAATGTACTGTTAAATGTATTTTTTTCATCTTCTTTGTTCTATTTTTTATTTGTTTTTTACTCAGGACCCATTGTATAATAGAAATAATCCACTCCACTTTTTGGATGTTGGACACACTCGGCCTGCAGCCTCATGCTCAACCACTTGAGGCGTGATGTTGTCCCAGCATGACGCACACCATGCCATGCATTATTTCTTTAGTAATTCTCCCTAGTCCATTTGGATCCTAAAGGTATCACAAAGTTGTCCTTTCCCAGTTGGTAATAGCAGAAACATGTCCTACCCACACAACTCATTCTCAAAGTAGCAATACTTGTTAGATGGCAAAAAGTTAATTATATAGTGGTTAAGCATTTATATATTTCTGACATTATTAGATTAATCAATGTGTTTATTTCTGATAGATTTTTTTTAATCAGTTTTTAAAAATAATTTTATAATTAATTACTCAAGTCACTAAAGATGGCTGCTACTTGTAATTTAAAAGGAAAATCATCCTGCCCTCAAGGTTTCTGTTTGAAATTACTCTCTGAATTTCTATTGTGAAAGTATTATGAGGGTGCTAAAACACATTTCTGCTGGAAACCAGCTATGCACCATTCCAAAATGTTGAATTTACTAATACTGAGCATGGCCAGAGGACAGTTACATTTAAAAGCTTTAAAACTCCATATATCAGTTCTGGAGTGAAATTCACTGAAAAGAAAAATGGAGAAGTAATGCTCTTGCCAGAAATACATTTTTACTAAAACACTATGTTATGATTGTCATTCTTCTGCTAACAATTACTGAGGATTTATTGCAGGTCATTTTCTTTCACATGAACTACTCCACCTCCATCTTACCAAGGATCTGCACTCTGGTGAATTAAGAACTGAAAAGAAATGCTCACCGGTATTTCTTGTTAGGATTTTAACTCTTATCTCTAGATGAAAGTATACAAATGTAGGTTCCTACCTGGGTTGGAAGGTCTGGTTCCTTGCTTGCTAAGCCAAAGCCATTTCCGTTTAAAAAAACAACACTGGTGGCTTGCGGTCCCTCCCTCCATCCAATCACCAACTCCTGTCCAGAAGTAGCAGCTAGTCAGATAGAGATGTAGCCCCCCACTCCTAGCTCCCATATAGTAAAAACATCTTCTGCCCTGGTTGTCTAATGGTCCCCCCCTCCCAGTCCCTCCCTATCCCCAATCCCCAGTATGTAGTTTTTTTTAAGTTATTCCCTGGTAGTCTAGTGGCCTCACGCCCCCCCACCCCAACAGCTAGTGTACAATCCCGCTACCTCCCACCTCAAAGTGGCGTGGGCCACCGGCATAATCTTGTGCTCTCCTCCATAGCTGGCAGCCCAATGAGATGCCAACGAATGAGTGTGTGCTCATTCATTGACATCTCAGTGGGCTGCAAACCATAGAGGATAGCAGAGGGCTGTGCCGGTAGACTGCTCCATTTCAGGATGGGTGGAGCAGGGTGGGACACTACCTGCTGGGGTGGGGGTGGGGGCACTAGACCACCAGGGAATAACTAAAAATAAAAAACTAGACAACCAGGGCATAAAGTAATTTTACTATATGGGGGATAGGGATGAGGGGTTACATCTCTGTCTGACTAGCTGTTGCTTCTGGATACGGGCATGCGATTGGGTGGTGGGAAGGGACTGCTAACCATCAAGGTTAGTTTCTGTTTATATGCAGGTCAGGCTGACATGTGAGCAGGTGGGGGGAGGGACCGCTAGCCACCAGGGTTGATTTTTTTAAACACCGGTTGGGCTGGCTGGTGATCAGGTGTGGGGAGGGACTGCTAGCCACCATTTTTGTTGTTGATTTTTTTAACACAGTTGAAGCTGGTTGGTGATTGGGTGGAGGGAGGGACCGCTATCCACCATTGTTGTTTCTATTAAATACAGGTCTGGCTGGCATGTGATCGGGTCTGGGGAGGGACTGATAGCCACCAGGAATTAATATTATTTATTTTGGCAATTGTGGGGGTGCAAGGCAGGTGGAATTTCCACGAACATTTGGAAATAGATTTCTGAACTTCCGCAGAAGCAAAAGTCAGACTTTCACTTAAATTCCACCTGTTTTTTCCACACACCTCTACCACTAGTAGACCAGGATAGTCATCTGATTGGATGTCTGCCTGTGTCCTCTGATCTGTCCCCCCATGCACTAGGGCACCAGGGGATGAGGCCACAGACAGTCACCCTGTGGTGTTCGGTGACTATGGTATGCCGAGGCCCGCATGCCTGTCTGTGGGTGCAGAGCCGCATGGGCTGTGTACGTACTTCTCACCCATACCTTGCCCCCAGTAATGCATAGCCTTCATGGTTATTTGCTGTTAGTTTGATATAGAAGTGAGCAGTGAACCTCTAACTACTGAAGTAGAACTGCACTTCCGTGATGAATCAAAATATTCTTCTTGCAGTCACTAGCAATCAGAGGGTTGAAACTAGCATCCATTAGCAATGTCCATTTGGGAGAAAAATAATTCTGTCTTAGGAGACAAGTTCAATCTGTTATAGACACACATGCTTCTTTCTGAACTTCATGTCCAGACATGTTACTTCTGTTGTAAAATGTCAGGGTAAAAATATCACATGAACATCAGAGACTGGTGCATGTTCCACACTGTATTGAATGCAGCGTTGTTAAGGGAAGTCTCACAGGAAAAAGGTCACTGTTGTCTTTTATTTCTGTAATAGGGACTCTTGGGGGCTGTACTTATGTATATTCTGTTCAGCTGGTATAATATGTCCTTACACTGAACCTTTTATATTTATAAATAGCTATACTGAAAATATGGGTGTAAGTTGAGAATAAGTAGTTGCAGAACGTTATGTTTAAATTAGTTTAGTTCATTCATTTTTTAAACAAGTGTTAAGAACATATTTGTCAAATACCTAACGTGATGGACATCTATTAATGCTTTAGGGGGACAGCAGTGAGATGTCCACAATGAGTGGTAATATGGGTGCCAGGGGTAACTCATTGAAACTGGTTTGGGGGGGGGGGTCAAGAAGAATGCCAGGAAGAAATTTATTACAGAAAGAGTGGTGATCAACTGAAATAAACTTCCAGAGTAGGACATTGGGGCTGAGAGAATGGAAGGGTTCAAAAGTAGATGAAACCTACATATGGGTTACTGTATATGAGGGAAGTAAGAAGTACTAACAAGGATAGAGTCCTAAACCTAGACAGGCTTGGGCAGCCTGGATGGGCTGGTAGGCCTCTACAGATTTATGGAAGGTACAGTGTACACTTCTTGCGTACGATATTCAAATGTTTGTGCAGGCACTCACTGGTGTTTGCCCTCACAAACTGAGCTTTGATATGGAGCCCAGTATTTAAAAGGGTCAGCTGCATGGGCAAACAGGGTTAGCACCCACGCAAACAACAGTGCATGGGGGGGGTTGGAAACAGAAGAGCAGGAACGGGAATATCTGCCCAAATCAATATTCAGTGGATTTCTGCTGTGCAAAAGAGTTTAGTGTGGTCCTTTTGCACTGCTCAAATACCACTAATCAAAACCTCCTCTTATTCCATGCCACCACAGCAGCTGCCAGGAGTAATCAAGCCAATGAGCACGCCAAAAAGTGAGGGAGCATATCCACCTCCCGTGGCCTGGTGAACCCCCGACCGGCAGCCTGGCAGAGAAAGCATACCTACCTAGTGCATAGCTGTCCCCCTATCCCTGTGATCATTGACCTGTCAGCATCATTACCCATCCCCTCGTGCCCAGTGGTTCACCCCCACTGTCTACTTCCCAGCCAGTAGTAGCAGACAGATCCCCCTGGTGCCCAGTGTGCCCTCTCCAATGTCTAGCCACAGTATATTACAGAACTGCCCTGTGGCTAGTGGACCCCCTAGTGCCCAGTGTGCCCCCTCCACTGGCCAGTCACAGCACATTACAGAACTGCCCTGTGGCTAGTGGACCCACTAGTGCCCAGTGTGCCCCCTCCACTGGACAGCCACAGTATATTACAGAACTGCCCTGTGGCTAGTGGACCCCCCTTCCTCGGATTGCCAGCCCGTACATAAATCAACACCACAGTCATGGTGGCTAGTGTTCCACCTCCATAGGGATCACTGGCCCTGAAGCACGACTACACCACCTGCCTGGTGGCCAGTGTCCGCACCCATTGCCAGCCCACAATGGTGACACACCTACTGCCATGGTGGCTAGTGTCCCTCCCCCTGATCACCAGCCCAGAGATAAGAGGATGGCACGTGTGGTGCTAATCCATTAGTGTGAGCCCAGAGATGAACCTAGGAACTACAGACCAGTGAGCCTTACAGCCATTGTGGGAAAGCTAATGGAGAATACACTCAAGGCAAGGTTGGTGTGTTTTCTGGAGAAGAATGACATACAGAAAGACAGGCAACATTTGTTTGTATCTGGGCGATCATGTCAGACCAACCATGCTGACTTTTCTGTCTGGGTGACAAGGCCACTGGATCAGGACTGTGCAGTTGATGTCCTATTCCTGGTCTTGAATAAGGCGTTTGAATCCATGTCACACAGAAGGTTGAACAGCAAGTTAAGTAGCCTGGCATCAGTGTGGAAGCTAGTCGGGTGTATAAAGAACTGGTTGCAGGGCAGGAAGCAGAGGGCGGTAGTTGGGGGAGAGCTCTCAGCACCCAGGGCAGTAACCAGTGGGGTACCACAGGGGTCGGTGCTAGGACCAGTCCTATTTAACATTTTTATAGCAGACATAGCAACAGGATTAAAGAACAAGATCAACCTCTTTGCAGAGGACACTAAGATCTGTGTGGAGCTGGATACTGAGGAAGGGGGTAGGGTACTGCAAGAGGGTTTGAAGACACTTGAGTGTTGGTCAGCCACATGGCAGCTGGGGTTAGTGCCAAAAAATGCAAAGTCTTGCATCTGGGGGGCTAAAAACCCAAAGAACAGCTACTGGTTGGGGGAGGGGGAGTGCAGTTGGCCACTTCAGATGAGGAGAAAGATTTGGGAGTGCTGGTGACGGGGGACATGCAACACAGCACAGTGCAAGAAGACAGCTGCAAAGGTGAACGTAATGCTGGGATGCATCACCAGGGGAATCACCTCGAGGAGGGAGGAAGTCATGCTGCCCCTGTACAGGTCCCTGGTGAAGCTGCACTTGAAGTACAGTCTGCAGTTTTGGTGCCCATGTCTGAGAAGGGACATCAAATTATTTAAGGGTGTCCAGTGTAGGGCAACAAAGATGATCCTGGGGATGGGGGACAAGACATTCGAGGAGAAATTGAGGGAGCTCAACATGTACAACCTAGAAGATAGAAAGGAGAGAGGGGATATGATTAAGACATTCAAGTACCTGAAAGGCATAAACAGAGTAAATTCAGCTGGCTTGTTTAAGTTAAAAGGGGGAAGGTATACCAGGGGACACAGCCTGAAATTAAAGGGAGGGAGGGAGGTTCAAGAGAGAGATGAGGTGGCACTATTTCACAGAGAGAGTGGTAGCAGGTTGGAATGTGCTGCCAGAGGAAGTAGTGGCACTGCAAATGGTGGGCAGCTTTAAGAGAGGGTGGGATAGGGCAAAAGGGAGGGTCAAAACTGTGGAGAGGGTGGGGGAGAGAGGTCGGAAGTGGGGGGCACTAAGTTAGAAGGGGAAGTTAGGGGAAGGAGGGCAGCTGCAGTTTAACAAGACAGCATACTGCACACTCGAGAAGACTAGATAGACTGAATGGCATGTATCAGTTGGCAATATCATATGTTCGCTCGTAATGAGAACGTCACCACGCCCTGGGGGCTAGCAGTCCTCCTCCACTGTAAAAAGTGGAGGGCAGTGCCAGTTGCCGCCAGGTCCCATGGCACCGAATGCCAGATAAGGAGATGGGAGGTGGATGGGTGAGTGGTCTATGCTGCAGTTGGGAGGGAAGACCCTAGATGAAAGGGACTCTGGTGGGGCTGTGGTTACGTGCATGAGGGTTATGGGTTGTAAAGGAGGATTGTGCCTGTTGCAAAGTGCCACTCACCTAATCCCAGGTACACCACTTGACAGCTTAATTTCACAGCAGGGCACATGTGTGAGTGTACGGGTCTGGGGATGGGTTATGGGGAAGTTGGGACCATTCTGCAGGGCATCCTTACAGTTGGATGGGATTGGAGTCAAACCGCCATGGCGAGGAGACCAGTAACTACCAAGGGTATGATGATGTTCTTCTTTTATGCTGGCAATTAGAGGGAGGAGAAAACACTAAACATTGGTGGGATGGTGTTGATTTGCTTATGTTCCAGCAATCCGTTGGTGGTGGGGGAATGCTAGCCACCAGAGTAGTGCTGTTGTTTTGTGTATGGGCTGGCAACTGTGGCAAGGGGGTACCACTAAGCACCAGGGAGGTACTGACTTGTAGTCAGGCTTGTGATTGGAGGGAGGGGGGTTAACTAGCCACCATGGAAGTACGTACTTTTAATTTGGCTGGTGATCAGATGAGGGTGGAACACCAGTCACCAGGGAGTCACTTACTTGTACTCAGGGTGATGATCAGAAGGAGGGGGGAACCAGTAGGCAAGAGGGATGGATGTTTTTTGTTATGACTGGAGAGCAATCAAAGGGAGGGGGGCCACTAGCCACCAGAGAGGTTCTTACTTTTAATTGGGCTGGCGATCAGACGGGGGGCAATAGCTACCACGAAGGTTCTTATTTGTTTCTTATGGGCCACCAATCAGTGGGTGGCGAGAACACTAGACACCATGAATGTCATACAAATTTGGGGGCTGGACATTTGTTGGGGGGGCTGAGGCACACTAACGTGCTGTGCGTCCCATGCAAATGAGCCCATAACGGGCGTGCGTATGGCTCCTTCGCCCCTTGCCTGCCCAATGGGCTCATTTGTGTGGGCCTTTGAAAGCTGCAGATAGCGCTCTGGCACTATCCATCCCTGAGACACACTCCAGGATCTATGTCTGGGCAGTGCTACCTGACTTAGCACTGTGCCAGCATGGCTCTATATTCAGTCAGACAGCTCCTGTACCTTATCCAACTGACTATATCCTCCACGGACCCAGGGGAATTGTAAAGCGAAGTGCAAAACTTTGCAGTCTACTTTGTGCCTTTCTGAATATCAGGCCCTGGTTCCCACAGCTCAGTAAGGATAATGACGTGATAGAGAAGGTATGGTGCAGAGGATATGGTACAGATACAGTACAGGCCAGGTTGTGTGATGGCTTGGAGAACAGAGGCTTTGAGGACTGATGGGCAGAGCCAAGGCTGTTTTCCATGGAAAGAAGAAGTTTAAGGAGAGACATGGTTACAGCATTCAAGTATCCAAAGGGGAACACACCATCAGACCAAGTGCAGGTCTTCATGATGCTCAAGGATGAAAGCAGAAGGGGAAGTTCAATGTTAGTGAAAGATGGATGATTTAAGTGAAATGCCTGGAACAACTTCAGAGAATAAGTGGCGAACACTCAGAACACAATATCACAGCAAGTGGTATCAGCTGATACTGTAAATTCCTTCTAGTTTAGACTATTTTCAGAAACCACCAATGCTGAAGGGTATCTGATAAAATACAAAAAAAGTACCTTGGACAGTGGAGGCCAAATGACCTGTTTGTCTTTGCAGAATTGGGCTGGATCTGTTTTTGTGCTACAAAGTGGCTTTGCTCGATGAACTTGCATTGTATAGTCTGGAACAACATTCAAGTCTTCCCCCAAAATTGCTCTGAGCAGTGATCACACTAACTTCTGCTTGCACTAACTGGTGCTTGCACTAACTTGTGATTGCACTAACTGGTGCTTGCACTAATATGTGCTTGCATCTCCTCCTGAGTATATGCTTTACACAAATACTCAAGGAGTGGCTAGACAGACAAAGGGCAGAATTAAACATGAGGGCGGAAGACAGGGAGGACCAGGAAAAAAAGAACACCCAGGTAGGGGGTAGGCATAGGGCAACTAAACAGGGGAGGGAAGTCACATCCTGGACAGCAATGTGTACCAATGCCTAGAGACTTAGTAACAAGATGGAGAACCTAGAGGAAACCATGGCACAGTCGGACCTGGATATTGTGGCCATCACAGAGACCTGGTGTAGCAATAACCACAGCTGGGAGATGGCCATACCAGGCTACAATCTATTCAGAAGGGACAGGACAGGCAGGAAGGGGGGAGGGAGGAGTAGTGCTTTATGTGAAAGATAACAGAAAGGCCACAGAGATTCAAGGGGAACAATGGGGGATTCTCTGGTTAAGCTTGATAGAAAAACAGGGTCAGCCATCTGCGCAGGGGTAATTTACAGACCACCAGCTCCGGGGAAGGAGGCAGATAGGGAGATGATGATGGCTATCCAAAGGATGGCACACAAGGGGGAGGAAGTGCTCATGGGTAACTTTAATATTCCAGATGTGGACTGGAGCCTACCAGTAGCTGCATCAGCCTGGAGCAAGTTTATCCTGGGATCCTTTCAGGGAGCCTTCCTTAAACAACTGGTCATGGAACCAATATGGTAGGGGGCACTACTGGACCTGGTGCTAACAAACAGAGACAGTGTAATGAGGATCACAATGGGGGAACACCTTGGAAACAGTGACCGGTCAGTGTGGTTTGGCATAACTGAAAGGACAGAAAGCCACACAAAAAATGAGAATCCTTGACTTTAGGAGGGAAGATTTTGGGAAAATGGGGACATGCTTGGAAGAGGCACTAACTGGAATAGGAAGCAAATTAGGGGCAGAGGTACAGTGGGTAGTATTCAAAACAGGGATAACAAGGACCACACAAGCATTTGTAAATCAGGTTAGCTAGAGGAAAAGGAAGAGGAGACCATTATGGTATTCCAAGGAGGAAGCAGAAAAAGTGAAAGCCAACAAAATCTTATTCAAGCAGTAAGAGAAGCCAAAGCACAAACAGAAGAGTACATTGTGAAATCCGTGCTTAGAAGGGACAAACCTTTTACAGGCACATAATGGAAAAAAAGGAAGGCTAAGGGAGGGATAGTGAAGTTGAAAGGGGAGGTTGTAGGTAGAGTGAAAGATGACAACAGTAAAGCAGACATACTTAACAGATATTTCTGCTCAGTCTTTACAGAGGAGGGGCGGGTAATGGACCAGAAGGGAGTAGAATGGGTAGGAAGGACACGGAAATGGATACAAGTTCTTTTCCACAGGAAAGGGTCCTAAAGGAACTTAAATGAATAAGAGTCAATAAGGCTATGGGGCCAGATGGGGTATGTCCCAGGGTGCTGAGGGGAGCAAAGAGAGGTGGTGAATAAACATCTGGAAACCCTATTTAACTGGTCACTGGAAACAGGTGAGATACCCAAAAACTGGAGGACAGCTAATGTTGTCCCCCTATGCAAAAGCGGGAACAGAGAGGAAGTGGGGAAACTACAGACCAGTCAGCCTGATCTCAGTAGTGGGAAACATCATGGAAACACTACTGAAGGAAAGAATAGTGAAACACCTGGTTGCCAACAATCTATAGGACACAAGGTAACATGATTTTACCCGAGGGAGGTCATGCCAGACTAACCTCATTTAATTTTTCGACTGGGTGACAAGGGAGGTAGATGGGGGGCAGTGGGCGTGGCCTACCTGGATTTTAGTTGAGGCATTTGACACTGTGCTGCATCGAAGGTTGCTAAACAAGCTGAGGAGGATGGGAGATGGTAGGACAGTGGAGCAGTGGGTGGGGAACTTGCTGGATGGCTGGATATAGAGAGTGGTGGCAAATGGCTGCCACTCCACAGAGGGAAGAGCGACCAGCGGGGTGCCACAGGGATCAGTGCTTGGTCCAGTCATCTTCAACATCTTTATAAGTGACATAACAGAAGACCTAGAAGGGAGAATTTCCCTGTTCACTGATGACACAAAGCTTTGCAACAGGGTGCACATGTCAGAAGGTGTGAATAGAGGAAGAGAGCTCTGCAGAAACTTGACTGGTCAAAGGAGTGGCAGTTAAGATTTAACACAGATAAATGCAAAATAATGCACATGGGGCACAAAAACCCAGGAACAACAAATCAGCCTGGGGGAAGGGGCTAAAACATATTTCAAGTAGGAAAGGGACCTAGTGGTTATTATCTCTGATGACCTCAAGGTAGAGATTTAGTGCTGAAAGGCAGCAAGAAGATCAAACAGGATGCTTGGTTGCATAGGCAGGAGTATCACCAGTAGGAAAAGGGAGGTCATAATTCCACTATATAGATATGGTGAATTGATATACAGAAGCACTAATAAAACATTTTTGGCCAAGCTGGATAAAGCTTATTTCCGAGTGGCAAGATATGTATTAAAGGGGAACTATCGTACTCATCATTGTTTATTGTTGAATAAATTAAATTGACTGTCTTTGGATACAAATTGTATATGTCATTGGTTAATTTTAATTCATAAAATGAAATATTTTTGTTTAAATCATCCAATTTCACTACTACTGTTTCTAATGAAACAACATTCTAAAAGGTTATTAACTAGATCAGTTCACTTAAATAAGATCATAGGAAAATCATGAAACAAATGTGGGGATAGGACTTTAATTCATCAAGCTGCTAGTTTTTGGAATTTTTTTCTTGTAGATGTAAGGGAAATTACAAATCATTCTACATTTGTTCATTTTATAAAGGAATTGAATACCCGTGTTTGTAATTGCTGATTATTCCTCTCAATGTACTGTTGAATTAGGTACGATTGTTGCCTTTATATAAAGACAAAGGAAGTATTTTTATATTTTGTAACACTAGAAATATTTATATTAATGTGTTTGTCTGTGTGTTAATATGGAACCTTGTTGTATGTATTTAGATAGGGATTGCACAGGTCTGTCTTGTAAACTGGACTTCTGTCCAAGTGACATGTATTACCTGTATAAAAATAACATTTTACCTACCTACCTACCTACACTATACAAGACACTAGTGAAGCCACATCTCAAGTAGTGTCCAATTCTGGAGGCCTTACCTAAATAAGGACATAGACAGGGTGGAGGCAGTTCAGAGGAAGGCAACCAAGATGGTGCAATGATTACATCACAGAGCCTATGAAAACAGGCTGAAGGACTTGAATATGTACTCCCTGGAGGAGAGGAGAGAGGAGGGATATGATTGAGACATATAAATACCTCACAGGGAGGAACAAGATACAGGAAAGCAAACTTTCATAGAAAAAGATGTTCAAGGACTAGGGGACATGAGATGAAACTGGAGGGAGAGAAGTTCAGAGGGAACATGAGAAAGAATTTCTTCATGGACAGGGTGGTGGAAAAATCGAACACCCTGCTGGAGGAGGTGATGGGGGCTGAAGTGATTACTGGATTTAAGAATGCGTGGGATAGGCATCAAGGGATCCTGGTAGTCAGAGGAAGGGGACAACCTAGTTCTAGAAAAGCTGGAAGAAACGAGGTACATGCACACATGGGTAGACTAGGTGGGCTGTAGGACCTTACCTGCTGTCAGCATCTATGTATCTATGTATCCAAAAGCACCAAAATGCCCTTGGTGGTCACAGGACTGTCTCAACTGTTGCTGTGACAACCAGTGCTCTAAATACTTTTTGGCCAAGGTCAGACACTCTTACCTTCTGCTCTGCCAACCAGTACATTTGGCACGTCAGCACCAGATCCTGTCCCCCAGACCCCAAGATCCAGTCTTTTAAATAATACTAACCTCTTGTACAGCTACTGTTAGACCTTCAGAATCCACTGTGTGCTCACACACAGTCACTGTGTGTCCCTCGAGGGTTTGTTCAACACTGCTATCTGCTACGACCACTAAGGTCATTGCTGTCCATCAAATAGTATCCATGTCTCACAAAATAGAAACAATAAAGGATTATATTAAGACAGTGGACCTCTTCAATGAAAGCCAGCTTCAGTGTTCTGCTATGCAGAAATGGTCTCTGTCCTGCACCGCTCAACCATTCATGTGCTATCTGTCTCACACGTCAGAACACTAAGAGTACTCTTATCTCAATTCAAAGCTGTTTCTGCAGGAACTTTATGATTACACTCTGTCATTCTGTCAGCAGCCTGCTGCAAAAGTGAGTGGAGGAACTTTGCTGGTCAACAAAAGCTAGGTCTTATTTTCTGTTGTTTTATTTTCAACCTGTGCTATGTTTGAATGCATCTACACCTCTCACAGTAATCTTACCAATAAATGCTCAATCAGTCTGCTGTGTTAAGCTGCACATCCTGGGCTGTAATAAAAAGTGTTTATATCCCCACCTACAAGATCCCAGGGTAACACAACCCCCCCTTGTGTTACACTTTATTGTAAGGCTAAATAGCCATCAACAATTAAAATTTATTACACAGTATTGAAACACATTTCTATTACACAAGGATAAAGAAAGAGCAGTAAAAAGTAGCATGTGATATGACATAAAGTGTCAGCAATACATTAATTCATCAGTGGCAGAGAATACTATTATTCTTCCAATAATATTATGACAGTTATAACTTACTGTTTACATCCTCTACAGTTGTACAGTTTTTCATTTACAAGTGAAATTTGTTTTTCCTTGTATATTGCACAGAAAAATGCTGCCATTCCTAGAATCACTGATTCATCGGCAGTAGGAAGGAGGATAACAGGAAGCATCTCTTCATATTTCTACAGGACATGGACTAGACTTTCTTTACCTCCTTCTTTACATTTACAGGTTTCCAATTCTTTTGCTAGTTTATTATGTCTAACATATAAGGCATTGCTTGGGAATCTTTCAAATTTGTATTTTAAAAGGTCCTACGTAATTCTGGATCTGTAAGGGTGTTTAGGGATGACGTATAACAAAACTGTAATTAAGCTGTGTGAACCATTTTGAATAATGAGTCTTCTGAATGCCTTTTAGATCTATATTATGTAAGCCCCCCCTTAAAGCAAGGGCTTATGCTCCCAATTTAGGCATCCTTTTCCTGCATCACAAAGCAGGAGAAAACATTGATGTCCTAGTACACATAAGGACTAATGATCTCGCCAGCCGGTCAGTTGTGGAGACCAAGGAACACCTGACTAGGCTGGGTGACAAACTATCATCTATTTCGTCCGGCATCTCCTTCTCTGAGATCCTGCCAGTCTGGGAGAGGGGTGCAGATGGACGTAAGGTCAGAGAAGGGGAGATAGGGGAGCTAAACACGTGGCTCAAGGGCTGGTGCCAGGAAAAAGGACACAGATTTGTAGGGAACTGGCAACAGTTCTGGGAGCAAAAGTTTTTTAAATTTGTTGGACTGCATCTGACTAAAGAGGGAGTCAGTGCATTGGGGCAGAAGTTTGATGTCTTTGCAGAATATTTAAACTAGCAAATGGGGAGAGGTGCAGCACCCACTCACGTCCGAATGGGAAGAACACCCTCCCCTCAGCTAGTGGTCAAACAGGAATTCAGCACGCTTACTGCTCACTTGCATCACCAGGTAAGAAAAAGGTTTGTCTCCCATACGACACACAGGGTAATGCCAAACTTCACCCAACAACTAACACACCAAAATCTGGCCAATGGAAAATCATGTACACAAATGCTCACAGCCTGGGAAATAAGATCCCAGACCTGCAGACAATAATGTCAGAGGCTAAACTGGACATAGTAGCAATTAGTGAGACGTGGTTTACCAGTAACCACACTTAGGAGACTTCAGTACCTGGCTATGTATTGTTCAGAAGAAACCGAGGTGCAAAAGGGGGAGGAGTGGCCCTGTATGTTAATGAAAATATCAAAGCTACAGAAATTCAGAATACACATAAGGAGCCAGAAGAACTGTGGGTCACCCTGGAAACAGGAAATGGGACAGCCATAAGAACTGGGGTTGTCTACTGGCCCCCAGACCAGGGGGAGGACATAGACACATTACTGTTAGAAGATATACAAAACATGACAGCTAAAGGGGAGGTTCTGATAATGGGAGACTTCAACATGCCGGATACAGATTGGTCAATACCAGCAGGAACATCTGCCAGAACTAGACTAATAGTGGATTCCTGCAGGGGAGGGCCTCAAACAACTGGTACAGCAACCCACAAGAGACAGGGCTATCCTAGATCTAGTACTGACTAACAAAGAAGGGATCACAGATCTCCAGGTAGAAGGTCACCTGGGGCCAGTGACCATCACATGGTATGGTTCAATTTGGCTACTACATCTAAATCATCCCATTCCAAGGCAAAAATATGGGACTTCAGAGGAGCTGACTTTGATAAGATGGCCAACAGAGTTGTTGAAATTTGGCAAAAAGAAACACAGGTGAGGGGTACAGGCAAAGTGGGAAGCATTAAGGATGCAATACTTGAAGCAACATCCCATTGTGTTAGACAGAAAAGGAAGTGCAAAGAAGAAGGAAACCACTTTGGTTCTCAAATACAGTAGCGGAAAGGTCAGAGCCAAAGGCTGGCCTTCAGGAAATATAAGGGGACACAGCGGGATGAAGATAGGAGGCATACCAAACTGCCCTAAGGGAAGCAGGTAAGGCAGTAAGGCAGGCAAAGTCCCAAACTGAGGAAACACTAGCACGAACAGTAAAAGAAGGTGACAAGACTTTCTATAGATACATTAGTGAAAGGAGAAAGTCCAGAGGGGTATTGCTAAGTTTAATGGAGAAAAGGGAGCATGTGAGGAGGAGGACCCTGTAAGGCATCTATCCTAAATAGATACTTTTGCTCAGTATTTACTGAAGAGAAGGTAGGGCAGGGCCCACAGCTCAGCATCATGGACACAGGGGGAGGAGGTGGCACTACTCCCTTCCAAAAAGGAAGGGTCCTACAAGAGCTTGCTAAGCTCAGGGTGGATAAGGCAATGGGACCTGATGGCATACATCCCAGGGTACTTAGGAGCTAAAGGAGGAACTAGCAGAGCCATTAGCAGAATTGTTTAGTGAGTCTCTGAGCACAGGAGAGGTCCCAGAAGACTGGAGAAGGGCTCATGTGATCCCGCTCCACAAGAGTGGTAGCAGGGAGGAGGCAGGGAACTACAGACCGTCAGTCTTACCTCAGTAGTGGGCAAGATTATGGAGGCACTCCTTAAGGAAAGGATAGTGCAACACCTGGAATCCATAGGGGCACAGGATCCAAGACAGCATGGGTTTACAAAGGAAGGTCCTGTCAAACTAATCTCATAGATTTCTTTGACTGGGTAACCAGAGTGGTGGACCAAAGGGGAGCAGTTGATGTCGCCTACCTTGACTTCAGCAAAGCTTTTGACACTGTTCCACATAGAAGATTGATAAATAAGTTAGGTAGGCTCGGGGTGGGTCAGAAGTTGGTCAACTGGGTGGCAAACTGGTTGACGGGCAGAAAACAGAGAGTGGTGGTACATGGTATACAATCAGAAGAGATGCAAGTCACAAGTGGGGTACCTCAGGGATCAGTCCTGGGGCCAGTCCTCTTCAACATCTTCATTAGTGACCTTGCAGATGGACTAGAGGGTAAGGCTTGTCTGTTTGCAGATGACACCAAGATCTGCAACAGAGTAGATGATCCAGATGGGGTGGGCAGAATGAGAAGAGATCTGGATAAACTAGCAGAATGGTCAGAAGAGTGGCAACTGGGATTTAATGCAAAGAAGTGCAAAATCAATCACATAGGGAAGAGAAACCTGAAGCCACCTATAGGCTGGGAGGGTTGCTAGCAGTCACAAAGGAAGAAAGAGCTTGGGCATCATCATCACTGATGACCTAAAATCATCCAAGCAGACCTCTAAAGCAGTAGGTAAGGCTAGGGGTGTTAGGGTGTATTAAGTAAGGATATCACAAGTCGTAAGAGGTAATAATCCCTCTGTACAAGACATAGGTTAGGCCCCATCTGGAGTACTCGTGCAGTGATTGAGGCCACACCTTCACAAGGGCATTAACCAAATTGAGGCAGTCTAGAGAAGGGCAACAAAATGGTGCAGGGACTGCATCAGAAGACATATGAGGACAGATTAATGGAGCTCAATATGTATACCCTTGAGCAAAGGAGGGAGGGTGATATGATCGAGGCATTCAAACACCTTAAGGACATAAACAAGGTGAAAGAGTCTAACATGTTTAAATATAAGAAAAATAGCAGGACAAGAGGACACAGCATGAGATTAGAGGAGGCCGATTAAGGGGAATGTGAGGAAATTCTTTTCACAGAAAGGGTGGTGGTTGCATGGAATGGCTTACATGAAGAAGTGGTGGCTATGAATACAGTGCAGGGCTTCAAACAGGCATGGGATAGGCATAAGGGAGCAATACAAATGACTATGAATAGATAGGCCACTGACAGAGCAAAGGCCGATGGCACATTTATAAGGTAGAAAAAGAAATGGGCAGACTGGATGGGCCTTGCGGTCCTTATCTGCCGTCAACTTCTATGTTTCTATGTTTCTATATTTTCCCTTTCCTAACCCCCCCTTCCCAGAGCTAGGGAATTCATTAGTGCTCTGGGAGTTAATACCTGCTGGACACTGCAAGGTGGCAGCAGAGGGCATATTTAGGGAGGTATATAAGGCTGGAGACAGGAAGACAGGAAGAGGCCTTTTTCCAGCCCGGGCATTAAGCCTGGGGCTGGAGGGTGTGTCTGGAGCAACAGAGTATATAGTGAGGAAAGGGAGCTTGGCGGTCCAGGTGGGACAGTGGGGGGGTCCCCCCTACGCAGATAGAGATGACTTTTGCAGCAATGTGGTGTTGAGGAGTCAGGAAGGAAGCTCTGTGGCGGAGGATAGTCAGCCAGGTCCTGTGTCATCGGGGTAAGGGAAGTGCAGGTGGCAGTAGGAGACTAGGATTGGCAGGAGCCCTTAGAAATCCTGGAAAGATTTTGCTCAGGTTGCCAAGGCTGTGGGGATGGTGGCAGGGTCCTCACTATAGAAAGGGCAGTGGCAGTTGCTCTTCCCCATACTTGGTGTGGCCTGAGGGCAGTTGGAGCCAGGGGGGCCCTTCACCCACAAAGGGGCCTGCTTGGAGGGGCAGGCAAAGGGGTGCTGGCATTAATGGGCCGGGTTGGTCACAGGTCATAGGAAGGCCTTGGAGGGTGGCCTCTGGTTGGAGCTTACTACAAGCCCAGGACATATTTGATTGGGGTGTGGGCCTGGGTGTGAAACCCCCAAAAAGGTCAGCAGGGAGCAGAAAAAGGACTTTGGCACTGTTTGTAGAGATGGGTTGCTCAGAGGGGTCTGGGTGGTGGCAGGGCCCAGAGTTTCTACCATGGCAGGGCAGCCTGTAGCAGGGGTTTTGGGTACTGGAGCATGGCCGGGTTTGAGGGCTGCTGCACTAGTGGAGAGCAGTACTGAGGAAAGGCTGAGCTGCAAGGAAGGAATCGGTGCCAGACGTTTAGGAGCAATCGCAGGTTTAGATTCCCTGTTGAAGTTGAGAATGAGGGGTTACAGGGCCTGGGTAAAAGGAAAAAATCCTTCTACCCCTTGAGATTTGGGCCAAGGTCCAGGGTCCAGGTGAGGGAAGCAGCATGCTTTACAGCACCAGAGGTAGGGCAGTGACCAGTGCCACAGAGTACAGAGAATGGGTAACTCAGAGTAGAGGAGAGGAAAAAAAAAGAATCAGCTTACCAGCGCCAAAGAGAAAGGAACCTGTGGGTTTCTAAGTAGAGAGGTGCCTTGGGTAAATCATCCAAGTAGGTAGAACTGGAGAAGCCCACTCAGGTTGCCTGTAAATCATTATTGCTGCTCTGAATGTCCAGATTGGATGTTTTGTAAAAATGTTCAGATAACCTCATGGAGCTCCTTTGTCTGTTTCAATGAAGAATTTGATCCCAGCATTCCTGGAATCATTTAGAGTGTAGGAGCTAAATAAAGAGGCTAGTTTGGGAAGAAATTGGTAGTGGATTTTGCCTTATTTAAACTGGAAGGGGGTCAAAATGAAATAGAAACTCCTCCCCCCACCACCTTGTGTGTAATTTATCGCATAACTTTTAATTCCAGAGGAATTTTTTCAGTATGCTGCATTTGGGATTGAGGGTCTCTGGGGATTGAAGAGTCAGGAGGTTGCAGCATAGAGATCCTGGTCCAGTATCAGCATTCGGGGAGACTCCAGATTGTTGGTGGTGAGATTGTGAGGGAACTGGTGAATGATGTCCCCCAAAGGTAGGACTACCATTTTGCTATCTTATGTTAAGGGTACACTGGATCAAATGTCAGAGCCTGATGTAGCCCTTCTCTAGTGCCCTCTGGAACAACTGCAATGAACATGTATGCCCCTAGACGAGGGGGCTGGGGCAGGATTACAATTATTCCATTTGATGTTAATTCTTGTAGAGATATACTTCTTGTACTTATTACTGTGTCCTTTCTTTTAACCAGGAGAGACACACAAAGCTGAAAGCTTGTTTACAAGTGTGACCTGTGAGCACAAGGAAGTTAAGTGATTTGCTCAGGATCACACAGTATGCAAGTGAGGACTGTGGGATTCAAACCCAGGTCTCCATGTTTGCAGCTAAGAGAATTAAACCACTGCGCTATACTGCCTCATGTCCTTGTCTACGTATTTCAGTAAGCTCTGTAGCTTTTATTCTCCTAACAATTAAACCACTCACAAATACCAATAATTGTCTTTTAGCCTAAGTCTAACCACCTTTTCTTTTCTATCAGACAATGGTAGGTTAAACTACCATGTGGTAGTTTTGTCAGTCTCAGCCTAAAGTTGATTTTTCTACTATGGAATAGTGCATTCATGTTAGTGATCCCCACTTCTGACCTAAGTTCCAAACTCATCACTCTTCTCAGGGGTTTAAAAATAGGGATGGTTAACTTCTCTTGTCTTTTGCTTTCCCAAATGTCATCTCCTTGCAGGAGCTGAGCCTGAAGTTTAGCTTATATTGCCTGCATTAATGGATAAATAGATCGCCCTCTAAATCGGTTATTGAATCTCTCCAGCCTCTAATTGTTTTCTTGATTTTATCCAATGTGACCACTATGTGTTTATTCTATAAGCCATTTGTCTGAAAAACCATATCTAGATATACATAGCTAGGAAACAATTCTAGTTTTGGGGTTCCTAAACACCAAGATCCTATTACTCTTTTTTTGTTCTTTTTAGTAAATATTACTATATATTTGTTTTTTGTAGGTTCACCTTTAATTTCAGTTCCTCTGATCTAACTTGCAGTAGATAAGTTTATTTTGTAGGTCTTTTTTGTTAGAAACAACAAGGCAAGATCATCCACATATGTTAATACAGCACATGGTAGTTGGTCTACCTTTGGTGCATCAGAAGGATGAACATTTGATTCTTCCAACACACTATTTGCATAAAGTAAAAACAGGGTGGGCGCTAGCATGCAGTTCACAAAGGTGTGGAATTGTGTGGAATGCTGCACACTGAGGCGCATGAGTTACTGCTGGGGAGACCCTGCTGTAACCAGTGTGCACCCCCACAGATGGCACTCGCCAGCCCATCGCTCCCACTGCATCGGACTGAATAAGTTCGGATTGCCTGATACCAGCACAGAATTGTCTGGATGGGAGATCGGAGGGAGGGAGTCCAGCTCAGGATATGGACCCAACAGGATGGCAGGATAGAAACATAGAAACATAGAAGTTGACGGCAGATAAGGAATGCAAGGCCCATCCAGTCTGCTCATTTCTTTTTCTACCTTATGAATGTGCCATTGGCCTTTGCACTGTCAATGGCCTATCTCTTCATACTCATCCGTATTGCTCCCTTATGCCTATCCCATGCTGTTTAAAGCTCAGCACTGTATTTGTGTCCACCACTTCCTGAGGTAGGCAGTTCCATGCATCCACCACCCTTTCTGTAAAAAAGAACTTCCTCACATTACCCCTTAATCGGCTTCCCTCTAATCTCATGCTGTCTCCTCTTGTCCTGCTATTTTTCTTATATTGAAACATATTCGACTCTTTCACCTTGCTAATGCCCTTTTGGTGTTTGAATGTTTCAATCATATCACCTCTCTCCCTCCTTTGCTATAGGGTATACATATTGAGCTCCGTTAATTTGTCCTCATATGTTTTCTGATACATTACCTGCACCATTTTAGTTATCCTTTTCCTGACTGCCTCAATTTGGTTAATGTCCTTGTGAAGGTATGACCTGTAGCACTGCACACAGTACTCCAGATGGGGCCTAACCAGTGTCTTGTAAACAGGGATTATTACCTCCTCCTTACATAGAAACATAGAAACATAGAATTTGATGGCAGATAAGGACCGCTTGGCCCACCCAGTCTGCCCATTTCCCTACCTACTGGATAAGCTTCAGATCCTAGTTAACCAGCAGCCTACTTCTTCCTACTCCCACCCCCTAAATTTGCCTTATGACTATCCATGCATGCTTGGTTCACCACTGATTTTGACTCCACAACCTCCTCTGGAAGGCCATTCCATCCACGCCCCTCCTGTGAAAAAATACTTCCTTAAATTACCTCTGAGCCGCTCCCCTCTATCTTCAAATTGTGCCTCTTGTTCTTGCACACCTCTTTTTTGAAAGATGCTACCCTCTTGGACTTTGTTGATTCCTTGAGGTACTTGAAAGTTTCTATCATGTCCCCTCTCCTCCTTTCCTTGAGGCTATACATATTAAGCTCCTTTTGTCTCTCTTCATATGTCTTCTGGTGCAGACCCTGCACCATTTTATTTGCCCTCCTCTGGACAGCTTTCATCCTGTCTATGTCTTTGCAGAGATTGGGTATCCAGAACTGCACACAGTACTCCAGATGGGGTCTCACCAGCTGTCTGTACAGAGGGATAATAACTTCCTGTTTTCTACTGGTGATGCCTCACTCTAAGCATCCTAGTATACCCCCAGCCCTCCTTGCTGCCCTCTCACACTGCTTGCCCATCTTAAGGTCATCTGATATGACTACCCCCAGGTCCCTTTCCATTTTTGTTCTTGTTAGTATCTCACCCCCCATTGTGTACTCTTCCCCTGGGTTTTTGTTTTCCAAGTGCATTACCTTGCACTTCTTAGCACTGAATCTAAGCTGCCATACATTTGACCATTCCTCTAACCTTGCCAAGTCCCTTCTCATCATTTCCACCCCACCCTGTGCATCAACTCTGTTGCAGATCTTCGTGTCATCTGCAAAGAGACATACTTTTCCTTCCAGTCCTCCTGCAATGTTGCTTATAAAGACATTGAAGAGGACCGGTCCTAATACTGAACCCTGCGGTACCCCACTAGTAACCCTCCTTTCTTCTAAGTGGACTCCATTTACTATTACTCTCTGTGTCCTATTCTCCAGCCAATTCTTTACCCAGGCTGTCATCTTGTGACCCACTCCCAGGCTGGCTAACTTGTATATTAATCTTTTGTGTGGGACTGTGTCAAATGCCTTGTTAAAGTCTAGGTAGGCCATGTCCACAGCCCCTCCCTGATCTACTACTTTGGTCACCCAGTCAAAGAAATCTATCAGATTCGTCTGGCATGACCTTCCCACTGTGAATCCATGCTGCCTAGGGTCCTGTGCCCCTCTGGCCTCTAGATACTCGACAATTCTTTCCTTTAGAAGTGATTCCATCATTTTCCTTATCACTGAGGTTAAACTAACAGGTCTATAGTTTCCTGCTTCTGCCTTGGTCCCACTTTTGTGAAGGGGAATCACATCTGCCCTCCTCCAGTCCTCGGGTACCACCCCATCCTCCCATGATTTGTTAAAGAGGGTAGTCAGTGGTGTCACTAGTTCTACCCTTAGTTCTTTTAGAATTCTGGGATGAATCCCATCAGGCCCCATTGCTTTGTCCACCTTCAGTTTTAAGAGTTCTTTCAGAACCCTTACTTCTGTAAATGGGCGGTATCAACTTCTGTATCCAGAGTGTTACTACTGTTTGTTTATGTACCTCCCTCTTCCTTTGTAAATACTGAGCAAACATTTTTGTTTAGTATCTCTGCCTTTCACAGTCTCTCTGCCCACCCTCCCTCCCTTTATTAAGCCTCACTATCCTCCCTTATTCTTCCTTCGCCCCTGATATACCTATAAAGGTTTTATCCCCTTCTTAACTGAGTTGGCTATCTTTTCCTCGGTTTGGGCCTTTGCTGTTCTGACTGCCTTCCCAGCCTCCTTTGCTCTAACTGATAAAGTTCTCTATCCTGCTCCTTCTGCGATTCCTTGTACTTCCTGAATGCTTTCTTTTTCTCTTGAACCTTCACTGCCACTTCCTTTGAGAACCATAGTGGTTTCTTACATCGTCTTGTTTTGTTTATTTGCTTCACACAAAGGCTCGTTACCTCTGTGATGGCAATTTTTATTATTCCCCATTGTTCTTCCACCCATCCTTCATGCCCATTTGCTAGTGCATTCCTTAGGCACTCACCCATTTTGGCAAAGACAGCCCTCCTTAAGTCCAGTACTTTTGTCTTTGTATGGCTTGACTCTATTGCTGTGTTTATTGTGAACCATACTGTTCGATGGTCGCTAGTTCCCAGATGGCTACCACTTCTACATCTGTGATCCTTTCTCCATCTCCATTTGAGAGTATCAAGTCTAATATGCTCCCTCTCAGGTGGGTTCCAATACCTAGTTGTCTAAGGCATGCCCTGTGGAGCATCTAGAATAACTGCACTCTTGAAGTGGCAGCTGCAACTGCTCTCCAGTTAACATCTGGCATATTCAGATCACCCATCAACAATATCTCCCCCTTTTCTGCCATTCTAAGTATACTTTCTATCATTTCTTGTCATTTCCTCCCCTGAGAAGGGGTCTGCTCTAACCCCTGTGCGTGTTGTGATGCCATTGCCTGTCTCCAAATTTACCACAGTGCTTCTTCTCCTCCCTGTTTACCCTTTTGTTCTGTTGCTTTTATTCCTTCCCTTATGTAAAGAACTACTCCTCCTCCTCTTTTACCCTCCCTGTCCCTCCTGAAGGTAGTGTATCCTGGTATGTTTCCGTCCCAGTCATGGTTTTGTGTGTACCATGTTTCTGTGACTGCCATGATATCCAGATGTTCCTCCTCCAACAAGGCCATTTATTCAGGAAGCTTGTTACCTAGACTACGGGCATTGGTACTCATTGCTCTCCATATTTTGATGGCTTTACCTTCTGTTGCAGCATCCCCCACTGACCGTTCTACCTTGGTCTTTTTCTCATTTAGTACCCTGTTTTGTAGGGAGAGGCTGGGATTTTTCTGCTGCTTGTCAGTGCCTCCCCATTTGACTAGTTTAAAAGCTTGCCAATGAAGCATTTAAATCAATTGCTCAAAAGACTTGTTCCCTTCCTGGACAGATGCAGACCATCCTGCCAGTATAGGCTGGTGTCCCTTCAGGTAGAACCCCAGTCCCCAACGAAGCCAAATCCCTGTGCTCCACACCATTTTTTCAACCATTCATTAAACTGCATGGTGCCAATTACCCTCGCCTCACCCATGCCTTTGACAGGCAGCACCTCTGAGAAGGATACTGGTTGTGCTACTTGTCTTAGGCCCCCCCAACTCTGCAATGTCCTCCTGCACTGCTCTAACCTCATGATGAGCCAAGTCATTTGTCCCTAGGTGGACAATTACTTCCAGCTCAGAATCCCTTGCAGCTGTTGTCGTGATCCTGAGGATGCGCTTCCTGTCCCTCCAAGCCATGGCAACAGGCAGGCATCTTACTTCAGTTTTCCCAGCTCCTCCTAGTTCTAGCCCCCTAATAATTGAGTCCCCCCACCAGGAGCTGCTTCCTTTCCTTGTGGTGTCCCCTGCCTCCTTCCTGTGGGCCTCCCTTGTGACAGCTGTCCTCAGCCTCCTTAGTCTCCTCTGTGGGTGCATCCATAGGGGAGCTGTGCTCCCCCAGAATGGTGTATGGAATGTGGAGTGGAACAACTGACTGGGTGTGCCTCCGTTCCACCATCCTCACCCTTCCTGAGCCCACTGTGGTCCAACTGCTGTGTTTTCTTCGCAACCTCTGAGGTAGTGGTGGTGGCTGTGATGCTCCCTGGATGGGGGAGGTTCCCTTCCTACTGTCCAGCTGTCCAGTGTGGCCTGGGGAAAGGTCCCCGTGCTACTATCCAGTGTGGCCTGAAGATGGGCAACTTCCTCCCTCAGGGCAGAGAGTTGTCTGCAAATAGGGCAGCATCTCAGCCTCCAGAAAGACCCCTGGAAGACTGCTGCCCTACAGCAATTACATTGCACTACTCCCCACATTTGTTTTTTTGTTTTGCTTTTTTGTGTGTGATTGGTTTGTAATAAAGAAATATATATTTATAATATACAATGTGTATGCTTATATTGTCAGTGCAGTGTGCTAGAGATGATATGACAGTGACATGCACCTTGCACTCTTAGGAAATGATGTCAGAACCCCAGGTATAAAGGAACTATTTCAGGGGTGGGTGGGTGGGGTGAGGGTGGGAAGGGTTGGCCTAAACTGTGCCCTCACAAAATAATCAGCTAAAAGCTCTGACCCACTGCTGCAATGAGTGCCTTACTGTCAGCAAGATGCCCTACACAACAATTTGATGGAGAAATACCCTGCTAATCAAACAGAGAAAAATCCACACATCCAAGTCAGACACAGGTAAACCTTCCCAGCCCCAAAACAGGCCTGGTGGTTTGTGCTACGAGAGCTGTCAGCCCCAAAATAAGTCAGCTGTGCTTTAAACTCTTCCTGCACTGAAAATCTTAAGAATTGTAACAAACAAACGTAAACCTAGATCCACCACCATCTGTTGCTTGAAAGACTGTCTTTTCCTGTTTCACACTGCAGGTTTTTCTGTGACCACTCCTTAACCCCAGTAACTCTGTTAAAAATAGTTTAACTATCACAAACTCCTACGCACCAGTAAATTATTTAAAAATAGTTTCTGTCCCAAAATCCTAGTAGTCAATCCAGCTACCCACAAGGGACAACCAGAATGCAGTATTCAAACACTTATTAGGTTACTTCCAAGATAAGCAGAGTTTGCAAGTTTCTTTTTCAACTCCTCAGCCAACTGTAATTCATTTAAAAATAGTTTAACTGTCAGCAAATCCTAGTAGACAATCTAGCTACCTCCAAGGACCTACCCAAATGCAGTATTTAAATCCTTCTGAAGTTACTAACAAGATAAACAGAGTTTACAAGCCCCTTCTTGGTTAAACACTAAATAAATGTGAATAAAAAGCAATTACCAAGGGTTGTTAGTTTCACCTCCCGCAGAATGAAAGCAAAAGTGCACGTTTGTTGCAGATATCAAGTGCAATATAGAATTTCTCACACAGCTCGCAGTTGAAGAAAGTAGTGTCCTTCCAGCTCCAGAAAATGTGCTTTGTCTTGTGACTTACGACTTGTGATGCCCCTACTAATACACCCCAACATTCCCCTAGCCTTACTTACTGCTTTAGTGGTCTGCTTGGATGGTTTCAGGTCATCTGTGATGATTAGGACTATTCTACAGAATTAACCACCTGCTCACAAAGGAGGCCAAGATTCAACTAGTTCAAGCTACCTTCCTTTGTTTACTAGATTACGCGGACCTGCTCTACAGCCACTGCACTGCCTCTGCACTGGTTAAGTTGGACACCCTCTACCACAGATCTATCAGGTTCATTACCTTCCACTTTCCACACACCACTGCTTCCTGTACTCATCGTTAGGCTGGACATCCCTTCACTATAGAAGGAATAGAAATGCTGCCCTATGGGCCTTCAGAGCAGTGAACAACAAGCTCCCCTCATATGTCTCAGATTGTATTCCCCGGAGTGTGTTAGGCACCTAAGCTCTAAGGAGATATTCCCTAATTGCCCTCCAAGTTCCAAGGGTCAAAACTCATTTTGGCAAAGCTGCTCTAAGCTTCTCTTTACCCACATTATGGAACAGTTTGCAAAGGAACTTGAAGCTGAGCTGACCTTTTAGCCAGAATATCTTCAAGGTGCTCTATGATTGCTACATGAAAGCACCTTGCAAATGTTTTCCTCACCGCTAGCCCACTAATTCCGCAACTCCCCCTTTCTATCCTGATACTCGCCATGTTTCTACCCCTGGCTCTCACTCTTTCCCTATTAACTCTTCCTGCTACACCCACCCTTCCCTGTCCCTTCCAGCCTGGCTAAAGTCCCACCCCATCCATAGTAGTGTCCCAATTATCTACCCCTTCTCTGTCATTATCATAATAAACAAGTACACAACAGCCATTGTCACTTTCTGTGGTTTTAGCACAATTTTTCCCCCAGTCATCAGTAATATGTCCCTCCTCTTCTTTACCTCTGTAACCTGCCACCCCATACATGGCCTCTTTCCCCTATATGTGTAGTTGCCGGCTGCCTCACTCAAAAGATCTCTGCTTATAACCCTGGTATGCCTATGGTTGATTGTACATCTGCTGACTTCTTAAATTGTAAAATAATGCTATTTTTTTTATTTCAACCTTGTACTCATACTGTATACACGTATATACTTTTTCTTCCTTGTATATTATTGCTTTTTGTATACCTGCTTCTGTACTGTACTTTGATGTATTCATGACCAGGTCCACCTTGCAAATAAGGCTTGCTCAATGGTGCCCACCTGAATAAATAAAGATTTTGATTGATTGATTGATGCACGTCTTTCTCTTCCCGTATGACTGCCAGCAGCTCTCCTCCCAGCCTATAGGTAGCTTCAGGGTTTCTCTTCCCTATGTGCATGATCTTGTACTTCTTTGCATTAAATCCCAGTTGTCACTCTTCTTACCATTTTGCTAGTTTATCCAGATCTCTTCTTATTCTGTCCACCCCATCTGGATCATCTACTCTGTTGCAGATCTTGGCATCATCTGCAAACAGACAAACCTTATCCTACCAGTCCATCTGCAATGTCACTGATGAAGATATTGAATAGGACTGACCCCAGGACTGATCCCTGGGGTACCCCACTTGTGACCTACATCTCTCTGACTGTATACCATTTACCACCACTCCATTTTCTGCCTATCAACCAGTTTGCCAGTCAGATGACCAACTTCTGACCCACCCCGAGTCTACCCAGCATATTAATCAATATTCTATGTGGAACAGTATTGAAAGCTTTGCTGAAGTCAAGGTTGATGACATCAGCTGCTCCCCCTTGGTCCACAACTCTGGTGACCCAGTCAAAGAAATCTATGAGATTAGTTTGACAGGACCTTCCTGTTGTTAACCCATGCTGTCTTGGATCCTGTACTCCTATGGATTCCATGTTTTGTACTATCCTTTCCTTAAGGAGTGCCTCCATAATCTTGCCCACTATTGAGGTAAGGCTGACTGGTTTGTAGTTCCCTGCCTCCTCCCTGCTACCACTCTTGTGAAGAGGGATCACATGAGCCCTTCTCCAGTCTTCTGGGACACCTCCTGTGCTCAGAGACTCACTAAACAGTTCTGATAATGGCTCTGCTAGTTCCACCCTTACCTCCTTTAGTACCCTGGGATGTATGCCATCAGGTCTCATTGCCATGTCCACCCTGAGCTTATTGAGCTCTTGGAGGACCCTTTATTTTGTGAAGGGACTAGTGCACATCTCCCTCCACCCTGTGTCCATGGTGCTGAACTGTGGACACTGCCCTACCTTCTCTTCAGTAAATACTGAGCAGAAGTATCTATTTAGGGTAGATGCTTTTACATGATCTTTTTCCTCACAGTCCTCCTTATCCCGTTTGATCTTAGCAATACCCCCTCTGGACTTTCTCCTTTAACTAATGTATCTGTAGAAAGTCTTGTCACCTTCTTTTATTGTTTGTGTTAGTGTTTCCTTGGTTTGGGCCTTTGCCTGCGTTACTTCTTTCCCTGCTTCCCTTAGGGAAGTTTGGTATGCCTTCCTATCTTCATCCCATTGCATTCCCTTATATTTCCTGAAGGTTAGCCTTTTGGCTCTGACCATTTCTGCTACTGCTTTTGAGAACCAAAGTGGTTTCCTTCTTCTTTTGCACTTCCTTTTCTGTCTAACATAAAGGGATGTTGCTTCAAGTATTGCAACCTTAATGCTTGCCCACTTTGCCTGTAACCCCTCACCTGTATTTCAAAGGGAACAGACGTATGATACTAGAGCCCTTCCCTTACAAATTAGGGGAGAAATGATATTACTAATAGGAGAAAGTACTGGTTAACAGTAAGGGTAACAAAAATCTGGAATAGGCTCCCAATTGAGATTGTGGCTCATTTAACAATGGATGGATTTAAGGCCCAATTAGATAAATACCTGATAAAAAACAAGATATATGGATATACTTAGAGTATGGAGTGCTTAGGGACTTTGATCTTTCTATGCTCCGCTAACCTATGAAACTTATGTATTTCTTTTTGCCTGGGCTAGCTTAACTCTGTTGGCTGTCTTATTAAAGTCAGCTCCTCTGAAGTCCCATATTTTTGCCTTGGAATGGGATGATTTAGGTCTAGTGGTCAAATTGTACCATACCATGTGATGATCACTAGCCCCTAGGTGACCTTCTAGCCAGAGATCTGTGATCCTTACCCTGTTAGTCAGTACTAGATCTAGGATAGCCCTGTCTCTTGTGAGTTGTTGACCAGTTGTTTGGGGCTCTCTCCCTGCAGGGAATCAACTATGTGTCTAGTTCTAGCAGATGTTCCTGCTGGTATTGACCATTCCTGGATGACAGGACAACAATGCCCACCCACCAATTGCATCAAGTGCAAGCTACTTAGAGTCAGTGCCCCCTTTACTCGAGTATAGTGGGTTAGCCATTCTGGCCTGTGGGCTTTCCCGACGTAGCTACCAGCCCTCTTGCCCCCAGTCTGGCACTATGTACCACATTGCCATTCTCTGCAGCAATACCGCCCTGTGACTTATATCTGGCAGTTGCCAGTTTGTGCAGTCAAGCTGTCAACATGCAGTCCAACACGGAGACAGCAGGCTGGGAAGGGAGCTGCTGACAGCAATGTCTTTATAAGTGACATTGCAGAGGCACTGAAAGGAAATGTATGCCTCTTTGCAGATGACACAAAGATCTGCAACATGGTTTATTTATTTATTTTTATTTATTTATTTAATTTTTGTTGACTGGTTAAGTGCACTAGACAGATCCTGCCTATTTTCAGGCAAGACCCGGGGGAGGGGGATACAGATGAATGCCAACTGACCTTGAAGCAGATTAAGCTGTTGGTGATATTTTTAGTGAATGAGGGAAATTTGGCCAGGACACTGGGGAAATTCCCCTACTCTTTTCGATAAGTGCCATGGGATCTTTAACATCCACCTGAACTATCACCAATCCAGGCAGATGGCACCTCGGTTTAGCGTCTCATCCAAAAGACGGCACCTCAGAAGTGCAGCTCCCCTCTCATGCTGCACTGCAGTGTCAGTCCTGGGATATTAACCCAAGTGCCAGATGTGGGAATTGAACCCACAGCCCTCTGATCTCCCGGCCTCAGAGGCGAGTGTAAATATACAAGATATGCAAGAGGGGGTGGAAAGGATGAGAAGGGACTTGGCAAGGTTGGAGGAATGGTCAGAAGTATGGCAGCTTGGATTCAGTGCAAAATAATGCACCTGGGAAATCAAAACCCAAGGGAAGAGTACACAATGGGGGGAGTAGTAACAACAATAATAATGGAAAGGGACCTGGGGGTAATCATATCAGATGACCTTAAGGTTGGCAAGCAATGTAAGACAGCAGTAGGGAAGGCTGGGGGGATACTGGGATGTATAGGGAGAGGCATCACCAGCAGAAAACAGGAAGTTGTTATCCCTCTGTACAGACAGTTGCTGAGATCCCATCTGGATTACTGTGTCCAGTTCTAGAGACCCCATCTCTGCAAGAACATAGACAGAATAGAGGCAGTCCAGAGGTGGGCAACTAAAATGGTGCAGGGTCTGCAAGAGAAGAAATACAGGGAGAGACTAAAGGAGCTCAATACATATACCCTTGAGGAAAGGAGGGAGAGGGTGGACATGACTGAAACTTTTAAGTACCTCAGTGGACTCAACAAAGTCCAAGAGGGTAGCATCTTTCAGAAAAAGAGATGTGCAAGAACAAGGGGACACAATTTGAAGATAGAGGGGAAAAGGCTCAAGGGCAATGTGAAGAAGTATTTCTTCACAGAGAGGATGGTGGACACATGCAACTGCCTTCCTAAGGAGATTATGGGGTCTAAAATTGTGGGAGAATTCAAGAATGCATCAGACCAATATAAGGCAATTCTTGAGGGGGGGACAGGAAGAAATAGGCTGCTGATTAACTAGGATCTACAGCCTATCCTCTAGGTAGGGAAATGGGCAGACTAGGTGGGCCAAATAGTCCTTATCTGCTGTCAAAATCTATGTTTCTATGTTTCTATGACAGTACTGTTGGTACTGTGGTGTCTGACCTTTCTTGCTTCCCCAGCCCACTGTGCAGATGGGGGGCTGGGTGCAGAGATTCAGGCATTTGCCCACCTTTGCTACATGTCTGAGCTGTGTCTTCCTACACTCCCCTCCTCCCATAGCACAAAGGATCCACTCTGGGACTCAGGACGGATATCCAAATGGATGCCTGCCCAGGTCCACAGGTCCACAGCTCCACACCCATCTGCCCCTGGAATCCTGTATGCCGGGGGAATGCGGCACAGAAAGGTATCTTGTGATGGTGAATACCTGCTAGTGTGCACCTGCCTGTGGGTGCTGTGCTGCATGGGCTGGGTATGCACCATTTTCATGTATGTTACACCCTTTGATGCATAGAGCCCAATATTCTTAAATAAGTATCTGAGGAACTGGTAATGGTGGTAGGAAATGTCATATGAGATGGCCTGGTCACATGACTAGCTCTGACAGATTGGAGAGGACTACAGTTTTTTTTACAAAGTTTTCAGTTCAAAGTTGTGAAGTGCTTAGAGCTGTACAGAATGTGGGATTCTGATGGTGAAGTGTAGGAAGAATGACAATTCCACTTCTGAAATGTTTTTTGGAATTTTTTGGAAAATTCCTCAGCATTTCAAAGTGTATTCATAAGCTGCAGACTAGTTTGCTACATTTTATGAATATCATGTCTTATTTTTCCACTGTTTGATGGAAAACTAATTAATGTTTTACCTGGGTAACAAATTGGCTGGACAACAAGATGCAGAGGGTCACAGTAAACAGAGTCCACTCTGAAAAAAGTGGGGTTACTAGAGGGTACCACAGGGTTCAGTGCTGGGACCGGTCCATTTTAATGTCTTTATAGATGACATTGCAGAGGGACTAAAAGGAAACATATGCTTTTTTGCAGACAGCACAAAGATCTGTAACAGGGTTGATACACAAGGAGGGTGGAAAGGATGAGAAGGGACTTGGCAACATTGGAGGAATAGTCAAAAGTATGGCAGCTTAGATTCAATGCAAAGAAGTGTGAAGTAATGCACCTGGGAAACAAAAACCCAGGGGAAGAGTATATAGTGGGAGGTGGGGGGGAGGTACTAACAACAACAAAAATGAAAAAGGAGTTGGGATTAGTCATATGAGATGACCTAAAGGTAGGCAAGCAATGTGTGAAGGCAGTAAGGAGGGATGGATGCATAGGGAGAGGCATCACCAGTAGAAAACAGGAAGCTGTTATCCTTCTGTACAGACAGATGATGAGACCCCATCAGGAGTTCTGTGTGCAATTCTGGAGACTCCCTCTCTGCAAGGACATAGACAGGATGGAGGCAGTCCAGAGGAGGGCAACTAAAATGGTGCAGGATCTGAACCAGAAGCCATACAAAGAAATACTAAAAGAACTGAATATGTATACCCATGAGGAAGTGAGGGAGAGGGTGGACATGATAGAAACTTTCAAGTACCTCAAGGGAATCAACAAAGTCCAAGAGGGTAACATCATTCTGAAGAAGAGATGTGCAAGAAGAAGGGGGCACAACTTAAAGACAGAGGGGGGGGGCAGCTCAGGGAACAGGAAAGGAAAAGGTAACATTGTTTAACCAGGAGTAGCACATAAAGCCAAAGCTTGTTTCCAGATACGACCTGGGAGCACAAGGAAGTTAAGTGATTTGCAGAGGGTCACACAGTATGCACTTAGGTGGCTGTGGGATTCAAACACAGGTCTTCAAATCTGCAGCTCAGAGCCTTAACCCACTGCATTATACTGCTTCCTTTGTCAGGGGCAATGTGAGGAAGTATTTTTTCATGGAGATGGTGGTGGATGCATGGAACGGCCTTCCTGAGGAGGTCATAGGGTCAAAAACAGTAGGGGAACTCAAGAATGCATGAGACAGACATAAGGCAGTTCTAGTGGGGGGTAGGAAGAAGTAGGCTGTTGGTTAACTAGGATCTGCAGCTTATCCAATAGGTTGGGAAATAGGCAGACTGGGTGGGCCAAGCAGTCCTTATCTGCCATCAAAGTCTATGGGCTAGATATTCAAACTGCGCTAATTTGTGGTGAAAACCCTTGCGCTGCACAAAACAGTTGTGCAAGGGTGTGGCTGGGGCAATATTCAAAGGAGTTGCGCTATTGAGCAACTCCTTTGAATATCACCCCCCGGCCACAGCCACTGTGCATGGCGCAGTGGAACTTGTGCCAATGCAAGTGATCAGAGTACAGCATTCAAGTTGGGGTGGCACAAGTACCATTGCGCCATGAGCAAATTTACCATATTCAAAAGGTGACATGCAAATTGGGCCATAATTCATGCAAGTCACGGGGGGGGGCATTTGCATCTATTTATGGCCCCATTTGCATGCCATTAGCATGCAGGTACACTGATCCCCGAGGACCTGTGCCTGGCGCCCTACCAGACAGCAGCTGTTGGGGACCGATGCCCCCTGCAGCCCGATCACAGGCAAAAGTGTGACAATCCCCCCTCCCCCCGACTGGCCCAATCGCGGGCACAAGGTTAAATAAACCCCCAGCCCAATTATGGGCATAATTGTAAATATACCCCCACCAGCCCGATTGCAGGCATAAGGTTAAATAAACCCTCCAGCCCGATCATGGGCATAATTGTAAACTACACCTCCCCCACCAGCCCGACCGTGGGCATAAGGTTAAATAAACCCCCACCAGCCCAATCGCAGGCATAATTGTTAAATGCCCCCTCCACCAGCCCGATCACGGGCAGCACAAGTCCCCCCAGACCAAATCCCTGGTGGTCCAGTGGAACGTGAAGCACGATCGCGGGCAGCAGAGTGATTAAACCTCCCCAGACCATATCCCTGGTGATCTAGTGTCACCCCACCACCCACCCACCCACGAAGCCCCACCGCCCTGATCCCCCAGCAGCCAATGGGCGGCAGCATCCCACCTGCCTGCCGCCCTGCCTGCTGACTGACTGCCCAGTAGGGCTGCCGCCCATTGGTGCTGAGCATAAGCCAATGGGCATGCAGCCTATACCATACAAGGCAGTCCAGATATGTGAATGAATTCATTCATTCACATATCTAGACTGCCTTAACAGTATACGTACACCCATTGGCACCTGCTCTGCACCATGGGCGCAGAGTCTTCACCGGCAGTCAGCTGCTGGGCAGGCGGTGATGTTGCTGCCCACCGCTGTGGGGAAGCAGGCTGGTGGGGCTTCATGGGTGGTGGGGTGGGGACACTAGATCACCAGGAATATGGTCTTGGGGAGGTTTAATCACTTTGCTGCCCGCAATCAGGCTTAGCGGTCCACTGGACCACCAGGGATTTGGTCTTGGGGGGGTCTACTCTTTGCTGCCCGTGATCGGGCTGGTGGGGTGGGTGTTGTCACTTTTTCCCATGATCAGGCTAGTTGGGGGAAGGGGTTACTATATGCCTGCGATTGGGCTGAGGGGGGGCACAGGGAGTAGGTTGAGGGCCACCCACAGATGGAAGCTGCTATGTTGCATCCTGCAATGCAGCAGCTCACCTGTGGGTAGCCCTCGACTTACTCCTTTTTTTTTGGCTCAAAGTTGTGCAGGTGCAGGTTGGGGGTTGCACCTGCACAACTCTGCACAGCCCGCTGAATATCGGGCTGTGCAGTTTATGCATGGTTCCTCCCCCTCCAGTTCAGCATGCATTCATTTGCATTGCGCTGTTGCTCAGCTTGCCTTGGGGGGCGCAACTGCCTCCTGCTGAATATGGCAGAATGGCAAACTTTCGGACTTGCGCAGGTGCAACCCTTTTGAATATCCAGCCCTATGTTTCTATGTTTCTAACACTAGTCACAGTTTATACACACTATAGAGCAGAATAGTAACCCATGGCTTATGTAACTCAAGAATTACTTTCCTACAGTTTGAATAAAATGTTATAGTGTATGATGGAATGTTGTTCTGCATGGAAATGCATGTCTAGAATAGGGTTGTTCCGCTGCAATAGTGTCATCAATATGTTGTGCTGCAATATTGACATCACAACTGCAACACAACAACTTAGAATGCCAGCGTGCAGTTGTTTTTCTTCAGCCAATCAAGCTGGAAGCTGAACTTACATAAACAGCTGCAGTAGCTTGCCACACACTGAATCAGTAATTTGAGAACACCACCAACTCTCAAGCATCTTCCTCCCAACCACTAGTCCAATGAAATGAAACATAGTGCCAGAAATGGGCATGGATGACCAAACACTATAAAATGCAATGTATGGGCATCCATACACCAAAAAACCTATGTCTTTATCTCTCAATATTCCTGGTCACCTTAGACACCTCTGGGTGTAGATACAACCTTATTGTGGATGGGTACTCATACACTATCCTCTGTGTAAACCACTTCTGAATGTAAGAATTCTGTTTTGATGGAATTCTGCTGATGTCCATCAACAGTGGCATTTGCAAATTCCACACTGCACTGGAAGTGCATCTTCTTTCCAGAGAAGAAACTGGTGGTTTCAACCCTTTCACCAAAGCTTACTTTAGTGTTATCTCATCCCTACCTGTCACTGTCTAGTGCCCTGCCCCAACTCCTGGTCACCCATGGAATGAAAACAGCAGAACAACTACGAATATGTACTAGGAGATGTAGGCTTGTTTATATGGTAGGGGGAACATACTTTCTGTAATAAAAAAAAGACTCAGGGTTTGATTCTCAAAAGATTTAGAATGTAGCAAGCCTCAGGTGACCCAACTCACTGCATAGGGCTTACAGCATTCTTTTTCCGGCAATTGGGATTCTCAGTCCTGTGTGCCACTTGCCCTGTGTGATACCAGTATTTTCTGACCTAACTTTGCTGACCTTTTTACGGGGTTTGGCCAAATATTTGTCACAAGCCGGCATATGAATGGTAAAGTGTCACAAATGTACACAACCCTTTACAATCAGGCACAAGGTGTGCCAATGTGTCTGACACAGTGTAGCATTTGACACAGTTCAAGCCCTGTGTCAACCTTTCAGAAATGAGCCCTTAATGTTTATCGAGACTAACACTTACATTTTCCTACAGTCTTCTTATGCATGTTTTTACAATTCAGATGTGTCCTCTTTGTCAACTGGCTGACATCCAGAAATGGATAGGCTAAAACAGTTAATACCATTATGAGCACTGAGCCATGTTTTGAAAAAGAATAAAATAATAGGTTTCTGAGCTACTTTGCTTTAATTAAATCTATTAGGAATGGAGAGCTCTGGGAGGCTTTGTTATATTTAATTATGGAGCAATTATATTGTGATGTTTTACTCAGTGGAGTAATCTGCTAGAGGGGAATTGATAGCAAGTAATAAATATGTGAGTATGAAAGAGTTTCCAAACAGATGCATGTCTTCATGTAAAGCTGATCTACAGGTATCCAGTGCTGTATCCCATAATAGTTTAGAATTATTTCAGAAATACTGTTTTTTTTTCTATTTTATAATGGGTCATTCTGCATCTTTATCTTCAAGTATTTTCTACTGCTTACTGTCTGTAGAGTTCATCATCATTTATAAACCTGTTTTAATTTTAGGCACAAGAAATTGAGAAAGCAGAAACTAGATAAGGAGGCAATCTACCAGCGCCAGTCCTGTTAGAGGTGGCAACACACTTTCTGATTGTTATAACTCCATGCTGGCCATACTCGTGGTTTGTAGTTAACCTTTGCTGCAGAGCCATGCTGTTCTACATGTTTGTCTGTTTCTTGATTTCCTCGAACCTTGTCTACAGAACCATACAGCTGCACTGCAAGTTGAGTGATCTAAAAATCAAGAGCTATCAAAGAAAGGGGGACATCACCATTGGGGTGATAATTCCTATTCGCTATCCAGTGGATTCCCTTGAAAATGAATTCACAAAACAGCCAGCCATCATGCCAAGTGAACAGTAAGAACTTTTTATTTCCATTATTAGCTCAGATTTGAAATGATTACTAATTTTTTACCGGGTATCTTAAGTTTCATTGTAATGTATTTTACTTACACAGTCTGTTCATTTCATTTTAGTTTAAGCACCTGTAGTTTAAGGATTTTACAATTCCTTTTATAGTACTCTATCATGCTATAATCGCAATTTTAATGTAGTCATGCTTGCAATTTTATTCATTTCTGAGTATATGCAATCTACATTAAGTAAGCAAACTAATGGACTATAATGTATGCCCTTCAAAATAGATTTTTTTTATTTATTTAATTTGAAATGTGTTAACAGAGAAAGGCACACTGAGCTAAGGCTCATTTATAGGTGAAACCTGGGGAAATGATTGACTTCATATTACAAACAGGTGGATAAACATCATATACACCTGGCAGTTTGTTACAGGCTCCTACAGCACCCATTACAGCACTTCAGACTTTAAGTTTATATATTGCCCCCTTTTTTAAATGAAACTATGCTTTTAAGGGATTTTAACTGGAATATGCTAGCTCCATAGCATGAAATAATTAATCAAT
This sequence comes from Neoceratodus forsteri, assembly GCA_016271365.2. Taxonomy (NCBI): domain Eukaryota; kingdom Metazoa; phylum Chordata; order Ceratodontiformes; family Ceratodontidae; genus Neoceratodus; species Neoceratodus forsteri. The sequence continues at coordinate 9,113,752 of CM028130.1, forward strand.
TTACTGCTTTAAACTTAATTCATCTAGTCACTTTACCCACCAGATCACATAATATTGATTCTGGTAAAGACTCACTTTTGGATTTTATTCTGACAAATAGATTGTATAAATATATTTCATCAGTTCATGAAGCAGATGTAAGTGATCACTGCTATGTTTCATGTATAAAGAATACTAAAAACAAAAATAACATGACAAATAGTTATTGCTATAACTTTTGATACCTTTTGTGATCAAGTCTATTTAAGAGACGTTGCGGATATTGATCGGAAATTAATCTATGCTTGCCCAGATGTTGAAACGACATGGTCCTTTTTTTAAAATTCCTTAAGCGAAGAAATTGAAATACATGCCCTGATAACAAGCAAGAATGTTAAAAAAATTAAGACCTCGTGGATCACAAGGGGGGTATAAAAAGTTAAAAACTAAAGCTCAACTATGGCAAAAGGCAAACTAGACCAAGAATCCATTAGACAAGCAGGCTTTTACAGCTATAAGAAATAAATGCACACATGAGATTAGAAGAGCCCAAAAAAATACTTTTATATTGATTCATTTACAGAACATACAAGAGACTCAAAATAAACATGGCAGGGCATTAATTCCCTACATGATAAACTGCAGGGAGACATACTTTAGAAATTTCACAAAATATCTGGAAATAGCTGGCAATGTCTGCGGCTACTACTGCACTGTGTATTTTCTATATTTACATGCTCACCTGACTTGTGTATCATATCTTGCACATTGTGTTTATGGTTACTTGCTTTTGTATCTAATCTTTTCTGTGTGTTATATTGTAATCCTTGTATCACTGTCACCCTGCACCATATGTTATGGCCCAGGTCATGCCTGAAAACAGTCCCTGGGATCAGTGCACTTTCCCAGTTATCAAACTCATAAATAAATAAATAAAAATAAGGTTTCATCCACTTTACCCATAGAATTGAAACATGGGGTAAAACCTTATGTAGTGCTATGGCTCAAGTTGCTGCATTTAATTTATTTATTTTTTTCAGTTGCAGGACAAACATTTGATAGAGAACATCCAGGTTTAGCTTCACCTCAGTTACACATACATTTTACAAAGAAGTTTGAGAGACCTTTTTTGTTTTCCATGACATAACAGAAGTTGAAGTAATGAAGCAACTGCAAACATTGAACACTAGTAAAGGGACAGGATGTGATGGAATTTCCCCATTTTGTTTTCTTAAAATTGCATTACATATTCTAGGGTGACATTTAGCTTTATTTGTTTAATTTTTCACTTCATAGTTTTGACATATCAATGGATTGGAAGACAACGTTCATTATTTCAATTTTTAAAGGATGTGACTCTACTGACCCAAATTCATATAGACCGATGTCAATATTAGCAATATCTGTAAAGATGTTTGAAAACTCCTGCACGAACAGTTGATTTGTTATTTCACCAAATATAATGTTATTACACAGTTGCAAATCAGGATTTAGAAAAGGTTACAATATTACTCAAAAGTGGGGGATGATGTGCTGAATGCCTTCAACAGAAGATCCAGTGTTCCAACAATTTGTCTGGACCTGTCGAAGGCATTCAACACTGTCCACCACAGAAGTTTACTTAATCAACTGATGTCAGCTGGATTGGGCTTTACAGCCATGTCCTGATTGGGTTCATACATGACACAAAAGTTTCAATGTGTCAGGGTGGGTGGAGCCTGTTTGGATACAGTACTGGTGAACATGGGCATACCTCAAGGATCGGGGCTGGGGCCCTTGTTATTTTTATTATATGTTAATGATCTTTCCAGGCAATGCTCACCTGACACAAGTATATATTTCTATGCTGATGATACAATTATGTATTCTACTGGGAATGACTCAAACACAGCAATAGATGTACTAAACAAAGATTCTCTTGGTGTTCAGCAGGAACTCATGGGGTTGCGACTTTTACTGAATGAGAAGAAAACCCAGTGGATGTTGTTTGAAAGGAAAAGTAGTAATGCATTGATCAGTAGAGATGTGCACACTATTTCAGGGGTGACAATAAGTTGTGTACACTCCTACAAATACTTGGGTCTTTTACTTGACAGCAATTTAAATTTTGATTTACATATTAAGAATATTTCTAATAAACTATAGGGACTTCTTTGGATTTTTTTATAGGAATAGATCAATATATAATTTGGCAGTTAGAAAATCATTGGTTACGTCTTTTTTTCCCAGTGTTAGATTATGGAGACATTGTTTATAAAATTGCAATTAGTATATTAGTAGGAACTCCTGATTCATTATATAATAGTGCTTTACAGTTTATTACAAATCTTCCCTATAGTATTCATCGATGTACATTATACAGTGCTGCTGGTATGACTTCACTGTCAGATCCTAGAGATTTGCACTGTAATTTATTTGTTTATAAATTTATCACACAGACATTGCCCCCATATTTATGTGTGTATTAAAAATGAAAACCCCACATAAATATTTTTTAAGATCAACTATGGGGACACTTTATCAAGCTTCAAGAAGTAAAAATAGTTATGGGTATAAGATGTTAGCTATTATGGTCCCTAGAACCTGGGATAGGCTAAGTAGACAGTAAAAAGTTCAAGCATTACTTCCATTAGGGCATTTTAGAGCAGCCTTGTTCAGTTTGTATGACAAACATTGTAGCTATTATTCATAATTTTACAATTTAATAATGCTAGTTAATGTATTTTTTACATAATCTGTTTTTCTACATTAGGTATACTGTATTTTTGTCATTAACTTGTTTTATGTAATGGATGTATTTGTAAATGAGATTGCAATCTCAAATTGCTATCCCATAATCCTGATGATGATGATGATGATGATGATGATGAATTTGATGATGATACACAGGAGACTAGGTTATAATTTATTTAGTTGTTTAACCAGGTATAGCACACTAAGCTGAAAGCTTTTTTACAGGAGCGACCTGGGAGCACATGGAGGTTAAGTAACTTGCTCAGGGTCACACAATAAGCAAGTGGAAGCTGAGGGATTCAAACCCAGGTCTGGTCTGCTGGATGTTACCAGATTTGCAGCTCAGAGCCTTAGACCACTGCGCTATACTGCCTCTATATAATAGAAATAGTAATTAAAAATTCTATTAATTTAAATCAAAACACTATTAATCTTTAAGGTTTTGATATTTTTAAGGATAATTAGTCACTGTAGTGCAAAGAGTTCTAGTATAGTATCTTAGACCATCTTGTTTCATGTTATTAGTCAGCTTTGCAGTTCATGTTGATGTTTACTATTAGATTATATAATGAACTATTTCGGACACTGGAAGTCCACAAGACTTCTGTTGCTGTGGGACCCTCTTCCCCATAGTGTTTTTAACCAAAGACCACCTACTTAGGTAACACAGGAGCAATTGGTTCATGCATCACATAGGGCATTGTTTCTTAAAGTGATTTAACAGGTTTCAGCACAACAGTCATAGTGAACATTGCCAGGACACATACTGATGAAAATCCACAAAAGATTAATTTCAATACATTTCACACTTCATTACTAAAGACATTTACTGGTAATTCTGTTCATTGCCCCTTAAAGTTTGACTGTCCCTGCTGCCATTCCTGCCCTGAAACACTAATCCTCAATTTGTAATATCTAAATAATTTCCATTGCTACAGGTTCAATGTCATGAAGAATGGATAATTAATTCACTGCCGGAATACGGAAAATGAATAGATGAATTGCAAAAGAGAAAGCTCTTGTTTTAATGAAAATGTCTTCATTAATAAGACAAGATGTAACCTGAGCCAATAGGGCTGCAGGCGATGTATTTGGGGTATCAATATTGAAAATTGTCAATATTATGAGCCTGCATTTACAAAGTGTAACCTAGGAGCATAAATTTGTTGCTCAGTAATATTTGTACACCAAATTTTCAATATAGGCTTGTTATGACCCTGCCTCATGAAGAAGGGCAGAGTAACTGTTCAACTCCTGGCCTGAAGGTGATTTTGCAAAAGGACTGTGAAATAAAGTTTTGGGATGCAAAAACACATTTTGTGCAGGAGTTGTACAATGACTACTGTCACATTCATGAGGTGCTGTAATGAAATGGCTATATTAAAAATTTGGTGTTCAAATATTGAATTTTAGCAAACTTAAATGCCTGCATTTGCAAAATTCAACATAGCTTCATAACTTTTTTATGGATAGAGTCTATTTTATAATATGTCAGCTTCATGCTATCTGATGGGGGTAAAATGAGGGCAGCAACACTGTAACATAACAGTTTGCAAAATGGAGTTTTAACTTCCTGGAAAATTAGCACTTGAGAAATGTATCACTGTGAGGTTATCTCCGTCTTTTTATAGCAAGGAGAAATTACAGAACAGCAACCATTACTCTTCATTATTCTAATGTGAGAACCTGTTACACGGCAAATGCTTTTTTGAGCTCAGTCAAGTAATCATTAATTATTTGCATCCAGAGATAATGAAGTCCTTGTCATTTCAAAAAATAAGCAATTTTTCAATAATAGAGGACACATCGGACTAATGTTTTTTTTGCTACTATGATTCTTTCCAATATTACATTTTTCTCTTTTGTTGGAAATATTGATTTGATGTATTTTTTAACCAAGTTAGCTCACTTGAATGTAAATTACTTTTGTATGAACAAACAGTCATGGCATTCCAACCTTTTGCACTACAAAAAACAAGGCCATATAAATACTTGATTTCACCAAATATTTATTCACCTCGCAATAAAAGCTGAAGGCCATATGCCCGAAGGTAACAGAGTGCCCACAAGCAAACTCTCTAGCGTTTCAACCAAATTTTCTTTTTCAAAGATAGTGCCACCTGTTGAGTGCTCTGTTTGACTACATTTTAAACATTGTCACGTGTGCAAAGCCATTTACAATTAAAGTGATATTTTGCAATAATTCACTTGTTTTGAAATCTAAGTCCATTTCTGTAATTAAATATGAAATACCCTAGTGGAAAAGTTAGAAAAAGAACAATAGAAACATTTACACATACTTAACTTGCACATATTTCAGACCACAACAAAAGAAAAGGTACCAACAGTTTTCCTTCACTTAAAATGTAATCCATTGCTCAAACAATTATCAAATACTTACACTGTCCATGGAAAACAATTTCCGTGTTTGGTTCCTCATCCTGCCAGACATTTTCAAATTCCTCCTGACTGGGCTATGTCACTACCATCAGCCAGCTTATTTAACCTTTTTTCCCTCTAATCCAGTATTGCCTCTGATATCTGGTCTCTTTTGATACTCAGTGCTGAATTTCTTCAGTTTAAAGTTGTTTCTGTTTTTTCCATATGCAGATTATATTGTAAAGCCACTAGAGGGCAACAGGTAGGTTACACTCCTCTTGCCACTGCTCCCCCCTAACACTTATGTCCTGTGTCATTCATACCTAAATTCTTAGCCTTTTGCCCCTCTCTGTAGTTACCCTTGCACCATCTCCCATGCTATCACTAGGCATACAACATGGCATCCAAACCATGGTTTGAACTAGGTACCTTTCTCTCCAAATGCAGCAACCTTACCACTGCACCACTGTGTCGGCCACAGTGTTAGGTGTCAAAAAGTCCCACTCATACCTGCCCATGGTCTCATCTACCACCACTGTACTCCCTTACAACACCCTCCCACACAAACTAACATACTACTGTTGTTAATCACATTTACCCTGCTCAGCAACAAGCCTCACAGTTGCCTCTGGTATGTACACACCTTTGCTGCTGGGGGAGCACTTCACCCCTCATAGCCTCTCTCTTTCACCCTGTCTCTCCCCATAGCCCCCTGCAACCCTCCCCTCTACTCCTCCACCGATCTCTCTGTGCCTTGAGCCCTCCTTGTCTGTTCCTCCACCTGGCCATCCCAGCCCTCACACAACTGCCCATTCCCTGCTCATCACTTTCTAAGCTTGCCAGCCAATGCTACCCAGCAAAAAGCCACCAATTCATGGCCCTTATCAGGATCTTTCACTTGCTTCTTCTACTACATGGCAATGTTCACCCCAGTCCTCACCCAGCAGTGCTCCCCCAATTGCAGTCACCTGTGGGTCTTCGAATAGCCACTATGAATATCTGCAACCTGCCTAAATAAATGGCACCCCTGCAGTACTGGACAGCACAGCACCAACCAGACATTCTGGCTTTAACAGAAACCTGGCTGTCAGCCAAGACCCCAGACTCATTTGTCTCTATCCCTGGCTACGTTATTATTAGGCTTGATCATAATGGCAAGAGAGGGGGTGGCTGTGCCTTCTATGTGAATGACTCACTGCATTACCAAGCCATGCCTGCACCTTCCCTAGACCATGGTGCCCAAGCTGTCTTAATAAAACTCTCCCCTGACCCACACTGTGCTCCTCTTACTTTCACTGTCACCTACATCCCACCCAGCAGCCAATCCCCTGCCTGTAAAGAGCTATCTGACTATCTAGCCAGCCATCTCACAAAATGAAACAAATCCTACTTGTGGATCTCAACATAAGCTGGCTGATGAGCTCATCAACACAAGCCAAAGATACCTTTGCTGCATTAGATATGACTCAACTGGTATCCCAGCCTACCTGGGCCAACCCCATTAATGGAACCCACACCCTATTAGATATTCTGCTCACTAATTTTCCCCACCATATGACTGAACTGGGTCCCTACCCAACACCTTAAGTGACCACTCCCCAATCATCTTCAGCTGGTCCTGTCAGCTACCTAAACCACCACCAAATATCACCTTTTATCATTGACTACACCCAGGAGGCTTAACCAAACTCAAACAATATTTAATTAACTGGGACTGGTCCGCTATTTCCCAAGCCCAGCACATAGATGATGCATTGCACTATTTCAGCACCACCTTTAATACCACATGTGATGCTTTTGCACCAACCATTAAAGTGACCACTAAGAAACGTAGTGCTCCTGGATCATCCCAGGACCCCTACAACAGTTCAAAATGCATGACAACCCCTGGCATTGTGCCATTGCCTCAAGTTTGCTAAGTGATAGGCAGGTCTAAAATGCTGCCTGCAATAAGTATACCTGGGCAATCCACAAAGCCAAGGCACAGCACTACAGATCTGCCCTATCCACCTTCTGGGGTAGCACAAAAAAGTTCTGGGTTAACATCAAGGAGCTTAATGGTAAATCCCGCTCCCCCCTCACAACTTAGTGTTAATGGTACTACCACCACAAGCACACTTCACATAGTTAACTGCTTCAACTCCATCTTCTGAGACTTCAACTCAGTCCTACCTAGCAACTTTTTGATCCAATTCAGCCTACCCCACTGCCTGAGTCCCTCCACCCCCTTTCAAACTCAGAGTCATTACCCCTACAGAAGCAAAAGCCTACCTGTCCAAAGCCCTCCAGAGCTCCAGTTACTGCAAAAATGCCTTCGATATGTGTATCCTATACCTCATGCTAGACTCAGTTATCTCCCCACTCACAGGTCTTCTAAATCTGTCCCTGCACCTGGGCCAGTTCCCAACTTAATGAAAAATGGCAGTAACACTGTTATTGAAATATGGTGACAGCTCCTACCCAAATAACTACTAGCCCATCTCGATTCTCTTCCCCCCCCACTCTCTAAACCCCTTGAAAAGATCATGGCAAATCAGCTCACTGACTACCTTCTCACACACAACCTTTTATGTAGGGAGCAACTTGGTTTCAGAGCTGGTCATAGCATTATGACTGCCTTCACAGAATTCAATAACTTCCTGCACTCCATGCTTGAAAAGGGACACCTCACAGGGATCATGTTTATAGATCTCTCAAAGGCCTTTGACACAGTTTCTCATCCCCTCCTTCTTAACACATTACAACACATTGGGGTCTCTCATTGCCCATTCTCATGGTTCTCCAGCTATCTTTCATCTACAACCCAATGTGTTAAAATTAATAATACCATATCTACTATGCTGCCTGTGTTCTCAGGAGTTCCCCCGGGATCTATCCTGGGTCCCTTGCTATTCAGCATCTACCTCAATGACCTGTCTAAATCCTGCCCTGACAATCTTCTCCTCTACATGGAAGACACTGTTCTTTATGCCGCACATCCTGATCCTCTCTCTCTCTCTCTCTCTCTCCTGCATACCTTACAAAACTTTTTCTCTCAGATCTTTCACAAACAAAAACTGGCACACAATGGCTGTGCTATGCATCACAGAAGACAGTGAGCAAAAATAGCAAAACATTTTAGATCATGAGGGGAGCAAATTTAAAACCTTATAACTCTGGAACAGAACAACATTTTGTCCCCTAGCACAGCCTGGCATATTCCATAACCAAGGAGCTTTCTACATGCCAAGTGTCAGATAAATCAGCCACACAATGGCTGTGCTATGTGTTATGGAAGACAGTGAACAAAAACAGCAGAAACTGCATTGTTGGTACTTTTCTGCACAAATAACATATGCTCTAGTGAAATAGAAATTGATAAAATCTTCAAAGCATAAAACCAAAGCCCTGGACCCATGCATACAACCCAATATGAAGTCACTCAAATGCATTCTTCAACAACTGCTGGGAGCACGGGGCCCATTGGGCCCCATGCTTCCACCAACACATCCATTTCTGCCTAACATCACAGTACAACTTCTGATTATCATATATATTGCTTGGAGTACATATTGGTGGGAGTGTGGGGCTCTTCAGGCACTCCAACCAACTTGTCCATTTCTGCCTAACATCACAGCACAAGTACTAAATATCATATGTATTGGAGGGAGAACATATTGCAGGGAGTGTGGGGCCCACACCAACTTGTCCACTTCTCCCTAACATTACACTGCAACTACTGAATATCATACGAATTGGTGGGAGCACATATTGGCAGGAGGGCAGGGCCCTATGGGCCCCATGCTCCCACCAACTTCTCCACTTCTGCTTTCGAGCCTCGTGCTCCCTCCCACATTGCCCAGGGCTCCATAACCTCATACATCTGCCATACATTTTTAGCTGTTCTATACTGTATCATGAAATCTTCCTACACAACTAAATATATGCTTACCATGCCTTTCACAATACACAGAAATGTTTTCCCACTAACTATAATGAACATGCACCACAACTCAGCAACCGTATATTCCACTGACACAAAAATAGGCACAATCCAAGACCTATGAAGACTCTTTCTACATACCAAATTTCACGCAAATCATCCACACGGTTCAAAAGTTACTGAAGCAAAACAAACCACATTTTAATTCATCGAAGTGGCATAATTTTGCACCTGTTTACATTTCACACACCTAACCACTGAAAATTACCTTCATGGCAGTAAGGCTAGCTACCCTATACATTTCAAGCCAATAGCACACTGCGGAACACTATCCACAAAATGTAAAATGCATCACACAATATCTCCTCAGCATATTAATTTTCCAACAGCTAAACACCATAATTCACATCTACAGGACCCCACCTCAAAACCCTCCAAATTTCAAGTGAATCGACCAAACCATTTCCCAGATATTTAATTTTAAAGTTTTTACACCTTTAAAAATTATTTGTTCGCAAGAATCAACCGCGAATTTGCAATCAAATATAAAAATCTTTATATGTGAGGGGGGCAGCTTTAAACTCTTATAACTACGGTATGGAACAACATTTTGTCACCAAACAAAAATGGGCATGTCCCATAAATACAGGGCTTTCTATGAGCCATGATTCAGACAAATCAGCCACACAGTGGCTCTGCTATATCTTTTTTTTATTTAATGTATTTTATTAGTTAACAAAACATCACAGTGTAAAAGGAAAGTTATGACAAAGAAGTATGACAATTATACAAGTATGTATAAAGTTCCAGGAAGTAAGAAGGAAAAATTAAAACCCCACATACCCCACGGTCAAACAGTTCTAAAATTAGATTTAATAATTTTAGCCCTCCCCCCCTTTAACTCTCCCCTCCACATGCTGTGGTGCATAATAATTCCCGTACATATAGCCATGCTAATTAACTAGATGAAGAAAAGAACACATTTTGGGTCATCATCATGAGAAGCAAGATCACAGTAGAGAACAAAAGACCGACCCAAGCTTACAGTGACATTCTCTCCTTGCCAAACATGGTGTAGGAAGAGATAATTGAGTAGAAAATGAAGAGAACAGAGACATGAATACATTTAGACATGGATATTGAGAGACATAGAGGAGCCCGCAGCCCATTATAAATCTAGACATCATTTGAAATAAAGGGTATACAACTTGATCCATTTTTTGGTGAAGGAAGGCAGACGTCGATTCACTTGAGCTATCAGATTCTCAACACGAAGTGCAAAGAAAAACTCATGTAACCACTCTGTATAAGTTAGAACAGTTTGGTCTTTCCAATGTCTAAGTACTAACTTTTTGACTGCCATTGATATTAATGCCAGATGAAATCTCTTTTCCTTCACTTGAATTTCAGAGTAGTCGTCAAAGATACAAGTTTGGGGAGAGAATAATCCCTGCAATCCCAACATTGGATCAAGAGTAGCTTCTATTTGTTTCCATAACGGGGATACTGATTCACATGACCAGAGAATATGTAACAAGGAGCCCTGCCCTTTGCTACATCTGGAACATGTTGATGAAGATATACGTTTCATTTGTAAAAGTTTAACCGGGGTATAATAAAGGTTGTTCAAGATACAGTATTGTGTGACCCTATATCTATCTTGAGTATGATAAATATATAGGTCTCTCCATATGTTTCACCAATTAATCTCTCCGTTTGGATACAGACTTTGCCAGATGTTTGAACCAATGCCTGGAGGAGCCACTGGGAACGTATGAAGCAAGTTATGCAGCTTAGAGATACTATGCGGTTTATTAACTGTTATGGAGACTTGGTAGAAAAGTCAGCAAGGTAGGAGGTTTTGCCATTACATCCAAATCTTCTACTTAGAAGATGCCTTAGCTGAAAAACTTTGAAGACCACTGTTGTTGGCCATTTAAATTTTGCTAAAGTCTGTTCTATAGTTAGAATGCGATCTGGTGAGTAAAATTCGCTCACCTTACATCCAGAGAGAGATGGTAACCAGCTTCCAGTTATCATAGAGTTGCCTATCTGAAGGTTTGGGTTTGAACAAATGGGCTGGGAGAAATCCAGAAATGGGGAAATCTTGAAATACCTAAACAGCTGGGAAACAACCCTGAGAGAGACCCCAAGCGGTAAAGACTGGAGCGTTATAGGAATGTTTTTCCCAGGAATGTAGAAGAGGGCCATTGGAGCAATGTTATGGATATTCAGGAGATCTAATTCGGCCTGCAACCATATTGGCTTATGCCCTTGGTGAGCCCAAGACTCGGGTGAAGATAACCATTTTCCACACTTATTCAAATGTGAAGCCCAATAATAAAAAAGGAAATTAGGGAGACGAAGCCCCCCCAAAGTCTTTCGGCTGGGATAATTTATGATAAGACTTTCTGACAGATTTATTACTCCAAATAAATGAATTTATCCCAGAGTGAATATGCTGAAAATAGGATATAGGTAACCATATATTTAGCATGTTTAGGGGATAAAAGATTCTGGGTAGTACGTTCATTTTAATAGTACTAATTCTGCCCCACACCGATAAGGGAAGTTTAGACCATCTGGTTAAATCTTGCTGAATATCCATACAAGTCCTCCAAATTTAGCTTCCGTGACAAAGATAAATTAAGAGTGATGTGGATCCTAAATACTTAATGGAACGCATAGTCCATTTCATCCCAAAATGAGCAAAACTTGAACTATGAGCAAGGTGGTTAAGAGGGAAAATCTCAGTTTTGCTAACATTGAGTTTATAATCTGAGTATTTACTGAAATCTTCAATTATTGCCAAGGCCGCTTTCAATGAAGAAACTGGATTTGAAAGATGAAGAAGCAGGTCACCGGCAAACACTGAGATTTTCGTAGTATTATTAACTATGGAAATACCTGCTATTAGTGGAGATAAGTTTAAACACCTGAGGAGGGGCTCAAGATATAAGTTAAATAGAAGGGGTGAGAGTGGGCAGCCCTGTCGTGTGCCTGAAGTGAGGGGAAAAAAGTCTGATGAAATCCCATTGCAATACAATCAAGCTCTAGGAGAAGAGTATAACGTTTGCACCCATTTTATGAATAGAGGGGGGAAACCCATAATTTGCAGTGCTGCCCAGAGAAATTTCCAGTCCACCCTGTCAAATGCCTTTTCTGCGTCCAGGGAAACTAGGATCATTGGGGTAAGGGATGATTTGGCTGTGCTAATGACATACTGAAGTTTTCGGTGGTGATCTGCTGGGGTCCTATTAGCAACAAAATCTATTTGTTCCAGGCTAAGTAATGGGATCCAGACCTGCTCAATCCTCTTAGCCAATATTTTGGCTAAAATTTTAATATCACAGTTTAATAATGAAACGGGGCAGTAACTAGATGGAAGGTGTGCAGGTTTACCTGGTTTAAGAAGGAGAGTAATAAGGGCCTCTAAAAGTGTTGGGTCCTGCCTATTCCCTGAAAGCAGATATTGATATAGGCGAAGCAAACCCAGTGCCAAGTCCTTAGCAAATTGTTTATAAAAATTTGGGGATAGGCCATCAGGTCCAGGTGCTTTGTCTGAAGCCAAATCTTTAATCGCTGCCAATATCTCGTGGGTGGAAATAGGGGAGGTTAGTGATAACTGTTGATTGGGAGTAATCGAAGGTAAAGGAATAGATGCTAGATAGTTTAGCATCTCCTCCGAAGAGGGAGTGGGGGTGACTTTATTGTATAATGAAGAGAAGTAGGGCCTGAGCACCGATACCACCTCCCTGGGATGGGTTCTAACTTCCCCAGTAGGATCTTCAATTGATTTTATTAATCTAGAGGTCTCCAATTTCCTTAGCCTTAGGGCAAGGAGATGGCTGGCCTTTTCACCATGTTCAACGTACTTTGCCCGAGTTTTCAAAATAGCAAATTCAGCCCTTTCTTGAAGTAAAAGGGAGTATTGATTCCTTAAGGACAAAAGGGCTTTCAGAGTGTCGGATGTGGACGAAGAAGAGAGGGAATGTTCCAGTGTTTTAATTCTAACCAGGAGTGCCGCGGCCTTAGCCTCATTCTTTCTCTTACGGGTGGAGGCCAGGCGAATAAATTTGCCTCTCAAATAACTTTTTAGCCACACCATTCGTGATCGACTTGTGCGACTGAATCTTGATTAAAAGTAAAAAAAGATTGAATCAAGTCCGATATTCTAGTGACGATATAATCCTCCTTAAGAAGTTGGTTATTCAGCCGCCAGAGTAGATCTCTGTGAAGGTTAGTATCAAGCACCGCGGCCACCCAGGCTGGTGCATGATCCGATATGACTATAGCTTCTATACCGGAGTCACACATGCCTTGCATAAGAGTATTGCTAAATAGTATATAATCCAGCCTGGACCACGTGGAATGCACCATGGATTGGAAGGTAAAGTGGCGAGCTACAGGATTTTGTAATCTCCATGGGTCACATAGTCCAAGCGAGTCTATAAAGTCTGCAAGCACTTTTTGGGCAGCAGATAAAGGTTTGAGTAAGGGACTAGATCTATCTAGATCCTGTGTGGGTGGCAAGTTCCAGTCTCCTCCAAGTATTATCGGTATGGACATAAATGTTCTCAGCTTATCTATTAAGGTTATAAAAAAATCTGAATCCCCCCCAATAGGGCCATAGATGCTTCCTAGGACCACCTCAGTGTGGTCTAAGGTACCGTTTACTATCGTGTATCTACCTGCAGGGTCTGCAATAACATTTTTGGCTTGAAAAGCTATTGAATAGTGTATAAGAATGGCTGTTCCCCCTGCATTAGATGACCCGCCCGAGGTGAAGACTTGCCCAATTCCTCTTCTACACAAGCCAGTGGCCTTGTTCAGTAAAAGGTGAGTCTCCTGGATAAAGGAGATCTTTGCTTGCAATAAATCCAAGTGCTTTAGTATTTGTAGTTTCTTAATGGGCATGCGAGCTCCTCTTACGTTCCATGTAATAAACTTAATGAGGTTGTGTGCCATTTCGTTTTAACACATCCCACATAGCTACTATTCTAAAGAATCCCAGAATATACACCACAGCTCCCCCCCATAACTATAACAATACCATAGAATGTTGCTGGAATAAATCCTAGCTTTATAATTAACTGACAGGCAAACGTGAGAGTGAAAATACCTAACACCCCAGAAATCCCCTGAAATCAAAGTTGCAACATCTCCTGAAATTACTCTAAAGTATCTACCCCTCCCCCCTAATTTCTACCCACTGATAACTATATACAATTAACATATAAAACCTGGGTCCCTGCAACTAGAAACTGTTAATGTCTACTCTCATTACCCTTTCTCTTAGTGCCCTAGCATACCTCACCCCCATAGGTACAGTTGAAAACCATCGGAGGGTAGCATTCAGGCTAAGAGTGATCAAATACTGCACCACCATAATGTCCATCCCATAAAACATTGTGGAAGGTTGCAATGCTACCCTCATTGTGAAAAGGAAAATACTTCCTCCTATGAGGAGAGCTAGGATGATCCCCCCTTTTCTCCAGTACTTGCGGTTGGACATGGCCAGCACTATTCCATCCCCCCAACCCCACCCTCAAACCTGCTGTAAAGACCGTCCCAGTACATTGGAGAGAAAGAGGAGAGGGAGAACAACAACACAAAAAAAAAAGGGGGGAAGGGGGGCGTTGTATAGGATCTACTTTGTTTCTCACTATACACCCCTCCCTTCCCTCCCCTCCCCCCATTCAACATCTATTTTAGTCTTATTTAGTCCAAAAGTTGAATAAGAGTCGACAATCCATAAGCAAGCCTCAGATTTACATGGCTGTTGCCTAATATTATCCTGGTTGAGTTTGTGCAGACGTTGCAGGACAAAGTAGATAGGTCCTTCAAATTGTAGGTGGTGTTTCCTTGGGGATTGAGTTTGTAGGGGACTAACCGCATGATGGTGCAGCATACAAACAAGACCCACAGGAACATATGGCACAGAGTATGGGGGTCTGCCTCCAAACACACCCGGGACTTGCCAGGACCAAGTAAGCCACTGCTCAACAGTCTCTCCTGACCCGGAACCATCTGGATAATCAGAACAGGCTGCGTGGAATTATCCTGGGGCTATCGTCTTCTCCTGAGACATTCGGGTAAATAGAGCCGACATTTAAAGAGATCAGGTAAATAAATAATGATGTAACCTGACAAAATTTTGAACACCGCAGGTTGAGACTCTTTGTAGATCTGGAGCTTGAAAGCTCCTTAACCACTTCAATGCCGTCGTCTCACGAAGCCTTAAATAAGGAAGGCAGCATCTGGGCTAAGTCTTCCTGGGCATAGGAGACTGTCTCATATGAATGCCATTTTACCTCTAGCGAAACCTGAAGGCATGCAGGGTATAACATTCTAAATTTAATGCCCGCAGCTATCAGCTTGGTAACAACAGGATGGAAGGTGGCCCTCCGTTGGGGGGTTTCCAATGGCAAGTCTTGAGTTAGTCATAACTTTTTCCCCTCCCAAGTGATGGATTGCATGTCTTTTACTTTTGAAAGTATGTGCTGACACTCCAAATAATTCAGCAGTCTAATAATTATGGGTCTGGGGGGGCTGATGCTTCAGGTTTTGGTCGTAACAATCTATGAGCCCTTTCAATTATATACGTAGGATTATGAGGTGAAGGGCCTACAATCTTCGCGAGCAGGGAGTGGATAAAGATGATGGGGGAGGAACCTTCCACCCTCTCTGAGAGGCCATGAATTAAGATGTTATTTCGTCTGCAACGGCCTTCCAGGTCTTCAGTTTTTTGCTGCAATTTGGCGACCTGCTGCCTCAGTTTAACCAACTCGGGGTCAGTTTTATCCCGCCAGGACTCCAGTGAACAGGTGTGGGCCTCGTTGTCTGT
Source organism: Neoceratodus forsteri (assembly GCA_016271365.2). Classification (NCBI taxonomy): domain Eukaryota; kingdom Metazoa; phylum Chordata; order Ceratodontiformes; family Ceratodontidae; genus Neoceratodus; species Neoceratodus forsteri. Next base: position 9,129,612 of record CM028130.1, read on the forward strand.
TAGTCGCTGCCTTACACTGGACATCTCTCCGTGGAGACTCTTTAGCTCGGATGTTAATTCCGATAAAGATTCTTTAAAGAGATGCATCTCTTCCAAACATCGCTCCTCTGACAGAGGAGTCGACGTAGAGAGAACCATCAGTTGCTTGGCCGATGATGTATGAGACTGCTGCTTTGCCTTCTTGGCTTGCTAGTCCGGAGAAACTGGTGGAGTGTGTTTAGGCAGGGCCGCCTTCATCTCTAAGTCCATGTTTGGGCTTTTTTCTTTTCATTTTTCTTTTCCTTTTTCTTTCCTTTTGCCAGCAATGACGTTGAGTCTCCCCAAATGCCTTCCTAGTTAAATGATAGTACTGGTAGGCAGGTAAGAACGGCGAGTTGCGATCTAGAATCCTATATAATTATTAAAAAATATCAGAGGTGGAGCGGGAGCCTGGAGGACCTGCTGTTAACAGACACATCACGTGATCTATATCGGCTCTGCTACATCTTGCAGAAGGCAGTGAAAAAAATAGCAGAAAACTGCATTTTTCATACTTCTCTGCACAAACGATGTATACACTACTGAAAAAGAAATTTATACAGTCTTCAAAGGACACCACCAAAGCCCAGCACCAATGCATACAACCTAATCCGAAGTCACCTAAATGCATTATTCAACAAGTGCTGGGAGCACAGGCCCTTTGGGGCCCACGCTTCCACCAACACATCCATTTCTTCCGAACATCACAGTAGAAGTATTGAATATTATATGTATTGGTGGAAGCACAGATTTCTGGGAGCATAGGACCCTTCAGGCCCCAGGCTCCCCTCAGCTTGACCATATCTGCCTAACATCAACTATGGATTATCATGCATATTGCTGGGAGCAATGATGGTGGGAGCGCTGGCCCCTCCAAGCCCTACACTCCAATCAACTTGTCCATTTCTGCTTAACATCACAGTACAAGTACTAAATCTCATACGTGTTGGTGGGAGCACATATTGCTAGGAGCATGGGGCCGAGTCCCAATTCTCCCACCAACTTGTCTCACTTCTGCCTTGGACCCTCACTCCCTCCCACATTGCCCAGCACTCCATAATCACAAACATCAGCCATACATTTTTAGCTGTCCAATACCTTATCATGAAATCTTCCTACACAACCAAATATATGCTCACCATGCCTTTTCACAATGCACAGACATGTTTTCCCACTAGCTATAATGAACATGCACAACTCAACAACTGTGACAGCCTTTGACACAAACATTGACACAATCCAAGATCTATGATGACTCTTTATACATACCAAATTTCATGCAAATCATCCACACAGTTCAAAAGTTACTGAAGCAAAAGAAACCATATTTTCATTCATCAGAGTGGAATAATTCCACACCTCTTTACATTTTACACACCTAACCACTGAAAATTACTTCCGTGGCAGTAAGGCTAGCTACCGTATAAATCTCAAGCCACTAGCACAATGCAGAAAGCTATCTGCAAAATGTACACTGTGTCATGCAATATCTCTGCAGCAAATTCATTTTCCAACACCTAAACACCATAATTCACATCTACAGGACACCCCCTCAACACCCTCCAAATGTCAAGTTAAAAGACAAAACCGTTTCCCAGATATATAATTTTAAAGTTTTTGTACCTTTAAAAATTCTTTGATCATGAGAATCAACCATGAATTCATGATCACAGATAAAAATCTTTGATCATGAGGGGGCAAATTTAAACTATAACTCTGGAACAGAACAACATTTTGTCACCAACCAAAAACTAGCATGCTTCGTAAACAAAGGTCTTTCTATTTGCCAAGTTTCAGACAAATCAACTACAAAGTGGCTGTGCCATGTGTCACAGAAGACAGTGACCAAAATAAGCAGAAAATCTTTGATCACGAGGGGGGGCAATTTCTAAACCTTATAACTCTGGAACAGAACAACAGTTTTTCACCAAACAAGAACTGGCATGCTTCTCATCCAAAGGGCTTTCTACCTGGCAACTATCAGACACATCAACCACATAGTGGCTATGCTACATCTCACGGAAGGCAGTTAAAAAAATAGCAGGAACTGCATTTTTGGTACTTCTCTGCACAAGAAGTGTATACACTACTGAAATAGAAATTGATAACAACATCCTCAAATGACACCACCAAAGCCCAGCACCAATGCACACAACCCAATCTGAAGTGACTCAAATGCATTCTTCAACATCTGCAAGGAGCACAGTGCTCTTTGGGCCTCAACACTCCCACCAACACATCCATGTCTCCAAAACATCACAGTACAAGTACATAATATATTATCTATTCATGGGAGCACAGATTTCTAGAAGCATGGGACCCTTCAGGCTTCCACCAACTTGACCACATCTGCCTAACATCACACTGCAACTACTGATTATCATGCATATTGCAGGAGCACATATTAGTGTGGGTGCAGGGCCTTCGAGCCCACATTCCAACCAACTTGTCCATTTCTGCCTAACATCACAGTCCAAGTACTAAATCTCATATGTATTAGTGGGAGCACATATTGCTGGCAGTGTGGGACCCCACACTTCCACCAACTTGTCTATTTCTGCGTAACATCACATTACAAGTACTAAATCTCATATGTATTGGTGGGAGCATATATTGCTGGGAGCACGGGGCCCCTTTTTTTCATTTCACACACCTAACCACTGAAAATTACCTCCGTGGCAGTAAGGCTAGCTACCCTATTAATATCAAGCCACTAGCACAATGCAAAATGCTATCTGCAAAACATAAACTGCATCACGTAATGTCTCCACAGCAAATTAATTTTCCAATACCTAAACACCATAATTCACATCTACAGAATATCCTCTCAACCAATCCAGTTTTCAAGTTAAATGATCAAACCATTTCTGAGACATTTAATTTTAAAAATTGTGAAAACTGGGCTATCGGGTGCCTCTAAATCTGGCCATCTAGTCCTGCCCTTGTGAAAGAAGATTGTGATCAAAGAATCTTGGGATCAAAGAATTTGCAGGTTTGTGACCAAAGAATTTGCAGGCTCATGATCAGAGAATTAAAAAAATTTAAAACTGCATTTTTTCACAGAATTATATTGACCCATAGGCATGACTAGATAGAACTAAGCCCGATGAGCAAAACCCATCCTAGTTTGAGTGCAGAAGTCACCCCTGAGCTGAAATATTTAATTTTTTCCCACCAAAAAATCTGGCCATCTAGTCGTGCCCTCATGAATGAAGATCATGATCAAAGAATCTCAAGATCAAATAATTTGCAGGTTCTTGATCAATGAATTTGCAGGCTCAAGATCAAAGAATAAAAAATGTCAAAACTCAATTTTTTCAGAGAAGTACATTAAACCACAGACATGACTCGATTGAATAAAGCTCCCTGAGCAAGATCCATCCTAGTTTGACTTTATAAGTCACCCCTGGGCTGTGATATTCAGTTTGTAAATCTGGCCATCTCATCCCTCCCTCACAATCAAAGATCGCTGTCAAAGAATCTCATGATCAAAGAATTTACTGGCTTGTGATCCAAGATCATTAGGGAGCTGCAATCAAAGAATTTAAAACTTTAAAACTCCATTGCTTGACATAATTACAAGAAATCACAGCCATGGCTGTATAGAGGGAAGACCCCTAAGCAGAACCCATTATAATTTTACTTCAGAAGTCACCCCTGAGCTGAAATATTTGTTTTTTACTGAACACAAAATGAAAACCAGATGGTGGCCATCATGATCAAAGAATTCCTCATGATCAAAGATTCTGTGATCGTGAGCCTGCAAATTCTTTGATTGTGAGGGGTGACCAGATGGCCTAAATCCCATTCTTCTTTCGCAAAATAAACATTTAAATTTTCCCATAGACTTATAATGGGAGCTAAACAGTTTAATAACTTTTGAATGGATTAATATTTTTTTCACCAAACAAAAAGTGGCATGTTTCTTGACCCAAGCATTTTTTATGTGCCGAGCTACAACTGGCACACCACACAACAGCCATGCAGCACCACACACAAAATCCAAAAAACTGCCCACAAAACTAGTGAAAAGCACATTTTTCAATGTTTTGCTGCACAAAAATCATAAGTCTGACCAAAACAAAGTTTGGCAGATCAAGAGATCAATCACACCCCACCATACATACCAAATTTCATGCAAATCTATTTAATGGGCTCAAAGTTATTAACACACAAAGGTTTGAGTTTAAAATAGAAGAGCCTTCATAATACTAAATGTAGGGGCGCAACCACACCCCTATAAAATATAGATCGATAGATAGATAGATAGATAGATAGATAGATAGATAGATAGATATTACATTGGACAGTACACTATAAGCAACTGCAGTAAGATATACCAGTTTCTGTTTTTTGAGTTGAGTATTCTACCCCTACTGTGTTTTATTTGTCTCTATTGTGTGTCTATTACAAGATATTCTCTGGGCCAGCCCCGTGGCACTGAGTACTGAGGCACTGGATGCCACACCTCATGCCACACCAGTGACTCAGGGTAAGGAGCCACCTCAGGTTGGCAGGGGTTCACAGGGGAGGGAGAGGATTGATTATCCGATGAACTGCTCTCCTCTCCTCTCCCAGGGAGGGGATGTTTGTCATCCCACTCCTTCAGCACCCCCTGGTGGAGGCCAGAGGACAGTGCCAGAGACAGAGAAGCACAGAATCATGGGTACATGGCATGCTTGTGCTTCCACATCTGTACACTCATGCCATAAGTCGGGGGGGTCAGGGAGAAAATGAGAAAAGTGGGGACTGGCAGACTCTATGATAGCCTAACCACATCCTGATCTTGACTGTCACACCGGCTTCTGGATTGTGCTCCGGGGGGGGAGCCAGAACTCCTCCTTCTGGCCCTGCAATGGGGAATAATCCTAGAGGAAACTGCTGCGAATGAGTAAGATATGGGCCACCAGACTCTGAAATATGAGTCCCCTGAGAGGGGGCCAGAGCTACCAACCAGTCCCAAGGAAGGTGGAGAAAAACAATAATAATAAAAAAAAGAGATTCACTGGAATTAGTTATTTTTTAAGTGCCGATAAGCTAATATACATTGGTGGTGGCATGTCCAGATGTGATCATTTTTAGGCAATAAGGATTGTTCTAAACAATTCCGACACACAGAAGTATTATAGATCAAGGGAGCTCTCTCAACCAGTTAGAGCACTCCCTTGTTCTGTATCAGAGACACTCGTATTTTATGAAGAGTGTCTCATGTGAAGTGTACTGAAAACTGGAATATTCATAAAAAATTGATAACATTTTAATATTTTATTAATTGACCTGGATTAACAATTCATTAGTTAACTGCAAAAAAAACCTACAATAATGCAGATTAGGGCTGCTACCGTACATTACTAAAACCCTCAGAGTATGGGAATACAATATTATGTTTTTTAACGCAATGCCCATCCTCTATCCTCTTTACTCCAGGTCAAGCTACAGATCCAGTTCCATGCTACAAGGCTGTGCTGGTTCATGTGAGCCTCTTTTGGTTTAATGCCAAGTTGCACAGTTACCACACAATTACATGTTGACTGTGTATGACCTTATATACCCTGGGCCGGATATTCAAAAGGGTTGTGCATGGTGCAACAGTGTTGCACCATGCGCAACCCACTGTAGTGCCCTGGCATGATGTTCAAAAGGGAAAAGTGCGTGGCACAAATCCTGATGCACCGGAGTGCATCAGTAATGTATGCAGGCACAGGTAGGGGGGCATGCCCATGCATAACCTGCACAGCCCAATAGTCAGCCCAGGATGTGCAGAGCCATGCATGCACAACCCCTACTTGTTCTGGCACAAAGTTAAGCCCCAAAAAAAAGGAACAACTGATGGTCACCCACAGGTGAGCTGCCGCATTGCAGGGTGCAACACGGCAGCTGCCAACTGTGGGTGGCCACCCGAGTTCCGGCTACACCTGGCGGTGCCCCCATTCCCAATCACAAGCATGTGTAAAAAACTACTTCGTCCTATATCCCTGGTGGTCCAGTGGACCTCTTTGTGCCTGATTGCGGGCATCTGTACACAAAGAAAGGACCAATATCCCTGGTGGTCTAGTGGTATCCCCCTCCCCACCTGCCCACTGAGCACCACCCCACTCTGGTCAGCTGGCGGGTGGCAGCACCCATCTGTCTGCTGCCGCCGCCCACCAACTGACAGCTCAGTAGGGCTGCAGCCATTGTTCTGGCGTGAGTCAATGGGCATGCAGCCATACCGCACTGGACATTTCAGATATGTGATTCATTCTCACATGTGAATGTGGTATGTAGATGGCTGCACACCCATTGGCTCAAGCTGTGAACCAATGGGCATGCAGCCCCACTGAGATGTCAGTCGGTGGCAGTTGGGCGGCAGGAGGGTGGGTGCTGCCACCTGCTGACTGACCAGGGAGGAGCGGGGTGGTGGGGCTCAGTGGGCAGGTGGGTACTACTAGACCACCAGGGATATTGGTCCTTTTTAGTGTACAGATGCCTGCACTGGCAGAAAGCGATCCACTGGACCACCAGGGATATTGGAATATTTTTAATAATACAGATGCCCTCAATCGGGCACAGAGAGGTCTTCTGGACCACCTGGGATATAAGACGAGGACATTTTTATTTACAGATGTCCGCTATTGGGCACAGAGAGGTCCAGTGGACCACCAGGGATATAGGATGAGGACATTTTTGTTGACAGATGCCCGCGATCGGGCACAGAGAGGTCCACTGGACCAGCAGGGATATAGGACGGGGACATTTTTACTTACAAATGCCCACAATCAGGCACATAGCGGTCCACTGGACCACCAGGGATATAGGAACTTATTCTATTCTTTGACAGATGTCTGCGATCGGGCACATAGCGGTCCACTGGACCAGCAGGGATATAGGACAGTTTTCTCTTTTGGGACAGATGCCTGCGATCGGGCTGCAGGAGGCGTCGGTCCCCAATGGCTGCTGCCTGGCAGGGTGCCAGGCGCAAGTCTTTGGGGATCAGCACACCCTGCATGCAAATGGGGCCATAATGATATGTAAATAGCCCCATGTGCGCCTTGCATATATTATGGCCCCATTTGCATGTCAACTTTTGAATATCACTGGTGCTGTGAATGGCACAATGGCGCTTGTGCTATCACATCTCCATGCTCCACTCTGGCCACCTGCGCTGGCACAGTGCCACTGCACCATGCACACTGGGGGTGGCCAGGGTGCGAGATTCAAAGCTGCTGAGCCATGGCACAGCTCCGTTGAATATCACCCAGGCCACACCCCTGCGCAGCCTAGTTGAGCTGTGCCCAAGCTTGCGCCACAGCCTGGCACAGTTTGAATATCCGGCCCCCTGTGTTTACTGATTTGATACATTTATTATGTTAGGATATAGTATATCGTCCTTTTAATAACAGCATGTTTTTTCACCTGTTTCCTGTTACTTTATTTGTTTACTGTTTCAATGAGACACTGTGTAAAATAGTATACATCTCCCAGTCATGTAACATGCTTTAAGTAGTTTCAAGTCTGCATCCTAAAGAAAGCTACAAGTGTGCAATAAGTATAGTACTGTTTTTATCAAATGCTATGACTACAGTTCCATGGAAGGAGCAACTAGCAATGCCCCTGCCTGAGCTATTTAAGATAGCTTCCTGCTGTCTCATTCAAATGCATTGTTTATTTGTGAGCAATACATATAGTACTGTATTTACAAATCATAAACAAGTCTGTTGCTTTGCAAAGGATCTCACAGTAGTGTGTGCAAAGTAAGGTACATCATAAACAGGTCTCGAACTCTATATCGTGCGCCACAAGAATTCTGTTTGCAGACCTAAAATCAGGATACGTACTGAACATCAGACCTACAGTATATAGCACAGCTCCAGACTTGTAGCTTGGCCTTGGGTCATAAGAGTAGGGGAAGGAAGGAAGACTAGGGTTGCTATTTATGAATTTTAAATATGTTGGCCCTGTATATGCTACTACCCCATTTGATGCATGGCCACATACCTGTAGCTGGACTTGGTTAAAAAGGAAAGGGAGAGAGGGAGAGGGGGTGGCAGCTACTGTAGGCTTGACAACCCCAACAGCACATTTCTAAACTTTCTGAGCACTGAGTTGAAAATCTTGATAGCACATTCCCAGACTTCAAGGGTCTGAGCATTGTGCAGTAGCAACCTAATCTGCATTAATGTAGTATTTTTTCCAATTAATTCCCTTAGTTTTGGAGATAGTAGAGTGGTGACTTAGTTTGTGTGGGCCCATGAGGCCTTCTAACTTTCTTTGCACAGGACAAGATGCACATGGCACTTTGGTTTCTGTGCATGAGTGCTAATTTTCCTTGTTCAAGGTCTGGTCCTGTCTGTGGTAGAGAGATGGCTTGTCACAAATGTGAGGTACTGTCTGTGAAGAGAGATGCTTTCAGTTATGTTAAAATAGTGAGATATTTGTTGACAAAACTGATCTGCTGAAACAGAAGAGGCAAGGGTCTACTGTCTGTATGGGGAATCCCAAACTGGTATGGATCACAGAGATGTTGCTTCTATCAGAGGGCCTGGAGAGATTGCCAGCCACTGCTGGAGGGCAGGTTGAGGTAGTGCTGTAGTGTCATGGTAGTAAATGAAAAATGAGTGAACCCAAAGTGTATAGCGAGGTGGGGGCTGTGGTGATTTCAGAATGCAGTATATGAAAGGCTTTCTCCTGAGGTAAAATCTCACCACTGATAAATTGAAAAGGAATACCAGGCATCACAGGGATCCTGTAAGAAATGTGCAGAGGGTAAATTTTTTTTAAGATACCCTAAGATTTTGACTTATGCCTAGGATCAGAATTGAACCTGTTGTGCGGTGTTCACAAGGATAGTGATGTTTGGGGCCATTGTCCTGTGTGTAACTCTATATATGTTAGTAAACATGACAACACATCATGTAGCAGAGTGATTTATTTCTAACATGACAAAGGGTCACTGAGCAAAGCGTATCTAGGACTGACTAGAATGGAATAGAATGGAAAAGAGTAACAGCTGAAAACTGAGTGCATTTTATTTACTATTTACCACATGTCCTCTGTGCTCCTCCCTCCCATACCACTCAATTCCCTATCTACAACCCTTGACATGACTGTCTCTTTGCTGACTGCTCTGCTTTTGCCCCATTCTCCTTCTCTCCACTCTGTTACTTCACAAAACCAGTACTCTAACTGCTCAAATGTAGGTGCATCACACTATTGTTGCTCCAACCTGTAACTTGTATTGTAAACTTGTATTTTCTACCTGTAACCCCCTTACCTGTTTCTCACTACACATTTATGTTACTTTTCCATACTATTTGCCAATTTGCACTGGGATTGCAACTCTATGCTCTTTTGACAATGTCTTCTCATTGATGGCTCAAGTGTCACCTAATGTTCTCATTGTCTGTGCCCTCTATTATCATCTGCATTCACTGCATCCACAAATGTGCACAATGCTGTCACCCAACAGTGTTTACATTCATTTACCACATAATTCTGCTTTGTGGTTCAATATCCCATTGTCTGGACCATTTTATTACACTTTGCCTGTATTCTAACCAATAGTATGCTCAGACATGGAACCTCTGTAAATGAGTCTCTGACGCAAAGGTTTTGTAATTCTGAGAAATAAATAAATTAAAAAATACATTTATTTATTTATTAATTTTGAGACTTGGTTAACACCTTTGAGCACAAGTGCTCTTGTCCAAAGGTTCCATATCAATAACAAATAGGTACACAAAAACTTTGAAACACAGTAGCCACATAGTGGCACACAGATTTCCAACTCAAGTGGAGCCAGGTCAAGTACAGACATTGCTGTGATTGTGACCAGTGAGCAGCTACCACCTACCCTAGATGTGGAGGGTACCCGTGGAGCTATGCAGACCCCTAGTCTCTGCCTGATGCCAACAGAGTGTTAACATATGGTATCAACCCCCAACTGAAACAACAGGAACCACAGCTTCAGCTGAAGATTCTTGGACTGAATGCCACCTAGTAAAAAAAAATGATAGAACCAGAGGAAGAACCAGAGTTAAAAGTGGGGTTACCCTCACATTTTGAAAGCTGTCTTGCAGCCCATAGGTATTAAAAAGTGATTTCAGCCGGTAGATTTTGAAAACCATCATGAGATTTGTGTGAACATTTTGTGAAAACACTCCTGATGCCTTAAATTCTGAAAACCATCATGCAGCATGTAGATTTCAAAGCAACACTGTTCAGTGTGCAGATTTTAAAAGCTGTCATTCAGAACGAATAATTTGAAAATCATAATATACTGTAGATCATGAAAATATCCATGCAGCCTGTAGCTTATTTAAAAAATGTGTGAAGGATTCATGTGCAAAGGTTTTAATTTTTAATTAAAATAAGTAATTAATTAAAACAACACACATTGACCCTCTTATTCAGTTACAGTTATTTGTGCTGCACCAACCCAAAGCAATGCTTAAAACCACTTGACTGAGCCAGCCTGGTGGCAATGAGGGCTGAGGCAATGGACACCTTACCTGTGCTACGCCAATGACCTGAGTTTGGGAAAGACCTTGTGTTGTCGGGGTGCCCCAGAGAGAGAGGATGGGAGCATGATTGAGCACTGGCTGTCCTCTCCTGGAAATAGGGGAGTTTTGCCCATCTGCAGTCCTGCCATCACTGGATAGAGGTCCAGTGGCAGGCACAGGTGTTAATAGAGCGACTGGTAGGGTGAGATGTCCCATAGTGCATGACGTGACTCCACACGAGCATGCTATGCAGGGATGCAAGGGGCTGGGGAGAAAACTGAAATGTACCTACAAACTACTTATGGAAAAAAGAAAAGAAAACACTTGACTGTCAGGCAGTGATGGTCAGGTAGAGAGCATGCTCTTTGTGTCCTGCTGTATTTGTCTCAATACTGGTCCATAAGCAAATGGTTTGATACCTTTTATTGGACCAACATAGATGTTACAAAAACAAAATAACATCTACATTGGTCCAATAAAGGTATCAAACCATTTTCTTCTGGCTCTGTTCTTACACGGACCAATATGGCAACTAGTCTATTTCTGTAAGTCTCAATATTGGGCATTATGGCAAGCAATCAAACTTTGTTTGCTACAGCTCCTCATCCCAAAGATTTGAAGCTCTGTACATGCATTTTCATTTAATCAATCAAAAACGTTTATAAAAGTAAATAACAAGCACAGCAGAATCCTTCTCATTCAAAACATATTTAAAGGGAGACTTCAAGTCAGCCCAACGGTGCAGAGGTAGTGCTACCATTTGCAGTGCTGACAACCTAGGATTAGGAACAATCCCTGTACATTGGAGGGTTGGCTAGGAGGAGGAGGAGAAGGAGAAGGAGGACTGGGCATCTAATGGATTTCTATCTTCCTCTAGGAAGTGAGGGATATGGCACCCAGTTCAATTCTCACCCCTAGTGGCAGCTAGGAGTCGGGCACCTAGAGACAGAAAATCTGTGTGGGAGCAGTGGCAGTTGCTGATGCCTATATATGGGAGCATACATAAAATCCGCTTAGGCAGCACTGCCCAACCATCTGCCCAGGGACCTATAAAGGGTGGAGAAAAGGGCTGCCCAGCAGGATGTGATCACCCTTATAGTCCTCACACCTGGCTATATAGTGCACCTCCCACCCAAGAGTCCATTCTGTGGTCATCTGGCTGCCTCGACACAGGAAGGACAAAGCTGTGGGGAATGCAAAAGTTGGACTGTAAGTCCATAAGGAGCCATGGTGTTGGGCTGTTGGGGCCTGTCTCTGATGATAGTGCCAGTCAGTGACAGTGGTGGAAGAACAAAGAGCACTAACTGAAAACAAGAGTCCTCAAATGCCGGGGTAAAAAAATGGATGCTAAGAGTCCTTTTCATGACTTCAACTGAGGACAGCTGACAAAACTGATTTGGTGAGCCATTACACTTGTGTGGGACGGATTCAGAAAGTTCCCTTTCCAGACTGTTTCTAAAGGACACAGGAAATCACCAGCTGATTGCTCCCTACTGAGTGGAACAGCCCATCCAGAGTGTATGGGGGCGGGAGGTTGTTTTATGTATTCAGGACCTAATCGCTGCAAGAGCCATGCAGGGTGCATATGTGCATCAACTTGTGGATGAAGAATGGTGTACAGATGAGGAGTTCAGCTGCACTGGCAACTAGAGACCAACCTGGAAGGATATGGGCCCATACAGAGGTGATGACCTGCATCCATCTAGGAGGGAAGCCAGAGTCATCAGTGAATGTTTTAAATGATACTTCTCTTGTAATTAAACGTTATTAAAATTTTAATGATAACATGTAAATAAATAAATCCAGCTGAGGCTTTATCCTTCCCCAATAGTCAACAGCTACAGGAATAGCATTACCATTACCTGAGCTACACTATCCCTGTAGCTGTATTACTTGTCGCTATTTTGACTGTGCAGATTTTCCCGCGCTGTAATCCTGATGACATAGTCACTGGGTGCGCTTTAGTACTGGGTTTGGTTTGAGATTAAGGAGTTTGGATGAGAAAGAGTAGTTTGGAGATTTTTACCCTTCTGCAGAAATGTTTAGATAAAGAACCATTTCAGTTTCCTGTCCTATAATTCTAGGAAAGTACCTGAATGTATTATGAAACATTAAAGTTTCCTTCCTTAGCTAAAATATGGAGTGCAACCCACATCTAGGTTTGAATTGCTGTAGTTTTGCCCAAGAAATACATGATGGCTTGTTGTCCTATAAAATATTCTTTTAGGTTTGATTAATTTTCTTTAAAAGAGAAAAGGGGATGAATATGTTTAAGTGATGCAAAACATGATGTATTTTAGGTGTGATTACCATGTTAAATGACTGAATATCCCCCATAGAGACAATATCATTAGATACCATCTTTGAAGCTCTAATTCTGTTTTGTCAGTTAGTGGGCAAACATTCTTACAAACAACAACATCAAAGTCTTTGTGTGGCCAGATACTAAAAAGAAATTTTAGCCGTACTGGTCCTTGGAAAAAGGGGAGTTGCTGGAAGGCTTGGCACCTTTTATTAGACCAACATATGTCTTGTACAAAGATGGTATAGCACAAAAGCTTTAAAGGCCTCACATGCCCCTTCTTCAGTTAAATAGAAAATGGAGAAAAATAAGCAGTATTTATATATACTGTGATGCACTGTCATAAAAAATAATTATGATAGAAAAGTTGTAAAGAATTTACAGAAAAGGTTGATTGGCAGGAAGCGTTAAGTTAGCCATTAGCTTATTAGGTCATCAGTGATTAGGTTTATTCTATCACATTAAACACCTACTCTCGTTAGAAGCCAGAATGAGACTAGTACAGACTACATTACTACCTAAACTGGACTACGCTGACTTCCTTTACAGTGATTGCCCATCAATGATGCTAAACAAATGGGACACCCTTTACCAATGGGCTTTATGATTTATCTTAAATCTACCCCATAGTACACATCACTGTCGTCTATACCAGGTTTTAGGATGGACCTCACTCTCAACTAGAAGAAAAAGGAATGCTCTCTTCTGGTTTTTTAGAGCATTTTCTGATAACCTCCCTGCATACATCTCGAACATCTTCAAATGGGCTAAAGGTTCCTATGGCGGAGGCAGCTTCTCCTTAATCTGCTTCCAGATTCCTAGAGTGAAAACTACCCTTGGCTCAGCAGCAATCAACTTCTCACTTCCATCACTCTGGAACACTGTAAGACTCATTAAAATTATCCTCACTTCCAAGCATTTTCACATTGAAAGCTCTATTAATGGATTATCTGAAGGAATCATGCAACTGTTTCAGATGCCGATGACCCCCTCAGCCCTGGGTGCCACTCTCAAATCCCTCGCCTAAGTATCTCATCCACCCCACATGCCTAACAACAGAAACCTAGGACTTACAAGCCTAGTTCCCCGAACTCAAGAGGCGGCCCAGCCTATTCTCTACCTTTACCTATTCTGATTCCCTTTGGCTGCCTACTCTTTCACCCCAATTTCTACCCTATTCCTTAATACCTCCTTATTTTTTATCATTTAGGTCTGAGCTCTTACAGAGCGGAGACTATATGGGTTTGTTGCCTCTTCTCATTTCAATAAAGCTTATCATTCTGTACCTTTGCATGTTAATTATGTTGACCGATATGTATAGGCCCATATTGACCGGCACCTTCACAATGTTTTTTCCTTTTTTGCACTGTAATTGTAATCTTATGAAGTGTACTGTATTGTATTAATGCCCAGGACCACCTTGAAAATGAGCTTGCTCAATGATGTTTATGCCTGGTTAAATAAAGTGATTGATTGATTGACTGATTGAAGATATTCATAAGAGAGGATGAATGGAAGCCTTGAAGAGGTGATTTGAAAGGTATCCTGTCAGGTACCCAGAATAAGAAAGACCTGAGATAAACAGAGTGTAAAGTCTATATACACTGTGATATATTAATTCAAAGTAATTACGGTCAGATATATGATAAGAACATAACGTGTGGAAAGGTGGGCAATGAATAGGAACAGGTCAAAAGCTGTGACGGGATAATAAGGAAGTGCTAAGATATTCATGAGAGCCTGAATGAATGCTTAGACCACCGGGAGGACAGTTGGGAGGTTATCAATCAGCTTGGAGACTGGTACATAAATGTTCACCGGGCATGAATGAATGTTTAGAAGTAGTAATTGGATAGTAACCAGACAGGAATACATATTAAAAAGACTTGAGATACAAAAGTGGGTCCCGCTGGAGCAACTCACACATCCAGAGGTGGAGCGAGACGACCATCTCGCCAGCCATCTCGCCGGCCACTGCCCGCTGCTCACTGGATCCTTGATCTGCTCCTGCCTGCCTGGCCCCCCTGCCCAGAATGCAAGCACAGGCAGTCCCCGCTGGTGCGGCACCACACATCCAGAGGCGGAGCCAAATGGCTGTCTCACTGGTCACCGCCTGCCATTCACTGGAACCTTGATCTGCTCCTGCCCATCTGCCTGGCTACCCTGCCCGGACTGCAAGCACAGGCATTCCCTGCTGGTGCAGCGCCACACATCCAGAGGTGGAGCCGAACGTCCATCTCGCTGGCCACCACCCGCAGCCCACCAGAACCTTGATCTGCTCCTGCCCACCTGCCTGGCCCCCCTGCCCAGAATGCAAGCACAGGCAGTACCCGCTGGTGTGGTGCCACACGTCCAGAGGTGGAGCTGAATGGCTGTCTCGCTGGCCACCTCCCGCCACTCACCGGAACCTTGATCTGCTCCTGCCCACCTGCCTTACCCCCTGCCCGGAGTGCAAGCACAGGTACATGCCGCTTCCACTAGCTTTGCTTTGTTCTCCACTGGGGCTCCTCTGATTGGCACGGCTCTTCCACGCTGATCACTGATTGGTCCACCGGCCTTGGGCTGCCTTGCTGATTGGTGCACCTTTTCCTGTGGCTCTCTGGACCATAGACTGAGTTTTTCAGCACCTTTTCTCTGCTGTTTTTCAAGCATAAGTTTCTGCATTTACACAGGGTTTTTTTCTCCCTCCCCCAACCCCCTCCCAGGCCTCCATTAAATACACCGTAACTCCTCCCTCTCAGTCCTCCCCCTCTTCTCATTGGCTTCCTCATTTAATCTGATCTGATCTGAATCTAACCTCAGAGGTGGTAATTTCCCCAAGTTCGTACCATTACCCCACACTTTCTGGCAAGATTAAATTACTTACTGTTAATTCCCCAGTATTACCTAAACTGCTTGCAGTGCCTGTTTTTATTGCACAAGTTCTGCCTCTAACTTTACTGCTGCTAGCCTAGTGTGACTGCCACCTCACCTGCTACTGTGACTAAACCTCCTCTACCTAGATTGCGACTTAGCCGAATCACTCTGTGTGAAGTTTTAACCAGACCCCCTAATAAGTCAACCTTTCTTTTGGCAGCCTCTCAGCTTCACTGGTGCTTTGAGCTGTTAGTCACAGCCCCAAAATAACTGTATTTTAAAATGACCTTTTTGATGTTGCTGACTCTTATGGTCACACTACCACTACTGCTCTTGTCCATGCCTATGGCTCCATATTAAAGCTACCCCTCCCTACTTTGCATTTCAGGATTACTACTACTCTGATCTACTAATACTTCCTGCCCTTGTTTTGACTCCTCCCAGTGTTACTAAATAAGATCTAGAAACACTTAGCTGCCCATGTACATAAGAAATGCCACCTGCACCTACATGCCCGTGGTTCTTTCATGTGCTGCAAGCTATGGTACTTTCTCCTACTTTCTATCCTGCTCTCAAGTGATATAAAGTTAAATCCAGGATCATCTATTGTCCCACCTGACACTATCACCAATGCCAAAGGTCTTATCATAGCACATCATAACATCAGGAGCCTTGCTCATCTTACTTAGCTTGAATCTTGGACCACCCTTTACAAGCCCGATATCTTATGCCTAACCTAGGCGTGGCTAAAATCTGCCATACCTGATTCTTTATACCCCCTTCCCACTATAACCTTCTGAGACTTGACAGAACTACATCCAAAGAGGGGTGGAACAGCCATCTACTTTAAAGATCACCTTGATGACTCTTCTGTTAAGACATCTGCCCTATACTACTGTGAGGCACTTCACGTCCTGCTCATACTTGGTACTAAAACCTTCACATCTTGTGTCTACAGTCCCCTACAAATGGACTAGTTGGGCTAGATGACTTATTGGAACAAACCACATGCCTTGTCAGAAGGAATGAGGTCCTTATACTTGGAGACCTAAACTTAAACTGGCTGGGCAGTAACCAAACAACATTAATGACCAAGTTGCAGAGTTATAGCCTACACCAGCTTATTGATGAACCTACCAGAAATACCCGTTGCTCCAACACACTACTAGACTGGTTAATGATCAACTGCCCTGAAAATGTAATTGCCTCTAGAGTACTGCCAGATGCCATCACTGATCACTCCCCAACATGCTGTATATGGGAAAAGACAGGCCTACCCAGACTGGACCTCGCTTCATCACCTTCCGCAACTATGCAAACTTTGACCCTCAGTCTTTCCTGAATGACATTGTTTCTACTGATTGGTCCCCCATTCTCTTATCCAATGACGCTCAGGCTGCCCTGGACCTGCTCTTGAAGCACTTCTTAGAACTCCAGGACAAGCACTGCAAACTTGTAACCTGCAGGACAAAAAATAGACAAACCTGATGGTTGAAAGCTGACCTACTAGCTAAACTTAAGTTAAGGGACAAAAGCTGGCTCCGCTATAAAAACTCAAGGCTAGCCTCTGACCTCAACAACTACAGGGCTCTGTGAAATGCCTGCAAAAAGGACATCAAAAAGGCCAAGGGCGCATACTGCAAAGACCTACTGACCAACTCCTATGGTGATCCCAAAAAGTTTTGGTCACATAGAAACATAGACTTTGACGGCAGATAAGGACTGCTAGGCCCATCTAGTCTGCCCATTTCCTACCTACAGGATAGGCCGCAGATCCTAGTTAACCAACAGCCTATATCCTCCTGCCCCCACAAGAATTGCCTAATGTCTGTCCCATGCATTCTTGAATTCTCCCACAGTTTTAGACCCCATAACTTCCTCAGGAAGGCTGTTCCATGCATCCACTACCCTCTCTGTGAAATACTACTTCCTTACATTGCCCCTGAACCGCCCTCCTTCTATCTTTAAATTGTGTCCCCTTGTTCTTGCAAGTCTCTTTTACTGAAAGATGCTACCCTCTTGGACTTTGTTGATTCCCTTGAGGTACTTGAAAGTTTCTATCATGTCCTCCCTCTCCCTTCTTTCCTCAAGGGTATACATATTAAGCTCCTTTAGTCTCTCCTCATACGACTTCTCTTGCAGACCTTGCACCATTTTAGTTGCCCTCCTCTGGACTGCCTCTATCCTGTCTATGTCCTTGCGGAGATGGGCTCTCCAGAACTGGACACAGTATTCCAGATGGGGTCTCACCAACTGTCTGTACAGAGGGATAACAACTTCCTGTTTTCTGCTGCTGATGCCTCTCCCTATACATCCCAGTATACCCCCGGCCCTCCCTACTGCCTTCTCACATTGCTTGCTAACCTTAAGGTCATCTGATATGATTACCCTGAGGTCCCTTTCCTGTTTTGTTATTGTTACTACCTCCCACCCATTGTGTATTCTTCCCTGGGTTCTTGTTTCCTAGGTGCATTATTTTGCACTTTTTGCATTGAATCCTAGCTGCCATACGTCTGATTATTCCTCCAACCTTGCCAAGTCCCTTTTCATCCTTTCCATGCCTCCTTGTGTATCAACCCTGTTGCAGATCTTTGTGTCATCTGCAAAAAGGCATACTTTTCCTTCCATTCCCTCTGCAATGTCACTGATGAAGACATTAAAAAGGACTGGACCCAATGCTGAACCCTGCGGTACCGCACTAGTAACCGCCCTTTCTTCAGAGTGGATTCCATTTATAATTACCTTCTGTGTCCTGTTGTCCAGCCAATGTTTTACCCAGGCTACCACCCTGGGACCCACTCCCAGGCTGGTTAATTTGACTATCAATCTTTTGTGTGGGACTGTGTCAAATGCCTTGCTAAAGTCTAGGTAGGCCATGTCCACAGCCCCTCCCTGGTCTACTACTTTGGTCACCCAGTCAAAGAAATCTATTAGATTCGTCTGACATGACCTTCCCGCAGTGAACCCATGCTGCCTTGGATCCTGTGCTCCACTGACCTCTAGGTACTCAACTATTCTTTCCTTCAGAAGTGACTCCATCACTTTCCCTACCACAGAGGTCAGACTGACAGGTCTGTAGTTTCCTGCCTCTGTCTTGGTCCCACTTTTGTGAAGGAGAATCACATCCTTCCTCCAGTCCTCGGTACCACACATCCTCCCATGATTTATTAAAAAGAGTAGCCAGTGGTTTCACTAGTTCCTTCCTTAATTCTTTTAGAATTCTGGGGTGAATTCCATCAGGACCCATTGCTTTGTCCACCTTCAGTTTTAGGAGTTCTTGCAGAACCCTTTCTTCTGTGAAAGGACTGGGATCGACCCCCCTATCAAGAGTGCTTCTGTTAATTGGATTAGGCACTTCCCCCTCCTCTTTTGTGAATACTGAGCAGAAATATTCATTCAATATTCCTGCTTTTTCACTGTCCCCCTCTGCCCACCCACCGTTCATTCTATTCAGCCTCACTATCCCTCCCTTTGTCTTTCTATGCTCGCTGATGTACCTACAAAAGGTTTTATCCCCCTTCTTAACTGTGTTGGCTATATTTTCCTCAGTTTGGGCCTTTGCTATTCTGACTTCCCTCCCTGCTTCTTTCTGCCTTAACTGGTACAGCTCTCTGTCCTGCTCCTTCTGTGTTTCCTTATACTTCCAGAATGCTATCTTTTTCTTCCTGACTTTCACAGCCACCTCTCTTGAGAACCATAGTGGCTTTTTCTTCTGTTTTGATTTGTTTGTTTGCTTCACACAAAGGCTTGTTGCCTCTGTGATGGCAGTTTTGATAATTCCCATTGTTGCTCCACACCTCCTTCTAGCCTGTTTGCTAGTGCTTTCTGAGGCACTCTCCCATCTTGCCAAAGTCAGCCCTTCTAAAGTCCAGTACCCTCACTTTTGTATGGTTTGACTCTGTAGCTGAGTTTAACATGAACCACACTGTTTGATGGTCACTTGTCCCCAGATGGCAACCTATTTCTAGATCTGAGATCCCTCTCACTGCCCCCGTTTGAGAATCACGAGGTCTAAGATTGCTCCCTCCACAGTGGGTTCGAAACTAGCTATCTAATGCCTGCCACCTGTGAGGCGTCAAGAATGGCCCTGCTCTTGTATGTGGCTGCAGCAAATGTGCTCAGTTAACATCTGGCATATTCAGGTCTCCCATCAACAGTATCTCCCCTTTCTCTGCCATTCTAAGAATGCCTTCCATCATATCCTTGTCCATTTCTTCCCCCTGACATGGGGGTCTGTACACAACCCCTGTGCGGATTGTGGCCCTTTCCAGTCTCCAAGGTGACCCACAGTGCCTCCTCTCCTCCCTGTTTACTCTTTTGTTCAGTTGCTTTTATCCCTTCCTTTACATAGAGAGTTATTCCTCCCCCTCTTCTCCCCTGCCTGTCTCTCCTGTAGGTTATGTACTCTGGTATGTTAACATCCCAGTCATGGTTCTCTGTGTACCATGTTTCTGTGACTGCTACGATATCCAGGCATCCCTCTTCCATTAAGGCCACCAGCTCAGGGAGCTTGTTGCCCAGACTACGGGCATTGGTACTCATTACCCTCTATTTCCTGATGGCCTTACCCCCTTTTGCCCCATCCCTGTCCTTCTTGCCTTTGTCACTTTCTCCATTTACCCCTGCCCTTCTCCCTATCGACACCTCCATGTTGGTGTTTGCCACACTTACTACCGTGATTGTTTGGGGGACTAGGATTTTCCTGCTCCTTTCCAGTGCCTCCCCCCTTGGCTAGTTTAAAAGCTTGCCAATGAAGCATTTAAACCTATCACCTAGGATCCTGGTTCCCCTTCCGGACAGATGCAGCCCATCATGCCAGTATAGGCTTGCATCACATATTAAATTCTTTCTTGGTTCTAATCAGGCATCCACCCCTGATGACATGTCTCTTGATGGGGTACACTGTAATAATTCCAGAACCATTGCAAACTTCTTTAACCATAAATTCTCGGACTTAACCAACTACACCTCCTCTTTCCCTGCCCAACCAAGTGTATCTGCCTGACCTATTGCAAACAGTCCTCAATTCTTTTTCAAGGCAATCACAAAATGTGAAGTGCTCATATTGCTAAACAACACCTTGGACTGCATAGCAGCTGGCTCGGACAATCTAGAGTCCAGGCTTCTTAGGATTGCAGCCCCTTTCATTGCTGCTCCCCTAGCCAGTATCTTCATGCTCTCCCTGTGCCTGGGCCACATGCCGGACATATGGAAAACAGCTAGAATTACTCCAGTCTTTAAAAAAAGGAGATCATAAAGACCCCTCTGACTATAGGCCCATCACCATCCTGTCTGTCCTGAATGAAATGCTTGAGAAGCTTGAAGCTGCCCAAACAATCGACTTCTGACAGAAGCATGATCTGCTCACTGATGCCCAGCATGGTTTTTGCAAAAGTCATAGAACCACTACTGCCCTCCTCAAATTCACATCAGATACTCAAGTTTTTTATTGACATGACTAAGGCTTTCAGCTTAGTTGATCACTCCATCCTTCTAACCACCCGGGGATCACTAGGTTTCTCAACCAACGTTGTTAGATGGTTTGGAAACTACCTAGCTGATAGGCCTCAATTTGTAAAATGCAACTCTACCCTCTCAGACAAAACCATCATAAATATCGGAGTGCCGCAAGGCTCCATCCTTGGGCCCTTACTTCTCTCTCTTTTTATAAATGACATCTCCACCGACCTCCACAGGACAGTCTCACTACTATATGCTGATGATATTGTGCTGTATGCTAGTGCTAAAAGCATTGATGACATTAACAAACGACTCCCTCTTGATTTCCAGCTCATACAAAAGTGGCTATTTACTCACAAACTTGTATTAAATGAGTCAAAAACCCAAGCTATGCTCTTTGGGTCAACAGCAAAGCTACAGCATGCCCATTCTCAATTCAAAGTCACCTTCTTAAATAAGTCAGTAGCCTGGGTAGTATCCTCTTGTAAATATCTGGGTATTACCCTCGATGCAACACTAAATTTTGACTTATCTTCAATCTAACTTACAAACAGGTACATGCCAAACTAGGAATAGTCTACAACCAGCTATATGCTCACTCCATCGCTAGGCTTGCCATTGTCCGTGGCATTCTCCTACATCACTTACTTATGGGACTGCAACATATGTTTCTGCATGCAAATCAGTTCTAAGGAAATGGGATTTTACATATAACAACATCTGTAGCTATACCTCCTCCTCACTCCTGTTAAAACACCACTGCCTCCTCTATACTGACCTGGGATGGCTTCCTCCTGCTGAACTAAGGCTACATGCTTACAGCTCTGTCATTGACAACATGGTTCATCTACAAATCCCTAAATCCCTAGCAGGCCTTTTCCAAAACCTGACTCCATGCTATGGATTGCGTTCCATGCTCCAGGCCCCTGTTTTCATCCCTAGACACGGCACCACAAAAGGTGCTAATGCTCTCGCCTGCCATGCCCCCAAATACTGGAACTCCCTACCACTAACCTTGCGACAATCAACATCCCATGCGTCGCTTAGAAAAGGTCTATGTACTTATCTTGAAACTTCTCACAAATGCTCCTGTTTTAAGCCTCCCTAGACATTATCACCTCAGTACTACCTCTTCTTTCTTATCTGTCCCCTACAATGCAAATCACTTCTCCTTTACCTTCCCTTTGCACTTCTCCTCTACCTCCCCTTCTTAATCACCTACTTCTATCACCTGCTAATATCCCCCCATAAGTTAACTTTTCAGTCCTTTATTTGTGCTGATAATGTCATTATTTCATGTTTCTTTCTAAGCAAACCGTGTTTGAATTTTGTTTTTGTACTGCACCATATTTCTCCGCACTGCTACCAAAATATTCTTGTTTTTAGCTAATTTCCTTGTAACCTATTTGTAAATTGTTGTAATGATTTTGTTGTTGTTCCTGTATTTGTTGTTTTGTATTCTCCCAGGTCGTGCCTGAAAATAGTCATGACTATGGTTAGCACACCTACCCAGTAAACAAAAACTAAATAAAAATAAAAATAAAAGGGGTGGGGTGGGGAGGTTCTCAGAAGGAAGAGAACAAAGAAGAATTAAAAACAAGTAGAAAGTAACGTAAAGAATTAAAGTTTATTATACAATGGGCATTCACAATCCTACATCCTGACTGTCTGGCTGGCACTTTACAGCCATGATAAATTGACTCTTACCTCATGGGAAAAGTACCAGCCAGCCTCACAACCCCCAAAATAAATCAATCTGACTCACTAGATCAAAAGTATTCACCATCATATTTGTCTCCACTATGTGCCGATGCTCAGAAATCCATTTCCACAAGAACTTCTAAAATATAGAAATGGACCCATTTGAGTTAATGGACCTCGGGAGATAGGCGACATGTTACGCTAACATAGAAAATATCAGCAGTGCATGACATGTCAAGTGACAAACCTACCTCAGTCACTGCTCCCTCAGTCAGCTCGCCAACCTCTGTGCCCCAAACACCTTCACAGGCACAAGTGGGCTTCTCCCATCAGCACAACATGGCTTTCTCACAGCAGGAACACTCATACCCCACTGTTCCCAGTTTTCATTCAAACAAAAATAAAGATTAAATGTTTCTCCACTAACAAAAACAGTTTACCAAACCAAGGATTTAAAAGCATTGCCTACTAACACAATCTTTTCTCCCTACTTTTCCAACAAGCAAGGAACTATTTTATGTGGCACAGTAATATATTGCACAACTGTATTTATTTTCAATAAAGCCTAACATATAAAACAAAATCAACTGTCTGAGTCTTTTCTATAACCATTGTATATTAGCAATATCCACTCCAGGGTGTAGGTCATGCTGGATTACCCATGGCTGGGTTTTGCTCACTCGACCTGCGGTCTTGTGACGTAAACAACACCCAGGCAAAATCCAGCAAAATCCAGCATGATCCACACCATGTCATGGTATGCTGCTTAACTGTAGTGTGTCATAAATCCAATGTCATGGCTGAGTCTGTTAATGTTAGAATTAAATTGCTTGATATATTTCAGTTCCCATGTCCTCACCTGTGTGTTTCTGAAGTTTCTCCTAGTATATAGACAGATAGTTCTGAGAGGGAATGTGTGTTTGGGAAAATGTTGTCCAACTGGTGTGCTGGTAATCTGGTTTACTATTATGTGTTTGTGGTGGTTCATCCTGGTTTGTAGTGGTTGCCTTGTTTCCCTATATAACATCCAGTTGTGCACTTTTTGTACTGAATGAGGCAAACCACACTGCTGGTTTGACATGTGTAACATCCATTTGTTTTTATTGTGTTGTTCTGGCTTGTCTTGATGGTGATCTGTGTGCATATGTGGGTGCGCGTCTTACATCTTGTTATGTTGCATGGTGTTGTTCCTCTCATTTCCCAGTTATTTATTTATTTATTTATGTAGTTTTTGCTTACTGGGCAAGTGCACTCAATAACAGCAAGCTGTCTATTTTCAGACAAGACCTGGGAGGGTTGCAGAACAAAATGCAACAGTTAATTGAAAACATAAGTACAGAAGTTAACACAGCAACAGAAATGTACAGGATACAGTCATGAAATAAGCAGACACCAACAACTACAAAACATTACTAATTTATTTACTGAAATTTTGGAATTATGACCTTTGAATCAGGGTCTCATTGACAAAGGCTCCATGTTCTAACATGAGGGAGAACAAGGACACTATCAGGGTTCAATAAAAATGTGACTTGGTAAAGAGTGCAACAGTGGGGACATAAGAAAATGCAAGTTAAATGCTATAGAGTTCCAACAAATTACATGACATAAGTGAGAATGAACAAGTTGCTAAGGATTCAGCAGATTACCTTGTTACCAAATTTAAATACAGTGAATGAGCGTCCATGGGAAGACCATGTCAGGATAAAAAGATAGAAAGCTAGGAGAAGGGTTAGGAAGGTGAGTAGACCAAAATTTGGGGTGCAGAGAGTTAGATCAGCCCAAGACAGGCATTGACCTGGACCTGTCCTAATATTAGAAATCACTAATAGTGTGCAGAGGGGCTAGGAGGAGGGTAAGGAGGGAGAACCAGGTAGAAAGTAGGGTAGTTTAGCAGAAGCAAGATACAAAGAAAGGAAGAGGAGGATTTCCAGTGGCAGTGAAGGGGTGTAGAAAGCATGTGCAGAAAAAACAGGGAAGAGAAGTGGTATAGCTGGAGAGGAAGGGAGAGGTCTAAGGAGAGACAAGTATAGGTGAGGAAAAACAGGGTGTGGTAGTACAAAACCCATAGGGGAGTAATGGGAATTGAGGGAGGGAGGGTGTTTTCTGGGGAGAGGTACAGGGTGAAAGGAAAGGGAGAAGGGAGGAATGAGAATAGGAGTAGAGGAGGAGATGGTGGGGAAAGGAAGATAGATGCTAGAATGAGTGGGACAGAGTCAAAAACTTGGGGGCAATCACAACTGTTCTGTTTCAGAGAGTGCAGTCTAAGTTTGATTTGAAGAATCAACCTAGTGACTGCAAGAAGGTCAGGTGGGAGGTTATCAATCAGCTTGGAGCCTGGTACATAAATATTCACTGGGCATGGGCAGTGCAACAGAAGGGACTAGGAACATGGGATTAGAGGTGCTTCTGATCTGGCTTTGGTTCATAGTCCTATGGAGAAGTGGTGTAAGTGATAGGGGGGGCTAGCCCAAGACTTATGTTTTTGGCAAGTAGACAAATTTGGTAATAGACTCTGCCATGATGGTCCAGCCAGTTTGCTGCTGTATAGAGGTTGTAGGTGTGTGTGAAGTAGTGGGCACCAGTGACCATTCAGTACACCTTTATTTAGGGCAACATTAGCCTCCTAAGAGAGGAGTTAGAGCAGCACCATACATAATAAACCAAAATCTATAATTGAAAGGATAGAGCTTGTGACAGCTAAGTGGAGCACCTCTAGGGTTATGCAATGCCTGTAGTTATAAAGAAGTCCAAGTCTAATGCAGAAATTTTTAGATATGGTATTGATATGTTCTTGGTAGGAAAGATGGCTATTGAGGGTAATACCTAGATATGTAAAGCTGTAGACTTGTTCACGGGGAGAGCTGAGATTGTTTGAGATATGTAGAAGGGTCTTTTTTGTACTTACTGTGTGAACTGGCAAAAAGCATCAATTTAGTTTTCTTACAGTTCATAACAAGTTTCTTTTTGAAGAAACAGGCTTCAACTGCAGAGAAACTGTTATAGGCTATTGGTGAGAGGTAGGCGAGTTGACTGGGAGGTAAAGAACACAGCATCATCTGCATATAGTAGTAAGTTGATGGGACAAGCTTTTTGTAAGGAGTTAAGAAAGATGATGAATAGGAGAAGGCCAAGGATTGAGCCTTTGGGGACTCCAGAGGTTGCAGGTTGACTAAGCGAGAGTACATCATGGATTTTTATGCTTTGGGTTCTGCTTTCAAGATAACTATTGAACCACCCCGTGACTTCTTCAGAGAGATCCAGGGTCCCAAGGTGGGTAGGTACTTAAGTAATAGGGAGTGATTAACCATATTGAAAGCTTTTGTGAGGTCAATGTAGATAGACCCCACAAGGCACCATGACCAACACCTTGTGAATAAAGTTGGTGTATTCTAAAAGGACATTAGTGGTGCTCTGCCCCTTTCTGAATCCAGCATTGGATAATATAGGCATCCAGATATTCAGTTAATAGTTTGGCAACTATCAATTCAAGAACTTTAAAAAAAGAGGGCAAGATGGAGATAGGACAGTAATTTGAGTGTAAGGTCCTATCACTGCTCTTGTGAACAGGTGTTACCACCACAGCGTTCCAAGCCAAAGGGAATTGACCAAGTCAAAGGGACAAGGTAAGAATCTTGGTGAGAGGAGAAAGGACTGCATCTAGGGTGAGGTGGAGCAATTTAAGATCAATTGTGTCACTACTAAATTTTGAGTTGGAAAACCCTTAGCAGACATTTTTAGTGATCTCAATAGTTACAGCCTTGAAGTAGAAAGAGGGGTAGCGGGGTGGGGTGGATGCTTGTTGAGGAAAGTTGGGAAGTATGCCACTTAGATCCATGAAGGCAGAATTAAAATGTCAGCTATTTCTTTAGGATCCTGAGTGGTAATACCATTAAGATTGAGTATTGAGGAGAGGATTTACCAGGTTTGCAGCAATATTTTCATGTTCTCCCAGAACTGTTTATCATTGCCCCAGGATCTGGAGAACTGGTCTTTGTAATGGTTGATTTTAGCAGAAGGTACTGCATGTGTACATAAATTCCTGGCTTCCTTGTAGCTTTGCATGTCCCTAGCACTTTTACTGGCATGTGCCACATGCCGGAGGTGGTCACGTGTGGCTATTTGTTTAAGGAGTGATGGCATGATCCAGGGATTGCTAGCCACTTTGCTTTTAAATTTTCTAAGGGGGGGGTGAAGAGATTGCAGGCTTTATTAAAGAGGCAATTGAAGTACCCCAAGGCAAGGTCCACACTAGAGGTAGTATTAATGGGGACCAGTCACAATGGCATAGGTAGCCTTGAAGATGTATCAACTGTACACATCTTATGGCATGCTGGAAGGTTGTCTTAATGGGGGTTTGGGGTATTGAGTCATCCAGCAGCAAGAGATTGGAGAGTGGTCACTAAGTGAGTCAGATGGCACCATTGTGTTCCGGATCCTGTCAGGGCAACTGGTGAGAATGAGGTTGAGTAGGGCGTTGGACCTGGTTCTATAGCTAAACCTAGTTGGGGTTGGAACTATTTGAGAAAGGTCAACTGCAGAAGCAGTATCCTTAAATGAACCAGCCTCAGGTGCCAACCAGTTGACATTATAATTCCCTAGTGCAATAACCTCTGAGAGCTTGGGCAGTTTAGTAATACAGTCTAGGACTGAGTCAAACCTAACAGCTACACCTCTAGGTGGAATGTAAATTGAAAGAATATAGAGAGACTTCCCTTGACTACCCAGGGTAATTATAACTGCAAGGGCCTGAGCACGAATCCCGTCAAACAGTGGCAGAAGGGCATGACCCTGGAGTGTGTCAGACAGGTAAATAGCACACCCACACTCCTTTTTTTCCAATGCCTGTTAGATCCAAAGATGGTATAGCCACCCAGGGCTGCAGTAGAGTCTGGAGTTTTTGAGGAGAGCCAGGTTTTAGCAATGGCAAGGGCGTCTGGCTTGTGCTGTTGAACCCCTACTTGCAGCTGTTCAAGTCTAGGTGGAATACTCCAGATATTAAGAAAGGCAATCTTGAGGCCATCAGTGTTTGTGGATTTGGTAAAAAATTGCTGAGGAAGGCCAGGGTTGGGGTGGATGTTACCTGAGAGAAGTAGGAGTATTAGGGCACTGCAGAGTAGCATACGTTTGAGAAGTTTGGGTTTGTGGATAACTAGATGCAAGGAGGCAAGTTGTGTTGACATAAGCAAGAGGAGCAAGGTGAGGTGGGGTGACAGGAGGAGGGTTAGGGCTGGCCTCATGCACACATAGCACATCTCAGAGGAAGAGGTAAGAGAGGTTGGGTAGTAGGAACACTTAAAGTGCTGGATGGTGGAGCTAAATCTGCTAAGTGTGGGAGGTGGATGGGGGTTAAGTTTGTAGGATTCAATGTGACAGAGGGGTACATAAGTACCCAAAGCAGGATAAGTGGGAGCAAGTAGGCTTTCATTTCCATTGCTGAGCCAGAACCAGAATATAACTAGTGTATTGGTAAAGAGCAGGGAGTGTGAGGGGCAGCGGGTCTAGACAGAGTGGGTGAGTGAGTTCACTAAATGTATTGGTGGAATCGCAGTGTGAGTGCACGTGCATGGGGGGCAGGTCATATTCAGTAGTGTGTGCATGGAGAGAAGCAAGGATGGAGGTGTACTTAGGCAACTAAGTAGCTGGTGGCTGTAGGGTTGTATGCCTAAAACTGAAAAGGGTGGCTATTCAATATCAGCACCAGATGTTTAAGCATAATTGTAGGCGTACACCTCTGTGCAGAATACCAAGGGTTCAAAATCCAGACAGGGCGAAACGGAGTGCTTCAGAAGTAGAGTGGAAATTAGGAGGGTTCTGAAGGAAAGGCAGCCTAGTGAAGGTAAGAGGAGGAGTTGGGAAGAGTAGTTTGAAGGAGCGCCTAGTGGTCACAAAAAAGAAACTGCAAATGGCAAAGTGGGAACTTAGACTAACAGGTAGTCAATCATGTGACAGATTATGTGTTCCAAAAGGTCCTATGACTTTAGGGTCAGACCAAGGTAGGTGGGGCAGTCAATGCAGTGTCGATGGCAAGGCAAAATTTATTTAAAGATGCTCAATCCTGGAGGCTCTGGGCACCACACAAATAAATAAACACATCTTCAGAAGTAAATCAATAAACACAGAAATAATTAAAAACATAAAATAATAACACTTCATGTAAATATTACCCATAAACAATAAACTAAACATCACACTAGCAATGACTGTAATCAAATCAGATCTACAGTATAGATCTAGTACTGTTTCAGCTTGCACTAAGGAAGGCCACTGTGCCATACCTTTGGCTTCAGTTCAGGCTGCTCTTGCCTTGCTATGTGTGCTGTGTGCTCTGACTGGAGTTTCAAGCAGTGCATTACTATACAGATGCCAAGAGGACTTGAATTTCAGAAATAAAAAGCTCTCCAGTTGTCTTAGGCATTCACAGGATCAGTTACAGTAGCATTTCACATTTTCATGAAGGAACCTATAAAGACCAGTTATAAAGGCATGGTGGGATTTTACTTTTCTAATCTGCATTGGAAGGATGGTCCAGAGCTTAGGTGTGAAAGCCGAGAAGGCATTTTCTCACATCTTTGTGGAACAATTAGGTGCATCGAGAAGTGACAGGGACAGGGACCTTATGGGATAAGTCTGTGAGACTGGAGTGAACATGTTTGCAAGGACATCTGATGTTCCTGTTATAATAACTTTGTCAATGAAGCACGCTACCACAAACATTCAGTAAGAATTAGGAGAGATCAACCCTATGGTTGAGTGAAGCTTGCAATGGTGAGTATTTCTAGGCACCGATAGTGCAAAACTGCAGATATTGTTATAGCAAATGTTCCATTTGCTGGATACCGCTTATTTGCATCTGTGAATGGCATCAGCCCATATGTCGAGACTGGGTTGTAACACTCCTGTGCAATGGCCAGCCTCATTGCCATGGTCAGATTGTATTTAATTTAGTAAGCAATCCCTAGCTTCATGTGCACTGCCTTACAGGTGATGTTTAGGTGGAGACTGAAATCTTGGTTAGGGTCCAGAGTGATTCTTAAGCACCTAAGAGATTCAACAAGTCTGATAGGGAGCCAACCAACCCATAGAAAGCAAGAGGGGCAGGACATGCCCAGAGTCTGGGTCTCTAACCAAATAGCATTGAAACTGTCTTTGTGGTCTTCATTAGTAATCCATTTTTGGAAAAAACAGTGCTGGAGTTCATTAAAGCCCTTGCTTTATTCAGAATTAATGAAATGCAAAGAAGTGCAAGGTAATGCACCTAGGAAACAAAAACCCAAGGGAAGAGTACACAATGGGGGTGAGATAATAACAACAACAAAAATCAAAAGAGACCTAGGAGTAATTATATCAGATGACCTAAAGGTGGGCAAGCAATGTAAGAAGGCATGATGGAGAGCTGGGGGCATACTGGGAGGGAGAGGCATCAACAGTAGAAAACAGGAAGTTGTTGGCCCTCTGTATAGACATTTAGTGAGACCCCATCTGGAGTACTGTGTGCAATTCTGGAGACCCCATCTCCATGAAGACATAAACAGAGTGGAGGCTGTTCAGAGGAGGCAACGAATGCTGCAGGGTCTTCACTAGAAGACATACGAGGAGCAACTAAAGCAGCTTAATATGTATACCCTTGATGAAAGGAGGAGGAGAGGAAATGATTGAAACTTTGAAGTATCTCAAGGAAATACCAAAGTACAAGAGGGTAGCATTGTTCAGAAAAAGAGATGTGCAAGAACAAGGGGCACAATTTGAAGATAGAGGGGGAAAGGCTCAGGGACAATGCGAAGATAGAGGAGGGATGGCTCAGAGGTAATGTTAGAAAGTATTTTTTCACAGACAGGGTTGTGGATGCATGGAACAGCCTTCCTGAGAAGGTTGTGGAGTCAGGAACAGTGGGAGAATTCAAAAATGTATGGGACAGAAATAAGGCAATTCTAGAGGGGGTAGGAGGAAGTAAGCTGTTCATTAACTAGAATCTGCTGATTATCCATCAGTTAGGGAAATGGGCAGACTAGGTAGGCCAAGCAGTCCTTATCTGCCATCAAATTCTATGTTTCTATGTTTCTGTGTTAATGATGGCTATGTCTGTGGTATTCTTATATAGAACCATGTCATCCGCATATAGAAGGGTGGAGCAACCACCAGGCCTCTTGGAAGATTATTATGAAATAAGGAGAACAGAAGTGGGCCAAGAATGGAGCCTTGTGGAGCTGCAATATTGGTATGTGCCAGCTCCAATTTGGATCCATTTATTTATACAGATTGCTGCCTATCCATGAGGTAACCCATTAACCCAACTTGATGTGTCTAAAGAGGAACCTAGTGCTTTTAGTTTGGACAGCAGCCATGAGTGGTCTACGAGGTCGAACACCTTGTTAATGTCATTAAAAACGGCCCTTGTTAACATGCCTTTATTCATAGACAACTTGACATTGATGATACATTTTATGAGTGCAGTGGTTGTGCTATGACCTTGTCAAAAACTGTGCGAACAGGGGGTTGCAAATTGTGCCAACACCTAGGAGGCAACTAGTTTTTCCAGTAGTCTGTCAAGCACCCATAAAACTGCGATGGGCTGGTAGTTATCCATATTTCTGCATCCCCCTTTTTATGTATGGGGATCACTCTGGCAATCTTTCTCAGCATTGGAACCTTGCCAGATGACAACGACAGGTTGAACAGCCTCATAACTGGCACTGCCAGTTGTGGGACAGCTGTTTTGAGAAATTGTTGTATTAGTACAGGAGGTGGTGAGGGAAAAGAAGGCAGCCTATAGGCGCTTCAAGTGCTCAAGGAGTGAAAGGGATCAGGAGGAATATGAACTGACAGCCAAGAGAGTCACCAGGGTGGTCACAGCAGCTAAGGCAAAAATGGAGCGGTCCTTGGCCATTGGGATCCGGAGGGGGGACAAAGGTTTTTTTAGATACATAGCGAAAAAAGGAAAGTAAGGGGGAAGATCAGCAAGATAAGGATAGGGGATGGTTGGGCACAGGAGATGGAGGAACAGGCAGAAGTCTTAAATGAGAACTTTGTCTCAGTTTTTACCAGGGGGAGCTATGTCTTGCGAGGGCAGCAGGGACAAACTAGAGGAAGGGATGGGACGGTAGAGACCAGAGGCCCTACGGGTCAGGGAAAAGTAGGCCACCACAAACAGGTGGGGTGCCAGCAGTGCAAGGTAAAAAGGGTGAGGATATGAGGCTGAAATCTCAGTAGAGAGTAAAGGAATCCCTCAAGTCTCTTTGGATGGATAAAGCACCTGGGCCAGATGAGATACATCCCAGGGTGCTGAGAGAAGCAAATGTCCTGGCAGTCCTTCTAGTGGAGCTTTCAACATCTCTCTGAGGACTGGTGGGTGCCCAAGACTGGAGGGTGGCCCATGTTGTGCCAATCCACAAGGGGGGGATCAAGAGAGGAGGCAGGAAATTACATGTCCATTAGCCTGACATCGGTGGTTGGCAAGGTG
The DNA here is from genome assembly GCA_016271365.2 of Neoceratodus forsteri. Taxonomy (NCBI): domain Eukaryota; kingdom Metazoa; phylum Chordata; order Ceratodontiformes; family Ceratodontidae; genus Neoceratodus; species Neoceratodus forsteri. The sequence continues at coordinate 9,161,890 of CM028130.1, forward strand.
ATGGAGGGTATTGTCAAGGAAAGGCTAGGGGGGTTAAAGGAGCAAACTGGGTACTTGGACGATAGGCAGCATTGCTTTGTCATGGGAAGATTCTGCCAGGCAAACTTTGATGAGTTTTATGACTGGGTGACGAGGGCCCTGGACCAGGGCAGGCCGGTGGATGTCCTCTTTCTGGACCTTAGCAAGGCATTTGATTCAGTACCTCACAGTGGCCTTCTGGCTAAGCTGAAGGAAATGGGGGTAGGGAGACAGTTGTTAAGATGTATAGGAAATTGGCTTTCTGAGCATACTCAGAAAGTGGTGGTCGGAAGGGTTAGCCTCCTCCCCAAGGTGGGTTACTAGTGGGCTTCCCCAGAGGTCAGTGCTGGGGCCACTCCTGTTCAATGCCGATGTCTCAAACATCAGGAGGGGGATCAGGAGTGAGATGAGTCTCTTTGCAGATGACTCAAAACTGGGTACAGTGGTGGATGAGGAGAGGAGGGGAGGGTGGCCTTGCAGTAGGACCTGGAGGCTCTGGAATGGTGGCTGGAAAAATGGAAACTAAAATTCAGTGTGGAGAAGTGCAAGGTTCTGCACCTGGGAGTCAGAAATCCAGGCCAGAGATATACCCTGGGAGGAGACACGATTCAAGTCATGGAGGGTGAGAGGGACCTGGGGGTAGTGGTGGATGTCAAAATGAACAACTCAGAGACCTGTAGGAAGGCAGCGGCAAGGGCAAATAGGATGCTGGGATGCATCGCCAGGGGGATTACCTCCAGAAAGGTGGAAGTGATCCTTCCACTGTACAACTGCTTGGTTAGGCCACATCTCTAGTATTGTGTGCAGTTTTAATGACCACATTTAAAAAGGGACATTACACTCCTATAAAGGGTCCAAATGGGGGCAACAAAAATGATCTGGGGCCTGGGGTAGAGGACCTATGAGTAGAGGCTCGAGGAGTTTGACATGTACACCCTGGAGGAGAGGAGGGAAAAGGGGGACAATGATAGAAGTCTTTAAGTACATAAAAGGTATCAATAAAGGAGGCCCAGTCAGGGTGCTCCAAAGGAAGGAGGGTGGGGCAACAAGAGTTCACAGGTGTTAGCTGGAAGGGGGCAGGCTCAGAGGGGAGAGGAGGAGATGTTATTTCACTGAAAGGGTGGTGGAGCCATGGAAAGCACTGTCCAAGGAGCTAGTAGAGGTGGAGACTGTGGACAGGTTTAAATGGGCATGGGACAGGTACAGGGGGTGAGTAAATCTGACCAGGCCCAGTACAGGTGGAACATCTGGGACTGGGGACAGTATAACCAAGGGGGAGGGGGGACTGTGCAGCAATGTACCATAGTCCCCCGCCCTTGCCCCAATCCCCGCTTATATACATAAATCCCTGGTAGTCCAGTGACTCCCCTCCCCAATCCCTGATTTCAGCTGATTGTATAATTATTAATGTGCCCTGTCCTGGTGGTCTAGTGGTCCCCCTTCCCTGATCCTTGACTTTACCCAGTTTTATAATTATCATTAATTTGCCTGTCCTGGTGATCTAGTGATCCCCCTTCCCTGAACCCCAATATCACCCAGTTTTATAATTATTGTTAATTCACCCTGTCCTAGTGGTCTTGAGGTTCCCCCTTCCCGATCCGTGATGTAGCCTGTTTTTATAATAATAATCAAGTCACCATTTTCTGGTGGTCTAGTGGCCCCACACCCTAGAAGGTACTGCCCACCACCCCACTCCCCCATCCCAAAACGTAGCTGGCAACTGCACAGTGTAAGTGCTCATGATTATTCATGAGTATGTAAACTATACAGTAGACGCTTACTGACAGTTAATTCTGATGGTTGGCCGCGGAGGTGACAGGTGGGCTTTGCCATTTGCTGACTGCAGTTTGAAAATTGGGGGGAGCAGGGTGGTGGGCACTACCTACTAGAGTGGGGGCTGAGGGGCCACTAGACTGCCAGGACAGGGTGACTTAATTATTACTATAAAAATGGGAGATATTAGGGATTGGGGAGGGGGTCACTACACCACCAAGACAAGGCAACTTAATATTAATTATTAAACCAGTTGATATTGGGGATTGGGGAAGGGGGACCACTAGACCACCTGGAGAGGACACATTAATAATTATTATAAAAATAGGTGATAATGGATATCAGAGAGGGAAGGCCACTAGACAACAAGAGGAGGGGGCAAAGATGCTTGCCTTTGCCACAGGAGCTTATGGCATTACCCTCCTGAGCTCCAGAAGTTTATCACATGGGAGTGGTTGCCACAACTATGGAAACATAGTTGCCAGGATCCCTCCTGTACCTGAATCTGGTGCAGGGTCATTGGCCCACTGGGCTTTGGCACAAGCTGCTGTTTACCACCGCTTGCACCCATCTAAGCCCCTTTTGTGAATTGGGCCCAGTGTACTGTATATAGACTAGTGTTTTACTCAGATAGTAGACTAGAAACTAGGATACCAACAGATACAGTACCTCCCATTTGGCCAGATAGTTGCTGTGGTAGGACAGCATTGCTATCTGATCACAGATCTGACCCTCTAGCGTCCAGTACACAGATCCAGCAAACGCTGTGGATCCTAGCAACAGATTCAGCTCACATCCTAACTATCTGCCTAGGATCCCTGAGTCTAACCTAGGATCCATTGCTATCTGACATCTGTCTTTAGTAGGATTTCTGGTAGGATGTTAGATAGGATATCAGAACCAGAACTGATGGAGGTGGTAGGATCCACAAAAGCACTAGCTGAGCAACACTAATATGGACCTTACACTCTGCTGATCTCAGGTCTATGTTATTCTGTGTTCTTGAAGGATACCTTTCCAATCACCACTTCAAGGATCCCATTTATCCTCTCCTGCACATATCTTAGCATTTCCTGCCAATCAACCTTCCTGTAAATTCTTTACAAATATTCTATTATAATTATTTTAATCTATGCATTACAGTGCATATAAATGCTGCTTCGTTGCTCAGTTTGCAATTATCCTGAAAAAGGGACCTGGGTGGCCCCAAAAGCTTGTGTACGATATCATCTTTGTACAAAACCTACCTGTGTGTTGGTCCAATAAACAGTGACAAACCACAGATTGGGGCTATCCCCGTCTGTATGTGTAAACAGTGTGGCTATATATACTCCTGGGGGGAGCTACTTGAAATCAATGATTTTTAGTTCCTTTCACAATTGTAACTGAACCCTCCTGAAATAAAGACTCTTTAAACAAAATTATCCTTTTCCAGTATTTATTTTTCTGTTTTCTGTGTTCACATTAAAATTGCTCTTTTTACGAATTATTTTACCAGGTGAGACACACTAAGCTGAAAGCTTGTTTGGAGTGTCAACCTGGAGCAAAAGAATGTTAAATGACTTGCTCAGGGTCACAAAGTAAGCAAGTGGGGGCTGTAGGATTTAAACCTAGGTCTCCAGATTTGCAGTTTACAGCCTTAAACCACTGCACCGTACTGTCTCAATTGCAATATTTCTTTCAAGTAGAGACTAGTCATTTCTGCTGATGAACATGGAAACCATTCTTTACACAGTTTTCATTGTTTAGTTAACATTTCAGGGCTGTACCTTGTTCCCTTCTTAGAAGCTGAAAGCTTTAAAATAATAACCTTATTTACTAATTATACTTTGGTACCAAGGAAAAATAGACAAACAACTTAAATCTATTTCTTGGGACCAATTTTAGTGGTACGTACGTAATATAAGGCCTTGGAACCCCTCTATCTACCTTGAAATTAAATCCTTTTCACATTCAGGTCCTCAAATTCTGAAATGGCAAGTATACAGAAAAATTCACTATAAAATCATATTTGTTTACTCATGTTGCTGATATACCCCCTCCCTCACCCATTTCCGATCAGCAGTGTGAAACTGTACCGATGCTCTTCCCTGAGCACCTAGTGTACACTCCTACTTCACCCATTCCCTACTGTTATTGTCAAACTGTACTAAAGCCCTTTCGTGTCAGTCTACCGAACCCTCTCCCTCATCCAATTTGGTATTGTGGAAATGTACTAATGCTGGGTGGTGGGTGCTCAATGGGTGAGCCAAGGTTTGGGGCTTTGACAACAATCAGGAGAAAACATCAGACTACCAGAAATGGGCACCAGTACACTTCCACAAGACCAGGTTAGGCAACGTGGATCCAGTAGACTGCCACGGAAAGGCTTTTGTATAGTTCCAAAATAACCAACAGGGCTCAGGTGACGAAATGGGGGTTCACTATGTTGCAAGATAAGGACCTTAATACACTTCTACAATACTGATAGGGTTCAATTAATGGAATGGGGGTCCACTAGACTGCCAGGCAAGGGCTTTAGTACAGCTCCACTATACTTTCAGGGATTTGGAGAGAGAGAGAGAGAGAGATGTCCATTAGACTGACAAGGTTCAGATCTTTAATACTGCACAGTACTGTCAGCAATTGGGGTGGGGGAACTACTAGATGGCCAGGCTCAGGATCTGCAGTATAGCTCTGTACTAACAGGGATCTGCCGGGTGGAACTGGGGGTCACCAGCATCAGTGCTGCTCTAGGGCAAAGGTCACACACCACTGTTGCCATTGATAAAACCAGAAATTTATTTACCTGTTACTGTATAGGGCAGAAAAAGGAAGTGCACATATGGTCTCCTAAAGGTGTTCCAGTCAAAGGTGAGGCTCAACAAATAGCAAAAGCAAAGAATTGGAACACACAGTCAAACTTAATATGGAAACATTTTTATTTTATAAATAATAGCATGACAAAAAACATTGAGACAGAACCCCTCCATATCGACCCAACAAATGGGTCTTCCCCACTTTTGCTTTTTACTATGCAAGAGCCTTTCAATATACCATTTCTTCCTGGTTGCAAGAGTGCACCCTCATTTGCAAAGTCACAGCGGTATAGTCTGTGTTTCCACACTATCCACTGTGTGCCATGCCAGGCAGCCCTTCAGATATGGTCCCCACCATGCCTCAATGCACTGAATCCGGTTAGCTTGGTGGGATGCTTGTTAAAACTGTTCTAACCTTCATAATATGGGGTCATTGTGTGTCTCATTCTACCTTTTCCTCACAAACTCTAAAGTATTACCCTTAAAATGTAAGTATTTAGAAAGTTATCTTTAAGTTTTTAGTCATGTCAAACTTAAACACTACCTAAAAACCTTCATTCAGCAGGTAGATTTTAAAAACCATCACACAGCTGGTATATTTTCAAAACCTTCATATAGGATTTTTGTTTTGTAAAAGACTAATGTGCAGGAAGTACATCACAGCAGATGCAGTAGGGATGAATTCAGAAGTTGGCATAGCATACAAAATACATTTTCATTAAAAAAGGTAATGATTTTGATATTCAAAGGGGTTGTGCTGGCGCCAACCCTCATTGCTGAGCAGGATATTGAAAGGCCACCCAGCACTGCACAAATCCCAATGCGCGGGGGCGCAATGTAATCTAAACAGTGCATAGGGGGCTAAAAGTTGACCCATGCAGAGTAGGCATCTCCTGGCCTCCCACAGGTGGGCTGCAGCATTGCAGGGTGCAACACAGCAGCCCAGCAGTGGGTTGCCACCTGCCCGCCCAGAACGCCATCTGCAAGCACACACTGATCCCTGGTAGGCAAGTGGAACCCACCTCCCGTAGCCACAATCATGCGGTGTATGTTGAAAGACATATCTCTGGTAGTCTAGTGCCCACCCCAGTTCCAAGTCCCCAATAAAGAAAAGACATGACCATCCTTGGTGGTCTAGTGGTCCCAATTCCCCGATCTATGTCATTAGGACCATCCTTGGTGGTCTACTGGAACCCCCTGCCCATTGCTGTGATTGTGGTAAAACCCCATAATGAAACTCCCTGGTGATCCAGTGGCACCTCCCACCCTCCCACTCACACAGAATGGGACAGGCTACCATGCACAAGGCGTGCAAATGGGGCCACAATGACATGCAAATGGCCCCATTTATGCCTTGTATATATTATAGCCTCATTTGCATGCCTGCTCGAATATCACGGGTGATTCATCTAGTGCAACTGCACTTGGCTGGCACATCCCCATGCTCACTATCTGTGGCTTGCGCCAGCGCAGTGCCACTGCATTATGCGAAGTATGTGTGCCAACCTTGCCATATTCAATAGTGCTGCACCATGGTGCATCACCATTGAGTATCTCCTGATCCTGGCCCCAGGGCATCCCAGTTGCGCTGCGCCCAGGCTTGTGCCACTGCCCAGCACAGTCTGAATATCTGGGCCCTAGTGTTTTAGTGCATAAAGCCTGTCAGGTGACATGAAGCACTTCTAATGGGAATGGTAAGGGACTTAGATTAAGGGCAGTACGGTAGCCCAGCAACTCTTAAATTTTCCAGGAGGTTTGCAAGAATGGATTTTTTTCTCTTTTTCATTCTTGATTAAAATTTTGCTTATGTGTATGTGTGCCTATGTGGATAGGTGGGTGAGGAAGTACAGAAAACAAAATGGCTTTTACCTGCAGTGATGGAAACACAGACAAACCACTCCACACTGGAATTTCCCCATCCATGAACTTCAGCTCCTCCCTCTCAGGCAAAAAAAAAAAAATTCAAGCACTTTCTGAGGATGCCTTTTGAGTTGGAAGCATGTATAGAAATATAGACTTTGACAGCAGATAAGGACCACTTGGCCCACCCAGTCTGCCCATTTCCCTTCCTATTGGATAAGCTGCAGATTCTAGTTAACCAACAGCCTACTTCCTGCAACCCCCCACTACAATTGCCTTATGACTGTCCCATGCATGTTTTAATTTTCCCACTGTTTTAGACCCAGCAACCTCCCCAGGAAGGCAGTTCCATGCATCCACCACTCTCTCAGTGAAAAAAAATGTCCTCACAATACCCCTGAGCCGTCCCCCCTCTATTTTAAATTGTGCCCCTTGTTCTTACACATCTATTTTCTGAAAGATGCTACCCTCCTGGACTTTGTTGATTCCCTTGAGGTACTAAAAGTTTCTATCATGTCCCCCTGTCCCTCCTTTCATCAAGGGTATACATATTAAGCTCTCTCAGTCTCTCTTCATATGGTTTCTGCTGCAGACCCTGCACCATTTAGTTGCCCTCCTCTGGACTGCTTCCATCCTGTCTATGTCCTTGCATAGATGGGGTCTCCAAAACTGCACACAGTATTCCAGATGGGGTCTCACCAACTGTCTGTACAGAAGGATAACCACTTTCCTTTTTCTACTTGTGATGCCCCTTCCTATGCATACCAGTATCCCCGGCTCTCCTTACTGACTTCTCACATTGCTTACCCACCTTTAGGTCATCTGATATGACTACCCCCAAGTTCCTTTCCATTTTTGTTGTTGTTAGTACCTCCCCTGCTATTGTGTACTCTTCTCCTTGGTTTTTGTTTCCCAGGTGCATTACTTTGCACTTCTTTGGATTGAATCTAAGTTGCCATATGTCTGACCATTCATCCAACCTTGCCAAGTCCCTTCTCATCCTTTCTACCCCCTCTTGTGTATTAACTCTGTTACAGATCTTTGTGTCATCTGCAAAGAGGCATACCTTTCCCTTCAGACCCTCTGCAATGTCACCTATAAAGATGTTAAAGAGGACTGGACCCAGTACTGAGCTTTGTGGTACTCCACTAGTAACCCCCCTTTCTTCGGAATGTGTTCCATTCACTATTACCTTCTGTGTCCTGTTGTGCAGCCAGTTTGCTACCCAGGCTACCACCCTGGAACCCACTCCCAGGCTGGCTAACTTGATTATTAGTCTTTTGTGCGGGACTGTGTCAAATGCCTTGCTAAAGTCTAGGTAGGCCATATCCACAGCCTCTCCCTGGTCTATTACTTTGGTCACCCAGTCAAAGAAATCAATTAGATTCGTCTGACATGACCTTCCTGCTGTAAATCCAAGTTGCTTTTGGTCCTGTGCCCTGGTGGCCTCCAGATATTCAACAATTCTTTCTTTCAGAAGTGATTCCATCATTTTCCCTACCACTGAGGTCAAACTTACAGGTCTGTAGTTTCCTGCTTCTGCCTTGCTCCCACTTTTGTGAAGGGGAATCACATCTGTTCTCCTCCAGTCCTCAGAGCTACCCCATCCTCCCATGGTTTGTTAGAAAGTGTGGTCATTGGTGTCACTAGGTCCTCCCTTAGTACTTTTAGATTCTGGGTGAATCCCGACTGCCCCATTGCTTTGTCCACCTTGAGTTTTAGAAGTTCTTCCAGGACTCTTTCTTCTGTAAAGGACTGCGTCAACCCCCTACCCAGAGTGCTTCTACTGTCTGGTTTAGGTAACTCTTCCTCATCTTCTTTTGTAAATACTGAGCAAAAGTATTAATTCAGTATCTCTGCCTTTCACTGTCTCCTCTGCCCACCTCCCATCTTCTTTATGAATCTTCACTATTCCTCCCTTAACCTTTCTATGCTCCCTAATGTACCTATTAAAGGTTTTATCCCCCTTCTTAACCGAGTTGGCAATTTTTTACTCGGTTTGGGCCTTTGCTATTCTGACTGCCTTCCCCACTTCTTTCTGCTTTAATTGATACAGTTCCCTGCTGTGCTCTTTCTGTGATTACTTATACTTTTTGAAAGCAGCCTTTTTCTACTTAACCTTCCCTGCCACCTCTTTTGAGAACCATAGTGTTTTTTTACTCCACTTTGTTTTCTTTATTTGTTTCACACAAAGGCTTATTGCCTCTTTGATAGCAGTTTTGATTTTTCTTCATTGTTCTTCCACCCCTCCTTTTTGGCCATTTGCTAGTGCATTCCTCAGGTATTCACCCATTTTGCCAAAGTCGGCCCTTCTAAAGTCCAGTATCCTTGTTTTTGTATGGCTTGTGACCATGGTTGTGCTTATTGTGAAGCACACTGTGCAGTGGTCACTTGTTCCTAGATGTCTACTGACTTCTAAATTTGTGATCCTCTCTCCATTTGAGAGTACCAGGTCTAGTATTGCTTCCTCCCGAGTGGGTTCAACACTAGCTGTCTAAGGCCTGCCCCCTGCAGGCCATCGAGAATGACCCTGCTCTGGGATGTGGCTGCAGTACATGTCATCCAGTCAACATCTGACATATTCAGGTCCCCCATCAATAGTATCTCCCCTTTTTCAGCCATTTTGAGAATGTCCTCTATCATTTTCTTGTCCATTTCCTCCCCTTGAGACGGGGATCTGTATATAACCCCTGTGCGGATTGTGATGCCATTCCCTGTCTCCAAGGTGACCCAGAGTGCCTCTTGTCCTCCCCCTTTACTTTTTAGTCCTCTGGCTTTGATCCCTTCCCTTATGTACAGAGCTACTCCACCTCCTCTTTTACCCTACCTGTCCCTTCTGTAGACTGTGTACCCCAGTATGTTGACATCCCAGTCATGGTTCTCCGTGTACCATGTTTCCGTGACTGCTGCAATATCCAATTTTTCATCTTCCATCAGGGCTACTAGCTCAGGAAGCTTGTTTCCCTGACTACAGGCATTGGTACTCATTGCCCTCCATTTAATGTTGGCTTTATCCTTTTTTCCCCCATCCCTGCTCTTATTGCCCTTGTCTATTTTCCATTTACCCCTGTCCTGCCCTCTGCTGAGCTCTGTACCTCAGTGTTTACCTTACTACCTGCCATGTTTTGTGGGGGGAGGCTTGAAATGTCCTGTCTCTTATCTGCACCTCCCCCCTTGGCTAGTTTAAAAGCTTGCCAAGGAAGAATTTAAACCTGTCACTTAGGAGCTTGGTTCCCTTCGTGGACAGATGCAGATCATCGTGCCAGTATAGACCTTCATCTCTCCAGGTGTACCCCCAGTCCCCAATGAAGTCAAAGCCATGAGTAGCTGTAACTGAGTTTAGAAGTAGCAATAATCCATGACAGGGTATGCAGTTATATGGATTTAATCTGCACCTCGGCTGTGTTGTGAGGCACAAAGCCTCAGGCTGAGTGCCTCACAGTGCCCAAGACATGGATTAAATCTGTTTATAAAATGGGCAAGAGAGACCCTGCATCCTGATTGGCTGACAAGTACCAGTAGCTGTGTCCAGCTGATATATGGCAACTGGTACTTGCTACACCAAGCAAGACACAGTGCTGCCAGAGATCCATGCGTGCCAGTTATGAAAAACATTATGTCGGCTCTCTCACTTATTGCTCTCTCCTTGCGGACAAACAGCCGTCCTCCTTCCTGTGACTCCCCACCAAGTGCAACGCTGCATTTTACTTTTACTTTTGTTAGGACTTTCAACTTGGTACCTGTTTTTAATTTCACTGCTCATCTGCCTCTGGCTGCCATGTATAGCTCTCCTTCCCAACATCACCGAGAAACCCGCCGAAGAAAACGTGATCGTTATCGGTTTGTTTCCACAAACTGTAAAGTCAGTGAGGCACTTAGTAAACTAAAAACACAGAATCCATCCCTAGAAACTGCACAATCAATGTAAAAGCAGTTAGTTTCTGTACCCTGACCGTGCATTGCGGTTTGAAACCGCGAAGTGATAAGCCTGTCTACGGTGGCCACTGACGGAGACGCTCGCTCCCAGTGAAGCCAGCCATTTAGCAAATCTTTGTTTTATTTTGTTGCAGTTTTATTAAAAAAAGTATTTGCTAAATGGCTGGCTTCACTGACCAAGCGTCCATCGGCGGCCACCGTGAGTATTAGGTTTATCAGTTTGCGTTTTCAAACCGCAATGGACAGTCAGGGTACAGAAACTAACTGCTTTTACATTGATTGTGCAGTTTGTAGGGATGGATTCTGTGTTTTTGTTTTAGTATGTGTCTCACTGACTTTACAGCTAGGAAACTAACCGATAACGATCACGGTAATGGTTACGTTTCTTTTTTGGCGGGTTTCTCGGTGATATTTGAAAATGCTGTACAGCAACCTCATCAGACAAGACTGCAGATGGGGCAGCTGTCAGTGTGAGTGCAAGATCAATCTTAAAACCCAGTACTCTCATCATTTAACAGGAAAAACAATTCAAAAATGTCACAGCAGGATTTAAAGCAATCTATTTTTTTTTTTTAAAGAAAAAGTTTATTTCTTTTCCAATAACAACAAGACATACAAACATAAACCATAACCTGAAAAACCGGGCACACACCCCAAAACTGGCTGTGCAAACTATGTACATCCCCTATTTACATACACACAAGGATACCACCCCATCCAAAGTTAAACATCACACAGAAGCCCTCATATCCCACATAAATTGAGACAACTCATTCTCCATATTCGAGCTTCCCCAAAATGAAACTCACAACATTTAACATCCAATAATCCTGGTTGACCTGGTCATCTCGGTGGATATCCAGTGTGTCCCCTGAAGAGAGATAGTCCCAATCCGATAAAGCCCCAACGACCTCAAGTTCATCCTGCCAAACCCATATCCCAATCAGATCCATATTGATTCCAACACTAATTAACAAATATAACCACCCGTTCTATAGGGATCTTCATAAAATAAAGAAAAGCCTAAAACCCACGGTACCTACCTCTTGAGAGAACCACCTTCCCAGCTCATATCCCTCTATTAATCGCCACCCAACAGGCAGATCTGTATACTATCAGTTGTTACCCTACAGGTAGGCTGCCTCAAACTTGCCCACCTAATACTATAGACCTCCTGTCTACCCTCCGATGTTGGGTGTTTTTAATCCTAGCTAAAGCCCTCCACAAATCCTTCACCCATTGTTCGTACGAAAGATCCTGAGTCGTCTTTCCAGTGTTTCAGAATAAATGCTTTAACAATAGACCCCATTAAAGCAAAGTGAAATCTTGATGTGACCCTCCTGACTATAGAGTAATCACCTAATACACAGATTTCTGGGTTAAATAACCTGAGTAATCTAAACTGGGGTCCAAACCCTGTCTAATCTTATTCCATAACGGAGAAATCTTATCATAACTCCATAGAATATGAAGCAAATCCCTGTTGCTGTCCCACACGAAATACAGATCTGTCTGTCTCAAGGACTTAGAATATAGCTTAGTGGGTGTATAGTAGATATTGTGAACCACAAAGATCTGCATATTTCTATATTTAGGAATAACATTATATCTAGTGGCTTCTCAAATATTGTCCCACGCTAATCTAGAAGTCAACACCTTATCCCAATAAGGGACAGCGGTAAGGGCACTGGAACATCGGGAATTCAGAAGAAGTTTATACACCCGAGAAAGCGAACTGGATCTATGCACGGCCTCCTTCAAACTTCCCCATGAGAGAAAACTGTCTGAATAATCCCCCCATCCCCCCGAACTCCCGCAAGCAATTGCTTAAGCTGTAACCTTTGGAAGAAGGGCAGGCCATCATATTGAGGTGGTAGGAGTATTCTCCCCCCCTTTGCATATCCCTCAGACTGAGACCTTTCAAATATACCGCCCACCTTTGCCCCAGCACCAAGCCTCCTATGGTCAAGTTAGGGTTACCCAGAATAGGCTGATCCCTAGACCTCACCTGACATTCTTTTTGGGTTGGAGTGAGAAGCGACCACCAAGCTTCCAGTGATTTCCTAATTGGATTCCCCACCCCTACCTTGCCCATTCCTTTTTTGGGCCCACGTATAACAATGAATCAGGGTAGTAGCCCATACCTCTCAGCGCTTTCCTCTCAATTTGTAACCAAGCAGGACAATATTCTCCCTTATACAAGTCCACCGCCCACTGGGCCATAAAGCCCAACTGACCCGCCACTTAGTAAGCCTGAAGATCAGGTAGCCTAATACCCCCCTCTCACGCCTACACAGCACATTGTGTTTAATCCTGGGAGGCTTGCCACTCCAAAGGAAACCCATCAACATTTTCCTAATTAGCTTAAACCACTTAACTGGGATATTATAAGGAGCCCAATAGATCGGATATAGCACCCTCGGCAAGATGTTCATCTTAATGATGCCTAAACGTGCCGTAAAGTTCAAAAGGAGTTTGTTCCATCTTAAGATATCCCCCGAGATCTCTGAAATAATTCCCCCCAGGTTGGCATCTGCACCAGATGTTTGGTTTGCTGTAATCCAGATTCCCAAGTACTTCAACTTATCATCATTCCATTGTATCCCCAGGGGTGCAAAATCCACTTTAAAAACATGTGGAGTCAGAGGTTATATTTGGGTTTTAGTGAGATTCAGTTTGTAATTTGAAACCCTAGAAAACTGATCTATTAGCTCTCTAACCATTTCAAAGCCAGATGCTGGATCTCGAAGGTGGAGCAATATATAGTCACGAAGACTGAGATTTTCAAAACCAAATCATATTGATTCCCTGGACCCGACCTCCCTATTAATGTATCTTAACAAAGGCTCCAAGTAAATATTAAACAGTATCGGTGAAAGAGGGCACCCCTGCCGAGTACCATTTTAAGCTGGAATTCCCTCGACAAATAACCATTACATAAAATTCTAGCCGTAGGTGCTGCATATAGATTCTTAATACCCCTAATTAACCCTCCGGGAATCCATCTTCTCCATTGTAGTAAATAAAATAGACGAGAAACACGATCAAATGCCTTTTCAGCATCTAGGAGATCAAGGCTAAGGGGCCGGGAGTCAGGCGCAGAATTTAAAATATGGTGTATTTTCCTGAGCACATCTTTTGCTCCTCTTCCGGCATAAAGCCTACTTGTTTCTGACTAATTAGGCTGGGAGCCACAGTCAGATCCTACTAGCCAAGATCTTTGCAAGTATCTTGATGTCTTGATTTATTAAGGCTATAGGCCTATAGCTTCCCAAGACAACCCTTGGCTTATCTGGTTTGGGTATTAATGTGACATATGCTTGATATACGGGTGAATGATCAATACTATCCGCATTATAGTATGAAAAATTCTTTTAGAACAGGAAGTATAGTTTGAATGTGTGTTTGGTAAAATTTCGCCGTTAGGCCATCAGGCCCTGGCGATTTACCTGATGGAAGGGATCTAACCACCTCAATAATCTCGGAGGATGTTATAGGACCTTCCAACTCCCTAAAAGCAGGGTCCACTAATGGAAGTTGAATTCCTCCAAATATTCCCTAACCTCCTGGTCCCCAGAGCACTTTCCTGGTATATCTTTTCAAAAATGAGGCAAGCATACCGGCCATATCTTGAGGGTCCGTCACTAGCCTCCTTCATATGATAGCAAAGTGACAGTTCAACTGGCCTCCACCTTAATTCTCGCTGCCAGGAGACGCCCTGGAACATCCCCTGCAGGAGATATTGGGCCTTGATCTTATTTAACCAAAATTCAGTCTTCCCATACAAAATCTCTGACAGCTCCTCCTTAAGCTTTAGCTCCTATCTATTTCTTCTGACAACCCCTCCTGCTACGACAGAGTGCCTATGGCCCCCTCTAGAAATTCCTCTTTCGCCATCCTAATCAGCCTCTCTTTAGCAGCTAAATTTAGCAGCCATAGAGTATAAAAATTTACAAGTAGGCCAAGCTAGCCTCTTGTCCATCAATGTAGGCAATTGTACACTAATAATTTCCTTGAGGGCCCCCTCTAACTCATCCCTTCTCTCTTCACCAAAAAGCTAGTCATGAAGCCTCCACCTATAAGGTCTGGGAGGTAGGGACTTAGGTTCCCATTGCATCTGAATCAGGAGTGGTCTGAAGAGTTCTACCCTCAGTCGAGAATGCTCAAACCTCCCCAATGCCACTCTATTTACCAAAAAATCTACCCTAGTATGACTTTTATGAGCCGACGAGGTAAAATGTCATTTAGAACCCCATTAGGAAAAAGCTTAGATGGATCTGTCAAACCTGTAACCTCTAAAAACTTAGCCAGGGTTAATTGGGCCCTAGACCTGGGGCCTTTAAACATAGGCACCCTATCCTCCTTATTGTCTAGACATAAATTCCAATCACCGCTAATATCAAAGAGGTGACAGGAACAGGGCAATATTCTCCTCTATTGAGGCAAAAATTCAGGTTGTGGTGGGGTTGGTCCATATATAGAGGCCACCACTACTGCCTTACCATGTAAAGTGCCCATCACATAAATCCCCTACCATCCTGTCGGGTCAAAACCTGGGTCACCTCAAAGGGACATGACTTGTTAATTATAATCACCACCCATGCAGACGCCCTCTCCCTCCCCTCCATATACCTGACCCACCCAACGTTTCTTTAAACAATCTAGTTCGTCCGATAATAAGTGTGTTTCCTGAAAAGCCACAGTATGAGCCCCCGCTGCTCCACGTACCATAGGATTGTCAGTCTTTATTTCGTCCCTCAAACCTTTAACATTCCAAGAAATCACAGTGTAAAATACCATCTAGCTAATAGCAAATTAAGAAAAGGATCAAGACAAATCCATTCTGAGGTCTACTCCCAAGCATCCCAGTTGAGGACTTTCTCTCTTTCCCCTAAACCCTCCCCATCCCCCAGTCCCAAGACCGACCTCCAGCTTCCTGTTGAGTCATGGATGAATCCATTCCTGACCCCCCAAAACCTAGTCATTGGCTTCTTTACCAAAAACTAACTTTACATCCCCTCAGACCTGGTTAAACCAAACCCCATTGAGTAAATAAATGGTGCCCCATATAATTTACAAATATACACGATACCCAACAGAGAGAAAAAAAACCTCTAAACCTCGAGCTCCCCATATCGTCTAAGCAGGCGAAACTCATCCAAAAGCGCCTCCAGCTAGAGACTATATTATTCCATCATATCACACCCAATTAATTGCGGATATGAACACCCCACCCCGGATTAAGCCCTAATCCCACAGAAAGTCCAATCCACCTAATTGGCGGCCTAAAGTCCATTGAACAAAGGGCCTTAGTCACCCCAGTCTTTCCTTAATCTTCTTTTCATGTACCAGTCCTTTTTCTTCCGTTTCCCTCCTCCTCCTGAGAGACACCCATGACTAAAGCAAAAAAAGAAAAGGAAACCCCTCCAAAATCAAGTCAAAACTTGCTGTTCAATGTCTCAGTTTATGCCAAAGGTTAGCTTGACCTCGTAGCTCATGTTAAGGACTCCTTAACTCCCTGAAGTCCTCTTCCTGAAAAAAATAATCCTCATATAGGAGAACACAATCATGTTGGAGATTTGAAAAGATCTGGAAGATCAGAACGGAGCCCCTCCAGTGCATCCTTAGCTGTTAGGAACTTCTTTTCTCTGGATGACAGTTGCACCATAAGAGTAGCAGGACAGAGGATCCGAAACTTTATCCCTGCTAAGTAAAGCTTCTTCTTAATGTCCGTATATTCCTTCTGCTTTTCTCGAGTGCCAGGAGTTAAATCCTGAAAAAAACACAATGAGGCCCCGTTCCATTGCAGAGGTTTCTTCTGCCTGGACACCTGAAGTACATAAGATTTTTATCCTTATAATTGAGAAACCTCATAATTATAACTCTGGGCTGGGCCCCCGGCGGTGGGGTCTCCCGTAGTGCTCGATGAGCCCTCTCCAAATTATACCCTTCCCCAAAAGGTGAAGGGCCAAACATTTTTAATAGCAGATCCTGGATAAAGGAGACACAGTCCAGGCCTTCAGTGCTCTCTGGGAGCCCTGCTAAAATGAGGTTGTTCCTGTGATTTCTAGCTTCTTGATTCACCAACCTCTCTTCCAGTTTCTTGACTTTTTTCTGGATCATCACTACTTCTTGATCCAGCGTAGAGACTTTTCTTTCCTGTGAGGAAATTCTGGCCTCAGCATCACTCATTCTTAGGGCCAGTGAGTGTAGAGCCGGCTTCACCTCGGAGAAATCCATCACCAAACCCTGCAGCAAGGACTTAATCTCCTTGATGTCCTCAGCGCTGCCACCCACACCCCCTTCCTTATCAGAGTCCTGTCCCTGATCTGCATCAACAGACGGGTGGGGCTTGGGCCATTAGTTGAAGTGCGTCGAGGCGGTTCCACTGGTTCGGCTTCCATGCCTTACTCGAGCTCGGGCCTGGCCTACCCCGAATCCCTCTGAAGCACTCGGTCTCGCACTGCTTCCGATCGCCACAAACCCAATTCTGCCAGGCAAAGGAACAGCTAGAAGCACCCAACAGAACTCCGAACGAGGAAAGGGCACTAAATACCGCTGGTACCGGGTAAATAAAACAAAAAACAACCGCTTGGGTCTCGGAGGAGCGCGGAGCACGTCTTACCCGAGCCGGCTCATCACGTGACCCTCGGATTTAAAGCAATCTAAATCAATAAACACAGTAACAGTACTGTACTCCCAACTTAACTGTGACTTCATAGGGGGACTACTTTTTACTACTTGAGTTATTAAACCATGTTTTTTTATATTTTGTAATTTTTGTATAATTTTTGGTTTTTCCCAATCAATAATTACTTCAGGGCCCATTTTAAAAGCGCATTAACACACTCCAAGGTGTGGGTGATCTCCTGATAAGAGCCAGCCCAGGGACATAAGGCACTCTGCGCAAGTGCCTCATGCCTAACAACACACCTGGGCATGCTCTTATCAGGAGATAACCCACACCTCATCGTGTGTTATTGGTTGCATAACCCCATACTCTGGGGTGGGTAATTGTGCTTATAACATGGGTCTTTGCTACAAAACAAAAAATTAATAGAAAGGGTTTTATTCCTATTCAAATACAAAAAATTTTACTGTATCCTGCTGCCTTGAAAACTAGTCCTAGCAAGCAATGCATGTGGTCACTTATGTTATGAACACACAAATGTCTAGAAATATAGTATTGTCATGATTTCTAACATTGTTGCCCATAACATACAGTAAAACATTTAAAAATAAGCTGTCATTTGAGTCCCCTCACACACACAGACACATGCTCCTAGGAGCACATCTGAGGCACACTTTCTGCTCGCTGTTACTTAACATCGCATTTCTTTTCTCCTGTGAATATGGTGCTTGGGAAAAGAGAAAGACAGGCAGACAGATAAAGCAATCACTGGAACTAGCTGCTCAGACCCAGACAGACAGAGCAGTCAGTAAGGTTAACTCACGGCATCTCTAGCTACTGTCACCCTGGTACTTTGGGCTGCATAGGAGGTTCAGAAGTGATGACCTGATCATAACATTCTCAGTGACAGGGCTGGAGTGAGCTTCTTGTGGCACTTTCTCTCTCTCTCTCTCTCTCTCTCTCTCTCTCTCTCTGTCTCGTTGGCCCTCCACATTTGTTCTTGGCACTTTCAAGCACCAGCTGGACATTTCCTGTTCAGTACCGATGAGTCTGGGAGCAGCTTGTTCTCTCTCTCTCTCTCTCTCTTGTTCTGTACCACATGGTGAGCTGCGCTCTCCAGGAAAAATGGGATGTACGTGAAAACTGCTGAATGTCTACTGTTTGGCATTTTTCACAGCATGACTTACACAGGGGCAAGTACAAGAAGAAGAAGAAGGAAACTACTTAGTATATGTATTGCCTTCACTACCTCTCTGTCTCACAATTTTATATGGCTGCCTTTGTGGTTTTGGGGGGGAGCTAGGGAATCTAGGTGAAGGACAAGAATTAACAACGCACTATCAAGCATGGGAAACATTTCAGTTTAACAGGATTTTGCTGTGTGGTGGTTCCGTTTGGAAACAATAGGCAGCCTCTTTAATCAATCGTCATTCCAATTTCTATAGAAAGGTTTAGACTGCAGAGGGTTAGTGCTGGCTCTCGCTTAACTGATTTTTAAATGGCTGCCATTGTGTTTTGCTTTGGGGAGCAGGGAACAAGTCCTGATGGCACTTTGACTGGCTCGCTTGGCAAAGTGTGGATTAAATATGAGATTTAATCCATGGTTTCCTGATGCAACCTAATCAATTGGGTTGGCAGTATAGCCTAGAGGTTAGAGGAATGAGGTGTGAAAGAGCTTGATACATCCAGCAGACCAGACCTGAGTCTGAGTCTCACAACCTCCACTTGCATACTGTGTGACTCTGGGCAAGTCACTTAGCCACCCAGTGTTCCCAGGTCACCCCTGAAAACAGGCACTTGTGCCTACTGGGTCTTACCATTTACAAAAGACTAAAAGAAAAATAAATAAATAAAAATAGAATTAGCTTAGGTGCTTTTTGCAACCCATGTTATGAGTACAATTAAACCATTAAGTTAAGATACACAAGACAAGCCATTTGGCAAAACTCCTCCCCCTCAGCAAATGCCTTCTGCCTCCCTCCCCCAGCCCACCTAATCTTGATAGATACTGAAATCTAAAGAAATTGATTGCCCATACAGAGGTCTATAAATTGTATGCAGACAGAGAAAATACTGCAAACTAAGAAATTCCAGTACAGATGGCAAAAAGCGGCCAAAGATCCGTTAACCCCTAGCACTGCTTCCTTGATCAGCATCACTGCGTAGGCAGGCAGCCTATTATGCACTCAGCCCATGTAGCATTTTAATTTTGGGAGAGGGTGTTCTGATGCAAGGTAAATGGAGGATGCTTTTCTTTTAACCCTTATCTTGCCAGGTGAATACATTTTTGTCACTGCCTGCCTTGAATACTGCCTGAGGATAGTTCTGCTCCAGCATGAACAGCTCTTCCTTGCCAGCTTTGGTGCTCTTGCCCACTTTTAAGGTATCACTGGGTCCCAAAGGGGAAAGGTTTTTGCCCTTGCAGTCCCTGAAGGCCACCTTGATAGTTTGTAACTCCAAGGTGTAGCCAGTGGCCTTCTTGGGCTTCTCCACCAGCTTGCTGTTGTTCCTGAGGAAGCGGTGGTCTGATCCTAGAAGATGATGGTGATGAGGGAGACAGTTTCGAGAAACACACAAACTCACTTGCTTGCTGCTCAGTGCCACAGTGGCTACTCTGTGCAGTGCCACAGTAGTAGTTCATTAGCCAGCCTGCCTGCCCATTGTCAAGTAACATGTAGCTAAACTATGCTGGAAGGACTGTGCTGGCAGGTGGCACAGTAGATTTCCTGGGACAGGGACCTTAAAAACAGGATGATCCTGGCAAAGCCAGAATGGAAGGCAACTCTAGCTTAAAGACCAAGGAGGTACTAATGGGGTGGCTATAGCCCTTTTAGCCCCCTTCCCGGTAAATCTGCATCTGTACATTTGGAAAACCATCATGCAGACAGAAAGATTTTAGAAATTGGTGTGCAGCACATAGATCCAAAAATCACTATACAGCGTGTAGATTTTGTTAATCATATTGCAGTATGAGTATTTTGAAAACCACATTGTAGTTGCTCAAAATATTCATGCAGAGGGTAGATTTTCAAATAAGTTTGTGAGGGATTCTTGTGGAAACATTTCACTTTTTAACAAAAGATATCTAAATATCAAGCTTATTTTGTTGTGTTGTTGGTCAAGCTGTTTGAACTGGAGACCTGTTTCTTTCAGTAGCCAACCTATTTTGGGGGCTTTGAGTAGAATTATGATTCCTTTTTGCTGGCTTCACTAGCTGCAAAGTTTAGTGCATAGTGGGGAAGGGTGATAATGGTCTGACCAGTGGCCTCAGCTACCTGATTGTTTCTAGAAGACTTGGGCTGATCCCACCCTACCAGCCCCTGACTCACCCACCCCTGGTCTGTGATTTCCTTTATACCAGGGGTTCTGACACCACTTCCTCAAACAGGCAAAGGACAGCACCTGTCATAGCAGAAGCAGACATGCAGGAAAGGAACAGCAGCAAATGAAGAGATAACTGCTATCTCAGTGGAAGGGAAGTAACTGCAACTCAAGGAGCTTTCATTGTTACTTCTTTGCATTACTATTGGCATTGTGGAAAGGAGGAGTAGGAGTTTGAAGAAGGCTGTGCAATTGTTACTTAAAGTCTCTTTTTGGGTGTAGATAGGAAGGATAGGAATATAAAAAAGCAGTTGCTCAATCTGTCTACACGTGCACAACAAAGGGGTAAGGGAAATTAAGAAAATAATGCTTTGCCCTAATGGGGGAGAGGGGAGACTTGGGGGAGTGTTTGGTATCCTTCATCTGGAAGGGTGGGGGGGTCACTGGTGGGCAACAACAGCAATGGGTAAGGAGTTAGGCTGCAACAACTGCAGTGCACCAATCTTTCTAAAAATAACCTGGAGTGTGGATGGACGTTTAGTGTGCAACCACATAAAGAAACTTAGAAAGGAGATTGAGGGTCTGCAGGACGAACTAAGACAGGCAAGGCAGACTGGGGGTGGGTTTAGCCCAGTACTGGAGGGAAGGAGAGAGGAGGGGAGGTGAGGCAGTGCGATTTGAGCCAACAGTGGTGAGGAGAGTGTCAGAAGAGGAAGCCGAGACAAAAGGCCCAGGCCAGGAAGAGCGATTGCCGGGAAACAAGGTCAGGAGACAAAGACAAATAGAAGGAGGAGATAGGGACTTGTGAGGGGTGAAGTGGCAAAAGTCATGGAGAGAAAGGAGAGAACAGATTTCTATGAAGAGAGAGGGTGGTAATTTGTGAAGGTCTTCAGAAAATAGTTTTGCACTGCTAGTGGGGAAGAAGAAGGAGAAATGATGCAATTGGAGGAGTAACTGATAAATGCTTGGACCAAACTGGAGTTGGGGGAAGTTCTACTGGGAGAATTGCAACAGGGGCAAAAGGGGGAAATGATGTGCAAGAGGAAGAAAAGGAACTGGAAATGAGAGATGGAGATGAATGGAAGCAAGCAAGGAGTAAGGGGGTGGAATCTTAGTGCTGGGGGACTCAATACTAAGAGGATTCAGGTGGGGTAGCAAGGGGGAGAGGCATAGTCACATTTGGGTGAAGGCCATACCAGGAATGACGGCTGAAAGGGTGGGACAATCTGTTCTGAAATATGCTAGAAGGGGTAGGGACAAGCCTCATTTAATTATACAACTTGGGATATATGACCTGGCTGACAAAACAGTAGATATAGTCCAGAGAGGTTTGAGGAACTAAGACAATTATGTGAGGGGCAGGAAGATCAGTAACTTTTCAGAGATACTTCCAGTGCCCAAGGCAAACACAACAAGAAAGCTGAGAATAGAGGAATTTAATGGATGGCTAAGATGCCCTCATTCTCTAAAAATACCACCAACAGCTTAATCTGGTTCAGTTTCAGTTGCTTACCATCTGTATCCCCCGGTTGCCCTCGCAAAGGGACTTCTAGGCCCAGTGGGCTTACTGGGTCAACAAAATCAACAAACAAACAAACAAGAACCTGGTGTTATGCTAAAGAGCATGGGCTGTTGGGGGGTGGGAAGGGACCTGGGAGGACAGTATTCTCTAGCCAAGGACAGACTACACTTGAGTGAGAAGAAGAAAGTGTTGAAACAGAGAATGGAGGAGTACATAGAGAGTTGGGAATTTAAACTAGGAGCGGGGTGGTGGCAATTGGGCAAGAGACATGCAGAGACCACAGGCTGGGAAACCATATGAGCTTACCCCCATAACAGTGACAAAGGACAAATGCAGAGTAATATTGGTGATGCTACTAAAGGAAGGCAGGATGGGGGAGGGTGGAAGGTGGTTACCCTAATGCTAGCAGCCTTGGGAGGAAACTGCAGGGTTACAGGTGCTCATGGCAGAGGGAGAGTGGACATTGCAGCCATCACAGAAACATGGGCCACCAATACAATGATTGGGACCTGTCTATACTAGGTACAGGTTATTTCATAGGGGCAGGGTGACTGGAAAAGGAGGGTGGCACTATATGTGAAGGAAGGACTGAAATGTGTAAGGGAGGAAGGGGAGGAGAATAGTACGGAGTCACTTTGGATGCAAATCCAGGTTTCCAAGAATAAGGTTCTCAGAATGGGAGTGGTGTACAGGCTGCCATCTCAGAAGGAGGAGTTGAACAGGGAACTAGTGGGGCACATCAGGAGGACCTGCGAGAAGGGTAGTATGGTGATTGTGGGGGACTTCAACATGCCAGGAGTGGAATGGAGTACCCCAACAACCAGGAACAGAAGGGAGAAGGCACTGCTGGATGCCTTTCAGGACAGCTTCCTGCTGCAAATGGTCAGTGAACCAACCAGGTTAGGGAATACCCTTGACCTTTTGCTGGCAAATGGGGACATTTTGAGAGAACTTACAGTGGAGGAACTGCTATCAGGGAGTGACCATCACTCTGTATGGCTCACATTGGATATTTGCAAGGAAGGAGTGGAATCTGGCACAAGAGTGCTGGACTTCAGAAGGGCCGACTTTGGGAAGATGGGGGAAGTGGTAATAGGGTACCTGGCCAGAATTCAATCTAGTATGGATGCTAACCAGATGTGGGAACTCATAAAGCTGGGGATAGTGGAGGCAACCAAAACCTGCTGCAAGGCCCAGAGCAATAAGGCTAGTGCAAAGAAACTGAGCTGGTTGAGCAAGGAGGTCATGGAAAAGGTAATGAGGAAAAGAGCTGCCTTTAGGAGGTACAAGAAAACAGGGAGGAGGGACAACAGGGAGGAGTACCTGATGGAATCAAAGGAGGTGACAAGGGCGGTAAGGGGAGCCAAGGCATCTATGGAGCTCAGGCTGGCACAAGGCATTAAGAAGGGGGAGAAGGACTTTTTAGGTACATCAGGGAGAAAAGAAGCTGTATTGACCATATAGTAAGGATTAGGAAGGAGGGGGGTTGGGTGGAAGTACGGTGCGATAAGGCAGAAGCACTAAATGATTACTTCTGCTCAGTATTTAATAAGGAGAAGGGAGAGTGATACCCAAGGGGGGAGGAACAGCCAAAACTGGGGGGAAGGGGTGACAGATGGGGAAATCATGGAATGGCAGAGTTCAGGAAGGTTTGAAGGCACTGAGGGTGGACAAGGCACCAGTCCCAGATGGCATCCACCCCAGGGTACTGAAGGATCTGGCAGAGGTCCTTGTGGGACCTTTGGCGAACCTATTTAATGCCTCACTACACATGGGGTGTGTTCTTTAGGACTGGAAGATGGCTCATGGTGTCGCTCTACAAGAGTGGCCCCAACGATGAACCAGGGAACTACAGACCAGTGAGCCTCACATCCATTGTGGGAAAGCTGATGGAAACTATCCTGAAGGAGGGCTGGCAGCCTTCTAGAGGCCAATGGACTACAGGACAGCAGACAGCATGGCTTCATACATGGCAGATTCTGCCAAACTCACCTGGTGGAGTTCTATGACTGGGTGACTAGGCAACTGGACAAAGGCCTTGCAGTGGATGTCCTGTATCTGGATTTCAGTAAAGCATTTGACTTGGTGCTGCATGGAAGGCTGGGAAGTAAGTTAGAAGGCACAGGGGCGGGTGCAAAGCTGGTGAGATGGGTAGGGAACTGGCTTTAGGGAAGGCAGCAGAGGGTGGTGGTGGGTGGAGAGCTCTCACACCCAATGGTAGTGATGAGCAATGTTCCACTGGGCTTGGTGTTGGGACCAGTATTGTTTGGGATATTCATTGCAGACATATGATTGGACATCAAGAGCAAGATCAGTCTGTTTGCTGATGATACCAAGGTAGAAGCGGTGGTGGACAACCTAGGGGGATGGCAGGGGTTGCAGGATGATCTGGCAAAGCTTGAAACCTGGTCAAACATCTGGCAACTGGGGTTTAATACCAAAAAGTGCAAGGTGCTGCATTTTGGGATGAAGAACCTAAGGAGGAGTTACCAGCTAGGGGGAGTGCAGCTAGCCCAGACAGAGGAGGAGGAGAAGGATCTGGGGGTGCTCATTACAGGATCAATGAACAACTCAGCACAATGTAGGAAGGCAGCTGCAATGCCCAGCAAAATGCTGGATTGCATTGCAAGGGGTGTATCCTCAAGGAGGGAAGAGGTGATTCTGCCACTGCATAGGTCATTAGTTAGACCACACCTGGAGTACTGCATGCAGTACTGGTGCCCGCTATCTGAAGAGGACATTAAGTTACTGCAGGGGGTGCAGCGCAGGGTGACAAAGATGATCAAGGGGCTGGGGGACTTATCATACAAGAGGAGGTTGAGGGATTTGAACATGTACTCGCTGGAGAAGAAGAGGGACAGGGGACATGATTAAACCTTTAAGTACATAAAAGGAATAAACAAGATGGGTACAGAGGGGCTGTTCAAGGTAAGGGAGGGGAGGGACACCAGGGGCCATGATATGAGACTGGAGGGAGGAAGGTTCAGGGGGAGATGAGGGGACACGTTTTTACAGAGAGGGTGGTAGCTGGGCAGAATGTGTTACCTGCAGAAGTGGTATCCAGTAGAACAGTGGACTGCTTCAAAAGGGGATGGGACAGGACAAGGGGGAGGGTCAAAGTAGGAGAAGGGTGGAAGGGGGGCAGCTGCAGAATAAGGGGTGCTAGTTGCACATTCAAGCAGACTGATAGACCTCTAGGCCTTTATCTGCTGGCAAATTTCATATGTTCATAAATACAAGCCATCCCAGTGGTGTGGCAGTAGAGCTACTGGCCACTATGCCAGTGAACCTAGATAGAAAGTGATCTTGCATTCCTGGGAGTCGGCTTGGTGGAGAATGTCGAGTGCCAGATGGACTGGCCTCATCTCCTGGGGAGAAAGGGCTTGTCAGCTCCATTGCCTGACTGCCACTAAGTAGAGGCCTGATGGTAGTGCAGGTCTGAAATGGTAACAAGGAGGGAGCAGCAGGACTCTGTGGCATGTGTGTGCCTCCACATGCATGCAGCAATGTGTATGCCTCCACATGCATGCACCAATGTGTGTGCTTCCACATGTATGCACCAATGTGTGTGCCTCCACATGCATGCACCAATGTGTGTGCCACAAGTGTGTGGAGGGGAGAAAAAACAGAAATATTGTGTGGTGGGCAGGTGTACACAAGATTCTGCCCACTAACCCTTCACTGGTGCCACCACAAGGACCCCTGTCAGCAGAAAAAGAATTAGAGTCCCCAGGGGAATAATGGTCCTCCCCCTTCTGGTCTGGCCATAGGGGTCTGTTTGTGGGGAAACAAGTGAGTCCTGGGGAGGTAGTTGCTGGGGAGGGGGCTGGCAGGGACAGAGGTGAGGGAACAGTGCTACCCTGACTGTGGAGAATAAACACCTTTATAGAAAGGAAGATTTATAAATACTACCTCTGCAGCTTTTATTAAAATGTTATTAAAATTTAGTATTTTTACCTGTGGCTTGTATTTAAGGACAACTTATATTTGAGGGCAGCTTCATTTGCAAAATCAAATTTTTTCTGAGTGCTAAAAATAAAATATTACGTATACTGGATTTAAACAAGTTTATTGATCTTAGTCTACTTTATATCAAAATAGGTAAAACAGATATCAGCTAAGATAACCTGATTAAGCAACTACAGTAATGATCATATTTTAAGAGATAATAATCACAGAGTCACACCCATAATGTTTTATTTGACATGATGTGAATCCTTACTATAAGCTGAAGCTTGTGTTTGGCGGAATTTTTTATGCAACTGTAGCTTCTATTTTATGAAATATGGTATTTAGCTTCTTTTTTCAGTGAACTTAGCATAAGTGAACAATCATTAATAACTTCCAAATGAATTCATATTTTTTCACCAAACTGCCAAACTGACCTAGAGCTGTATAATATCTAACAAACCTGTAAGTTTCAAAATGTAACTCTGTGAATTTGTTTTTCAGCTACTGTTTCAGTGAACTGAGCTTGTGTAAACACATATCATTCATAACTACAAAATAAATGAACATTTATTTCACCAAACCACCAAAAGGACCTATCCCTCCTTAACATCTAGAAAACATGCATGTTTCATAGCTTTACTATTGTTAGTTTCTTCTCTATCCTTGGGCAAACATTTTGGTTCAAAAATGGGCAAAAATACATACATTCAACCATAAATCTAAAATAGAAATTCAGATTTCTATAAAACTTTCCAGGTTAGTAGATCTTTCGACTGCAACGATGAATGCTGAATTGTACAGTCCTAGGATATAAGACAATCAAGTATTACACATTTGAAAAGGGCTTCTTTTAAAAAAAAAAACAACATAACCCTAATATACAGGCTGTACTGTGCCTGCTTACTAGTGCAGCTGAGACCAGTCTTAAGAGTGATCTTAATTACTGTACATTCCTATGGAATTAGAACTGCTCACCTTTGGTTCACTGTTTTCATACATTAAGAATGTGCTTGTGATCTGGGAGGGATTGCTGAGATAGGAGGCATAATTTGTGCTACCTGCAGATCCCAGGAAGGTGTGTGTGCATGAAGGTGCCTTTACAATGTCCGGTGCATGTTGAACCCTTGCAGCTGCAAAGTTTGGAAACAGGAATCTATGATATGGCTGAACCTAGTCTCTAAATATTGCTGTTAATGTCATTTTACTTCACTACTGCAGCAAAGAGTATGGGGTCAGCAGTACAAACTAATGTGGTTTTCTGACAGAGCACTTGTTTTTTTTGGGTCCAGTAGCAGTTCCTAACCATTTGCACTCATGCACTTTGACGTCCTGACTTTGGTCGGTTACAGCACATGGAAAAGAGTAGTGATAGTAACAATTCTTCGTCTCGAAATATTGCCATTTATGTTTATATAGACTGTTACTTTGGGCAAAGAGTAAGGGAATGGAGATCTTAAACAACAATGCTTGTGGGCATTCACAGTTAAGTTTTGAGTTCAGCGTTGGCAGTTTTTAAATAAAAAAAAAATCTAAATTAGAACCTACACCATGCTGAGGAATGCTTAGTTCACAAGCCACATGCTATAAGTCAAGGTAAAAAAGCACTGGAACATGGCTAAGAACTGAATTCTTGCTTCAGCAACACTTGTGATGTGGTATACAATCTACAGGAGGGACAGGAGGAGGAAGAGGAGGAGGTAGTTCTCTATGTAAGGGAAGGGATCAAAGCAACAGAACTAAAGGGTAAACAGGGAGGAGAGGAGGCACTGTGGGTCACCTTGGAGACTGAAAATGGCACCACAGTCTGCACAGGGATTGTATACAGACCCTCATCTCAGGGGGAGGAAATGGAAAAGGAAATGATAGAAGGCATCCTTAGGATGGCAGAGAAAGGGGAGCTATTGCTGATGGGGGACCTGAATATGCCAGATGTTAACTGGAGAACCTTTGCTGCAGCCACGTCCAAGAGAAGGGCCATTCTTGATGCCCTACAGATAGCATGCCTCAGACAGTTAGTTTTGGAACCCATTCAGGAGGAAGCAATCTTAGACCTGGTACTCTCAAATTTAGATGGAGATAGGATCTTTGATCTTGAAGTGGGTAGCCATCTGGGAACAAGCGACCACCAAGCACTGTGGTTCATGGTAAACTTAGCTGTAGAGTCAAGCCATACAAAAGTGAAGGTACTGGACTTCAGGAGGGCTGATTTTGCAAAAATGAGAGAGTGCCTCAGAAAAGCACTAGCAAATGGGCAAGAAGGTGGGGTGGAGCAACAATAGGGAAACATCAAAACCGCCATCACAGAGGTAACAAGTCTTTGTGTGAAGCAAATAAATAAAAATAAAAGAAAAAAAACACTATGGTTCTCAAAAGAAGTGGCAGGGAAAGTTAGGGAGAAAAAGATACCATCCAGGAAGTATAAGGAAACACAGAAGGAGCAGGACAGAGAACTGTAACAGTTAAAGCAGAAGGAAGTGTGGAAGGTAGTCAGAATACAAAGGCCCAAACTGATGGAAAAGATAGCCAACTTGGTTAAGAAGGGGGATAAAACCTTATATAGATACATTAGGGAGCAAAGAAAGACTAAGGCAGGGATACTGAGGCTGAACAAAGAGGAAGGTGGTTGGGTAGAGAGTGACAGTGAAAAAGCTGGGATACTGAATGAATACTTCTGTTCAGTATTCACAATGAAAAAGCAGGGGGAGATACCTAATCCAGTCAATAGAAGCATTCTGGATGGGGGGATGATATTAGTTCTTTCACAGAAGAAAGGGTTCTGAAAGAACTCTTAAAACTGAAGGTGGATAAAGCAATGGGGCCTGATGGGATTCACTCCAGAATTCTAAAAGAACTAAGGGAAGAACTAGTAACACCACTGACTACCCTTTTTAATAAATCATGGGAGGATGGTGTGGTACCTGAGGACTGGAGGAGAGTGGATGTCATTCCCCTTCACTAAAGTGGGAGCAAGACAGGCAGGAAACTACAGACCTGTCAGTTTGACCTCAGTGGTAGGGAAAATAATGGAATCACTTCTGAAGGAAAGACTTGTTGAGTACCTAGAGGCCAGTGGGGCACAGGACCCAAGGCAGCATGGATTCACAGCAGGAATGTCATGTCAGACAAATCTAATTGATTTCTTTGACTGAATGACCAAATTAATAGACCAGGGAGGGGCTGTGGACATGGCCTACCTAGACTTTAGCAAGACATTTGACACAGTCCCACCCAAAAGATTAATAAACAAATTAGCTAGCCTTTGAGTGGGTCCCAGGGTGGTAGCCTGGGTCAAACACTGGCTGGACAATATGACATAGAGAGTAATAGAAAATGGAGTCCACAGTGAAGAAAGGGGGGTTACTAGTGGGGTACCACAGGGTTCAGTACTGGGGCTGGTCCTTTTTAATGTCTTTACAAGTGACATTTACAGAGGGACAGGAAGGAGAAGTAGGTATATTTACAGATGACACAGAGATCTGCAACAGGGTTGATATGCAAGGTGGGGTGGAAAGGATGAAAAGGGACTTGGCAAGGTTGGAGGAATGGTCAAATGTATGGCAGCTTAGATTCAATGCCAAGAAGTGTGAAGTAATGCACCTGGGAAACAAAAACCCAGGGCAAGAGTACACAATCCTGGGTGAGATCCTGACAACAACAAAAATGGAAAGGGACCTGGGGTAGTCATCTCAGATGATGTAAAGGTGGGCTACAATGTGAGAAGGCAGTAAGAAGGGCTGGGGGGGATACTTGGATGCATAGGGAGAGGCATCACCAGTAGAAAACAGGAAGTTGTTGACCCTCTGTACAGACAGTTGGTAAGACCACATCTGGAGTACTGTGTACAGTTCTGGTGACCCCATCTCCACAAAGATATAGACAGGGTGGAGGCTGTCCAGAGGAACGCAACCAAAATGGTGCAGGCTCTGCACCAGAAGACATGTGAAGAAAGACTAAAGGAGCTTAAGATGTATAACCTCAAGGAAAGGAGGGTGAGGGGGGACTTGATAGAAACATTCAAATACCTCAAGGGAATCAACAAATCCAAGTGGGTAGCACCTTTCAGAAAAAGAGATATACAAAATCAAGGAAGCACAAATTGAAGATAGAAGGTGATGGCTCAGAAGTAATGTCAGGATGTATTTCTTCACAGAGAGGGTTGTAGATCTATGGAACAGCCTTCCTGAGGAGGTCATGGAGTCAAAAACATTGAGGGAATTCAAGAATGCTTGGGACAAACATAAAGCAATTCTAGTGGGGAGGTAGGAGGAAGTAGGCTGTTGGCTAACTAGAATCAGCATTTTATCCATTAGGTAGGGAAATGGGCAGACTAGGTGGGCCAAGTGGTCTTTATCTGCTATCAAATTCTATGTTTCTATGATGCAAGGACACTTTGAAAATTTGAAGGTACCCTCCTCATTCTTATTTATGTTCTATTGGTAAAAATATAATACAAAAATAGTTGGTTAAGCATTTCAAGCAGAACAACAGTAAAGGCAAAATCGACTTTTGAGTTTATGTGGGCCCCTGCTCCCCCTTTCCTCTGCTACAAATAAATAAATTAATACAGTAACAGTTAAAAAAAGAAGAGGTAAGGAAGAGGAAATGTTAAAGTGAATAGTTTTTTTGGGAGGAACAGATATTTATCAGAAGTAAAGAAACTTCAGCCAAACAACAAATAGAAAAGAAAAAAGTTTCAGCTGACAATAAGAGAAAATACTCTAAAGTGTCATTAAATGAAAGCATCTAAGAAAAAAAAATGATAAACCTATAAAATGATTAAGGGCTGCTGAATCCGACAAAACTGAAGGAAAAGAAGGTCCAGGAGTAAAGGGCAAATGTTCACCTATTCAATCAAACCAGCCTAAAATAAATTTATTTTTTGAGTCCTTGTTTATCTCAAGCCGTTTCACCAATAAATACACCTGAATAATCCATCTTTCAATCTGGTTATATCATTCCTGATTCACTAGAGATAATGGAATTGGAGAATTCAGATTCAGAAGTTGAGTCTTTCCATGAGCTGAGAACATGGGTGAAAATGCAGGTGAACAAGATGAACAACTCCAAGCATCTAAAAATGGTGAAGAAACCCCTAAACAAAACAACAAGATGATCCCCTCGTGCCCAAACAATTCTAAAAGAAATACTAGCTATTAAAACTAAAATGGCCCCCCCTTGACACATTGGTCTCTGAGGTGGATAAAATTAAACAGTTGTTGAAAGGCATAGAACTGGCAAACAAAATAAATCTTGATAGATCTGAAAATGCAGAAAAAAGTATTGGGAACACAGAATATACATTGGTCCAAATGAAAAAAACAACCTCCTGACCAAGATTCTGAGATCCGACAGATGCAAGCAAAAATAATTGATGCAGAGACTAGAACCAGGAGAAAACATTAGGATCTTGGGGTCCCAGAGATATGGGACAGAGGACTCATTAACAACAACCCTTGACTTACTTTTTCTGCTCTACTAGACATGCCTAAAGAAGACCTACATATAGAATATGATAGAGTTCATCATGTATTAAGACAAAAAACCGAAAACAATGCCCTCCAGAGCTATTATTGTTAAATTGCAAAAATCAACAGACCAAGAAAGAATAATGAACCATGTCTTTAAAATAAAAGCAGCTTATTCTTAAAGGGCCAAAATAAACATCTTCCAAGTCTTGCCTAATGAAGTGATTATAGAACAGAAAAAATATGTGCATTTAAGAGCTGCAATTTGGAAATTTGGGGCAAAGTCCTTTTTCCTTCCCCCATATAGACTTAGTTTTCTTCAAAGCAAACCATTCAATCTATGAATCCATGACGGAATCAGAGTGGGACCTTTGAGCCAACTAACCAGAGATGTTTGGAAATGGATAACATGGGTAGATGAAGAAGAAAACTGAGAAATCAAAAGAATGAACTGTAAAGTCAATGTTTTTGGGAGCTATGGACATAAATGTTTCAGTATATATAATTAGAGCATTAAGATAGGGTTTACAGCTCACTAAATAGCTTTACCCCCTTGGAGAGTTTTTTTGTGGGGGGGTTAAAGACACAATTGAGTCATTTAGTTAAAACTACTGAAAGATCATTAAAAGGGACTGATGAGAGAGTACTATTTGAAACCATGTTCTGCAATGGGATCTGGTCAAAATAGCATGAAGTATAAATACTCTCCAGCATCTGGCAGGCAAGTGCCTGCCTATAATTTATGGTTCTTATTTTTTGTGTGTAAGAGGAAGTTTTTTTTTTGGTTTTGTCTTTGTTTTTTTTAGGTAATAGATTAACACTAAAGTGCAGGCAAATATTTATTTATTTATTTATTCCATCTCAGATAACAAAGTACCTTTGAGTGCCAAGCAGCTCATTTACAAAGGTGCTATGTCAATGGGAGGGGTTACAATCAGACAAATGAAGCACAAACATACAAAATTGATACCTCAAACACAGCATAATCTTAAGCAATGGTAGGCTACAATGCTCAAATGAGAGAGAGGAAGAGGCCAGAAGGTAGGGAGGGTGAGGGAATATTAGAAGGTAATGTAAGGGAACTGAGAAGCACTATATCTGGATAGAGTGGGAATGTAGCACCCAAGGGCCTTGTCAGTAATTGAGAGAAAGGGATAGGTGGGAGCAGGGGGTAGGGGAGGAGGTGTTGGGGGCTAAAAGTATTTAATGAAATTGTTAAAAATAATAAAACAAACTATAAAATAAAAAACAGGAGGTAGGATAGATGTGCTTTATCCCTCCAATGACACGGGACACATTAAGCTTACAGTGCTCTTCTTTTCCATATTAATTATCAATGGTCTGAACAACTATAAGAAGAAAAATACAATTCTAGAACATGTTTATGAAAAGAATGTAAATGTAGTGACATTACAAAACTCATTTAGATGCTAAAAATCATAAAAGATTAAAACATTGTGGGTAGGACACATATTTTATTCCTGATCCACGACAGTGTTCGACAACATTTTGTCAAACACCCCAAAAGCAAAACCAGCAGGTCAACTGCATTTTGCAGTCAGATGCCAGTTTCCAATGGCAATGTTTTCTTCGGGAGGCTTTTCCTGCTGAACCCCCATGCAGGGGGCAGCATCTTCTGCACCCCCCCGCTTAGGATTATCAACTCCGAGTCAGAGCTGATTTGGGGGTGCAGGACCCCAACAGACAGTGCCAGGTTCCAGCAGGTTCCCTACAGCAATGTGGCACTGTAGTCACTGTAGTGGCCCTCACTGCCAAAAGGTCAATGTGGGGTGGGATTTCCTTTTATTCCCAAGGTATAACTAACAGTATGGTGTTGTCTTGTTAATTTCTAAAAATACAGATTTCAGGTATACTCTAAAATGACAAGATAAGGAAGGAAGAATCATTCTGGTTAAGGAGTTGTTAGCAGGAGACAAAACTGTTTTGGTTCAATATACAGTCCTTTCACTGGATATGATAAATTTCCTTCTCAATTAACTCAGGCACTAATAGAGTTAGAGGCTGACAAGGTTTTATAGGTGGTGATTTCAATGCTATATTAAACCCAGGTTAGACAAATCCTCAAGCCCTTATCTTCTGATTATACAAATTCTCAGTCATCACAATTTTTTTAAATGGACATAATTTAGTTGAAATGTGGCAAAATATACATCCTACCCAAACTAAGTTCACTTTTGTGCTAAACATATTAATGTCTTTTCAAGATTAGATTATATATTTGCTAATAAAGAAGTTATTAAAGACATTTCAAAGAGTCAGACAGACACAATTTTTATATCTGACCACATGCCTTGGTTTTCATAAAATGTATACCCACTACAGGTCAGAAAAGAATTCCAGAATACTTCACTACATGACTCTGACTTCATAACATATATAAAAAAATCACATCTCTGAATTTTGGCAGATTAATTATAAGGGCCAATTTAAAGTGACCATTAGAGAACACATAATTTCATATCAGATCAAAATTAATAAAAGAATATAGGAAAAAAATAAACATACTAGAACAATAAATATTAGAAGTACAATATAAAGTAGGAACAGACACAGCAAAATTTCAATCTGTATTGGATAAAAAAAAACGTTGAAAACAATTGAAATAGCTATGAAAGCAGAAAAAAAACATAATGAAACTTAAAAATAAACTGTATCTTTATGCAGCTAAATCCAGAAAGATGATGGCGCATGCACTCAGAAAAAAAAGAATACAATACAATAACAAGCATAAAAATGCATCTAAAAAATACTTACAAATGATATAGAAATAGCTAGGTATTTACAGACTACTTCAGCTCTATTTATAGTATAGAAAACACAAACATTGATTTATATCTTGATAGTTATTTGAAAGATGCCCAGTTGCTGAAAGTGCAATCAAACTTTGATTATTTCTCCAAAGATGAAACTTTAAAGCAATTAAATCTATGAAAAAAAATTCTTCCTCCTGCTGGATAGTTTCCCATATGAATTTTTGCAAACCTTTATTAAAGAAATAGTACCATGGTTAGGTAGAATAGCAAAAGAAATGGTGAATGAGATGCTGCTCCCAAAATCCTTTTATGATGCGGACATTGTTTTATTAGCAAAAGAAAATAAGGATATAATACTTCCGGAGAATTATCGTCCTATAGCACTACTAAATTGTGACTATAAAATAAGTGCTAAATTAGTTGCTGGACACATTTTAACACAAATACAACAAATCATACATGTGGATCAAAAAGGTTTTGTAAAAAGTAGAAATGTATTTGAAGGATTAGCAGAACTGCAAGCAGCTTTCTCATTAGTCTGAGAGACACACCCTGAAACCATTGCACACCTTCTCTTAGAATCATTTCCTAAAAGTCAGCGGCCCAGATATTCAAACTGCACTCAAAACTGGCGCAACAGCAGGAGCAAGCACAAACCAGTTGCGCAAATGCGCAACAGGTGCGATATTCAAACATGGAGCAGAGCAAATTGCGCAAGCAACCAACGTCTGAATATCGCACATACTGCGCCATCGCGCAACCAGGAAGGAGAAGCTGAGCCAAAATGTTGCGCTATGGCGTAACCAGGGAAGCTCAGCTTGAGCATTCCAGAGCTGCCATAGCGCAAGCACAGCCCCCCAGAGCAATGGAACTGACATCCAGGAGGCAGGCTGGGGCCCACCGCCAGCCATGCCACACATGGGCACAGGAACACACTGCAGAACCCACACCACACGGCACACCCAAGCACAGCATCACTGGAGGTGGGACGGATGATCCACGTGCCCATGGGGACAAGCCAACAAAGCATAGCAGAGCCCTGACACCCCAGCACAACCACTGGCAGGCGGAGGGCCACACACAGGGGTTGACAACCACAGTGCACATCAGCCCCGATAATGCACAGCACCTGCACTGTGACCCCAAGACACCACCATGTTCAGTGACTGGCACTGCAGGAAACCATGCAGTCCCCCCAGCACACGTCAGCCCATGCAACACAGAAGCCTACAAGCCAGATACACCCTGTGCACCCAGCACTGGGTGGCAGCAGATGGCAAGACCAACCGAAAGTCACTGCCATGCTGGAGATACCTCCCCATGCACACACACACACACACACACACACACACACACACATATACCCAGGACCATACCACCCCAGATGGCATGTACACCCCTGCAACTGAGCACCCATAGCCAGCTGCAAATCAGAGACCAACACAGTATTCATATCAAAATAGAAATGAATATTTAAATATTGAATAGTAAAGAAACAAAGCAATAACAACTATTTACAAGGGGGGATGGGTACAAGGTAGGGGTGTTCAAGGGGTAGGAATGAACAACTTGGAGAGGGAAGGCAGGGTGGTAGGGATGGGAGAAGTGGGAAGAGGTATCAGCCGCTATGGCC
Source organism: Neoceratodus forsteri (assembly GCA_016271365.2). Taxonomy (NCBI): domain Eukaryota; kingdom Metazoa; phylum Chordata; order Ceratodontiformes; family Ceratodontidae; genus Neoceratodus; species Neoceratodus forsteri. The sequence continues at coordinate 9,197,572 of CM028130.1, forward strand.
CAGCTGGCTGCTCATCCTCCGCCTGGTCCTGCACCGTCCTGTGCCGCCTCCTCCGAAGGCCATGGCGTCTGATTGATTGGAGGATGGCCTGATTGTCGATCGACACCGTGTGAGGCCCGAATATGGTGGCGAATCCGCCGGAGAACCTCGAGGCCTAGGAAAATGGGAACACAGTCAATGGCTGTGACTGACCACAACCCTGAACACCACCCAACCTGCAAGCCATATGGCCCAATGTCCGCACCTGTGATGGCATGCACCACCCACAGTGAACATGCACATGGCCATCACAAACAGGCAGCACCAGCTATGTGCACCACCGCCCCACACACTGCCCACATCAATCACAGTACAAACTAGGCTGGCAGTGATGTGGCAGCGTCGTGCGATGCCAGTTACACAGCTATGTGCCCAGTGCATGCCTGGACCACCAGTGCGCGCCACACAGGCGTGCTGTGATACTGCTGTGATGCATGTCACCTGTGTCGTGCTCATACATGGATACATAGACAGTGTCGGTGAATGGGCCTATGGGCCACCCAGTCTGGCCATTTGACCTTGTAAGTTCACTCTGTTTTCCTATAAGTCTGTTGCACTACCCCTGACCTCCAGAATTCCTGTATGGCTATCCCATGCATTCTTAAATCCCATGACCAAGTCAGCCCCCACCACTTCCTCTGGCAGGGTGTTCCACTTGTCCACCACCCGTTCTGTGAAGAAATTCTTTCTCATGTTTCCTCTGAATCGTCCCCCCTCCAACTTCATCCCATGCCCTCTAGTCCTGGAACATCTTTACGCTTAAAATAGTGTTTTCCTGCACTCTGTTCCCCCTGTAAGATACTTGTATGTCCCCATCATATCCCCCTCTCCCTCCCTCCTCCAGGAGTACATGTTCAGTTCCTTCAACCTGTCTTCATAGGACTTGTGATGCAATCCATGCACCATCCGTGTTGCCCTCCTCTGAACCCTCTACCCAGTCCATGTCCATACGTGGGTATGGTCTCCCAGAACTGTACACTGTACTCCAGTGTGGGGCCTCACTAGTGTCTTGTATAGTGGAATTATGACCTCCCCTTTGGTTTGTGTTGTGCATGGCTTGTGGTCTTGCCCCCCAGCATGCAATAGCATCCATGAGTAATGATACTCACCTCCTCCAGCAGCTGGGTCTGCGCTGCTGCTGATGCTGCTGCTGCTGCTGCTGGGTTGGGCACAACACCCCGGCACCGTGGCCTGCACGGCCCACCTCACCCTCGCCAGCGTCCTCAAAATCCGGCCTGTGGGAGACATATGTTGAGACAAACATCAGTGTGACTCAAAAGCAGAGTGCCCCTGCCCCAGAGAGAGTGCCTGCCCACACAGCCACAACCATCCATCGCACAGCTGCACACTGACACAGCCAACCGTGTCCGAGCTGGCACCTATGCACAACCACCCAAGCACACACACCCCACAGAGATAAGGTGCATAGATGGTACACTCACCTGGCCTAGGCACCACGCCCGCCTGGCACATGAAACGCAGCCACGTCAAGTTCCGGCTCCCTCCGGCGGAGGTCACTGCACCAGTGCCGGCACTGCTCAACGAGACCGGCCCGGCCATGACCTCCACCAGGTCAGTGGCCACTTGCTGCCAAGCGTGGGTCCTAGGCATGGTGAGGGGGCCTCACCAACAGTGCCTCACAGGTGGGGCTCCACCAGGGCCACCAGGTTGGCCACTTCAAGCTGGTTCCAGGACACCCTCCTCCTAGCCATGGCACCAACTTTCAACGGGCAATATGGCACCCTGCGCGCGTGACCCACGTGGAGTTGTTGTGCAATAGACCACCACAGGCTCCAATCGTGCTGTTCGAACAAGCGCCATCACTTTACATGGTAGCTGTCACCAGACTGGCGCAATAGGGACGTACACATGGCATCGAACAGCGCCAGGGCAGAGGGCATACACAAGGTCCACGGCAATGGCGCCAGGCTAAGTACAGCACCATCGGACATAGGGCATCCTGCACGAATGCCAAGCTGAGCACCAGGTGCCACAGTGGACTATCGCACAGTACTGCCACAGCGCCATATAGTGCCCAGTGCTGTGGCGCCACTGGCACAATGGTGGCCATGGCCTGAATCACCCTATCGCGCTCAGCAGGTCTGCAGCACGATAGGCGCATGCGTAAGCTGTCTGGGCATGCGCAATGCAGTGTAGCACGCAGCCACAAACCTGCGCCATTGGCTCAGCCGGACCTTCCGTATTGTGCAAAGCGCAAATACGCGATATTCAGCCGACATATGCAAATCATTTGATCAGCCATTCAAAGACACAGTGGCACGATTAGCATGTCATTAAAGTTGCGCCACATCTCATTTGCATGTGTTGCACTATAAAAATGCGACAGTGGGTTGTGCTGGCCAGATTTGGTTACTGCAGGTGAGAGGTGAGTTACATGCTGTGTGATGCTCAGGACAATGCTCATGGCCGGAGGATGATAAAGGCTGAGGGGCTGAGCATGAAAGGGCACATAGAAAGGGACAAAGGCACCCTTTCTATCAGTATCTGCCATCGAGAGAGGAAACGTGGGGGCTTCCGCCCCGAACCGGCAGCTATGCTCATGGGAAATGCTGTCGACTGCACAGTGACAGGTGTCCACTTCCACCCATACAGATCACCATGACTGACCAGAGCCAAGCTGGTGTGGGCGGGCGGGCGTGGGAGGCCGAACTTCACGCGGCAGAGACAGAGGCCCTCTTCCAGGCCTACCTGGAGGATGAGCCACTATTGAGTGGACGGAGGGGCACCCCTCAGGGCATGCAGCTGCATGGGAGGGTAGCTCGGGCCGTCAACCTGCGTGAAGCCACCAGCACTCCGTGCAGGAATGCAGGAAAGATGGGGACTGACCGCGGGAGGCTGAAGGAAAGGTGGCAGCCTTCAGGGCGACGCGATGCTGGCACTGGTGAGGGCCACCAGTGGTGTTGCAGCTGACCCCTACAGAGGAGACACTGGTCCTGACCATACAGCCCGAGTGCCATTGTGGGCGTGCCAGGCGGAGGATTCCAGACAGGTGGAAGCCCATCACTGCATGGTATGACATGGTGGTGTTGTTGGGGGCTGTTGTTCACATGCACTCACATGTACTCTTTCTGTTACAGATCCTGTTTGTCTGCAGGAGACGGTGGTGGTGGTGGGTCCAGACAGTGAGGCAGACCTGCTGGACGTGGAGGAGGGACCATCCACCTCCACCACCAACCTACAGGCACTGCAGCAACATGCACGCTGGGCCTACAACTCTGGTGTCAGTGATACGGATGCAGGGTGCACAGCCTGTGTCACAGCAGTCTGGCATGCAGGTATGCCAGCATGCTGTGCCTGTGGCAGTGCACGCACCTGCACCATTGATGATAGCAGGCCTGCAATGGGCAGTGATAGGTGTGTTGTCCCATGACCGGACACATGGCAGGCCAGCCACGTGCCCTGGGCCTTCCTGGTTCACACCTGTGTACCAGCATGCTGGCTGATCCCAGGCTGTGCCTGTCAGCACCGGTGGGGCGCACCGGTGGCTGTGCAGGTGTCTGGCACTGTTGTCAGCACGGAGGTGGAACAGGTGGACCTGGGGGCTCAGCAGTTGGAGGCGGCAGCAGCAGTGCGCACACCAGGTCTGGGGGTACAGTGTCAATCAGTGGCACATGTCCACCGCTCATTGATCTGCCCATACCTGGTCTGGTGAACAGCGCCCACCCTCAGGGGGTGCTGTGCACTGGACCATCCACCCTGGGGTCCGAGGGCCATTGGGCAGAGTACCCATTGGGCGATGCACACCCGCTTGCTGCGGACTCGGTACAGCTGCGGGGTTGGTTACCAAAGGTCCGTGGAAGCACTGTCTGTGTCGTGGGGCGGCGTAGGGGGAGTGTGCTCGGGACCGAGCCGAGCTGGTCGCTTATGCGGACGGATGTGACCGCTGCCGTTGACAGGCTGACCCAGAGCAGTGGTCTCTGTGGTGGACTTACATTGGCCACACTGTCAGGTGCCCTGTACCACACACCCCACAGTGCGCTCTCACTCCCGTTCCCGGCGTCATGCGACACCAGGCCTGTCGATGCGGGGTTCTGCTGGGCATCCCGAGCACCCTGGTGCAGGTTTGTTTATGGGATGCAGACCCTGTGCGGGCAAGGTCGGCGTTCGTGCAGTGGGACCCCTGGTGGTGCACCAGTGCCACCCGATGTGGCCCCCTGCTCAGCCTGCCAGTGCTGCTGGGACGGCGGGGCTGCCCACGCATCCATGGTGGCTGTGGGACAGTGCTACCTGAGCTGAGCTGTCTCCCAATTTTGAGGCCTGTCTGTGTGCTGCCCTGTGCACTGTGTGTCATGGTGGGCAGTGCACTGCTGGAGTGCTCTGCTCACCACGCTGACACATGGACCACCTGCACTCTCCCAACTGCTGTCCACAGGTGTATGTGCGTGATGATGCCTGCATTGCACTGTACACCAGGTGCAAGTGTGAGGTCCTGACACATGTATGTGGACAGTCCAGGTGGTGGGGTGGTTGGTGGTGCTGTGTGTTGGCAATGTCATTTCCCGCAGTGCTGTGCTGCTGCCCATGTGCGCTGCCTGGTGTGTGTGTGTGTGTGTCCATATGAGTGCTCACCCCTCTCTGATGGTGTGTTAGTATGCCTGGAACCGTCAACCCTGACCTTCATGCGCGGTGTGTTCCCCTGTGTGCCTGTGGTTTGGCATGGACAGTGTTGCCTGCACATGTCCCTTGACTTACCTGTGTTGGGCATAGTGCTCTTCTGCAATGGTGTCCCGGTGCAGCTGGGCCTGCTGGTCAGTGGGGGGTCCCTCCGTCCTAGGGGCTGCTCATCACCCACATCACCGGGCGCCACTGGCGTCCCCATCACTGTCCCCTCTTGGACCTGTCGGCTATCCCATGGTCTTTGGCCATGTTGTGCAGCATGCAGGCCAGGAATATCCCACAGGCCTTTTGGGGACTGTATGCAGGGCTCCGCGGAGGTGTCCAGGCATCGGAAGCATGCCTTGAGCATCCCAAACACCCTCTATAATGTTACATGTTGCGGCATGTGCCTCATTGAAACATAGCTGCGCTGGGGTGGGTAGGGCGCGATACGGTGTGAGCAGCCAGGGATGGAGTGGGTATCCGCGTCACCTGTGTGGAGATAGTGGAGATCAGTGTCATGTCAGGTCCATATTGCCCATATCCTTGTGGTGCCACTACCATGGCACCTGTGTCATTCCACCCCTTGCCCAGGTTTGCATTCCATACATGTGTACTCACCCACTAGATGACCTGTGCGGATGTTTCCCACTCTGAATCAATGGCACAGTGCAGACTGGTGCCATGTAAGGCATCATGTGCTCCGCCAGGGTGTGTGGCACAGACATTGATAATGCACTCAGTGGCATCACACACCACCTGGCAGTTGACACTGGAAAAGCCCTTTCAGTTCGATAAGCCTGGCCGTCGGGGCCAGGTGGCGTGCAAAGATGGCCACATGGGTGCAGTCTATGGCCCCTAGTACGTCAGGCATGCTACCCTGTGGAACTCCTGCATGTTTGTTATGCGCCTGCCGCGCAGTGCTGGGGAAATGGATGTACTCCATAGCATGAGGCAGCAGTCTCGCTGAGGAATTGGGTGAGGATGCGTGGCGTGGCCGACTGTGTAATGCCTGTGGTGTCCCCTGTCGGCCTCTGGAGGTGCCCGTGGTGAGCAGGCACACGGAGGCTGTCACCTTGGTCTCACGGACAGAGCATGACTCCGTCGTGAGGGTGCCTGCATCACATCACTGCACAGCTTCGCGCAGAGCCGTCTCCGATATTGCCCTGTTCAGGTGGTAGGCCGCCCACAATCTCGGCGTCTGTGTACAGCTCGCTGATGCGGGCACGATACTGCCTTGTCGGGGTATAGCTGACGGGCCCCTCCGCGGCCATGTCCCCTGCAGCATGGTGTCTCACCCTCTCATTACAGCTTCCATGTGGAAGCTGACACTGTCCATCTCCCTGGCTTCTGCCCCAGCTGCTGTTCCTGTGGTAACCTGCTGCCCCACTGCTGCTTCCACTGCACGGCACCCCCACTGGCCTCTCTGTCCTCCTGGACCCACTGTCCCTCTCTGCCCTTCCAGCTCCTGTCTCTCTCTCTCTCCCCCAGTTTGCGGCCTGCTTGAGGTTCTTGCGCGCTTCCTTGACCTTTTATTTTGGCTCAAATCCGATTTCTTGCCAACTTCCGGCTGAGCCACTCTTGCGCATTCGCGAAGTGTTCTGAGATATCGCATTGCGCACTTTATACATGGACCGCTTCATGAGTTTGCGCATGCCTTCATTTCCATTGCGCTGTTGCTCAGCATGTTTTCGGTGGTGCAACTGGCCCCTTCTGAATATCGCAGAATGGCACATTTTTGGAGTTGCGCAGCGCAACCCTGTTGCGCATGGCGCAACCCTTTTGAATATCTGGGCCAGAATTGATAACCATGCAAAATGGGGTTAGACAATGGGGCCCGTTGTCCCCATCATATTCATTATAACATTAGAGCCAATTCTAAATTATATTAGGAAAACATAAGAATTGTAGGAACAGGTCAAGGAATAAATCACTTCAAACTAAATGTTTATGCGGATAATATTTTAGTGATAATTTCACACCCCATAAATGCATATCCACTGTTATTACAGGAATTCAACAAATACTCTAGATTTTCTACTTAAATATAAAATAAAAACTGTGATACTGCGTTTTTATAATATTAGTCTAGTGTCTGAACATGTGCTCTCAGAAATGCAAATTAAAAGTATGATTAAATATTTGGGGATTCAATTGGCAAGTAACATACAGAGAGCAATGGAACTGAATTTGAAAATAAATATGGACAGAATATCACAGATGTTATCCACTTGGCAGAATGGAGTTTTGTCATTATAGGGGAAAACAGAGTCACTTAAAATGATGATTATGCCCCATCTAATGTATTCATTTCAAGCTACAGAAGGGAAAATGTTCATCTCTTTGTTTGAACAAATGAGAAGAGTGTTTAAGAAATATATTTGGTGTGGTGGTGTTTTTAGAATTGCCTAGGATAAGCTAATCACCCTTTGAAAAGAAGGTGGTATGGGATGCCCTGATCCTGTGATGTGTTATTGGGTGTCAGAGGTGAAACAAGTTGTTGTTTGGTTGGGGCAACATAAGAGGGAGGACTTGGATGAGTCATACTTGTCTCTTAGTATAGATTGGTAAAGGGAAACAATTTAAAAATATCTGATGTATTAGCTTTTCCATATTTATTTTAAAAATAAAACAATCCCATAGTAATTGCCTTACATAATATAAGCAATAAAATCTTAAAAATGTTTCCCAAAAATGACTTTAAGTTATAGAAACATAGAAACATATAATTTGATGGCAGATAAGGACTGCTTGGCCCACCTAGTTTGCTCATTTCCTTACCTGATGGATAAGCTACAGATTCTAGTTAATCAACAGCTTATTTCCTCCTACCCCACCACTAGAATTGCCTTAAGCCTGTCCCATGCATTCTTGAATTCTCCCACTATTCCTGTCTCCACAGCCTCCTTATGAAGGCTGTACCATGCATCCACAAACCTCTTTGTGTAAAAATACTCTCTAACATTGCCTCTGAGCCGTTCCCCTCTATCTTCAAATTGTACCCCCTTGTTCTTGCACATCTCTTCTTTTGAAAGATACCCTCTTGTACTTTGTTAATTCCCTTGAGACACTTGAAAGTTTCTATCATGACCCCCCTCTCCCTCCTTTCCTTAAGGGTATACATGTTAAGCTGCTTTAGTCTGTCCTCGCATGTCTTCTACTGCAGACCCTGCACCATTTTGGTTGCCCTCTTCTGAACAGCTTCCATCCAGTCTATGTCTTTGCAGAGATTGGGTCTCCAGAACTGCATGCAGTACTCCAGATGGGGTCTGACCAGCTGTCTGTACAGAGGGATAATAACTTCCTGTTTTCTACTGGTGATGCCTCTCCTTATGCATTCTAGTATCCCCCCAGTCCTCCTTGCTGCCCTCTCACACATTGCTTGCCCACCTTTAGGTCATTTGATATGACTACCCCCAGGTCCCTTTCCATTTTGGTTGTTGTTAGTATCTCACCCTCCATTGTGTACCCTTCCCCTGGGTTTTTGTTTCCCAGGTGCATTACCTTGCACTTCTTAGCATTGAATTTAAGCTGCCATACATTTGACCATTCTGGTCTCTGGCTTTAGCTTTTCATCCCATCTCTAATACTCCTTTATTCCCATTCCATGCATGTTTGAAGCCTGCCACCATTCTGGGCTACCACTTCCTTGGGCAGGATATTCCATGCATTCTCCACCCTCTGTAACAAAGAACTTTATGACATTGTCTCTTATGTGGCTACCCATCAGTCTCATATCATGCTGTCTTGTTCTGGCACTACTTTTAACCTGGAATATGTTTTCCCTTCCACCTTGTTCATGCTCTTGAGGTATTTGAATGTTTGTATCATGTCACCTCTCTCTCCTTCACTCCAGTGTGTACAAATTGAGATCTCTGACTGTTTCCTTGTAAGGCTTTTAGAGTAGACCCTTCACCATTTTGGTTGTCCTCCTCTGCACCATCTCTGTTTTGTCAATGTCCTTACAAATATGTGGCCTCCAGAATTGACATCGAATTCAAGGTGAAACCTCACCAGGTCCTGTACAGAGAAACTATCACCTCCCTCTTTCAGCTTTTGATTCCCCTTCCACTGCATCCCAACATCCCAGTGGCCTTCCCCACCATCTTGGCCATCAGCCTTGTGGCCTTCAGGTCGTCAGTGATTATGACCACCTCCAAGTCACTCTCTTCCTTAGTAACTGCCAATATCTCTCCTCCCAACCTGTAGCTTACTCCAGGGTTCCTGCTCCCCTCATGTGTGATTTTGTATTTCTTTGCATTAAACCTTAGTTACCATGCATCTGACCATCTCTCCAACCATTCCAGACCCTTTCTCATCCTTTCCACCCCCTCTAAGGTATCCACATTGTTGCAGATCTTGCTGTCATATGCACACAGGCAAACCTTTCCCTCCAGCCCATCTTCACTGTCGCTGATGAAGACATTAAAGAGGACTGGCCCCAGAACAGACCCTAGAGGTACCCCACTGGTCACCTCCCTTTCCTCTGATTGGGTTCCATTTACCAATACCCTCTGTTTTTGGTCCCAGTTATGAATTAGAAAGCTACTTGGAATACTACAAACAAATCTGGACCCTATTCATAGACACCCATTATAACCTAACTATATCCTAAATTTATTTTTTATTATTTCTTATCAATGGCAAGATGTATATTTTACCATTAAACCCTGGTGCTTGAAGGGCCCCCAAAGTATACATTCAATATGCCATATGGGCTAGCAGCTTATCATTCAGAGTTTCCCCCTCTTTATCCCAATTTTATAGCCTCAGTTCCAAAGAATTTAAAAATGTGATTTGTTCACCCGTCTCTCATTCTCTGGCAGTGAACATACAGGGCATTTTTTGCATATCCCCTAGCTATGCTCCTCAAGTGTTCCCACATCCTACATTTTAATGTCCTAGTGACTTTACAGACATGAAATGCTCCACAGAAGCATGTAGCCAGGTACACCAAATTCTCTGTCACATAGGTGTAGAAATAAAGGGCATTACATATCTTTGGGGCATTAACTGTTGTAAACATATTCCCTCAATTTAATGAATTTTTTTTGGAAAGGGAAGCACTCTGAACTTTCCAGTTGGGAAGTCATTTAGCATAGGCCTAAATGAAGGCTGAGGTCATGCCTTTCATAAAGAAAAAATACAGAAACCCAGGTAATAAATGCATCATACAGTCAAAAATGACTGAATAGAATTAAAGATGTCTTCTGTGTTGGTCATCCAGGAATTCATAAGTATGTGCTTACTTTTTAGTAAGTATTTTAATTATTGTGTAAAAATGGTTTAAGTTATTTGGTAGAAAAGTACCTTTGAAACTGAATGTTTTGGTACATGTGACCTTAGAATGTCAGTATAAGGATACCCCTATTTCTTGATTCACTAACCCTGGATAAAGCTTATGTAGCGAAACCAGGATGGGTATCCAGTTGTAACTTTTACTGCTCTGCACAGCCAGGCATGGTGACTTAGTAAGCACTTTAATAAATGTACTTGTATTAATGTTTGCTGAATTTTGGTGCAAGACATTTTGTTTTGCTCTTTTTTGCTTGTTCTGACACTCACTTGAATAAATCTTTTTTTTCAAGTGATTGGTGATGCTGGCATTTGCTTTGTTGGACTATTGGAGCTGTTTGCCAAGCACACCAGGCACATTATGCTGGGATTTAGTTTGGACTCAAGATTACATCCTGCTTTCTACTGCTTATCAGTCTCCTTTGCTTTGTTCTCTGCTCTGTTACAGAGTGCGGGTTTGTTAGGGTCTCCAATATCATCACTTCTAAATCTGTATTCTTCCAGAGAGCTATCCACCAACACAACACACACACACACACACACACACACACACACACACACACACACACACACACATACTTTGTACTGTACTGTTGGGTTACTTTTCCCAGTCTCCATTAATTTACATTTTTTAGCATTAACATTCAACTGCCAAATCTTGGACCAGGTCTCCAACCTGCCTAGATCCTCCCTTAGTTCCCTTCTCCCTTCTCCCTTCCTCTGCCTATTCTAGAGCAGATATTTGTGTCATCAGCAAAGAGGCAGACATTACCCATGATACCTTCACCTACTGTATGTCCCAGATGAAAATGCCAAAGAGGACTGGTCCTATAACTGACCCTAAGGGACCTCACTTGTCACTTTTCTAACTGCTAAAGACTCCACTTTGACTACCACCCTCCATGTTCTACCCCTCAGCCAGCTCATTATCCAGTTCACTATATTTTCCTCTATCCAGGGTCCTTAATCATTTAACTAGTCTTCTGTGGGGGACTGAGTCAAAGTCCTTGCTTAAGTCAAGGTATATTACAGTATATCAGTTGCCTGCTCTTTCTCTACTGCTGTACTGTAGTTATCCAGTTGACAAACATGACCAGATTTGTCTAGCAAGAACATTCCCTCATGAACTTATGCAGTCTGGGGTTCTGTATGCCATTCCATTCTAGGAAGTCCACCAGGTCCTCCTTCAGTAGAGACCTGCATCATCTTCACCACAATAGATGCCAACCTGACTGGCCTTGAGTTCCCTGGCTCATCCCTCTTCCTACTGTTATGTAGCAGAACCACACCCACTATTCTCCAGTCTTAGGGATCACTCCTATGGCTAGTGAGCTACTGAAAATGTGAATTTAGTGGCCCGACTATAATCTCTTCTCCCTTCCTTAGCATCCTCAGGTGTAAGCCACCAGGTCCCATAGATTTGTCCACTTTCAATCCTGTTAGAATTTCTAACACCCTTTTCAGAATTTTCTGGACCTTTGCTCCAGCATTTTTACTCCTCCATTCCAAACCCACAATCTTGCAGTGGCCATTTCTTCCTTATTAAATACCAATTAAAAATAATAGCTCAGTATGTCTCCTTCCTCTTATCTGCCCCATCCCATTCTTCCTTGCTCTTGGGTCTCATTATACTTCCTTTGACCTTGTGTTTCTCCTGGATGCACCAGAGGAATGCCTCATTTCTTCACCACAGTTGCTAACCAGTGCTTTCTCTGTACTTTGGACACCCTCACATTCCTGGTGGTTTCTCTTGTTGCTTCCAGATACAACACCATGTCTTCCTCCCTTTGTCTACCTTTAAACTTGAAAAATGCTTTCCATTTGATTCTTATTGTTGCTTATACAGCAGCTGTGAACCACATTGGTCCCTTAGCCCTTTTACCATAGAATACATTTGGACTGGAGATATCTGATGCTTCTGTCATTGCCATTTTAAATGCAGCCTACTTTTATTTCTTTGCCACCTATCTTCATTATATCCTTTATGTTATTTTCCAGTTTTTCTTTCATTCTGGCAGTTTTCTTTTAAAACATAGAAAAATGAAACATAGACTTTTGACGGATAAGGACCACTAGGCCCATCTAGTCTGCCCATTTCCCTACCTACAGGATAGGCCGCAGATCCTAGTTAACCAACAGCCTATATCTTCCAGCACTACACAAGAATTGCCTTATGTCTGTCCCATGCATTCTTGAATTCTACCACAGTTTTAGACCCCACAACTTCCTCAGGAAGGCTGTTCCATGCATCCACTACCCCCTCTGTGAAATAATACTTCCTCACATTGCCCCTGAACCGCCTCCTTCTATCTTTAAATTGTGTCCCTTGTTCTTGCAAGTCTCTTTTTCTGAAAGATGCTACCCTCTTGACTTTGTTGATTCCTTGAGGTACTTGAAAGTTTCTATTATGTCCCCTCTCCTTCTTTCCTCAAGGGTATACATATTAAGCTCCTTTAGACTCTCATCATATGGCTTCTCTAGCAGACCCTGCACCATTTTAGTTGCCTCCCCTGGACTGCCTCTATCCTGTCTATGTCCTTGCGGAGATGGGGTCTCCAGAACTGGACACAGTATTCCAGATGGGGTCTCACCAACTGTCTGTACAGAGGGATAACAACTTCCTCTTTTCTGCTGCTGTTGCCTCTCCCTTTACATCCCAGTATACCCCCGGCCCTCCCTACTGCCTTCTCACATTGCTTGCTAACCTTAAGGTCATCTGATATGATTACCCCCAGGTCCCTTTCCTGTTTTGTTGTTGTTACTACCTCTCCACCCATTGTGTATTCTTCCCCTGGGTTCTTGTTTCCCAGGTGCATTATTTTGCACTTTTTTGCATTGAATCCTAGCTGCCATACGTCTGACCATTCCTCCAACCTTGCCAAGTCCCTTTTCATCCTTTCCACGCCTCCTTGTGTATCAACCCTGTTGCAGATCTTTGTGTCATCTGCGAAAAGGCATGCTTTTCCTTCCAGTCCCTCTGCAATGCCACTGATGAAGACATTGAAAAGGACTGAACCCAATACTGAACTCTGCGGTACCCCACTAGTAACCGCCCTTTCTTCAGAGTGGACTCCATTTACAATCACCTTCAGTGTCCTGTTGTCCAGCCAATGTTTTACTCAGGCTACCACCCTGGGACCCACTCCCAGGCTGGTTAATTTGACTAATAATCTTTTGTGTGGGACTGTGTCAAATGCCTTGCTAAAGTCTAGGTAGGCCATGTCCACAGCCCATCCCTGGTCTACTACTTTGGTCACTCAGTCAAAGAAATCTATTGGATTCGTCTGACATGACCTTCCCGCTGTGAACCTATGCTGCCTTGGATCCTGTGCTCCACTAACCTCTAGGTACTCAACTATTCTTTCCTTCAGAAGTGACTCCATCACTTTCCCTACCACAGAGGTCAGACTGACAGGTCTGTAGTTTCCTGCCTCTGTCTTGGTCCCACTTTTGTGAAGGGGAATCACATCCACCTTCCTCCAGTCCTCTGGTACCACACCATACTCCCATCATTTATTAAAAAGAGTAGCCAGTGGTTTCACTAGTTCCTTCCTTAATTCTTTTATAATTCTGGGGTGAATTCCATCAGGACCCATTGCTTTGTCCACCTTCAGTTTTAGGAGTTCTTGCAGAACTCTTTCTTCTGTGAAAGGACTGGGATCGACCCCCCTATCAAGAGTGCTTCTGTTAATTGGATTAGGCACTTCCCCCTCCTCTTTTGTGAATACTGAGCAGAAATATTCATTCAGTATTCCTGCTTTTTCACTGTCCCCCTCTGCTCACCCACCGTTCATTCTATTCAGCCTCACAATCCCTCCCTTTGTCTTTCTACGCTCGCTGATGTACCTATAAAAGGTTTTATCCCCCTTCTTAACTGAGTTGGCTATATTTCCTCAGTTTGGGCCTTTGCTATTCTGACTTCCTCCCTGCTTCTTTCTGCCTTAACTGGTACAGCTTTCTGTCCTGCTCCTTCTGTGTTTCCTTATACTTCTGGAATGCTTCTTTTCTTCCTGACTTTCACAGCCACCTCTCTTGAGAACCATAGTGGCTTTTTCTTCATTTTGATTTGTTTATTTGCTTCACACAAAGGCTTGTTGCCTCTGTGATGGCAGTTTTGATAATTCCTCATTGTTGAACCACACATCCTTCTAGCCTGTTTGCTAGTGCTTTCTGAGGCACTCTCCTATCTGTACAAAGTCAGCCCTCCCAAAGTCCAGTACCCTCACTTTTGTATGGCTTGACTCTGTAGCTGAGTTTAATGTGAACCACACTGTTTGATGGTCATTTGTCCTCAGATGGCAACCCACTTCTAGATCTGAGATCTCTCACTGCCCCCGTTTGAAAGTATGAGGTCTAAGATTGATCCTCACGAGTTGGTTCTGAAACTAGCTGTCTAATGCCTGCCACTGAAGGGCATCAAGAATTGCCCTGCTCTTGGATGTGGCTGCAGCAAATGTGCTCCAGTTAACATCTGGCATATTCAGGTCTCCCATCAGCAGTATCTCCCCTTTCTCTGCCTTTCTAAGAATACCTTCCATCATATCCTTGCCCATTCCTTCTCCCTGACATGGAGGTCTGTACACAACCCCTGTGCGGATTGTGGTGCCCTTTCCAGTCTCCAAGGTGATCCACAGTGCCTTCTCTCCTCCATGTTTACTCTTTTGTTCAGTTGCTTTTATCCCTTCTTTTAAATAGAGAGCTACTCCTCCCCCTCTTCTCCCCTGCCTGTCTCTCCTGTAGGTTATGTACCCTGGTATGTTAACATCCCAGTCATGGTTCTCTGTGTACCATGTTTCTGTGACTGCTACGATATCCAGGCATCCCTCTTCCATTAAGGCCACCAGCTCAGGAGCTTGTTGCCCAGACTACAGGCATTGGTAGTTATTACCTCCATTTCCTGATGGCCTTACCCACTTTTGCCCCATCCCTGTCCTTCTTGCCTTTGTCACTTTCTCCATTTACCCTGCCCTCTCCCTATCGACACCTCCATGTTGGTGTTTGCCACACTTACTACCATGATTGTTTGAGGGGGCTAGGATTTTCCTGCTCCTTTCCAGTGCCTCCCCCCTCGGCTAGTTTAAAAGCTTGCCAATTAAGCATTTAAACTTATCACCTCGGATCCTGGTTCCCCTCCCAGACAGATGTAGCCCATCATGCCAGTATAGGCTTGCATCATTCCAGGTGGACCCCCAGTCCCCAATGAAGCCAAATCCCTGAGCTCCACACCAGTTTTTCAACCACTGATTGAATCCTATGGTACTGAACACCAGCCTCTCCTATGCCATAGATGGGTAGCACTCCAAGAAGGTTACTCAGCGGCTACTTGACTAAGGCCCCTCCCCAATTCCACAAACTCTTCCTGCACTTCTAACCTTTTTAGCCAGGTCATTTGTCCCTAAGTGGACAATGACATCTAGCTCCCTCCCCTGTGCAGCTGCTCCAGCAATCCTGAGGATTCGCTCCCTGTCCCTCCAAGCCATGGCACCAGGCAGGCACCTTACCTCCCTCTCCCCTTCCTTGCCAAGTTCTATCTTTCTAACAATGGAGTCTCCCATTAGGAGTTGTTTCCTTCCCCTGCAGGGTCTCCTGCCACCCTCCTGTGGGTCTCCTTTGTGGAGGTTCCCAGCATCCTCCTTGGTCTCCACTGTAGGTGCCTCCATAGAGGAACCACACTTTGCCAGAATGGCATAGGAATTGTGGAGAGGTACAACTGGAGGGATGTGCCTCTGTTCCACCACCCTCACCCTCCCTGAGCCCACTGTGGTCCAACCACTCCTCTTTCTTGGCAACCTCTGAGGCAACAGCAGTGGCACTGGTGGTCCCTGGATGGAAAAGGAGGTCCCACAAATCCTGGCCAACTCAGTCTGGAGATGAGCAACCTCCTCCCTCAGCCCAGAGAGGTGCCTGCAGATGGGACAACACTGCATCCTCCAGAACATCTCCCGGAAGACTGCTGCTCCACAGCCACTGCACTGCACCACTCCAATCATGTCTTATTTCTGGCCCCATAACTGTTTGCAATCCTTACTCTTTCCTCTGTTTTTTTTTTTCTCTCTCTCTCTCTCCTTACTTTCTGCCTGTGTGCCCTTTAAGCTCCTGATTGTCCTGTTCAGAGACAAGAATATCCTATATTTCTCAATTGACCACTTACTTGTTCAGAGGCAGACCTCCAGCAGCTAGAGGGGGCCGGAGAGCTACTCTTGCCCTTCTAGGATGGCGGGTCCTTGGTGGCTCTGAGGATCACTCACTTCCTGCCCCAAACAGGAAGTTCCTGTTGTCAGTCAAATCCTGTGCCTATAAAAATAGAACTAGCTTTGGGTGGGGGAGTGGAGGGGAGGGAAGGAGGGCAATATAGTCCCAGTAGAGAAGTTCAGTCACACAACAGTCCTTTCTCCTGGTGTCTTCTGCCAAGCTATTAGCAGAATCTTTCTAAGGCAGTCTTTAAATGTAGCTTCCTTCTATTTAAGCCACTCCCCCTACTTACCAGATCTTTCTACAAGTAATTTAAACCTCACAACAGTTAAGTCCTTTCAGTCACCTGAGATTTACACCTAGATGATTTTTCAGTTACCCATTCAGTTCAGTTAACCCAAACACGCACTTTTTTGTTTTGTTTTGTATGTTAGTTTTTTTACCCTTAATTAATGGTCCAAATACAAAAGTTCTTCTACTTTAGTCCCAGCTGAGAAGTTCAGTCACACAGCAGTCCTTTCTCCTGGTGTCTTCTGCCAAGCTGTTCCCATACACTTTATCCTTTTGCCCCCTTGCCTATCTGCACTTGGACCACCAATGTTACTGTCCTGTGGTCGCTAGAACTGAGAGATGCCTGGACTACAACATTCTGAATTGTCGCATTGCTGGTGACCATCACATCTAGCAGGGCCTCTTTTCTTGTTGGGCACTCAACTAGTTGATCTGGAAATGCCTTCAGACAGACATTCACTAGAAAATGATTCATATTACTAGCTGTGATAGGAACTTTCCAGTCTATGTCCAGTACAGTATGTTGAAAGCCCACATTACCATCACGGCCCCTAGGCCTGCTCCCCTTATGTGTCTCTCCCAGTGCCCTGTCTATCTCTGGATCCTGGCTCTATGCTCTGTAGACCATTCTGATCCAAATCAATGTCCCCTTTCCTTGCTCTTGCTAGTACCCAAGGGGTTTCTAATTTCCCTGCCCCACCTAGACTAACTTTTTCTATTGTTTCAATCCCCTCCTTAACATGCAGTGCTACTTCTCATCCAAGCCCTTTGCCCTGTTCTTTCTGAATATGATATAGCCTGGTATGGTCATTGAGGTTGCCCATATTTATGTTATTACCCCCAGACAAAAAACAGATAAGAGCTTATACCTTCATTTACATTAACTTGACTCGTGTGACTTTTATTTAAGGAGCAGCCCCAAAAAATAGGGCTCAGAATTTACAATTCTTAGTTTGTTTCTTGCACCTGTTGGTTCATAGTTCGAGGCATTGATTTTCTGTTGGAAATGGAGCATTAACCATTGGAGTTTTCTTCTTAAGGTCTACCACCAATATGCCAAGATGATTTAATTTACTGGCATTAGGTAGGATTTCATTTACAAGTACTCTACCTGTAATTCAAATATCAATTGAGCCTCCATTATTTCATTCATCATATCTGTGTCTCTGTTTGTTCCCTCTGTATCCTAATTTCACATTAAGAACCGTTGGGAGCAGAAAACACACTGCCACTGGTTGAAGATATTGTTTCCTTTCTAAGTTTTTCCATACTGAAGAGTAAAATAATAATCATCATTTTCTATATTTGATTCTTGCCTATTTGGTAACGTCTCATATTTCTAATTAAAATGCACAATACAGGTATTTTTCCCCCAATTATATAACCAGAAAAGACACACTAAGCTGAAAGGTTGTTTACTGGTGCGACCTGGGAGCACAGGGAAGTTAAGTGACTTGCTCAGGGTCACACAATATGCAAGTAGAGGCTGTGGGATTCAAACCCAGATCTTCAGATTTGTAGCTCAGAGACTTTAACCACTGCGTATACTGCCTCTTGAATGTTTTTCTTTTCAATTTTTTGACGAAAACATTTGCAAAACTGTTGCAAGAGTACTGTGTACCTCAATTCTAAGATGCACATTTTCAAGTTTGACAATATGTTCCTATATTTTCTTTGTCACCCTATGTTAGATACTGTTGTATAAACAGATTTTCTCTGTCTGGAGCTCTCTAAAAGGAGAAATGACTTTTCATTTGCTACTGTATACTTAACTTCATGCTCAAAAACAATTAGAAGCATTGAGTCTTCTTTTAAGTTTTGTTACATTCTGTTCAATTATCTACAGAAAAAAAAAAGAATATCCATGGGAATCATTCTCTGTTCCATATTTAATAATATAAAAATGTTTTCAAGCATGGCCCTGTTATAGACCAGCTCACTTTTTTTACTTTATTTATTGATTGATTCAGTTTTGGTTGACCAGGTTAGTGCACTTTATGAAATAAAATTCATATTTTCCAGCATAACCTGGGAAAGTACAAGAGTAGGGTAACACTACAAAACAATGAGATTGGAAAACCAAGTAGAATGTACAAGAAAAGCACACAAAGATTTTCTAAAATAACTGTTGAAAAGGATAAACAGTAATTCTAGTAAAAAAACAAATAACTGGTGCAGACATATAGCAATAGCCACGAGCAGGCAAAAAAGCAAAAGGAACCAAACAACAGGTGGGCTTAAATTAAAATAAATGGACTCTGGAATGGTAACAAGTGACAAGAATTAGCCAAACAGCAAGAGTAGTGAGTCATGAATGTACTGGCAGAAACATCTAAAACATCTAAAATAACCAAGTAGGCAAAGATCCAAAATAGAGCAAAAGTAAGAAGAAAACATCAATAAAGGGTAAGGGCAGAAACTGGTGTCAAATATAATGTTAGGGAATACGTCAGAGCATACTTCAGAACAGTTAAGATAATTGAATAATTCTCTTTGAATGTGAGATGAGACTGGCAGCCCCTAAGGTGAGAGAGTAAAGAGTTCCAGGCTCTAGAGGCAAAGTGGGCAAGTGCCTGCTCACCCATTTTAGAGGAGTACTTGGGGATGGCCAGGAGGGCCTGATCTTTAGAGCATAGGGGGTAGGCACAGTCAGCAGAAGTGAACATAAAGGTCAGAGAGGAAGGTTTAGAGGACCTAAGGATGTTATCAATTGATCAGCATAGAATATAGAAGCACTGGGAGGACATAGCCAATTAAGACTGGAACACGGTGAGCAGCGGCAGGTAAATCAAGGAGTTGATAGGGCAAACCTACACACATTGTTATAGGAGACTCTCAATATGTGGACACAGCTGGTGTTAACCTGATAAAAGGAGGTAAGTCCATAGCATAGACTAAGAAATAGGACTCCCTGGGCAATACTGACCCTGGCCGGAGCAGTGAGGGCATATCTGATCCTATAAGCAAATCTGAGATTGATATTAACAGACTTGTTAATGCACTCTTTCTCTTTGCCTTATTACTATCAATGGTTCCATTAGCAAGAAACGGCCTGTGTATTAGACACCCAAGACCTTCATCATCACATTGGTTAAATGTGTGGGATAATTAGCAAACTTAAATAGATTTGATGTTGAGTTAGTTATGAATTTGTTTCTTTAAATATTCTGATTTTCAGCAAGCAGCAGGGGCTGCTTCAATTGCATTCTAAATACTGACTCTCTGGACCTGATTATTTCACAAAGATTGAGCATGGGCCAGTTTTCCACCTATTGGCTCTCCCTCTCCCCTGCATCTGGATTCCTGCCTCTAATTTGGATCTTGGGTTGCTGCTAGTCCACTGTTGTGACTCTTCTGCAATTGGAAGATGCTTAGGCAGGGTTACACTACTCAAAGTGATTTTCAAAGCACTTCAGCTGCTGTCCTGAGCAGCAGTTCAACTGCTAACTCTCTGGATCTGATTTCTGCAGGGATTGAGTGTGGATCAGTTGTCCACATATTAACTGTCCTTCCCACCTGCATCTGGACTCTTGCATATAATTTGAACCTTAGGCTGCCGCTAGACCACTGTTGTGAATCTTTTCCAATTTGAAGGTTTGTGGGCAGAGCTAAACTTCTCTTCTTCAGATGCCTACAGCTAGTGGCCTTCCAAACTGCCTCTACAGACCCTAATTCTGCACAGGTGTTCAGCGTGGGCCAGTTTTCTACCTACTGGTTCTCCCTCCCCCTGCATCTGGCCTCCTGACTGTAATTTGGAAGTTGATCTGCTGCTAGACCACTGCTTCATATCTGCTACAATTAGGAGGTTTGTGGGCAGGGCTACGCTTTCCTTTTTCAGCTGCCTACTGCTAGCAACCCTCCATTCTGTGTCCTTTTATGCTAAGGACTGTAGTGTGAAGGACAGGGAAGGAGTTTGCCTGGAGTAAGTCATGAGTCAGCAGTTCAACTAGTGACACTGCTCCACTAGGCTGCCTGCTTCTAATACAGGCGCAAGACTCCATTGAATTGTGAGTATTGCCCATAAAATGTTGTGCCTTGTACTAGTGCCTGTACTGTGATAGGGTAATTGTTGTACTGTGTTCCCTGCAATCATTATAGTGGTTCTTGATTGCTTCATATCCTACTGCCTACATAAACTGCAGGGCTGTGTAAGCTACTGCATTTATTTGTTTTTTCTGCATTGCTTTATAGCAAGACTAGACATCATGCCTAACTGTTTTGGATTAGGCATGAAACTATTTTAGGTGAACTGAATTTTTTGCTTCTCTAATATCCTGCCTGCACTGATACACTGCATTTACCAGTGTTTTGCCAACTTTCTAGCTGGGTGAATTGGGTGTCATACTGCCTTGACTTAATGCTGAGGATCTGCCTCCCTTCCACTATCTAGATTGATCTAATTTCATTAATTGCAGGGACCTAGTTTCTACTGTTACAATAATTATTGCAAGGCAACTAATGTTAAGCCACCTAACCCACCATATTGTTCCATGAATCTTCTGGGTCGTCTGTGGCTAAGATAATCTTCCTACAGGACTTCATGCTGAAACCATGGTGACATGATCCTCCTAAACTGCTCTTCAGCTGCAAAGCCCCACTACAAAATTGATTTGTCACAGGTTGGGTTAGCAGAATGTTTTGGGATTATGCACTATGATTATGTCTCTGGGATCTTCTGTAAGTCCCTTCTCCCTGAGAAAAACTTACAGACTGAAACAGTTTTTTAGAGCTTCCAGGGCCTTACTTTATTGATTCACTTGCTGTCTGGCAATTTCCTCCTCAACCCAGACCATGCAGATAGCTCTGTCCATGGCTTTGGGAGTCAAGGGAAACTGGCCATAATACAGTCTGACACATTTATAGCAGACACTTTCTTAGCAGAGAGCTGCCTATAATGGACCAGATCTGCCTTGCCAAAACCCAAACTCCTTGTTTATAATGTTACAAATCCCATTTATACCATACTCTGCAACCCCTGTACTGTATATCAGACACTGTGAGCTCCTCTATGCCCCATTACATGTTGTTAACTGGCTGCTAACTACCTGCTAATCATCCCCTCATTGTTCAGCTGGTTTGCCTGGCACTATGAAGATACCACCCACCTCACCTAAAGCCCATGATCTAACAGCTGCCTCCCATGGATTACTCCACAGCACACGTTGCCTGTCCATGTATCCTCCCCCTTGATGGCTGCTACTCAGCTCCCTGATCCTCCGAGCATCCTAGGTGGTGAGCAACAAAATCTTAACAGTCTGGTTTACTACTCAGTCCCCAGTCAGTAGCAAATTAGCAGTTCCACATACCTTTTGTTGGCAGAGGAGAAGGTATGTTGTCATTTGAACTTCAATGAGTGGGCTGGGGCAAAGAAAATTGATATATTAAGATTTTAGGATATAGTGGACAACCCTTATAATGGAAAACACCTGCTTACACAAATGTGCTTATTATAAGAGGGTTCCAGTGTATCACTAAACATTGATAGTCTCCCACCTAAATGTGCTTAACTTGAAGCCTGGGAGGCAGCAGTGCAACTAGATATTATTTCCTTTACCGAAACCTGGTTTAACCCCAGACTTCCTCACTCTACTATCTCACTGCCAGGTTTTAATATCTTCAGAGAGGACAGACTAAGGCAAGGGGAGCCAAGGTCCAACTCTACATGGGTGATGCTGCTATCTATAGGTGCGCCAATGACACTAACCAGATCAACCTTGACCTAAATGCAGATTTCATAACTCTAGAAATATGGCTAATGGACAATGAACTAGTCCTCAACATAAAGAAATCCAAGGCAATACTATTTGGACATAGACATTTGGGGCCTGAGAGACAAAACCTTCACATAACCTCGACTAACAGCTCTAGATTGGAAGTCTATGATACCGTAAAGTATCTCAGTGTACATCTGGACCGGGACCCCACACTGAAATCTGATGAGGAGGCAACTACAAAGTCCCTCCATCATAAAATAGGGCTCCTATACAGAATCTGTGGGTATCTCAGTAATGAAGCATGTCAGACCATTGCCACAGGCACCCTCCTTCCAGTACTACTATTTAGCACTCCTCTACTTCAGCCTCTCAAAGGTGCTTAATTACGTAAACTTAGATTGCTCTACCATAAAACTGCAGTTTTGCTGGTGCTGCTCATCCTCAAGAACACCATTGTAGCAAACTCAATTCACTAAACTAGCAACCTTCATTTGAAGCTAAATTAGCATACCCTACTCTCTGCCTTGCATTTAAAACAACCAAAACTGATCCTACAACCAGCCTTAATTGGCTGCTACAGTTCAAAACTAACAAAAGGGAGCTAAGATCATCAGCCTGCCCTACCCTAGAGGTCCCAAGGTCCAGAACATGTGTGGGCGATAAGTCCTTTGTTATATCTGCCCCTATCCTCTGAAATAGCCAGCTGCCAGAGGTGTCTCTCTTTCTCTCTACTTCTCTAAATGCATTTAAGATTGCTCTGAAACCACACTTGCTAGTGGTACGTAGGTACAGATGCAACTGAAGCATCTGATGCTCTTCTTAGCACTTACAGTATCTGCTATTATCTTAATCCTTTTTTATTTATCCAATGATACATCCATGGTTTCTTAACCCTGTTGGGAATATTAATACCTAACTATAGTTGCACTATTGTATGCATTCCCTGTAGTGCTACCCTATTATGAGATTGCTTGCTCTTGGTCATTTAAAGCATATGTAGGAACGGTAGTTCTCTTTTCACCTCAGCCCCACTCCTTTAAGTTGTGCCCATCTTGTGAGTACTTCGTGTCTGTTTCAAAAACTGTAATTTGTGGTTATTAACTTACCTTAGAGTGATAACTGTTATTTTTTTACTGTCTCTAAACACAGTGTTAATGATGGTTTGTTTCACTTGTCCTAGTATGTAATGTTGTATTGAATGTAAAATATCTTATTGAATGTAATTTTCTCCAGGTCTCCCCTGGAAAAGGGACATGGACCCAGATATTCAAACTGCACCAGGCTCTGGTGCAAGCTTGACTGCAGCTCAACTTGGCTGCATAGGGATGTGGACTAAGCGATATTCAAAGGAGCTGCACCATGGCTCAGCAGCTTTGAATATTGTACCCTGTCCACCCCCACTGTGCATGGCACAGTGGCACTGTGCCAGCGCAAGTGGCCAGAGTGACACATGGAGATACACTAGTGCAAGTTCTATTGCGCCATGCACAGCACCAGTGATAATCAAAAGTTGACATGCAAATAGGGCCATAATTTATGCAAGGTGCACATGGCACCATTTGCATGTCATTATGGCCCCATTTGCATGCAGATGAGCCCATCCCCAATGACTTGCACCTGGCGAAAACCGTCCCATATCCCTGGTGGTCCAGTGGACTGCTATGTGCCCGATCACAGGCATCTGTAGTATTAAAAATGGTCCAATATCCCTGGTGGTCCACTGGACCACCTTCTGCCCAATCGCGGGCATCTGTACATAAAGAAAGGACCAATATCCCTGGTGGTTTAGTGGTACCCCCCTCCCCACCTGCCCACTGAGCCTCACCACCCCTCTCCCCCGGTCAGCCGGCAGGCAGTAGCACCCCAACCGCCTGCCGCCTCTGCCAACCACCGACTGACAGCTCGGTAGGGCTGCACATCCATTGGTTCACAGAGTGAGCCAATGGGCATGCAGCAATAATATATATACATTCCAGATATGTGATTCATTCACATATCTGAATGTGTAGTATAGTATGGTTGCACACCCATTGGCTCACACTGTGAGCCAATGGGCATGCAGCCCTACTGAGTTGTTAGTCGGCGAAAGGGCGGATGGCAGGCAGGTGGGGCGCCTGCTGGCTGACTGGGGTGGTGGGGCTCAGTGGGTGGGTGGGGGCACCACCAGACCACCAGGGATATTGGTCCTTTCTTTGTGTACAGATGCCCGCAATCCGCAGAAAGTGGTCCACTGGCCCACCAGGCATATTGGACGGGGGGGTTATATTAATACATATGCCCGTGATCAGGCAGAGCGCAGTCCACTAGACCACCAGGGATATTGGATGATGTCTTATTTTACAAATGCCCATGAACTGGCATGGGGGGGGCGCCACCAGGTGCAACCGGAACTCGGGTGGCCATGCACAGGTGGCAGCTGCCGTGTTGCACCCTGCAATGTGGCAGCTCACCAGTGGGTGGCCATCAGTTGTTCCTTTTTTTCTGGCTTAACTTTGTGCTGGCACAGGTTGGGGTTGCACATGCATGGCTCTGCACATCCTGGGCTGAATATCAGGCTGTGTAGTTTATGCATGGGCACACCCCCCCACCTATGCCTGCATACATTACTGATGCACTCCAGCACATCGAGATTTGTGCTGTGCACTTTTCCCATTTGAATATCGCACCAGGGCACATCAGTGGGTTGCACATGGAGCAACACTGTTGCACCATGTGCAACCCTTTTGAATATCTGGGTCATGATGTCTCAGTGGGCTTACCCAGTCAAACAATTTCAATAAATAAATAAAGGAGTGAGAGGATCTGCTTGATCTCTTAGATCTGACCTGCATGCATCAAAACATTGAAATCAAAGAATTTCTAGGGACCATGAATGCCGGGCCTTTAAACTGCTGCTGGGGCAATGTCAAAAATTTCTTGCCCACCTGATGGTTAATATCTACCTCATAAACAAGTGGGTATGAAGTCCCTCTCTAACGTAAACAATTTAACCAGAATTGGAAATTACTAGTAAATGGAGACTTTAATATTATAAGTCCAGTACTATGTGCAGAGATAAGATTGCCATGCTATTTCCAACACAAATGGTCACTGAGCACACTAGAACTAACTTTAAATCAGGCACTACAACACTACTTGACTGAGTACTGGTAACTCAACCAGATATGGTCAAAACTGTCAACGTTCTGCCTGATCTCCTCAGTAACCACTCCCCTTTGCACTGCTTGTGGTAAGTAAAACAGCCCAGGGCACCTCTTGGTGCATAAACAGCTGCTTCATAAACAAATGAGCATGCCACAATTCACACTCCATGTGGCCAAACTAGACTGGAGCTTCCTTAATGCAATCCTTGATATTAATTTGGGCCCTAGAATTCTTAGTCAGGGAATTCACAACTGCCTGCAGTAAATCTGCATGCTACAAAAAGTGCAAGTAAGAGATACACACACTGGTTGGCTCACCCTGGAACTCATTGCCCTCATGACAGAGGGAGGAAGAGAGGGATATCTGTGAGTGCTGGCAGGGGAGACCAGGAACCCAGTCCATCTGCAAAAATACAAGAAAGCCAGGAATACATGCACAACTAGGATTTGATTGGCCAAATCCAGTTACAGCAAGGCTCAGCAAACCCAGAATTGGAGCAATGGTAAAATATTCTGGGAGAATGTCACAGAACTCCTTAGTAAGACAGATAAACCCTCAACAAAAAATTCTCACGATAAATGAATGTGAGGTACTTGATCTCTCTGAAATTGCTAGCTAACTAAATTCTGCATTAAATGACCTTAGCTCTGTCATCCCCCTCTGCGCCAGCCATGCCCTCCAGCAGAGGTCCTGCTCCTGTTGATGAACAACCACTGGACCCCATGCCAGGATATCCTAAATTGTATTTTAAACTTGTCTCAGTAAGAGATTCCTCTGATTAGATAAAAAAGATGCTTGATTAAATGAAAATTGAGGTGATTCCATTGATACAAGGCAAATCCTATCCCATTTCCAAAATGTTCTACTTTTGTCTGCACTACTCCAAGTTCCCTGAAAAGTAAAAATCTGCACTGGTTATACCAATTTTTAAAAATGGTAACTGTTCTTACCATT
This sequence comes from Neoceratodus forsteri, assembly GCA_016271365.2. NCBI lineage: Eukaryota > Metazoa > Chordata > Ceratodontiformes > Ceratodontidae > Neoceratodus > Neoceratodus forsteri. The sequence goes on from CM028130.1 coordinate 9,223,818, forward strand.
TCAATTACAGGCCAATTTCCATACTGCCCTCCAATTCCAAAGCCCTTGTAGAATAGTGTCCTACATGCATTAAAAAGAAAGCACCAATACAGTACTGAGTATTCCAATTTCATTTTTGGGGCCCTTGACTATAGAGACAAGGCTGGCATCTATATCAACTTAACAAAAGCCATTGACTTGGTCATTCATAAGCTTCTTCTCTGCTAATGCCATGGCCTAGGCCTGTCACTAGACACAGTCACTTGGTTCCAGAGTTATCTCACTAATTGCACTCAGTGTGTTAAATTAGATGGCTCTTTGTACAGCGTTAGCAACGTATCCATTTGCATTCCTCAGAACTCCATTCTTACCCTGCTACTATTGGGCTTATTCATAAACTGCCTGCCTAATGTCTGTCAGTCTACAAATGTACTTTTCTGTGCAGATGATTCTGTTATCTAGCCCGAGAGCCCTGACCTTGCCAGCTTTACCTCTGTCCTCCAGGGCACATGTGAGGCCATTGAAAAATGGTCTCCCAAAACAAACCGGTTCTAAATTACAAAAGGGCTAAGATAAAGCTCTTCAGAAGCCCTCAAATGAAGGAAAATATATCCCTACTTGTCAGCCACAATGATGTAGGATATATACTTGAACAGGCAGAAACCTTTAAACAGCTCAGGAAGATCCTGACAAATAGCTTATCTTTTGCTCCCAATGTTGACTGCCTTATATCCATGGTAAACATAAGACTGGGATCCTTGTACCGTAACTGGGCCAACTTCACTGCTGATGCTTAACACCTCATAGTGGAAAGCTTAGTAGTGTCAGTAGCTGACTATGGCCTCTCTGTCTACTCAACTGCCTATGACACAATTCTCAGCAGAATAAATCTGATCTGTAACAAGACTTGTTGCTTTATGTTTAGGTCAGAGCAGCACACCCATAGCTGTATTCTATACATCTGAACAAATTGGTTATCCCTACCTAGCAGAATTAAGTTTCAGACATGTCTGCTAGCCAAGAAGGCCCTACTGGGCATATCCCCCCGAGTCCTAACACACTGCTTCTGTCTGTCACCAATCTCTGCAACACCAGGACTATGGCTCGCAATGCTCTTGCACTGCCTTTGTGCTGTACTTTGCTGGGAATGTGTTCATTCCCTGTTAAGGCCACTGGCTGGTTAAATGAGCTGCCTGATACCTTTTTTGCTGTACTTAGCTGGGAACGTGTTCATTCCCTGTTAAGGCCACTGGCTGGTTAAATGAGCTGCCTGATGCCTTTGTGCTGTACTTAGCTGGGAACGTGTTCATTCCCTGTTAAGGCCACTGGCTGGTTAAATGAGCTGCCTGATGCCTTTGTGCTGTACTTAGCTGGGAACGTGTTCATTCCCTGTTAAGGCCACTGGCTGGTTAAATGAGCTGCCTGATATCTTTTTGCTGTACTTAGCTGGGAACGTGTTCATTCCCTGTTAAGGCCACTGGCTGGTTAAATGAGCTGCCCGATGCCTTTTTGCTGTACTTAGCTGGGAACGTGGTCATTCCCTGTTAAGGCCACTGGCTGGTTAAATGAGCTGCCCGATGCCTTTGTGCTGTACTTAGCTGGGAACGTGGTCATTCCCTGTTAAGGCCACTGGCTGGTTAAATGAGCTGCCCGATACCTTTTTGCTGCACTTAGCTGGGAACGTGGTCATTCCCTGTTAAGGCCACTGGCTGGTTAAATGAGCTGCCCGATGCCTTTTTGCTGCACTTAGCTGGGAACGTGGTCATTCCCTGTTAAGGCCACTGGCTGGTTAAATGAGCTGCCCGATACCTTTTTGCTGTACTTAGCTGGGAACGTGGTCATTCCCTGTTAAGGCCACTGGCTGGTTAAATGAGCTGCCTGATACCTTGCTTAATCTACCTAAGTTTGGCCAGTTTAAGAGAGCACTGTGGGCATCCCTAACAGTTTAATGCAACTGTAACCGGTAATCATCCTGAGTCCCTCCTGATATACAGTCTGAAATGTATCAAACTCGGGTTCTACAGCCATGAAACATTACTATGCTTGTTTTACAGGGTTTCTGCTAAGCTGTCTTACTGTAAAATTGTATGCTATTGATCTAGCCTATTTTTTCGACTTCATTCCATTGGAACGCTCTTATTGTATTTGTTATTTTATTTTATTTAATTTTTGTTGACCTGGTAAGTGCACTAGACAAATTCTGCCTATTTTCAGGCACAACCCGGGGGAAGGGATACAGATGAATGCCAACTGACCTTGAACCAGATTAAGCTGTTGGTAGTAGTTTTAGTGAATAAGTGAAATTTGGCCAGGAATTCCCCTACTATTTTCGATAAGTGCCATGGGATCTTTAACATCCACCTGAACTACCACCAATCCAGGCAGATGGGACCTCGGTTTAACGTCTCATCCAAAAGACAGCACTTCAGAACTGCAGCACCCCTCTCATGCTGCACTACAGTGTCAGTACTGGGATATTAACCCAAGTGGCAGATGTGGGAACTGAACCCACAGACCTCAGATCTCCTGGCCTCAGAGGTGAGTGTGCTACCTACTGAGCCACTGACACTGCATGTTATGTTGTCTTGTAATCTCTGTCACTGACATGGAAGCTTTGCAAATGAGCACTTATGCTCAAAAGTATTCTCCACAATTTTCAAAACATAAAGAAAGAAAATATTATCATTGGATTCATCCAGCTTGGAGCTGGCCCTGACTTGAGTATTGAAAAAATGAGGTTTTAGCTTCAATATTAAAAGAAACCAGGTCTGATTGTGATTATAAATGTAATTGACTGAACAGGTAAAGTGTACATCTACAAGTTTCCTTATCTGACGCTGGAGAAAGAAAACCAATCAAATCCACATATCCACAAATAGATTCTCTTGGTCATGATTATTATTATTATGGAGAAATGGAGTATCAGAAATGTTGATGATTGTGGGATCCTTAGGTAAATTCATTTCAATTCGAGGTTCAGTTTTTTTCATTGGTGACTTTCGGTTTTTAGAACTTGTCAATTGCTTTTTGTTGTGGGCCAACACTAAACTGTGAGCCCCATATTCAAAAATGTTAGTGTGGAACTAACTGGGTTAGTGCAGTGTTAACCATGAAAAGTACAGGTGCAAGGGGTTGAGCGCCATATTCAGAAGCCCCAGTGTGTTGCACTAACCCAGAAGTGCAGTTTTACAAAATATACCACAGCATCTATTCAAATGAGGGTGCCCTCATGCATATAGTGTGCAGCAGTATATTCCAAGGTTTCAGCAGTACTAAACAACCACTAGTGCAGCTCTGTTTGCCTCCACCAAAATCCTGGTCTTACCCAGGTACTTGACTGTACCCCTTCTCCAAGCACTTATGTTTTACACTTGTACAGTATTGATTTCCTTGGTAGTCTAGTGGACCTCTGCTCTCTGGCTGACCATGTTAAATGCACCCATTGAGGTCCAAGATAGTCTAGTGACCCCAATTTCTTGGTCAGTCTAATAGACCCCCTCTTCCCAACCATCCAAGTTTTGCACTAATATCTTTTATCTTTGAGGACTAGTGCACCCCCAACAGAGTGCCATCCCCCACCCATCCACCCCCTAATAATCCTCTGCCCTGCACATCCTTTACCTTAGTCACTTTTATGCCTTCAAGCAAAGGGTGAGATGCATAACCTTCTGCTCACCTCCTAGGTTAGGTGCCATCTGACAGTCTCCGAGTGCAACTGCAAGTAGTGTAGAAATAGTTCTTTCTACAGTACATACAAACATATGAACATACAGAGAAGCCAGCAGAAGAAGGGCATTTGGTCTATCAAGTCTGCTCGTATTGCAGGGTCCACAGCTTGAGCTAATGTCCCTGCCCTCCCTCTCCACTCCTCCCTTCCCATAATCCTTACCTTCCCCCATGCCTATTCCAGCATCTCTTAAAGTTGCCCACTATCTTCAATGAGATGACCTATTCCGGCAGTGCATTCCAAGTGTCCACCACCCTCTCTGTGAAGATGTGCTTCCTGACCTCCCTCCTAAACCTCCCACCCTCTAGCTTAAGACTGTGCCCCCTTGTGTTAGGGTTGCCGCTCAGCTTAAAGAGACTCTCCATATTAACCTTATTTATTCCTTTCAAGTACTTGAAGGTTCCAGTCATGTCCCCTCTCTCTCCTGTCTTCCAGGGATTACATGTTCAGTGCCCTCAATCTCTCCTCATATGCCTTACCCTGCTGACCTGCTGTCATCATTGTAGCCCTTCTCTGGACATTCTCCAGCAGCTTAATGTCCTTTTTGAGATGTGGGCACCAGTACTGAGCTCCAAACTCTAGATGCAGCATTACCAGTGACCTGTACAAGGGCAGTATAACCTCCTCTCTCCTACTACTGATCCCCCTAGATATGCATCCCAGTATCTTGTCTGCCTTTGTTGCTGCTTTTTTGCACTGCGTGAAGTGCTTCAGGTCACAAGTGATCATCACTCCCAGGTTCTTCTTTTCCTCTGATGCAGATGCTCAGACCCAACCCAGGTAGTACTCTGTCCTGGGATTCTTGGCTCCAATATGCATAACTTTACATTTAACATAGCAACATAGAATTTGACGGCAGATAAGGACCGCTTGGCCCATCCAGTCTGCCCATTTCCCTACCTAATGGATAAAGTGCAGATCCTAGTTAACCAGCAGCCTACTTCTTCCTACCCCCAACCCCTAGAATTGCCTTATGACTGTCCCCTGCATGCTTGAATTCCACCACTGTTTTTGACTCCACAACCTCCTCCGGAAGGCCATTCCATGCATCCAAAACCCTCTCTGTGAAAAAATACTTCCTTAAATTACCTCTGAGCTGCCGCCTCATCCCTCAAATTGTGCCCCTTGTTCTTGCACACCTTTTTTTTGAAAGATGCTACCTCTTGACTTTGTTGATTCCTTGAGGTACTTGAAAGTTTCTATCATGTCCCCTCCCTCCTTTTCCTCGAGGCTATACATATTAAGCTCCTTAAGTCTCTCTCCATATGTCTTCCGGTGCAGACCTTGCACCATTTTAGTTGCCCTCCTGACAGTTTCCATCCTATCTATGTCTCTTATGGAGATTGGGTCTCCAGAACTGCACACAGTACTCCAGATGGGGTCTGACCAGCTGTCTGTACAGAGGGATAATAACTTCCTGTTTTCTACTGGTGATGCCTCTCCTTATGCATCCCAGTATTCCCCAGCCCTCCTTGCTGCCCTTTCACATTGCTTGCCCACCTTTAGGTCATCTGATATGACTACCCCCAGGTCCCTTTCCATTTTTGTTATTGTTAGCATCTCACCCCCCATTGTGTACTCTTCCCCTGGGTTTTTGTTTCCCAGGTGCATTACCTTGCACTTCTTAGCACTGAATCTAAGCTGCCATACATTTGACCATTCCTCTAACCTTGCCAAGTCCTTCTCAATCCTTTCCACTCCACCTTGTGCATCAACTCTGTTGCAGATCTTTGTGTCATCTGCAAGAGAAATACTTTTCCTTTCAGTCCCTCTGCAATGCGCTTATAAAGACATTGAAGACAGACGGTCCTAATACTGAACCCTGCGGTACCCCACTAGTAACACCTATTTCTTCAGAGTGGACTCCATTTACTATTACCCTCTGTGTCCTATTCTCCAGCCAATTCTTTACCCAGGCTGTCATCTTGGGACCCACTCCCAGGCTGGCTAACTTGTATACTAATCTTTTGTGTGGGACTGTGTTAAATGCCTTGCTAAAGTCTAGGTAGGCCATGTCCACAGTCCCTCCCTGATCTACTACTTTGGTCACCCAGTCAAAGAAATCTATCAGATTCATCTGGCATGACCTTCCCGCTGTGAATCCATGCTGCCTTGGATCCTGTGCCCTTCTGGCCTCTAGATACTCGATAGTTCTTTCCTTTAGAAGTGATTCCATCATTTTCCCTACCACTGAGGTTAAACTATTAGGTCTGTAGTTTCCTGCTTCTGCCTTGCTCCCACTTTTGTGAAGGGGAATCACATCTGCCCTCCTCCAGTCCTCGGGTACCACCCCATCCTCCCATGATTTGTTAGACAGTAGTCAGTGGTGTCATTAGTTCTACCCTTAGTTCTTTTAGAATTCTGGGATGAATCCCATCAGGCCCCATTGCTTTGTCCACCTTCAGTTTTAAGAGTTCTTTCAGAACCCTTTCTTCTGTAAATGGGCTGGTATCAACTTCTGTATCCAGAGTATTTCTACTGTTTGTTTTAGGTACCTCCCACTTCCTTTGTAAATACTGAGCAAAAATATTTGTTTAGTATCTCTGCTTTTCACAGTCACCTCTGCCCAACCTCCCCCTTTATTAAGCCTCACTATCCCTCCCTCGGTCTTCCTTTGCTCCCTGATGTACCTATAAAAGGTTTTATCCCCCTTCTAACTGAGTTGGCTATCTTTTCTTCGGTTTTGGCCTTTGCTGTTCTGACTGCCTTCCAGTTTCCTTTTGCTTTAACTGATACAGTTCTCTGTCCTGCACCTTCGGTGAATCTTTGTACTTCCTGAATGCTTTCTTTTTCTCTTGAACCTTCACTGCCACTTCCTTTGAGAACCATAGTGGTTTCTTACATCGTTTCATTTTGTTTATTTGCTTCACACAAAGGCTTGTTACCTCTGTGATGGCAGTTTTTATCATTCCCCATTGTTCTTCCACCCTTCCTTCCTGCCCATTTGCTAGTGCATTCCTTAGGCACTCATCCATTTTGGCAAAGTCAGCTCTCCTAAAGTCCAGTACTTTTGCCTTTGTATGGCTTGACTCTATTGCTATGTTTATTGTGAACTATACTGTTCGATGGTCACTAGTTCCCAGATGGCTACCCACTTCTACATCTGTAATCCTCTCTTCATCTCCATTTGAGAGAACCAGGTCTAAGATTGCTCCCTCTCGAGTGGGCTCCAATACTAGTTGTCTAAGGCATGCTGCCTGTAGGGCATCTAGAATAACCCCACTCTTCGAAGTGGCTGCTGGAACTGCACTCCAGTTAACATCTGGCATATTCAGATCACCCATCAGCAATATCTCCCCTTTTTCTGCCATTCTAAGTATACTTTCTATCACTTCCTTGTCCATTTCCTCCCTCTTAGAAGGGGGTCTGTATACAACCCCTGTGCAGATTGTGGTGCCATTGCCAGTCTCCAAATTTACCCATAGTGCTTCTTCTCCTCCCTGTTTACCCTTTTGTTCTGTTGCTTTGATTCCTTCCCTTATGTAAAGAGCTACTCCTCCTCCTCGTTTACCCTCCCTGTCCCTCCTGTAGATAGTGTATCCTGGTATGTTTACATCCCAGTCATGGTTTTGTGTGTGCCATGTTTCTGTGACTGCCACAATATCCAGATGTTCCTCCTCCATCAAGGCCACTAATTCAGGAAGCTTGTTACTCAGACTACAGGCATTGGTACTCATTGCTCTCCATTTTTGATGGCTTTACCTTCTGTTGCAGCATCCCCACTGACCTTTCTACCCTCAGTCTTTTCTCATTTCGTGCCCTTTCTAGGGAGAGGCTCAGATTTTCCTGCTGCTTATCAGTGCCTCCCCTTGACTAGTTTAAAAACTTGCCAATGAGGCATTTAAACTGATTGCTCAAAAGACTTGTTCCCTTCCTGGACAGATGCAGACCATCCTGCCAGTATAGGCTGGTGTCCCTCCAGGTGGAACCCCAGTCCCCAATGAAGCCAAACCCCTGTGTCCACACCATTTTTTCAACCATTCATTAAACTGCATGGTGTAAAGTACCCTCAGCCTCACTCATGCCATTGACAGGCAGCACCTCTGAGAAGGATACTGTATGTGCTATTTGTCTTAGGCCCCTCCCAATTCTACAAAGTCCTTCTGCACTGCTCTGATCTCATGATGAGCCAAGTCATTTGTCCCTAGGTGGATAATGACATCCAGCTCAGACTCCCATGCAGCTGTTCTCGTGATTCTGAGGATGCGCTTCCTGTCCCTCCAAGCCATGGCACCATGCAGGCACCTTACTTCAGTTTTCCCTGCTCCCCCCAGTTCTATCCCTCTAATAATTGAGTCCCCCACCAGGAGCTGCTTCCTTTCCTTGTGGTGTCCTCTGCCTCCTTCCTGTGGGCCTCCCTTGTGACAGTTGTCCTCAGCCTCCTTAGTCTCCTCTGTGGGTGCATCCATAGGGGAGCTATGCTCCACCAGAATGGTGTATGGATTGTGGAGTGGAACAACTGACTGGGTGTGCCTCTGTTCCACCATCCTCTCCCTTCCTGAGCCCACTGTGGTTCAATTGCTGTGCTTTCTTCACAACCTCTGAGGTAGTGTTGGTGGCTCTGGTGCACCCTGGATGGGGGAGGTTCCCCTTCCTACCGTCCAGTGTGGCCTGGGGAAGGTTCCCTTTCTACTGTCCAGTGTGGCCTGAAGACGGGCAACTTCCTCCTTCAGGGCAGAGAGTTGTCTGCAAATAGGGCAGCATCTCAGCCTCCAGAAAGACTCCCGGTAGACTGCTGCCCCACAGCCATTACATTGCACTACTCCCCACATGTTTATCTACTTTTTGTGTGTGTGTGTGTGTGTGTGTGTGTGATTGGCTTGTTATTTAGAAATATATATATTATACAATGTGTATGCTTATATTGTCAGTGCAGTGTGCTAGAGAGGATATGACAGCGATATGCACCTTGCACCCTTGAGGAAATTATGTTTGAACCCCAGGTATAAAGTAACTATTTCCAGGGGTGGGTGGGGTGAGGGTGGGAAGGGTTGGGCCTAAACTGTGCCCTCACAAAAAAATCAGCTAAAAGCTCTGACCCACCACTGCGATGAGTGCCTTCCTGTCAGCAAGATGCCCTACACAACAATTTGACAGAGAAAATACCCTGCTAATCAAACAGAGAACAATTCAGACATCCAGGTCAGACACAAGTAAACCTGCCCAGCCCCAAAACAGCCTGGTGGTTTGTGCTGTGAAAGCAGTCAGCCCCAAAATAAGTCCGCTGTACTTTAAACTCTTCCTGCACTGAAAATCTTAAGAATTGTAACAAAAGTAAAGCTAGATCCACCTCCCTCTGTTGCTTGAAAGACTGTCTTTTCCTGATAATTCTAAGTTCCTTATTTCACCTTTCAGTTAGAAGTAGCCTCCACCTGCAGAATATCTGCTACAAACCAAAGACAATTGTAGGGTTCACCTCCTCTATTGTGAGCACAACTCGCTTTCTTGCAAATCCTGTGTTCAGTATTGCAATTTCCAGCCAGAGGTAGTTTCACCTGAAGAATATTAGCTGGCATTGAAGCAAAGATGCTAGACCCTGGACAACTTCCCCAGCTTTTCCAGATCTTTATGTAGGTCCTGTATCCCTTCATCTGTATCCACTCTTCCACATAGCTTGGTGTCATACATGAATAAGCACATTTTGCCCTTAATGCCATCTCCAATGTCATTGATGACAGTACTCATGATCACACTTGGGGACTGTTAAGACAGGTGCTGGAGGTGAGTGGAGGGCTGTGCTGATTGTCTGTTGTTGGAAGGTATAGCAATGACTGGAGTGAGGTGCATGCAGGGCAGGGGTCCTCAGTGAGTAGGGGAGATTGCACTTGGTTAGGGGTGGCAGGTCCACTAGACTACCAGGGAAATCTCTCTCAGTGTAAAACATGGGCAACTGGGATGGGGGAGCTACTAGACTACCAGGGAAATCAATATGAGTGCAGGGTTTTTGGCAGCTGTTCAACTGCCTGGTTGGACTTGCCGCTGTGCCAATTTTCTCCAGTGGGATGTCTGCTTCCAATGTTAGGGCAGGGCTCAGAACTGACAGCAGGGCATTTGGAAAAAAAAGCAGAATTCCATTCATTCCAGGAGCTACTGTTGACTGTGCAGGGATCAGAGCCAACTGGGCTCGCTGCAGGGTTTTGGCAGCTGTTCAACTGACTGGGTTGACTTGACCCTCTGCCCCTGTGCCAACATCCTCCTGTAGGAGATCTGCATCCAGTGTTGGAGGCAGTGGCCTGGCTCTTTATTTCTGGGCTGAGAACTAGTGGTTCTCTGCTGTGGTCCTTTTTCTAAAGGGCCACAGCTTAAGGGAGTCATACTGTGGGTGTCAGTGTAGGGTGGCAGATGGCAGGAGAAGCTGCACCCTCAGTAAGGCAAATAATGTATCCATCTGCTGTTCACAGAGGGTATATGCACTGTAGCTTGTATTAATGTGTTCATGCAATGTATCTGTGTGTATTTTTCACAACTGTATTTTCCAGTGTGCAATCTTCTAGTGTAAGAGCCAGATCATCTCATTTGCTTTCTTAATAAGTTGTTTCTGATTGAATACTGCTGAGTACTGTAAAGTGTAGCTATACAGTCCTGTATATTAATCTTAATGTTCTGAGCTACTTAGCTGTTCCTATAACCATTACTAATATTATCTAGTGCCAGCATAGTTTATGTTGATTAAATAGTTAATTGCTGTACTTAGGGGAGATCTTAGTGCTGGTTAAATACACAGGAGTCTGGATATAATGAGAATGTAAAGGTAAGGCTAGCACTAGAGAATGTAGGAGCAAAGGAACTGGAGAGGGCATCAAATCAGTTGACATGCACAAAGGTGGAGCAGGGGTGGAACTAGTATGATATGGTGGCAGGGAGGATGGTCAGCTGTAATTGGTGTGGGTACGCTGTCATCCTAGGTACTATGTGAAGAGCAGGGGGTTGTCAAGTTTGTAGGCAGCTTGAGCATGTTAGGGATGAAATATGGAGGCTGAGATGGGATGTGGGAAGGGGAGGAAGAGGGTGGGTTGATCTCATAGGTGGAAAGGTCAGGGGTTGTCACCTTCTAGCAGCATGGTAGGTACTCTCAGGGCAGAACCAAAGAGACCATCACAGGGATTGGGGACATTCTCACCAAAGGGTCAATGGGGAATCATGGTGGATAACTGGCAAGAGGTGAAGGGAAGGGAAGGAGCAGGGGAGGAGAGGTTTCAGGGCAAGGATGGTGGAGTAGGGAAAATGGAAGGAAATTAGAAGTTAGTCCAGTCAAGGAGGGGGATTTCTCAAACATATTCACTATTTTGTCAGGTTTGGAGGAGTGAGGGGATGAGCAGGTGTCTAATGATCAGGAAGGGGTGGAGGCTAGCAACACAGCCAAGGGGAAATGTGTGGCAGGATTGATGTGGTTAGGTATATCAGTGGCAGTGGTGAAAGGGAAGGAAGATACACAGGAGAGAAGGAGGGACCTAGTCAGAAAAGGGATACCAGTGGGAGGGAGAATTGGAGGACACCAGGGAAGGCAAAGCTGGGTATAAGCAGGGATGAGGGGGAAACTGGATGCAAAGGAGGTACTGGGCCTCTGGGATGTGAACAACAGGCTAGGCAAAATAAGAAAGGGGGATAGGTGAGAGGGTTGTTATACTGGAAGACTCAATACTAAAGGGTATGAGCTGGGGGTGCAGGGAATAGCCATAAATGGGTAGACTGTATGTCAGGCATGATGGCAGGGAAGGTAGAACCTCTACCAATGTGTGTGGCAGGACAGGGAGATACCTAAAACTGTGGTGCATCTGGGTACCAATGACCTTGCAGGGTGTGAGGTAAAGGAAGTACAGGATAGGTTTAAGATGGTAGGGAAGATCTGTAGGGAGGCAGGGTTATCAGTTTCTTTCACTGAGGTTCTTCCAGTTCCTAGGAATAGTACAGTTTGTAAGAAGAGGATTGAGGGGTCCAACACATGGTTGACATGATGGTGAGTTAGACGGGTACAGGCTGGTGGGTGAGTGGGGAAGTACATGAAAGAATAAGGACCCGTATGCACCAGACATGCTGCATTTAAGTAAAGTGGGTACAAAGGTCCTGAAAGGTAAGTTAGAGGAATATTTAACAGATAAACTTAATTTAAACCAAATTGGTGGGGCAAAGGGTGTGCTTCTGTCGTAGTCACCAGGAGAGGGGGCCATTGCCTACCAGTAGGGCATCAGTTAGAGGGGAAGGGAAATGAGAGTGGGAAGAGGATGGACCTCAGTAGGGGAGGGATTGTAAAGGTTGATAGAAACATAGAACCATAGAAATTGTCAGCAGATTAGGACTGCTAGACCATTCTAGTCTGCCCTTAGGCCCTATACATGTATGTATCCAGGGAACAAAGAGGCATAGGGTCAAGAAGGATGGTGGTTTTGTTGAATGCAGAGAATCTGGCAAACAAATCAGAAGATCTTCAGGAACTGATGGTAGAAGGAGGGGTGGATATAGTGGCCAGCACAGAGACATGGGCATCCCAGTAACATGACTGGGATCTTGTAATCCCTGGGTACAGACTGTACTGGAAGGATGGAGGGTAGCCTTATTCATAAGGGAAGGAATAATATGCACCAAGGAGGAGGAGGAGGAAGGTGGAATAGAAACCCTATGGGTAATACTACAAAACATTAAAGGAGAAGGATTCAATTGGGTGGTGTGCTGACCACCCTCACAGAATGTGGAGATGGACAAGAAGATGGGGAATCAGATCAGGAATTTGGGAGATAGAAAACCTTGCCATAACAGGTCATTTCAACTAGCCTGGTATAGATTGAGACCCTGCCACCTCTTCTGCTAGGGAAAATGTCCTCCTGGAAGCTTTCCAAGGTTGTTTCCTGGTGCAGGGGATCAAACAGCCGACCAGGGATGGTGTCATACTGGACCTGGTGTTGTCAGACAGACAGCATATCTAAGAAGTAGCACTGGAGGAACCCCTTGTGGGTAACAACCACTGCTTGGTGTGGTTTTACCTCAATATGGGTGAAGAAACAGCTAAGACCAAGACAAGGGTGGTAGACTTCAAGGGAGTTGACTTTAGAGGTATGGAGGACATACTTGTAGGGCATCTTGCAAAAATCGGATCGGGGATGGATAAGGAGCAGAAATAGTCTGTCATTAAGTTAGGTCTGAATGAGGTCACAAATGATTGCACAAGGACCCAGAGTAAAAAGTCCAGAAAAGGAGACCAAGCTGCTTCAGCAAGGGCATGACAGAGAAGATGAGGGAGAAGAGGTCTGCCTTTCTGAAGTACAGACATACTATGAGTGAGGACAGGGAGGTTTACTCAGGGAAATCCTGATAGGCAGGGACAGTAATTCACGCAGCTAAATCTGCAAAGGAACTAAGGCTAGCACATGGAATCGGGGAGGAGGAAAATTACTTCTTCAGGTATATGAAGATTAGAATAATAGTAAGGAGGGGATTGTTAGGACTAAGAAGGGAGGATGGGCAAAAATTAGTAAAAACAGGCCGAGACACTGAACAAATGCTTTATCTCTGTATTCACTAGGAAAGATGACAGACCTATACTACAAGGGAATATAGGGGTAGGAATGGGGGGATGAAACAGATAGGGTGATAAAGGTAAATAGAGTCTTAGAAGATATCAGAGCCCTTTGGTTGGACAAGGTACCTGGCCCACATGGCATACACTCAAGGGTCCTGAGAGAACTGGTAGAGGAACTGGCAGTCCCCCTGCTGGATCTCTTTAACACCTTGCTAGAGACAGGGTGTGTGCCTCAGGACTGGAGAATGGCTCATGTGGTTTCACTTCACAAGAGGGGTCCCAGAGATGAACCTGGTAACTATAGACTGGTCAGTCTAACATCCTCTTTATGGAAATTAATGAATAGCATTCTAAAAGAAAGGCTGGTAACCATTCTGGTATGCCATTCCAGTGCTCTAACCATTATGCTACAGGCTCACTCATTCTGGAGGTTAATGGTCTCCAGGATGATAGGCAGCATGGATTTGTCATGGGGAGATCCTTCCAGATAAACATGACAGAATTTTTTGACTGGGTCACAAGGTCACTAGACAAGGGCCAGGCAGTGGATGTATTATACTTGGACTTCAGTAAGGCCTTCGACTCTGTGCTGCTGGAAAGGTTGCTTAGCAAACTGAGTAACCTAGGAGTTGAGAACAAGCTGATGGTGTGGGTCAGGAGCTGGCTACAAGAAAGGAAACAGAGAGTGATGGTAGGAGGTGAACTATCCAAGGCTAGGCCTGTAACCAGTGGGGCCCCACAGGGATTGGTACACATTCCAGTGCTATTCAACATCATTATTGGTGACATAGCGGTAGGGGTCAAGAGTAATGTCTGTCTTTTTGCAGACAATACTAAGCTGTGTGTGAGGGTGGGCACTGAGGAGGGGAGACAGGAACTCACAGAGGATACAGCCAGACTAGAGAAATGGTCTAGCATCCAGCAGTTGGGATTCAATGGCAAGAAGTGCAAGGTCATACACCTGGGGCTAGGAACTCCAGGGGCCAGCTACTGGCTGAGGGTGTACAGGTGTCCAGCTCAAAGAGGAAAATAATTTAGGGTGATAGTCAGGGATGACATGGAATGTTCTGTAGTGCTATAAAGCAGCAGCCAATGGAAATAACATTTGGGGATACAGTGGCAGAGGAATCATCTCTGGAGGATTAAGCCATTCTGACCTTGTACAGGGCATTAGTTAGACCACACATGGAGTACTGTGGCAGTTCTGGTGCCCTTATTTTAAGAAGGACATCAGACTATTGAGGGGTTCCAGTGAAGGTTGATCAAGATGATCCAGGCATGGGGACAAACCATATGATGAGAGGTTAAGGAACCAAACATGTATTCCTTGGAAGACAGAAGGGAAGGGGGGGTTATGATAGAAACCTTCAATTAGCAAAAGGGTACAAACAAGGTTGGATGGAGGGCATTTTCAACTTAAAAGGGGGGGTATCACAAGGGTCCACAGTCTGAAACTTGTGGGATTAGATTTAAAAAGGAAATGAGGTGGACCTTTTTCACAGAAAAGGTGGTATCAAAGTGGAATGAACTACCTGAGGAGGTGATATCACTGAAAACAGTGGGAAGTTTTAAATGGGGTTGGGACAGGAGTAAAGGAGAGTGGCAATGGGAGGAGGAAGGATGAGAAAAGGGGTGGAGAACTCTGGTGGCAAAAGTAGGACACCTCCAGTAAAACAGACTGAGATGCACACTTGAGCAGACTTGATAGACCACTAAAGCTTGTTTCTGCTGGCAATTTCTGTATGTTTGTATGCTCATAAAACATGCCCATTTGGGGGAGGAGGGTCCACTAGACCAACAAGGAAATCAATCCAAGTATAAAATATGGGTAACTGGGAGGAGGGGGTCTACTAGACAAGCAATGAAATCAATATGAGGGTAAAACATGGGCTACTGGGGGAAGATGGTCCACTAAACTACCATGGAAATTAATATGAGCATAAAATGTGGGTGATTGGGGGAGGAGGGGCCACTAGGCTGCAAGGAAAACAAGTCTGAATGTAAAACATTGACAGCTGGGGGAGGTGAGTCCACTAGACTACCAGGGAATTCAATAGGTGTTTAAAACATGGGTGATCAGGGAAGTGGGTCCACTAGGCCATCAGTGAAATCAATAGGTCTGTATAACACGAATGATTGGGGGAGTGGGTCCACTGGACTACCCAGGAAGTTTTCTGTACAGTAGATAGCTCAGTGATGTGAAGCATGTGAATGAGGCCATAATGGAAATGCAAATGGCCCCTAGCACCTTGCATACCCAACCTGCTCAATTGCATGCCAGGGCTGAATATGGCCCACAGGAGCCCAGCATTACCCTAGTTTGGACATCTATCTCTTAGTGCTTCCCCAGGCCATATTTAGCATTGTGCCCTGTCAGTGCAGTGCATGGTCCCTTTGTACTTCACTGGCATGGCCCCATATTCAGACAGTGTGCACCGCCAGAGTCCGGTAACTTCTGAATATTGCTCAGAACTGGTCATGCGCTATGTGCTGTGCAAGGCTACATGCTTTGCTGCACTGTTTGGTCGCTATGAATATATATGCCTAAATCTCTTTTTAGGTCTGCAGTGGGTGGAGCCCTGCAAATCTTTTGCAATCGAAGAGAAAAAAGACTGCATTCCTTCCAAACAAATAACATGTTTGACTTGCATCACAGTCGCCTCCTCATCTATGAAGCAGTATCCCCATGTTGTCCCTACCGACTTCAGTACTGCATTTTTTCACTGTGCCAGTGGCCATGGCACAACACAGCACACTCTGTCATGTCCAAGATGTCTGCTGCACTCTTCTGTGCATGCACTAGTAGGATGCGGTGGCCATCTTGGTTACAGCGGAGTAGGCTGTGTTCCACCATCACCTCCTATTTTATTTATTTATAGTTTTCCATATTATAGAAATTCCCCCACCCAACCCTCCCTCTCAGCACCCACCACCGCACACACCCACCCAGAAACATTGAAATGACACTGGGGGTGCCCAATCCCTCAGTGTTGCACTCATGTTCTCCCCCAATTATTTCTCTTCCACCACCCGAGCCTCCCTCTCAGTCAACACTCACCACCCCACAACCTCCAAAGAACATAACAGTGACTTTGGGGGTGCCATTTCCCCAGTTTTGCATTCAGCAACCAGAAACATAACTGTGGTACTAGGGGTGCCCAATACCCAGTGTCACGACCAGGGATCTTCTGTCCCTTTTTTTTCCCACTTGTAAAAAAAAAAATGGTCCACCATTGTCTTTTGTAGCCATTCCTTATCCCTCATCTGAACCTCCCACTCAGCACACACCATCTCGCACCTCCCCAAGCCCTTACATACCCAGCAGGGGTCCAATGCCTAATCCTCTCTAGACTGCCGACATGTCTTCACTCTTCAAAACTGGACCACAACCTGAAGACACAGGTATGCAGTTCATTGTACAGTATTTCAAAGGAGTTTTGAACTTAATGCCATAACGTGAGCATTTTTGCATATTTTGGGCCCAAATTTTCAAAATGCTTTCTTTCAGGCCCCATCTCATGAACAACATAACTGTCATTAGGCATATCTGTAATGAAAGATGATTTCAAAGCCCCTGTGTGAAATCACCTTTTGGTCAGGAGTTGAAAATTTCTCTGCTCTTGTTTGTGAGGTGGGGTCATAAGAACATTGAAAACATGGCCCCTAGCTGCTGCCGACTGTCACTGTTCCCAGTAGGGCACCCACATGTCTACATCTCAAATCACTTCCTCTGCCCTCCAATTATCTGCGCTCTCATCTCTTTCTTTGTCTAAAACCCTCCTTCCACCGAAACCTCTTATCCCTGAAACTGATGCGTGTATCTGACTATATGAATCTGCACAGCTTTATTGATGACCCTGTACTAAACTGGATTCATGTCATATTTCTGATGCTACATATGTTTTTCTGCAGCATGTAATGTGGCTCCTGTATTTCATGTTTATCTCAATTGTGTATGTATGTCTTCTTTTCACTCCATGTGCTTCTGGCCATTGCCTAACTCTGCTGCCATTGTATTTTTATTATTTTTCTCACCACCCCAGGCCTGAGGTGTGAATTACGGTATCAATTGTATAAACCTGTATGTGCTGCTGTGTTCTCTGTGTAGTTTGCCACTCTGTGGCCCAGGTTGGGACTCAAAATGTTCCTCTGGATCAGTGCACTTACCAGGTAAACAAAGAAAGAAAGAAAGAAGGGAAGGCAATGTTGAAAATGTAGTGTAAAAATATTGAAAAACAACAAAGTCATGAGCCAACACTGAACTGTGTGAATGCAGCCTCATAACTTTGGTAATTTTCAATATTTGTATCCCACATTTACTGCATAGTCATATCTTTACAGCACCTCATGAATGTGATAACTGTTATTTTTCAGATCCTATCAAAAATGTTTTTTACATTCTGTAAAGTGATTTTGTGGTCCCTACATGAAATCAGCTTTTGGGCACCAGTTTAAAATTTCCTCTGCCCTTCTTCATGAGGTGGGGTCATTTGAAGACTATGCTGAAGATTTGGTGCAAAAATATTAAAAGACAACCAAGTTATGAGCCTACATAGAATTTTGAAAATACAGGCTCGTGACTTTGGCACTTTTCAATATTGTTACCCATAATTTACACATACAGTAGCCATATCTTTCCAGCACCTCTTGAATGTGACAGCTGACACTTTTTGAATCCTGGCCAATATGTATTTTTACATCCCAAAAGATGATTGTATGGTCCCTGCATGAAATCACCTTTCACCCATTAGTTGAAAATTTTCTCTCTCACCTTGTTAATGAGGTGGGATCATAAGAAGGCTATGTTGGAAGTTTGGTATAAAAATATTAAAAACAATGTTATGAGCCTGCGTTGACTTTAATGTATGCAGGCTCATATGTTTGGTAATATTTAATATTTTTAATCCAGATTTTCAAAATAGGCATTTCTTT
The DNA here is from genome assembly GCA_016271365.2 of Neoceratodus forsteri. Lineage (NCBI taxonomy): Eukaryota > Metazoa > Chordata > Ceratodontiformes > Ceratodontidae > Neoceratodus > Neoceratodus forsteri. The sequence goes on from CM028130.1 coordinate 9,241,970, forward strand.
AGAGCATCTCATGAATGTGACAACTGTCAGTTTTCAGCTCCTGCAAAAAATGTGTTTTTGCATTCTAAAAGCTGATTTCACAGTCCCTGCACAAAATCACCTTTAGGCCAGGAGTTGAACATTTTGTCTGCCTGTCTCCAGGAGGCAGGGTAATTTTTATTTTATTTATTTATTTAGTGATTTGGAAAAGACCTTTGAGCTCAAGCTCTTATACAAAGGTTCCATATCATAGATTGCTAAACAAAGTACAATAGGAGAAAGCAAAGGTGCATCACAATGAATGATACAGCTTGAATTCAGAAACATAGAAACATAGAAGTTGACGGCAGATGAGGACCGCAAGGCCCATCCAGTCTGCTCATTTCTTTTTCTACCTTATGAATGTGCCAATGGCCTTTGCTCTGTCAATGGCCTGTCTAATCATACTCATCTATATTGCTACCTTATGTCTATCCCATGCCTGTTTGAAGCCCTGCACCGTATTCATATCCACCACTTCCTGAGGTAGGCCGTTCCATGCATCCACAACCCTTTCTGGGAAAAAGAACTTCCTCGTATTACCCCATAATTGGCCTCCCTCTAATCTCATGCTGTGTCCTCTTGTCCTGCTATTTTTCTTATATTGAAACATGTTAGACTCTTTCACCTTGTTAATGCCCTTAAGGAGTTTGAATGTTTCAATCATATCACCTCTCTCCCTCCTTTGCTCTAGGGTATACATATTGAGCTAAGTTAATCTGTCCTCATATGTTTTCTGATGCAGTCCCTGCACCATTTTGGTTGCCCTTCTCTGGACTGCCTCAGTTTGGTTAATGTCCTTGTGAAGGTGTGGCCTCCAGTACTGCATGCAGTACTCCAGATGTGGCCTTACCAGTGTCTTATAAAGAGGGATTATTACCTCCCTCTTATGAGTTGTGAAACCCTTACTAATACACCCCAACATCCCTCTAGCCTTACCTACTGTTTTAGTGGTCTGTTTGGATGATTTCAGGTCATCGGTGATGATAATGCCCAAGTCTCTTTCTTCCCTTGAGACTGCCAGCAACTCCCCACCCAGCCTATAGATGGCTTCAGGGTTTCTCTTCCCTATGTGCATGATCTTGCACTTCTTTCTGTTAAACCCCAGTTGTCACTCTTCCGACCATTTTGCTAGTTTATCCAGATCTCTTCTCATTCTGCCCACCTCATCTGGATCATCTACTCTGTTTCAGATCTTGGTGTCATCTGCAAATAGACAAACCTTACTCTCCAGTCCATCTGCTATATCACTGATGAAGATATTGAAGAGGACTGGCCCCAGGACTGATCCCTGAGGTATTCCACTTGTGACTTTCATCTCTTCTGACTGTATACTGTTTACCACCACTCTCTGTTTTCTGCCCGTCAACCAGTTTGCCACCCAGTTGACCAATGTCAGACCCACCCCGAGCCTACCCAGCTTATTAATCAATCTTCTATGTGGAACAGTATCAAAAGCTTTGCTGAAGTCAAGGTAGGCAACATCAGCTGCTCCTCCTTGGTCCACCACTCTGTTTACCCAGTCAAAGAAATCTGAGATTAGTCTGACAGGACCTTCCTTTTGTAAACCCATGCTGTCTTGGATCCTGTGCGCCCATGGATTCAAGATATTGCACTATCCTTTCCTTAAGGAATGTCTCCATAATCATGCCCACTACTGAGGAAAGACTAACTGGTCTGTAGTTCTCTGCCTCCTCCCTGCTGCCACTCTTGTGGAGCGGGATCACATGAGCCCTTCTCCAGTCTTCTGGGACCCCTCCTGTGCTCAGATTCACTAAACAGTTCTGATAATGGCTCTGCTATTTCCACCCTTAGCTTCTTTAGTACCCTGGGATGTATGCCATCAGGTCCCATTGCCTTGTCCAGCCTGAGCTTATTGAGCTCTTGTAGGGCCATTTCTTTTGTGAAGGGACTTGTGTTCACCTCCCTCCCTCCCCCCATGTCCATCGTGCTGAGCTGTGGGCTCTGCCCTACCTTCTCTTCAGTAAATACTGAGCAGAAGTATCTATTTAAGATAGATGCTTTTACATGGTCCTCCTTCTCACATGCTCCCTTACAGAATAACTCAAAATATAGGTACAAGTTAAATAACAAGAAAAACATTATGAGAGTGGGGGGGATAAGCAGCCACAAAGTGCCTTGTCAGTAGTTCAGAGGGATAGGGATAGCTGGCAGTGGGGTGAAGAAAGAAGGTATGAGAGAGAGGTTTGTACTGCAGTGGGGGAAGAAGGGCGATAAGGCATAGGAAGAAATGGTGGGGTGATGGGAGACTAAGTGGAGAGGACATGCTAGAGTAAAATGGTGGGGTGTGAGAGGGCATGATCAGGCAGTCTGCATTAGTAGTGACTGTTAGGGAAACTCTTGGGACTGTGAGCTGAGGGAAGTGGGTAGCTGGTGCCAAAGGAGCATGACCCAAACTGATTGCTGAGGCAAGTCATGAGAAGGGACAGAGGGAGGGGGTACCTGAGGCCTGCCTAGTGCTTGCTGGGGGGCAGAGGGAGCAGGTGTGGCTGGACTCGGGGGCATGTGCACTTAGAGAGTGTTATTAGGTGCTGTTTGAGGTCAGGTTTGAATTGTGCCAGACAACTGGTGGTCAAGAGGTGCCCAGGGAGTTTATTCATCCATAGGGGGGCCCAGTAGGCAAATGCACCTTGCCCAAGTGAGGTGTGATGGAAGGGGATAGCCAAGGCCCCTCTAGTCCTCCATCTGGTGACCTATAACAAGTTGGCCACCTTGATCAAATGGCCTACAGAAGGTGGTGTTTTACCCAATAGAGCCTTCTTCCTAGGAGGCAAGTCTGGAATTTGACCCTGTTTCTTAATGACAGCCAGTTTGCACGTTCGTACAGAGTACATGTGTGAGTGCCATGCTCAGCATCAAGGGTGAGTCTGCAGGCTTTGTTGAGTGCCGTCTGAACCCTCATGAGTGCTGTATCTGTTGCCACCCCATAGACCACTAGTCCATAGTCAATAGTAGATATAATTGAATTGTGGACTGAGAGGTGGAGGCCCCCAGAGAGAGTGTATTGCCTGTGCCTGTACAGGACACCAATCTTGGTATTGACTGTCTTGACCAGAGAGTCAACATGGTGTGCAAACATGAGGGTATCATCTATTATGACCCCCAGATACTTGAACAAGTGAATTTGTTCCACCAGTTCACTGCATTAGTTGGAGATGATGAGGGGTAGTGCTTATTTTTGTTGTGGGGGCTGGACATAAGCATGGCCTTGGATTTCTTGTAGTTTAGTAGCAACTTATGACTTCAGAACCAACCCTCGAGTTTGGAGAAGGAGTTCTGCAGCTCCAATTGTAGGGAAGCTTGAGACGTGCTGCTGCTCAGAAGCACAGCATCATCTGCATATAGTATGAGTTTGGTGTTGCTGGCTATGGGAAGGTCATTTAAGAAGAAGCTGAAGAGTAGGAGCCCCAGTATTGATCCCTGGGGTACCCCTAATGATACCTCTCATGCATTGGATACTGTTTGCCCAATTTTGACACATTGATTTCTCCGTGCCAGTCTTGGAACAAACAAAGGGCATTGGGCGCCACACCCATGTTTCGCAGTTGAGTCAATAACAGGCGGTGGTTGACTGTATCTAAGGCTTTGGTGAGGTCAATAAATATAGACCCCAACAATTTGCCTTCTTCGGGCCTTATGTGCATAGTTCATGTAGTCCAGCAGGGCAGTGGTGGTACTGTGATTTTGTCTGAAGCCATGTCGGTTGGGACATAGTAGATTAATTTTACTGAGGTAGTTGATGAGTTGATCCACCACAATCTTTTCCTGTGCCTTGGACAGGTGGGAGAGGATCGATATGGACCTGTAGTTGGCTACCAGAGACTTGTCACCTCCTTAATGAACTGGTGTAACGAGGGCCTGCTTCCAAGCCGCCGGGAATTGGGCCAGGGTCAGGAACTTATTGTACAACATGGTAATGGGCACTATAAGAACATCCAGGGTGAGAGATAGAAGATTCATGTCTATCCTATCACTGCCCAGTCTGGTCTTACCTAGTATTTTCTTGATCATAGTAAGGGTCTCGTTCACCATCACCCTTTTAAAGTGAAGGTAGGGTGAGAACACTCAGTAGATACATTGTTGGAGTGGTTCAAACCAGGCTGAAAAAATGCAGGTGGTAGCACTGAGGTAAGATTGGTGAAGGCCTTATTGAAGGCTTCTGCAATAGCTAGAAGGTCTGTAGTGGGGGTGTTACTGATACTGAGCAGCTGAGGGTACTTCTTGTCCTCTTTTCCATGGATGCTTCTGTTGTTATCCCAGAATATTTTCCCATTACTCCAAGAATTGCAAAGCTGGGCCTTATAATAATTGGCTTTGGCGAGCTAGATTAACTTGGTTCAGCAGTTTCTGGCTGTTCTGTAGCACTGGTAGTTATGCTTGCAACCTGTGTTTCTGGCCTTCTTCCAGATTATGTCCCTTTCTTTCAGGTGGGAGAGGACCTCCCCATCAATCCAGCCATTTGTCTGCCCCCAAATTTTTCTTTTCATGAGTGGAGCATAGATGTCACAGATGGAGCTAAAGCCCTTAATGAAGCAACTGAGTGCCTGATCAAGGGTAGGTGGCCAGGTCGATAGGAGTCCAGTCATGCAGGGCAAGGGCTGATTTGAGGGCTCCAGGTTTACCCTTCCTCATGACCCTGCTTTCATGGAGAATGGGTGGGCTTTTGGTAAACTTATTAGACCACAAGAAGGTGACTGGGGAGTGGTCACTTAGCGTGTCTGGGAGAACCTTGATCTCAGAGATCTGGGATGGTAAGCTTGCTAGGACCCAGTCAAGGAGGGTACTGTTTCCTGTCTTATATTTCTGCCTGGTGTGTCATGTTGGAGGTGGCTATCAGATCCCTGAAAGGGGCAGTCTCCTTTCCATCCCAGTTTATGTTAAAGTCCCCAGTAATGACAAGCTCCATCCCCTTTAGAAGAGTGCTTATAACGTCCATAATTGTGGGAAAGCCTGCTGTGGCTCTTGGAGTAGGTCGATTGTGGAAAGGATGAGAGTTTTGCTGTTCTGACCGACCTGTGCCTTTATCACTACTATCTCATGGTCCTCAGCCACCCCTTTCCAGGGAGGATGGTGCACTGCAGAGAGTCCCTGGCATAGATGAGGCTTTCCCCACCTCTCTTGCCCATTCTATCAATCCTGTATATTTGGAAGCCTTTGAGGGAAACTTCACTTTCTTTAATCCTGTTGGTCAACCAGGTCTCCACTAGGCATAGGATGTCAGGGATATGGAGGGCCATCCATGCCTGTAGTTGGTCAAATTTTGAGGTTAAACTGAAGATGTTCAGTGAAGCTATTTTTAAGTCTTTAACTTTATGAACACCAGGGCCCGTTGATGTGAGTGGGCCTGGGTTTGAGTGAATGTTGCCAGAGAGGAGCAAGAGCATAAAGATGACCTTTCTGGAAGAAAGGTGTATGCTAATTTGGCTCATATGTTCCTCCGCCAAGGCTTCAGATGAATCAGGTGGTTGGACACTGATTTAATTATTAGGGTACAGCTAACCATTACTACCCCTATGTGAGGGGAGGGCATATGGACAACCATGTTTGTAGGGTAAGGCCGAGTGAGTCTCTGCCCACAGCCAAATAAGGCAGTTTCTGAAGGTGCACTTGACAGCCATGCACTACCCAGTAGTGGTTCAGAGGGGGGTAGCAGTGACCCAGCTAGGCATCTGGTACCAGCTGTACCAAAGAGCAGAAGTAGATAGCATCATTTGATACCGGACATTGCAGCTTGATTCAGTCATCAAGCCTGACACACTGATGTCAAAGAGATGCTGTACAGTTAATATAGCAAGGCTATGTTGAAAATTTGGTGTAAAAACATTATAAACAACACATTTATATAAATGCAGCCATGTAACTTTGGTAATTTACAATGGTAATTTACAATATTTGTACCCCAAATTCCTCAGCTGCAGCCCTATCGGCTCTGGCCAGAATTTGTTTTTGCTTTTGTTACAGTTGTTTACTTTTCGTCTTGCGTTGTTTTCTTTTTATATTCTTGTTAATTTTCTTTCCTATCTACTCCCTCCTAAGTAGGTTGCTCAACAGGTTTTAAAGGAGGGGAGGTTAACTCCCTTATTCCCTTAATTTATCGAATAGAATCCCTCACAGCTAAAGCAACATCATCCCTTGGAGTAGATCTTAACTGATGTGCTACATCAGTAACTTTGGAGAATCTCATTTTTCTATTTGAAATTTCTGGTTTGTTTGAATTTTCTCTTACCATAAATATTTGTATCATTTTACCATTTCTTGTGAACATCTCAATTTAATATAAAGTTTGCCAACTTAAAACCTTTAAAACTTAGTTGTCAAACATCTTCTAATAGTAAAACATATTTAACATTTATATACTTCTTTCCTCATTCTGCAATATCAGGCCCTCCTCCCAAAGCCATATTACTTGTTACTTGGTTTGTTGGACAAAAGAGGCCACAACCCATTGAGATTTGTCCTCACATGTGTGATCATTGTGTACAGTGCTATTCTAATAACCATTTATCTATTTTGTTTTGAAAATCATAATAGTAGGAGAATTGACAATATCTTGTGGTAATGTATTCCATAACATTGGAGTTCTAAGAGTAAAGAAGTTTTGTCTTTTGTTAGTATTACAATTTTTAATGTCGATTTGTTTATTATGTATCCGAGCAACAATTTTTCTGTTGGATAATGCTAAGCCACTTTGTTCCCTTAGAATAGGAGATTTCATCATTCTAAATAACTGTAAAAGATCACCTCTTGTTGTTGGTTAGAAAAATACAGAGATTAATTCAGTACTCCACTGGTTCAGTTACAGTATAGATGAAATAACTAATAAAATGAAGAAACACAGAAACAAAAGAATGATGTTAGAAAGAGACAGAGGGTCTATCAAGTATGATCCTAAAATTACCCCGAGATCTAGTGTCAGTCAGGGACCTAATGCTCCCCACCTTCATTATCGGTGTCCTTACTCTTTCCACCTTGCTGAAACCCTCCATGGTCCTAGAGTCCACCACCTTGGTGATAAGACTATTCCATGTTTGCTGTATGCTTTGTTACACTTGTTTCTTTGTTTTTGTTTGAGCTGTCTGAATAGCTGCAGATTTTTGCTCTTCTGAAGTAGAACTATGTAACCCCATTTAGCCTGTACACTGTCTAGAGGTTACATTTCTGTAAGTGCACTGCTTTGTACTTCTTTGCATTAAACTTCAGCTGCCACACATTAGACCATCTTTCTAGCCTTTCTGTGGTCTTCCTTATGCTCCCTTTCTCCCTCTGCATTGTCCACCCTACTGCTAAGCTTAGTGCCATTGGCAAAGGGAAGATTACCTGAATTCCCTCACCGATGACACTAATGAACATGTTGAAGGGACTTAGCCCAGGACCAATCCTTGAGGTTCCCCACTTGTAATATCCCTCTCTGTTGATGCACCACTTTTAAAACAATCCATTGTTTCCTGCCCCAAGTCAATTCCCCAGCCACTGAATTATGTCCTTTGCCATTCCAAGGTCCTCCAACTTCTTCAGCAGGCACCTATGAGGCACCGAGTCAAATGCTTTACTGAAATTAAAGCAGAGGTGGTCCACAGCTCCCTAGTCACCCAATCTAAAAAGACAATAAGGCTGGTTTGGCATGATCTCTCTGCCAGAAACCCTTGTTGTTTATTGTCCTGAAGACCATTTACTTCCAGGTATTCCATGAGGTTCTGCTTGATAAGGGTCTCCATCCACTTTCCTACAGCAGATGTGAGTCTAACTGGCCTGTAATTTACTGCCGTCTCCCTGTCCTCCATCTGTAGTGAGCTATTGGACAGATATGCAAGGGAGTCTGTGAGTTCTTCTGCTAACTCCTTTAGTACTCTTGTATGCATCTTGTCTGGGCCAGGAACTTTACCCAGCATGAGGGCCACCAAGCCTTTCCGGATCCTGTCTGTGGTGAATACTAGAGTTTCCATCCTTTGGATTCCTCTAGTGGCTATATTAGTGCTGTTATCAGTTAAGGGGACGTCTCCCTCCCTCCCTGGTGAATATGGAAAATAAATATTATTTAGAACTGCTACATGAAATGCTGCATGTCAATAATTTTTCAGTCAATTCCACTTTCATAAGAGGTGTAGTAATATTCTACATGCTGTTTGGAATCGATTCTCAATTCTTTCAAATGCTGAGTTGTTAATTTTGCAGCAAGGGTCAAAAACTGAAAAGGCAGTCCCATGTTAGAGTTAAAACACTTTGTATTGTACAAGAGCAGACATTCTCCCTTTAAAGATAATGCAGCTGTATAAACTGGAATCTTCAATTCTGTCTACCTCCATAGAAAAAGCAAAGTCGAGGATGATGATCCTTTTTCTGAAACAAAACCTGGATCCAAAGTTAAATTAGAAGGGAATGTAAGATACCATCCCTTAGACAAAATTTTTTTTTTAGGCATAATTCCGTTATGTATAAGGGTAAATGAAAGATCATTCACATAATTCCATAAGTTCAATGTACAAATAAATATAAAATGAAGAAAAAATTGCAAGAACATGAAAAGTAAAACATTACAAATTCTTGCTATTAGCATTCTTTAAGTATGTAATTTTATAGCTACTAAACCACTAATCAGTTTTATAAAGTGAGAAATACCCAGACAAGTTGTTTTATTTATGAGTCAAAGGATTTTATAAGTGTGCAGATAACCTCCTATCAGTATACCTCTGCAGTACTTATATCTTTTTCATTGTAATAACATGTGCAAGAAACTAATTGACCTAAATACACACAGTCCACAAGCCTCACAGTGTTCCCTTGCTTGACAAGGGCTTACAATACAATTTTCATAATTTTTCTTTCATACGTTTCCTGGGGATGGGAACATCAATCCTCAGATTGATGAGCTGATTGTCAGATCCTTCCTTCCTAGTGCCTTGCAATGAAAGCTCTGCACCCATGACACTCCCACGATCATAATTTTGTGATGTACAAGTTTGTTGGAGTGTGGGGGCATGTTCTATTTATTTCAGTGGTGGTGGTGATGGGGGTGATTTCAATTACCTTTTTTTATACTGTAGTGGTTCTTCTTATTTAAATCAATACTGCCGCTCAAGTAGCAGACAGCATTGAAGGCAAGGGGCTGAAGATTGGAGAAGTGCTGGTTAAGATCCCGATCTGATGGGGACAAGTTTATTTTGATGTCTCATTACAGGGAGTGTCAAACAGCAATTACCCACAAGAAGGCAGAGTTCCTGTCCAGGGAGATTGCTGCAGCAGTTAACAGACCAGACCAGCTCTTCCAGACTGCCAACAGGCTGTGTAATGTGGCTTGTCCTCAACCCATTAGAGCCTTTTCACAATTTAATCATTATAAGTTGGTTCTGTCTTTTTCTAAGATCTTTTTTATCAGATATGGGATCCAGTCGGCTCCCTTCATTGGGGCTTGCAGTCACAAGCCTGTGTTTGTCATGGGCACTCCACTGGTCTTGTCTGACTTTGATCAGTTGGCAGTTGAGGATGTTGCTAGGGTCATTCAGGAGTTGAAGCACTCCTACTAGAGTTTTGACCTTGGTCCAGCTGCCTTCTTGTAGGCTGCATTGATTTCATTGGCCCAGTCCTCGAGAGGATAGTCCGGTGTTCTTTAGTGAGAGGGGTCTTTCCTGGAGCCCCTTAAGGAGGAGGTGGTGAGACCTTTCTTGAAAAACTATTGCTAGACCCAGACTGCCAGGCAAATTACAGACCTTTCTCTAACCTAAGCTTCTTGGGGAAGGTTATTGAGACAGTGGTGGTTTTAAACTGGGCCAGTTTGTCAACTCACCACATCTATGACCCTCTCCAGTCAAGAAAAGGCACAGTATTGAGACTGCCTTGGTTATGGTGTTAATGATCTCCTGGTGGTGAGCAATAGAGGATAGTGTTCCATTCTTGTTCTTCTTGACCCCATGGCTGCTTTTGACACCATGGATCATGGGGTGCTCTTGAATCAGCAGTGGGTTCATTGAGGACTTTCTGTGTGGTCCTCAACCAGTTTCATTCTTTCCTCACCAGCAGGATACAGAGAGTGATCTTGGGGGCTTTTTCCTCTAGGCCACTGCCCCTGTATAGGGTACTGCAGGGTTCCATTTTGTCCCCATCATGTATCCTCCTTTCCTGACCTTAAGCACTTATTCAGACCAGCCCCAGCCCCAGCCTCTTCCTGCACCTGCCTATTCTTGCACCTTTTCTCTCTTCTTCTTAAGCCATTATGTGCATTCTGTGATTTTGCTCCTTATGGCTGTTATCCTCTAATTATGTTTCAGTTTAATTTGTAAATATTTGTATATACACTCTGTTTCATATTGTGTATTACTATATGCTAGTAGCAATTTATATAGCAACTGAGTACCTCTTTTGTTATATAATATTTGCCCTCTGTTTGTATTTGTACCTCCTTCCCTTGTTGGTACCTGGAAATGAGCTTCGCTCTTGGTACCTTTCCCAGTTATCAAAATTTTAAATAAATAAATAAAATAAATGTTGTTCACGTGTATGTGCTTTCATTAGGGGACATTATACGACTGTACAGACTGAGTTTTTATTGTTATGCTGATGATATTCAGCTGCACCTGTCTTTTGCACCTGAACAACTGGAAGTGGTCTCAGTTTTCAATTAGTGCTTTGCTGAAATCCAAGACTGGTTGAGTGTCAACTGGTTGAGGTTAAATCTGGATAAAACAGAAGTAATGGTCTTGGAATGTGGTTTCCCAAGGCTTGGTGTGTAGGCTGGTCTGGACATCAGGGTTAGGCTTGGAGACTCCCAGCTTCTCACCTCTTCTAAATTGAGAAATCTTGGCATTTTTCTTGATAGCGGCCTGATACTTGAATTTTTGGTGTTGGCCGTGGTCCAGAGTGGCTTTTATCATCAAGGAAACATCAGCAGGATTAAACGCCTGATTTCCTCAGGTGATCTGCCATCACTAGTCCATGCCTTTGCAGCATCATGGCTTGCTTACTGCAATGCCCTTTAGCTAGGGCTATCTGGTTTGATATTTGTCACCTACAACTATTGCAGAATTTGGCAGCTAGGTTGTTGACTGGTATTTTGAGGTCATGCATATTACCTGCTGCACTCCTAGACTGGCTCCTATTAGGTGGCAGATCACATTTAAGGTCATGTTGCAGCCCTATAAATCCCTACATGGTTTGGGGCCTGGCTACCTGCAAGACCTCCTAGGCCTACAAAACCCATCTTGTCCCCTTCGGTCAGCTGAAGAGTGCCTCCTAGAGATTCTCAGGGTTCATTTGAAGTCATCTGGCGCTCATGCATTTTCAGTTACAGCTCCTATCCTATGGAATTTACTGCCTGGGTTGCTTAGGGAGGCCCCCTCATTTAGTGTATTCAAGAGGGATCTGAAACCCTTTGCATATAATAAAGCCTTTCCCTCCTTTTAACTTATCTTACCCTATTGTGCTTGTTTATATTTTATGTATATTTTATTCCTTGCCAATATTGTTTGGGTATCTGTAATGTGCCTAGAGTCGCAATGAGATTGCGCGCTCTAACAAATTACTAATTTACTAAATTAAGTAGCATGGCTCATGTTACTTGAGCAGTGGCACTGATTTAAAGTGGGTGAACCCCTAAAATATAAAACATCTATCCCTGTTGAAATCAATGTGTGATCTACAAACTCATACATCACAAAACATATGAGTGCAGGGCAGAGCTTTCATTGCAAGGTATAAAGAAGGAAAAGGAATCTGGCTGCCAGGTCCTCAGTACAAGGATTTATGATCCCTTCCCCCTTGAAAAGTATGAAGAATAAAATTATGAAAATTATGTTTTGTAAGTCCTTGATTGGTAAATAAACACTGGGGGCTTGAAGGCTGCACTTAAATGATGTTCTTTACACTGTCAGTAAAACCACAGTAAGCCCTTAAAACCTTAGTAAAAAGGTAACTTCAGACTCAGGGACTCAGTACCAAACAAACCAAGGCACAGTAGTAAGCAAGCCATTTGCAAACACAGAGACATCACACTAAACCTTTCTTTTAATCAGACCACAGGGTCACACAAAACAATGCTTTATCCATACGTTAGAGAATATATAAGCTCCATAAAGGTTAAAAAAGCAAGACTAAAAATACATCAGTACTTTTCTGCAACAAACTCAAGGTTGTATCTAATCTGTGTCTACACCTTCTCAGACTGCAAACAGCATTTGACATCACTATAATACCTCACTCAGTTTCTCTTATCTTTATTTCAAACTCATACTTCACAAACTGTATGAGTGTGGGGGCAGACTACAAAGCAATAAACTGGTCCATCAAATATACCCTGTAAAGTGTTTTTTTTCTGAAAGTTTATCACTGAAATCAGCCAAGTTGCCACACTGCCAAAAAGTGTGACCATGTATAAGCATGACTATAACTCGTACATGTCAACACAGCAGCCAGAGTGAAATACTTCCGAACTGTTAATGGTCAGAGATCAATACCTACCATATGTGTAGAGTTGACAATGAAATATGTAACTCTCAGTTTCTCAGAAAATAAACCAGACTAAAAAAATCTACGAAAGGGTAGCACTATGATAAAACAGTAAAGTACACGTTTCAAATGATCTCATAATAATCATATAGTAATCTTTGCTTTAGATCCAAAGTAGTCCATAACTAGCCACTGTAACTTTTAAAACTCACGCTGGTATGGTTATACAGCAATTTCAAGTCTCTGTATCTGTTACAAAGTCAAGTCTCTAAAAGCTTATATATGGACTCCACTGGTTCAGTGTTTAAGGATCCTTTAATCCTTTGCTCACTTTCCTTTCTCATCTTTTTCTCCTCCTTTTACTTTTTCTTTCTTTGCCTCCGGCTCCTTTCATTCTTGACTTTCACTCTTGCAGTGTTTGTAGGGCCCACAGGGCACACAAGTGTCATTATAGGCAACAATCTCCACTCATTCCTCCCCTTTTTCTGTTGGTTTGTTTTTTATTTTTCTCTTATGGTGGGCTCCTTCTGCTTGGCAGCCCCAGCCCCATCACCCTGGTGCACCCCAGGACTTACCTTACCTCCTTGTTCCCCAAGAACTTTCCCATTCCAGTAGAAATAGTTTGGCTCCCCAACTCCTACCTGGAATGGATCAAGTGTGAAGTCAGTGCCTGGGTAGCCAGCTGTGGGGCTTACAAAGCTGACATCATCCTGCCAGTCATGGCATTTTCTTGTTCATTTCCTTGTTGTCACAGGGTGTGAGTGGCTAGGGAATGCAAGCATGCACTCATAGAAACATGAAACATAGACTTTGATGGCAGATAAGAACAGCTAGGCCCATCTAGTCTGCCCATTCCCTACCTATCTGATAGGCCGCAGATCCTAGTTAACCAACATTTTCTTCTTCTCCCCACAAGAATTGCCTTATGTCTGTCCCATGCATTCTTGAATTCTCCCACAGTTTTAGACCACACAACCTCCTCAGGAAGGCTGTTCCATGCATCCACTACCCTCTCTGTGAAATAATACTTCCTCCACATTGCCCTAGACACGTCCTCCTTCTATCTTTAAATTGTGTCCCCTTGTTCTTGCAAGCCTCTTTTTCTGAAAGATGCTACCCTCTTGGACTTTGTTGATTCCACTGAGGTGCCAAAAGTTTCTATCATGTCCCCCCTCTCCCTTCTTTCCTCAAGGGTATACATATTAAGCTCCTTTAGTCTCTCCTCATACGGCTTCTCTTGCAGACCCTGCACCATTTTAGTTGCCCTCCTCCGGACTGCCTCTATCCAGTCTATGTCCTTGCGGAGATGGGGTCTCCAGAACTGGACACAGTACTCCAGATGGGGTCTCACCAGCTGTCTGTACAGAGGGATAACAACTTCCTGTTTTCTGATGATGATGCCTCTCCCTATACATCCCAGTATACCCCAGCCCTCCCTACTGCCTTCTCACATTGCTTGCTAACCTTAAGGTCATCTGATATGATTACCCCCAGGTCCCTTTCCTTTTTTGTTGTTGTTACTACCTCCCCACCCATTGTGTATTCTTCCCCTGAGTTCTTGTTTCCAAGGTGCATTATTTTGCACTTTTTTGCATTGAATCCTAGCTGCCATATGTCTGACCATTCCTCCAACCTTGCCAAGTCCCTTTTCATCCTTTCCACGCCTCCTTGTGTATCAACCCAGTTGCAGATCTTTGTGTCATCTGCAAAAAGGCATACTTTTCCTTCCAGTCCCTCTGCAATGTCACTGATGAAGACATTAAAAGGACTAGACAATACTGAACCCTGTGGTACCCCATATGCCCCTTTCTTCAGAGTGGACTCCATTTACATTACCTTCTGTGTCCTGTTGTCCAGCCAATGTTTTCCCAGGCTACCACCCTGGGTCCACTCCCAAGCTGGTTAATTTGACTATTAATCTTTTGTTTGGGACTGTGTCAAATGCCTTGCTAAATTCTAGGTAGGCCATGTTCACAGCCCCTCCCTGGTCTACTACTTTGGTCACCAGTCAAATAAATCTATTAGATTCGTTTGACACGACCTTCCACTGTGAACCCATGCTGCTTGGATCCTGTGTTCCACTGGCCTCTAGGTACTCGACTATTCTTTCCTTCAGAAGTGACTCCATCACTTTCCCTACCACAGAGGTCAGACTGACAGGTCTGTAGTTTCCTGCCTCTGTCTTGGACCCACTTTTGTGAAGGGAATCACATCCGCCTTCCTCCAGTCATCGGTACCACACCATCCTCCCATGATTTATTAAAAGAGTAGCAAGTGGTTTCACTAGTTCCTCCCTTAATTCTTTTAGAATTCTGGGGTAATTCCATCAGGACCCATTTCTTTGTCCACCTTCAGTTTTAGGGTTCTTGCAGAACCCTTTCTTCTGTGAAAGGACTGGGATCGACCCCCCTATCAAGAGTGCTTCTGTTAATTGGATTAGACACTTCCCCCTCTTCTTTTGTGAATACTGAGCAGAAATATTCATTCAGTATTCCTGCTTTTTCACTATCCACCTCTGCCCACCCACCGTTCATTGTATTCAGCCTCACTATCCCTCCCTTTGTCTTTCTATGCTCGCTGATGTACCTATAAAAGGTTTTATCCCCCTTCTTAACTGGTTGGCTATCTTTTCCTCAGTTTGGGCCTTTGCTATTCTGACTTCCCTCCCTGCTTCCTTCTGCCTTAACTGGTACAGCTCTCTGTCCTGCTCCTTCTGTGTTTCGTATACTTCCGGAATGCTATCTTTTCTTCCTGACTTTCACAGCCACCTCTTTTGAGAACCATAGTGGCTTTTCTTTCGTTTGATTTGCCTCTGTGTTGGCAGTTTTAATACTTCCCCATTGTTGCTCCACACCTCCTTCTAGCCTGTTTGCTAGTGCTTTTCTGAGGCACTCTCCCATCTTGCCAAAGTTAGCCCTCCTAAAGTCCAGTACCCTCACTTTGTGTGGCTTGACTCTGTAGCTGGGTTAACGTGAACCACACTGTTTGATGGTCACTTGTCCCCAGGTGGCAACCTGCTTCTAGATCTGAGATCCTCTCCCCCCATTTGAGAGTATGAGGTCTAAGATTGCTCCCTCACAGTGGGTTCCAAAACTAGCTGTCTAATGCCTGCCACCTGTGAGGGCATCAAGAATGACCCTGCTCTTGGATGTGGCTGCAGCAAATGTGCTCCAGTTAACATCTGGCATATTCAGGTCTCCCATCAACAGTATCTCCCCTTTCTCTGCCATTCTGGAGTGCCTTCTATCATATCCTTGTCCATTTCTTCCCCCTGACATGGGGATCTGTACACACCCTGTGCGGATTGTGGTACCCTTTACAGTCTCAAGGTGACCCAGTGCCTCCTCTCCTCCCTGTTTACTCTTTTGTTCAGTTGCTTTTATCCCTTCCTTTACACAGAGAGCTACTCTCCCCTCTTCTCCCTGCCTGTCTCTCCTGTAGGTTATGTACCCTGATATGTTAACATCCAGTCATGGTTCTCTGTGTACCATGTTTCTGTGACTGCTACGATATCCAGACATCCCTCTTCCATTAAGGCCATCAGCTCAGGGAGCTTGTTGCCCAGACTACGGGCATTGGTACTCATTACCCTCCATTTCCTGATGGTCTTACTCCCTTTGCCCCATCTGTCCTTTTTGCCTTTGTCACTTTCTCCATTTACCCTGCCCTTCTCCCTATCGACACCTCTATGTTGGTGTTTGCAGCACTTACTACCTTGATTATTTGGGGGCTAGGATTTTCCTGCTCCTTTCCAGTGCCTCCCCTTGGATAGTTTAAAAGCTTGCCAATGGAGCATTTAAACCTATCACCTAGGATTCTGGTTCCCCTCCCGGACAGATGCAGCCCATCATGCCAGTATAGGCTTGCATTACTCCAGGTCATCCCCCAGTCCCCAATGAAGCCAAATCCCTGAGCTCCACACCAGTTTTTCAACCACTGATTGAATCCCATGGTGTGGAACGCCCTAGCCTCTCCTATGCCATAGATGGGTAGCACCTCCGAGATGGTTACCGTGCGTGCTACTTGACTAAGGCCCCTCCCCAATTCCACAAACTCTTCCTGCACTTCTCTAATCCCTTTCTTAGCCAGGTCATTTGTCCCTAGGTGGACAATGACATCCAGCTCCCTCCCCTGTCCAGCTGCTCTGGCAATCCTGAGGATTCGCTCCCTGTCCCTCCAAGCCATGGCGCCAGGCAGGCACCTTACCTCCCTCTCCCCTTCCTCCCCAGTTCTACCTTCCTAACAATGGAGTCCCCACCAGAGTTGTTTCCTTCCCCACAGGGTCCCCTGCCACCCTCCTGTGGGTCTCCTTTGTGGAGTTCCCAACATCCTCCTTGGTCTCCACTGTGGGTGCCTCCATAGAGGAACCACACTTTGCCAGATTGGCATAGGGTGTGGAGAGGTACAATGGGAGGATGCACCTCTGTTCCACCACCCTCACCCTCCCTGAGCCCACTGTGGTCCAACTGCTCCTCTTTCTTGGCAACCTCTGAGGCAGCGGCAGTGGCACTGGGTGTCCCTGGATGGAAGAGGAGGTCCCTAAATCCTGGCCAGCTCAGCCTGGAGATGAGCAACCTCCTCCCTCAGCCCAGAGGGTGCCTGCAGATGGGACAACACAGCATCCTCCAGAACAACTCCTGGAAGACTGCTGCTCCACAGCCACTGCACTGCACTACTCCAATCATGTCTTATTTCTGGCCCCTTAACTATTTGCAATCCTTACTCTTTCTTCTGTTTTTTTCTCTCTCTCTCTTTACTTTCTGCCTGTGTGCCCTTTAAGCTCCCTGATTGTCCTGTTCTGAGACAAGAATATCCTATATTTCTGATAGACCACTTACTTGCTCAGAGGCAGACCTCCAGCAGCTAGAGGGGCTGGAAGCTACTCTTGCCCTTCTAGGATGGTGGGTCCTTGGTGGTTCTGTGATCACTCACTTCCTGCCCCTAAACAGGAAGTTCCTGTTGTCAGTCAAATCCTGTGCCTATAAAAATAAAGCTAGCTTTGAGTGGGTGGGAGGGAAGGAGGGCAATATAGTCCCAGCAGAGAAGTTCAGTCACACAGCAGTCCTTTCTCCTGGTGTCTTCTGCCAAGCTATTAGCAGAAACTTTCTAAGGCAGTCTTTAAATGTAGCTTCCTTCTAGCTAAGCCACTCCCCCTACTTACCAGATCTTTCTACATGTAATTTAAACCTCACAGCAGTTAAGTCCTTTCAGTCACCTGATATTTACACCTAGATAACTCTTCAGATACCCATTCAGTTCAGTTAACCCAAACACACTTTTTTTTTGTATGTTAGTTTTTTTACCCTAAATTAAAGGTCAAATACAAAAGTTCTACTTTAGTCCCAGCAGAGAAGTTCAGTCACACAGCAGTCCTTTCTCCTGGTGTCTTCTGCCAAGCACTCATGTTAATGTACGCAATGTGGCTGATGTCCTTCTGTCCACTAGGAGCTTTAATTGTACTGCCACCTGTGGTCACCCAGGTCATAGTACAGCAGTGGAACTGACTGCCCTCCTTGCTTGGAAGAGTAGAGCATCCTCTACAAAGCTCAGTCCTCCTCTCCCCAGCTAGCCTCCAATGACTTGTGTTCACTTCCAAACTAGGGTTGCCAGCATCTCGAACAATAGCGTTACATCTGTGCTGTAAAACTGCGTACCATCATCCCTTAAACACCACACTGAAAAGCCTGTCAGGTTAATAGAGAGACATTTCTGAGGATGAACTAGGGCAAACTAGGGGAATATTAAAGAAAACTGCCACAGATTTGCCAAGGCAATGGTGGCATACGTTTTCTGTCATACTGTCACACATTATATTGTATCGCTCATCGTTATCAGTCCTGCCATCTCCTTCTCCCAAACTGTGTTGAACCTATGAAACAGCATACAGGAAGAAACAGTGCAAGCATTTAAGGTACGCCTAGTCAAATTTCTGCTTGCCGAGCGGATCACTGGATACTCTGGGTAGTAGAGTAGATATGAAACTCAGCTATATTACTATGTGCTTGGATGGTGTACTTAGAAAAATCTGCTTTGAATAGTAAATCATAGATAAGGAACCAAGAATCTCTTCAGACATTAAATTACAAGTAATTTGTCTAATTTATTAAGCAACACTTATTAATAAAATGTACACCTTGCGGGAAATGCTGAAGAAATGTCCAGTCTTGTAGGTCCATTTGGATTTTTAAAGAAAACTACATTCTATCTAATTGGACAATGCTAGGTCTCCGTGAATTGCAGCAAATGGTGGCACAAACTGCCATGTCAAGTGTCCCTTTTCTTAATTTTAAGTCTGGTATTGCAGTTTTTGTATTTAAATAAAATACATAATGGTAAACATCATTAAAGGGGAACTCTTATAGAGTCCTTAAGTACAGCAGCAGCTGAAGAAATGCCCAATTAGGGCTTTTAACATAAAAGTAAATTTTTATTTACTTGTTGTCTTAGAATTTTAATTTAAAAGATCCACTCTTTCCATAATAGCCACAGAGCCCAGGGCAGACATCTTGCAAACTCCAGGCAACTTCTGCTGTGAAGGTTATGCTAATGAGGGCTACCAAAAAATGACAGATGTCGGTAGCCCACATTAGCCTAATCTTCAAGGCAGAAGCCGCCGGGTATGAGATGATGTCTGCCTGGAACTCTGTGGCCATTATGGATCTTTTAATTAAAATACTGAGGCGATGAGTAAATAAAAATAAGTTATGTTAATAGCCCTAATCAGGCATTTCTGTAGCTGCTTCTGCACTAGGGACTCTATAGAGTTTTCCTTTAAACAGGGCTGTGGCAAGGTTTTCATTAATATTCTCAGATGTATATGACTACCTATACTGTAGTTCAGCATAATTTTTCTTGTGACTGCATTGAAACTGCCTACAACAAATACTGCTTCATGGTCTTATGGGTCACTAGGTATCAGGGCTATTTACAGGTCACAGTACTTACATTCCAGCACACAGAACATAAATGTGGAACCATATACAGTGTACAGATCTGAATACAAACAAGACCAGTAGGAATCAACATGGGGATTGCAAAAGAGTGCATACTGAGGTAATGAATATGCAAAGATTACAATGAACTGGTTTTACATCATTAGCTGTGATGTGTTTGCTCCTTGCATTTCCCAAAGTATGATTGCTTGTTATATATACTATAATAATAATAATATACTTTGTTGTGAGCCTTTTGAGTTTCAAGGCGCAGTACAATAAGATAAAAATACAAAAATCAGTATCATAAAACCAAACAGAATCAAATCAGACAACAATACAACCATAGACTTTTTCAAAAGAAAAATTCCAAAGCCTGTTTAAACCTCCCCACAGTCATGCACTCCTAATCTGATGGGGTAGAGAATTCAAAGGAAGGGTCACAAATATAAAAGCACCGGCCCCATCAGATTTTAAAATCACCCTTGCAATTTCTAGCAACCCCTCATCGGCTGAGCGGAGTAATCTCACAGAGTGGTTAGGAATCAGGAGTTCTTTCAGGTAATCAGGGCACAGATCATGCAAGGCTTAAAAGTCAGTAATCCAACTTCAAAGATGATCCGCCACTGAACTGGAAGCCAGT
The DNA here is from genome assembly GCA_016271365.2 of Neoceratodus forsteri. Taxonomy (NCBI): domain Eukaryota; kingdom Metazoa; phylum Chordata; order Ceratodontiformes; family Ceratodontidae; genus Neoceratodus; species Neoceratodus forsteri. The sequence goes on from CM028130.1 coordinate 9,262,019, forward strand.
GCAGATCAGATGTAACTAGCTTCAACTGAAAATGTTTGTTATCATCAGTTTGGGCTCAACTAATGATCATGTCATTTTTTTTCAGTTTTGACCTAATCTTATTTCCAGGTGTGGCAAGGCATTATATTTGCAACTGAGGAAATTAACAAGAGCCAGACTTTGCTACCAAACATCACATTGGGGCTTGCAATGTGATTCATACAACACAGTTTCTAGAGCCCTGGAGGGCACATTCTGGTTACTTTCTGGGCAACGAGAGCCAGTTCCTAATTACCTTTGTCAAACAAGGTCCCCAGTGGTGGCTATACTTGGAGATGCAGGTTCTCGGAATTCAATTGCTATGGCTGGAATTTTGGGGCTCTACAAATATCCACAGGTACATATTTTTTTCTATACCTTCAGCTTGTACAATAGTGCAAGGGAGTGGAAAGTGCAAGAAAGGACACAGTTAAGCATTACCCGTGAGTATCGTAGTCAGGAAGAATTACTCCCCAACTTTCCAGAACTTGGAAGTGGCCAAAAGCCCTGTTTAAAACTATGACTATGAACGATTCTCCTGTAGCTTAATGCTATAAAGCTTCACTTTGAAATAGCTCTTACAGAAGGATATCAGTTGTAATTTTGGTTATATTTCCAGTGTTTTTCTGTTGACCAGCTAGAAGTCTGACTGAAAGTTGTCTAGAATTTTGAATACCAGTACCGAGTCTGGGATGGCAGTGACATTAATCTCTAGTTTAAGATATCACACAGTAGGTGTTTCCATCTTTGAACATATGCATAATTAAGCATTATGGTATACAATGGCAAGAAAAAATTCTGGACTCTGGTCAGTGTGAGCCTGAGACAGTGATATTATTACACAATAACATCATTGTCATTGATTTAGCATTAGCAGCCTTTGCTTTTCTCTTCAGAAACAAAGAAATACTGTCTCACTTAAAATCTACTAAAATATATGTATATTTTATTTTTGTACAACATCAAGCCACTGTATAATTGCAAAAGACACTCCAAGGTGTGTGTTATTGTGTAGTAACGTCCAGTCTTGGGGTGGTGAAAGCACTCAGCTTTGTCTCATGCTTCAACCCACCCTAGCAGTGATGTTATCATACAATAACACACACCTCTCATGCCCATTGTTTAATTACCCATCAAGCAGCAAAATGGCCTTCCTGACCTTGATCACTCAGTTTAACCATCTGGTTCAATTTGAATCTAACGTTCCATGTCTTTTAATGTAATTTTTAGATGTTCCCTCTCCGTTCCATCCATCATCTGAATTAATTATTGTTAATGATGTTTCTTCTGGTAACGTTCTTATGCTTTCTGGTGCTCCTTGGGATTCTATCAGGGTTTGTTTTTTTTCAGTTTTTTCTTTTAATTATATCCAATAAAAAATAAGTCACTCCTGGCTGTGGTTCAAAGGATTTGATGCACAACTAAGGACAAAAGGGCACAAGGCCAAAGGTTGAGGATTCATATGGCCCTGGGAAGTGCATGGAAATCCTTTATTTAACATCCTGGGGTGGCTAATGTTGCATATACAATGTAGTGTTTTAGGTTATAGTGTAATGAACGCTCCAGAAATAAGTTTGTTTGGATATAATCAATTATTTACAAATAACCTAATTGTTTAAATAGTTTCACTTAACAGACATTGACATATTCTGTTTGTTGAGTGCTAGAGAGATAGAGGCTTTGACGTTGTGCTGATTAGGAGGTTCAACCCAGCAATATAAGGTGTAGTTCTAGGCAAAGGGACAGAGAGGTGTTCTGGTCTGTAATCTGGTTACACGTACCACAGTGACTTTGCACTGAAGTTAGACAACAGAGGCAATATCTAATCATGCATTAGTAGTGTTTAAGCCATGGTTTGGTGAAGGCATTTAGCTAATATGCTTTCATTAACTTTTCACCAGGTCATAGGCTCATACAAATTGTTAATAATATGACAGTCATAAATGTGATAGAAAATATAATATAGTAAAATTCTATAAAACATAATTCATACACAGTATCTTAAGATGCTCCATGAAGTTGGTAAAATGAGACACAGATGGCAGAGTCATTGAAAATACAATGCTATGAGATGTGAAAACAGGAATCAATGAAACTGTGGACTTAGTGGCTGACAAAGGAAAACATAAGAGTTTTGAGATGACATTTGAAAAGATGAAGGAGTCATGATGGTACAGACAGAGAACATTTCAGAGATTGGGCCAGCAATGGAAACAGTTCTGCCAATTACAGTAGATAGAATGTGGGACACACTGGAAGGATAGCTGGAAAGGAGCAGCAAAGGGAGTGAGCAGGAGACGGATCAGGAGGTTGGTATAGTGGAACCTAGGTGGATCCCTAAGACAAGGAGGGGAATTTTGAAGGTGATACTGAAATGGATAAGGAATCCCTTGAGGTCTCAAAGAATAGGAATGATCTAGCTACATTTTTAACATATTTGACGAAGTAAGAGGTTGTATTATGGGGAGACTGAAGTCTTAACAGTAACGGTTAGATAGAATAAAGAAAACAAAATGTGTGTGATTGATGGGAACAGACACCAAAGTATGGAGTGAGATGTATGGGAGGTGTTACAAGGATAATAGGAGTAAGACATACAAATGATTATTTGTTAAGAAAATGAGAGTTTAGGGTGAAAGACAATGCTTTGGCCACACAGGAGGTGAGTTTGAGGACAGAGGTGAGATCATAGTTGAGGAGCTGTATGGAGGAGATGTAATTTGAATTGTTATTTATCTTTCTGCTACAGAGTAAGAGCTTGGTCTTGAAACAATAAAGCTGTGCGATATACAGCTGAGGTGGGCATTGATACTGACTGTGCAGAATGATTAGTAGATAAAGCAAGGCAAGGCAAGATTTATTTAAAAAGACACTCATCCCTGTGGCTTTGGGCACCCTACAAACAGATCAAACTCAAAACCGAACAAGCAACAAATCAGATACAATAAATTAGGTCACACAATATAATTAGAATATATCATAAAATAACTATAAATAAATACTTCATAAATATCTAAAATTTCAAATCTAAAAAGGCCTGTGACCAGATTTGATCACAAAGGACAGCCTGGATAGGGATCATCATCCAAAATCCAGGAAGGCTTGATTATACGAAAAGGCATTGTGGTGGGCTTTAAATACTTCAATTGAAGGGCCTCTCTTACAGCTGGAGGTAGTGAATTCCACAGGATGGGGCAGGTGACACTAAAGCTCTGTCACCAGCAGTTTTAACCTCATCATGGGAATCACAAGGAGGCCCCTAGAGGAGGAGCAGGGGAGCGGACTGAGACAGCAGGTGTAAGAAGATTTTTCAGGTAGCCAGGGCCCAGTTCATGTAGGGCCTTAAAGGTGAACAAGCCCACCTTAAAAAGGACCCTCTACCTAACTGGCAGCAAGTGCAGTTCATGCAGCACTGGGGTGATGTGGCAATACTTACACTGCCCCATCAACAGCCTGGCTGCTCCATTCTGCACCAGCTGCAAACAGTTTAGAGTGCCTCCCGAGACCCCAAGATACAGCACATTACAGTAACCAAGCCTAAATGTCACAAAGCATGCACCAAGGTAGGGAGGGACAGAAATGGAACAGGGCTTTATCCTGGTGATATTCCGAGATGGTAAAAGCTAGTGAGAACAGTGGATGACACCTAAGATTCAAGTGTCAGTCTACTGTCAAGGATAATTCAAGAACACACACAGGAGGCCTTCAATGGTAGAGGTCTGCATCAAAGACCTTCCTATCATGCTGTCTGTTCGACTCCGCCACCAGTACCTTTGTCTTCTTGGGATTCAGTTGCAACCAGCTGGAGGCCAACCAGTTGTTGATCTCAGCAAGGCAAATGTTAAGTACATCCACTGCATTGGATGTCCTGGGAATAAAGGAAATATAGAGCTGGGTATCATCAGCATAACAAGGAAAACCTAAGCTGTACTTCCTCATAAGCTCACCTGGGCAGCATGTACACAGCGAACACTGGTGACAAGATCGAACTCTGGGGGACTCTGCATGATAGGCAGCTAGGGAGGAGAACTTCCCAATCACTACCCTTTGTCTCCTGTTGGTAAGAAAGACTCAAACCAGCAGATGACAGTGCTGGCAAGTCTGCAGAAATCACTCAGGTGATCAAGCAAAATGATGGTACACCGTGTCAGATGCTGAGGAGAGATCAAAGAGAACAAGAATTGTCCCCTCACCTCAGTCCTTCACCCTGAGATAGTCATTATGCACCCAAACTAGTACAGTTTCTGTGCTATGCCTTGCTCAAAACCCAGACTGGAGGGGCTCATACAGATCATAGGCCACATGGTGCTCCTGAATTGGAAGTGCCACAATTCTTCAATCTTACCCAGAAATGGAAGATTGCAGATGAGTGGTAATTTGCCAGGACATCAGGGTCTGAAGATGTCTTCTTCAGAAGCGGTCTCACCAGTGTCTCCTTCAGGACATCAGGAAAGACCCCCTCTGATGAAGAGCACTGGACAATCAGTACAAACGCAGGGCCTTTGCAGTCAACACATCTCATCAAGAAACATGTTGGCACTGGGTCCAGTTCACAAAATGTGTGCTTCAGCTTGGAAGCCACCTCAGTGACCTCAGCCACCTACACCAGTCTGAACTCATCCCAACAAGGCAGAGTGCTCTCTGGTCACCCATAGTGGCCACTGTCATCCACAAAGTGACTCAGTGGTTCAATATTCTGCTGAACTGCAAACACCCTGTCTGAGAAGAACTGAGCAAACTCTTTACATAAAGTGTCAGAAAAGGCTTTTTTTTGGCTGTAGACAGGTTGGGTATAAAAGCCTGTCCAAAGTCCAAAAAGCACAGCTGGTCAGTTCCTCCTGGTGGCAATCTCCCTGGACAGGAATTCTGCCTTAGTATTGCCCCTGACAGACAACATAATTTGCATGCAGATCCATTTTTTCCACCTCCAGCCAAGACTTCTTTCAACAGTGCTCTAATCTCAGGCTCATATTCTTCATCACCTTGAGCTCCCACAAAACCAAGTGAACCTCAATTGAGAGGATTTGGGTTGTACATGAACCGGAGTGAGGGAGTTGAGCACACCAGACATCACTATATTATAGGCAGTGACTGCTGTGCCGCACCCCAATGCATGCACTGTCCATGCTTGATAGATCTACCACCACCAGAAAACCTTCAGGGCTCAAACCCCTCAGAGGACAGTAGTTCTATGTCCACAGGGGTGGAGCTCTCGGGAGGGGCCTAAACTGGAAATTTACTGTGCAATAATCAGCACAAACAGCCTGATCAGTTTTGAGATTGTTTTCTCCAGGCCACAGGAGAACATGATGGCCAACATGTGGCCACCCTGATGGGTCACAATAGAAACTTCTTGTGACAAGCCTAGAGATGACATCATCTGAGATGAGTCATATCGGCTCAACATTGAAGTCCCCCAGTACTAAACAACCGGGGGCCTCCAGTGTCTCACTGACAACAAAGTCAGCAACTTTCTGCAGGAATTCTTCTGCCATCCCTGGGGGTGGTGGTAAATAAGGAGAACCCTGCAACCTGCACCTGTACTTCATTGAATGGCCACACATTCAAATGAACCCAGTGCTGTCACTGAGTGCAGGGTGAAGCCCAGTTCAGATCTAAAACAAATGGCAACCTCCCCACCTCATGATCTGCTCTGGAGCAGTGCACCATAGAGTACCCGGGCAGTACTGCAACCCCTAAAACTGGGCCAGCATCATCACCCACCCAGGTCTCCATGATGCAAGCCAGACCGACCAAAGAAATCAAGTCCACAATAATTGTGGTCTTGTTTCTGATCAATCTGGTGTTGCTAAGCACTACCCTCAGGGGAGTGGTGGACAGTGCAGCCCCTCTGGCTACCCATCCACTTGGTCTGGTGGAAACCCTGGTGATGAGCACCAAACAAGTCTGACCTCTCTCCAGGGCCTTCTGCTCCTGACAACCTTAATCTTGCCCACTACCACAGTGTATGGGGCACCCCTCCACCAATGATCTATACAGTTCCTCTTTATCCTGACCACCTGATAGCATCTTGCCATGGTGGTAGAAACTGTGAGGTCCGAGAAAGGTCACAGGTTGAGCAGCTGGGATGCCCTATACACTATCCTTGCTTGCTCCAGGACCCTAGCCTTTCCCAGACACATCCAGGCAAACTAGAAAGTCTCATGCCAAAACCGAACTCTCAAACCACACAAACCACAGTCATGCATTAAAACACATAAATCCTAAACCATACACACCACACATCCACATTAAAGACTAAAAAAAAATCACACCTTCCACCCAGAAGACACCCAACCAGCCCAAAAATTAGGAAGCCCACAATTAAGCTTCAGTATATTTTCAGAAATGCCTGCAGCTCACACTATTAGATCCCAAAGCTTGTGATTCCTTAAAATGCAGCTATCAATCAAGCAACATCTTATTTAACCAGGTGAACGCCATTGAGTAAAGCTCATTTTCAAGATGGACCTGGGGTTACTTAACACATAAAAAGTTTACATACATGAGCACAGCATACAAATGAACTACATATACAAAGATTATAGCATTACCATGACAAAGGGTTACAAGGAGTATATGGCAATGTGCAATAAAAGGAACATATAAGACTGTCAAATATCAAGACATCAGGACCTATTTAAATTATACAAAATATACAAATTATACAAGAACCTGTCAGGATCCATAAGTGTTGGATGAGGTGGGCAAATAGAGGAGGATTTCAGTAGGGGGAGGGAGTTAGCAGAGTGGGAGCATATTTGAGTATGGGTACCAAAGAGAAGACCAATGCTATAGATACAGCTAAATTCAGGGGGAATGGACTCTAAGTTAAGTTAAGGTAAAATTCATGAGAAACAGTTACAGGATTCATTAAAGGAATGATCATAAAGTGACCTGAAAGCTACTAGATTGATGGGGTGAACCAGTTTCAAAGTCTTTGCAGCTTGTTCCAAAGTATGGGTAATCGTAGCTAAGGATGACCTACCAAAGCATAATAGACCTTATGTACAGTAAGTGAGATATACGAAGCACTCCATAGGGTGTACTTGCCTACTGTACACAATGGGAAACAATCTAGGATATACTGAGGCAGATTCTTGATGATGGCTCTGAAGGTCCAGAGCACTACATTTCTCTGTCTACTATAATAGAGTGATGGCCATCCTACCACAGCATAAAGAGAGCAGTGATGCGTGGAGTAAGGTAGACCAGTGATGAACCTTATAGCTCTATGACAAGAGTGTCAAGTTAGACCAACACAGAGGCACGGCCTTGGCTATAGATAAAATCTGCATAGTCCAGTAAAGGGAGGAAGGTGGTTTGGATCAGTCTCTTCTTGGTATCCTGTGAGTAGGTATTTGATTCTGAGAAGAGACCAAACCTCTGCCTAAGTTTCTTTAATAGTTCTTCAATATGATCATTAAAGAAAAGTCTGTAGTCTATGCAGACCCCCGGGTATTTGAACTTGGTAACATATTCTAGTGGTTCACCTAAACGTGTGTGATATGGCATAAGGAACCTTGAGAGACTTGGTTAAGAGCATATACAGAGGAAGAAAAGAGCATTGCCTTTGTTTTCTTTGCATTTAAAATAAGTTTTTGTTCAATAGGTGTAGTTGCAATTGATTAAACTCTTGTTGTAGATCTCTACACGCTGCCTCAGGAGTTGATCTGCTAATGTATATTACCATATCATCTGCAAAAAGATGTATGCTGGTGGATATAATATTGGCATCGATTTGGAATATATATATCGCGAACAGCAGTGGACCCAAAATGGAGCCCTGTGGTACACCCCTCAATAGTGGTTTTGGTTGTGGAATTCCCCATCCACTTTTCTTGCTGCTGACTACCTCATGAGATAGTTTGCAAACCATTTCTGAGATATTGTATCCAGACCAACCTTGCAAAGGGATACTAGAAGCAGATCATGATCGACAGTGTCAAATGTCTTGCTTAGGTCCAGAAATATTGCACAAAGTTCTTGGAATGCAGGTCACACTGCCAGTCATTAGTCACCTTTGCAAGAACTGAAATGGTGCTATGATGAGATCTAAAGCCTGATTGTAGAGGGTTAAGCAGATTTGAGGATTCCAAGTAGTTCCTACACTGTGCAATCACTATTTTCTCCAGCAATTAGGAAAGTATAGGTAGTAGTAGAGATTGGCCTGTAATTATTGAGGTCCCTAGGGTCACTGGATTTAAAAAGGGGAATCACATGGGTGGTTTTCCATAAGGGAGGAAGCTCACCATGTGAGAGGGATCGTTAAATAGATGAGTAATGGGCACTGCCAGGATATGGTGACTATTTTCCAAGAAGGAAGGGTCTAAGAGGTCAGCACCAGTACTCTTCCTGATGTCTAAGTGTAACAGTAGGTCCTCTACTTCTTTCAAGGATGTAGGCTGAAGGGAGAACACATTTTTGGTGACTGGAATATCTTGGTCCTGTATGCCGATTTGGCAATAGAGGTTGTTGGCAGGGGAGGTATCAAAGGCTAACCCTGCAGTAGCCAAGTGGTTGTTGAGGGAGTCTAAGATTATTGGCTTATCTGAAACTGTGGTAGTTCCAATAGTGATTCTTGAGGGTAGGGAAGTAGGAGACGCATAACCTTAAATTTCCTTGAGGGTTTTCCAGAATTTGGAAGAACACTGTATAGGTAGAATCAAGCTCATTCCAGTAATAGTTTACTTTAGCCTCTCTCACCAACTTGGTACATAGATTCTTAGCCCTCCTGAATACAATCCAGTCAGCTGGGTACTTAGTTTTCAGGCTGTTTTCGAGTGAATCTCTATTAAGCAGGGCAGCTTTCAGGTCTACTATAAACCACCGGCATGCCATCTTCTTAGAATGAACATTGACCAGGGTGCATATTTATCCAATGCCCCAAACACGATCTCCTGAAGATGTCATATGCAGCATTTACTGATTTTGCAAGGTAGAAATTCTGCTAGCACAAGGAATCTTGTAAGTCAGAAATGAAGCTGTAGGGGTCAAAGTTATGACAACACCTCTTAATGGTGAATTTTGATGCAGACGACAAATTTGAGGCTTTTCTTACACAGGCAATAAACAGAGGTCGCTGATGTTGGAGAAAAATATTCCGGTGTGTGAGAACAGGTAAAGTTTGTTTACTAAAATGAGATCCAGCAGTGTACTATTATTTTGATTCTTCTTATTAGGGTGCATTACTTCAGTGATGAGTTGTAATAGACCAAATTCATCACAGAAGGATTTAAGAGATGTAGAAACATCAGGTACATCTTTTAGCACTACAACTGCTGTGTAAATGAAAGCTGCAGTAACTGTGTCATCCAGATAGTTTGTGAAATGTGCCATTGCTCAACCTGAGTGCTTGTTACAACCTGCAGTCTGCTGAAACTGATTCAGCTGTGAGGGGGCAGCAGACAGCATCTACATCACACTGGGAGGAGGGGCAGAGCAGTTATTTAAATCTCGCCGTTACCGCGAGGAAGTGCAGTTATTGTTGTTGAGTGGTGCAAGCACCACTGGAAGAGAAAAATGTTTATACTGCAACAGTCTTTGCTTTTTATTTTTAAAGTATAAAATGCATGTTTGATAATTCAGTTTGTTTTATTAGACTTTAGCAGGTATGTACACTGTTATCATGTGTGTTATAGTGGCATTTATTAGCAATACTTGTATTGTGGGAAGGGATAACCTTAATGGGGAATTTATGTTCCATACAATTTATAGGACATGAGATCTTTCTTCCCAATGTATATGTAGAGAGGTTTGATTTGACTGAGTGCTTTGTTTTAGTATTAACTGAGGGCTATGGATTTCACATAAAGTGCACCTGAGATGTACTATAAACATACTAGAGAACACAAACATTGAAAATATATTAAAAAAGAAGTTTGTATGGATTAGGAAATTGATATTGATTAGTTTGCTGATCTCTGGTGATGTACATGTGTCCTCAGTTGGGAAATGACTATTCTTTGGTTGATTTGGGAGAAAGGGAAAATTTGGGTTTTTTACACCTAAATGTTAGAAGTGTGTTACCCAAATTGGATATAATAAGAACTCAAGCTGAAACATTTAAACCAGAAGTATTAGCTTTAACAGAAACTTGGCTGTCATCTAAAATCAAAGATGCTGATGTATCCATAGAGAATTGTAGTGTTTTTAGGCAGGATAGACAAAAAAGGGGGTTATGTTGTATTTAAATAACATATATAAGGGTCAATTGAAACTTGCTGAAACATTTCCTGATCAATTGGACTTGTTAATTGTATGAATACAAGGAAATACAGGTATCTTGTTAAATATTATGGTCTGTTATAGACCCCATCTGCTAAAGGTTTTGCATTACAAACTTTGTGTGAACATATTGCTCCCTTTATAAATTGTGAGACAGTATTGCTTGAGATTTTAATTGAATATGTTAATTCCTGAATTAATTATTCTAAATCAGTTTGCAGCTCTTAATTTGCAGCAATTGATTAATATACCTACTCGACTGCATAAATCAAATAATGAAAAACATACTTTATTGGATTTAATATTTACAAATAGACCGAAAGATATATATCAGTAGTTCATAAAAATAATGAGTGATCACTGTTACATTTTTGTATTAGGGACACTCAGATGGAGAAACGACAATCACAATTTATTTATGTAAGGATGTTTAATCACTTTAATGAACAGGCATACTTAAATGATGTGGCAAAAATTCAATGCAATTTAATGTATACTTGCCCAGATGTACACACAGCATTGTTTTTCTTTAAATGGTCTCTTTTGAAAGTTATAAAGAAACATGCCCCACTTATATTAAAAAACATAAATAAAAGAAAAAGAGTGCGTTGGATAACACAAGAATTGAAGGATTTAATAAAAAAATAAAAATTATGGCATATAGCTAAAACTACTAAGGAAATTAAAGATATCTTGGCAATTAAGGTTGTTAGAAATAACTGTACTAAAAATATTAGGAAACAAAAAAGGAACTATTATGAAGATTATTTATCCTTATCAGAAAAAAATCCACGTGCACTATGGAAAGGCATAACTTTGATGAAGGGAAGTCAAGGTTCAGTTAACTACAACATCTTTGTCATTTGAAGGAAAAACTTTTGTAACAGATGTTGACAAGATGAATGTATTGAATTCTTTTTATCTCTGTTGGTGATGCATTTAATAAATTGCATCCAGACTTACTCCCTGGTTTGGATATTGATGTTGGTAGTGGACTTCAATGACCTGTGTTTTCATTTAGTCCAATTCAATTATATGATGTTAAAAAACAGTTACAGACTTTAAATACAGAAAAGGTCCTGGATGTGATGAGATCCCCTTTTTTCTGTAATTGGCAGTTGAATTATTAGCACCTCATCTTACATATATTTAAAATTTTCCTTTGGATAGTTGTGAATTATCAATTGATCTGAAAACAGCTTTTGTTACTCCAGTATTTAAAGGGGTGACCTATCAAACCCAGGATCTTATAAGCCAATTTCAGTATTACCAATATGGGCAAAATACTGAAAAACTTGTGAGTATTCAATTAACTAATTATCTTATTAAGTATAATAAATAACACATTTACAGTCAGGATTTAGAAAGGAGCATAATACTACATGTACAGTTTTTAAAGTAGCTGATGACCTGTTGAATGCTTTCGACAAAAAACAGGAAGTTCCATCATTGTTTCTGGATTTGTCGAAGGCATTCGACACAGTTCATCATATTATATTACTTGATCAGTTAAAAAATGTTGGATTAGGTAGCCCAGCATTAGGCTGGTTTCATAGCTATTTAATTGGGAGATTACAATCTGTTAAAATAGGAAGTATGTGTTCAACATCAGCCTCCCTATTAAATGGGGTACCTCAAGGGTCTGTGCTAAGCCCCCTCCTTTATCTATTATATATAAATGATTTACCAAATTATTGTTCACCTAAAACTTGTATACAACTTTAAGCGGATGATACAATTTTGTACACTATGGGCTGGATATTCAAACTGCACCATTCTGTGGCAAAAGCCCTTGCGCTGCTCAAAAAAGTTGCACAGGGGTGTGACCGAGGCGATATTCAATGGAGTTGCGCTATTGAGCAACTCTTTTGAATATTGCCCCCTAGTCACAGCCACTGTACATGGCGCAGTGGAACTTGCGCCATTGCAAGTGGTCAGAGTGGAGCATTCAGATGCGGTGGCGCAAGTTCTATTGCGCCATGAGCAAATTTACGATATTCAAAAGATGACATGCAAATGGGGCCATAATTTATGCAAGGTGCATGAGGGGGTCATTTGCATCTATTTATAGCCCCATTTGCATGCCATTAGCATGCAGGTGCACCGATTCCTGACGACTTGCGCCTGGTGCCCTGCCAGGCAGCAGCCGTCGGGAACTGACGCCCCTGCAGGCCGATCAAGGCACAACAGTATTCCTTCCTCCCCAGCAGCCCAAATGGGCATAATGTAAACTCTCAGAGTCTGATTGCAGTATAACATACTGTCCTCCTGCCACAGCCCGGATAATGGGCATAACATAGATTAACCCCTCCCCACTAGCTCGATTGCAAGCATAACGTCAACCCCCCAAAGACCAATACCCTGGTGGTCCAGTGGACCTGCAAGCCCAATCGGGCTTGAAGGAAACCTTCCCCCACCCCTGACTAGCCCGATCGTGGGTATTAAGAACTCCTCTCCCCAAAGACCAATATCCCTGGTGGTTCAGTGGACTGTGAAGCCTGATCGTGGGCATAAGGTCAAACCCACCTCAATGTCCAATATCCCTGGTGATCTAGTGGCCCGCCACCCCACCCACCCACGGAGCCCCACCATCCCGCCTCCTCACAGCCGGGCGGTGGCAGCACCCCACCCGCCTGCCGCCCACTGCCCACCAATCGACAGCTGGTAGGCTGCAGCTCATTGGTTCAGATTAAGAGCCAATGGGCATGCAGCCCATACCGTATAAGGCAGTCCAGATATGTGAATGAATGGTATTGTTACCATTTAATCATTTTAAATCTTTTAATGACTTTATATAGCAAACACTGTAATTGTTATGGATAATTTATTGATATTTGGGTTGTGTATAACTAAAATTAATCAATATTATATTGCAACTGAAATTATGTATGTACGTCAGTTTATGTGATGTTATGTTAAATGTGGATTCAATTGCAAAAGAGATAATTTAATCTCAATTTGAAATCCAATAAAGTTTGAAGTTTGAAGTTTGAAAGAAACACTGGAAAACCAGTCTAAACTAAAGTCTCCTAATATAATAATCTCTGAGGATAGGGATTCTAGTGTGTTTCTCAGGTGGTCTAGTAACAGGAATCCAGCTGAAGGAGGCCTACAGCATCCTAGTACATAGAAGAAGAAGAAGAAGAATCAGTATTTATATAGTGCTTTTCATACACAGTATTCCAAAGAGCTTTACAAGCAATGCTAGACTGCTAGTTAAGTGACTGAACGTGTGGTGGTGGCGGCCATATCGCACATCATCACCCATACACAGTCTGGATAATTGCATAAACCTGTTTATGGGAAGGGAATGTTGGCCAGGACACGGGAATGTTCCTGCTCTTTGCAAGAGTGACCTGGGTTCTTTACTTCCACCTGGACACCCACCAGGACAACACCAGGATGGGCAGAAGGGACCTTGGTTTAATGTCTCATCTGAAGGACGTCACACCAGCAGTACAGCACCCTCAATACTGCACTTGGATGCCAGCATTTTAGGTGCAAGTCCAATCCCTGTGTGGGACAAGAACCCATGACCTTCTGGTCTAGAGGCAGATGTGCTACCAACTGAGCCACGCTGACACCTAGAAGGAGACAGAAGAGGTAAGCTTTATTTTGAGAGTGAGGTTTTCAAATTCTTTGGGCATCGAAGTAGAATCAATGAGTAATGTGGAAAATTTATCTTTAACATAGATGGCAACTCATCCCCCTCTTACCTGCCTATCAGCTCTGAACACATTATAAGATGGGATATTTACCTCATGGTCAGTGGAAGCAGGTCTGAGCCATGACTCCATTACCACCAGGATATCTGGCATAGTGTGGCATACCCAAGCCTGAATGGTGGCAATATTCTTCAAGAGGCTGCATGCATTGACATTCATAAAGATAGAATTAGTGATTTAATGAAAAAACAAAACATGTCAAACACAGCCAAAATCACTTCATAGCACAAGGCCCTCTCTGCCCCAGTCACTGAGAAGACATTTATGTCATTAGATAGATGTGGCCAAAAGAAAGTGCGCCACGGATGCCCAATGCTGCTTTCACCAGCTACTGGGACCCCAAAGGAGATTACCAGGATGTGGAGATCTTTTAGGCCCCTTAGTCGATAGACCCATGGGGTCCTAGGTCCAAGTTCTTCAGACACAAAACACAATTCCTCCACTTCACAACAACCGGTCTCACAGGGCTGTGCAGCAGACTGATTCCCCACCTGCTGTATGGAGCTGGACTGGCAGATATTAAAGTAGTACTCCCATTTGTCCTGGAGTCGATGATGTGGAAGTGCCCTCAGTGGCAGCTGACTCCAGGAATGTAGTCCAACAGATGCTAAATCAAATACAGCACTGGCCCTCTCATAGATGGTAAAAAAAGCACTGGCATGGCAAAACAAGCCCCATGTGGCTAGCCAAGTGGTAGTCTACAAGCCTGTACGGTCCCACCAATAGAGCAGGCAGGAAGGGAATTCCCTTTCAAAATGGTCCTCCATTCCTCAAGAGATGCACCTTTCCATAAGGTGTCATGCCAAACCAAGGCAGGGTCCAGAAGAAGAGAAAATAAAGTCCAAGAGAAATACAAGGACTCAGTGTGCATAGTTCAAAGAAGTAGTTCAACGGTGAGCTGCACACTAATTCTAAAAATAAAAAGCCAACTGCCTAGGCTACCTCACTGCCCCACCCTGCCTATACTGAAAAGCCCTGACTAAATGCCCTAACCAGAAGCAAACTGTAGCATTTTAGGTTCTTGTCAGTTGAATTACAAACGACCCAAGACCTCACACACCAAAATCCTTAAATGGGCATAAACTGGCCATAGAACAGCACTGAAGCAGTATTTTACAGAATCTCGAAGGCTTGTGCTCTGTCATGGAGAACCTGACAAGCTGCAGCATGGCTCCACCACCATCTTACCTGATCTACCTCTCCAGGCAGATAAGGTTGGGGTCATGAAAGGAGGCAAAGAAAATGTGGTGTTGAGCATTTTCATAATAAACTGTAGGAACATAGAGGTTGAAGGGAGAAGGAGACCGCTAGGTCCACCTTGTCTGCCCTGTGTTTTTATTTTCTCCTACCCCCAGCTGCTCTTTAGTGTGAAGGAGCCCTTGTACCTGTCCCATGCATTCTGAAATCCCCCAACCATATTGGGCCCTGTGACCCCTGGGGACAGACTATTCCAGGCATCCACCACCCTCTCTGTGAAGAACTTCCTGACATTGGTAGTGAACCTACTTCCTTTCAGCCTTAGACCATATCTCCTGGTTCTGCCACCTTTCTTGAAGTGAAAATTTTCCTGAGTTTGCACCTTTTTGTCCCTTTTATGTATTTTTTTGTATTTCCAATCTCTGTACTTACCCCCTACTGCACTTCTAACTTAACTTGACTTGTCTATCTGCTCTCCACATTACCGTAGCTAGTAGCCATCATGTATGGAGACATATTTTACATCTCTTGTCATTATTATCCTTGTACAATCTCTCCCTTACCCCATGTAATAACTTGGTCAACAATGTGGACACCTCCTTATGCAATGTTTCCCATGTTCCTACTACCTCATTTTCCTGGAGTGCTACACCATGAACCATCTTGTAAATTCACTCTGGGATGTTCTTCTTATGTGCCGTCATGTAATCTCACTCATGTAATTTTGTTTCCTGTGCAAATGTATACAGTACTCTCCTCTGTACACCCCCCCCCCCGGTCACACCATGAGATCGAGCATCTTTTGCACAGTGCTCTTTCTTGTGAAATTTTCAATAAATAAATAAATAAAATAAAATTTGAATGTTTCTGTCATGTCTCTCCTCTCCGTTCTCTGCATCAGGGAATACATGTTCAGTTCTCTCAGTCTTTCTCCGTATGATAATTGATGCAATTTTTGTCACCTTTCTCTGCACTGTCTCTATCCGGTCAATGTCCTTTTTGTGGTGAGGCCTCCAGAATGGGACACCGTAGTCAAGGAGTGGCCTGACCAGTGATCTGTAAAATGGCTGGACCACCTCTCTCTTCCTGCTTGTTTTTTTTTCCATCCTATGTGCTCCTTGACCACCACTCCTTTGGGCTACCTAGGTCCCTTTCTGATCCACCTATCCTTCCTGAGCCTCCAACCTCATATAACAGCTGCCTGCAGGGTAACCTGGCATAACCTTTCACCAGGTGGGTCCCCCTCCTCCAAGGGGGAAGGCAGCAGGAGGGGAGACCAGCGCAACTACTTGGTTCCAGGGTGCTGCTCAGGTGGACATAGCTCCTTCAGGGCTTCAGTGTCACTGGTGAACAGGCAGCCATCATCCAGCCGGTCATGCAGCGATTTCCAAAATTCTGGGTTTTTCCCCCTTGAACCTGCCATGGAGTGCTCACAGTCTCCACCAGAGGCCACTGCCAAGTGACATCACCTTACTACCCACCCCAGGAGAGGAGAATAGTTCTATGAACACTCAATCCTCTCCTTCCCCTGTCAGCCTCCAGAGTCCCAAGTCTGTTCCCGAAGCTGGGTTGCCAGTGCAGTTCAAGTTAAGGTGCCAGTGCCTCAGCCCTCTGCATCACCAGGTCGGCCAACTCCTCCTACTTGTGATTCCCTTCCCAACGTATCCCAGCTCTACATTACCCCTTAGTGCTGCCTTCTAGCACTGCTTCCCCACTTTCAAGTCATCTGAGATTATGATTCCCAGATCGCACTCCTAGTTGGAGGCAGCTAGTCTTTCCCCTCCCAAGTAATATACCTTCCTTGAATTCCTTTTTCCTATATGCATGATTTAGCATTTTTTGGCATTGAATTTCAGCTGCCATGCTCCAGACCAGTCCTCAAGCTTCTTGAGGTCTGATTCTATCTTGTCTACTACCTCTGTGGTGTCCACACTGTTGCATATCTTGGTGTCATTCACAAACAGACACACCTTTCCCTCTAGCCTACTAGTGATGTCAGCTATGAAAACATTGAAGAGCAGAGGCCCCAATACCAGGCCTTGTTGCACTCTGCTGATCACCCTACCTTCTGATGATAGTGCTCCATTTACTTGCACCCTCAGGGTTCTGCCCTGCATCCCATTTTGCACCCACTTTTCCACTTTTAGTCCACCCCTTGTGTAGTCTAACTTCTTTACCAGCCTTCTGTGTGGACCTGAGTCAAAAGCCTTGCTAAAGTCCAGGTAGGCCACATCCACCATCTCACCATTATCCACACCCTATGTGACCCAGTCAAAAACTTGAACAGATTTTTTGGCCAACCTTCCCCTCCATGGATCCATGTTGTTTGGGGTCCTGCTGACTACTGGCTTCTAGGAATGCTACAATGTTTTGTTTGAGCAGCGCTCCATCAATTTCCCACTATAGACGTGAGACTTACTGGTCTGTAATTTCCTGACCTCCCAGCTTCCTGATTTGTGGAGCAGCCCCACTGTTGCCTTTTTCCAGTCTTCAGGTACCAGTCTGGTCGTTAAGGATTTGGTGAAAAGCTTTGCCAGTGGGGCTTTCAACTCAACCCCAGTTCTTTTAAGATTCTGGGATGTATCTCATCTGGTCTCATGGGCTTGTCTAGCTTCAGTTTATTCAGCGCTTCAGTACTTCAGCCTCTGTGAAAGGGCTAGTGTAAACCCTTGGATCAGGAGTGCTTCATTTTGAGAGCTGGGACATTTCTGTGTCCTCCTCAGTAAGCTCGGCACAGAATTACTTGTTCATTATTTCTACTTTTTCTGGTTCGTCATATACTTTTCTCCTTCCTCTGTTGCAATCTTCACTTTATCCCTTTTGCCTTCTTCTTTCCTGATGTACCTAAAGAAGTATACAAAGAGAGACTATAGGACTTGAGTAGGCACACCCTTGAGGAAAGCAGGAAAAGGGCAACATGACTGGAGACATACAAGTACCCACCCAGATCAAAAGAGGATGCTAAGGAACTTTTTCCTTATGTTCAACCACAGGGACAAGAAGGAACTCACTTATTTTGTAAGAAGGAAATTCAAAGGGACATGCATAAACAGTTTATCACAAAAGAGCAGAGGAATGGTTGAAACAGTTGCTGGAGGAAGTGATACAGGACAAATCAGTAAAAGACTTCAAGCGGGTGGGACAGGCATAGGGGTTTAGTTAGAAAGAGAGGCAGAAAAAGGGAAAAGACGGCCACTAGGGTCACTGCAGTGTAGTTAGGTAGAGCAAGTTGACAAGAGGATTTGATGCCCTTTTTCTGCCATCGATGTACAGTATCTATTTATCTTTGTATCTTTGTTATCAAAAACTGAGGGGTCTGGGGTGGGGACAAACTGACCAGGTGCGTAAGCAATTGGCTGAAGTGGAGAATACAGAGGGTTAGTGGTCAATGAGGAGTATTGAGGTGTGAGAGAAGTCAAAGTGGGATGCGACAGGACTGGTGCTTTTCACTGTCTTCAACAGTATCACTGGAAGATACACTGGGTGGGAATTTCAAAGGACTGTGAATACAACAAACAACAGGTGCACCACATATATAGCTCATGGGACTTGTGGCATTCACATAACCAGAAATTGGGAATTTCTAACCTTTGCACCAACTGCCTCAGTTAGACCACCTTTTTCAGGTGTAGATTGCGACAACCCTGGGTACCCTTTTTATGGAACTTGTGTCAAATATTTGGCGCAACCTGCCATAAATTGGGTAAAGTATCACAACTGCACCTGACCTGCAAAAATTGGTTCAGTGGTGGCAAAAATGTTTTGTACAGCTGCACAAAAAAGGAGTTTGAAAATGGGCTTAATGCAAGACATGCATTGTCCTTTGCAAGTCTGGTCCATTAAGTTCAAAACCCTCTGTACAGATGACACCAAGTTCTGCAGTAGATTTGATGGTGGAGAGGAGATCAGAGACATGAGGAAGGACCTGGAAAGGTTGGAAAGATCATTTGGGATCTGAATGTTGACTTTAATGCCAAACAATGCAAGGCCATGCATGTGGGAAAAGTAGGAAAAATTCAGGGTTTGAGCATTGGTTAGGGGGTGAGTCTTGTTGTCTAAAGAGGAAAGGGATCTGAAAGTAGTGATTTTAAGTAACCAAAGCTTCTTTAAAATGTAATAAAGCAGTAGGTAAAGTACACAATATGCTGGGCTGTGTAGCAAGGGAGTTCATCACTTGAGACAGAAGGTTGTTGAGCCTCTATTCAGAAACCTGGTACATACCTGGAATACTGTGTTCAGATTTGAAAGCCTCCTCTAAGGAATGACATCATTGAGTTAGAGGCTGTTAAGAGATGTGCAGCCAAGATGGTACATAGTCAGCATGGGAATACATACCATAGCAACAGAGAGTGAGAGAAACTATAAACCTGTAATTGCCAGATACGCGGTGGTGGCAGTGGTAGGTAAGCAGGTGGTGTGTGCGTGTGTGGCAGGGTGTGTGTGTGTGTGTGATAGAACAAAGTGGACGCCAGTGAACTGCTCAAGCCCAGTGTGAATAAAAACCTTGGATGAACAGCAGCACATTAGCAGGGGTAGATTTAGAGGATGCCCAGAGGTACTATATACAGAAAGGGTGGTGAAGATTGTAAAAAGCTACCAGAGGCACTGGCTAATGCAAAATTGTGAAGAACTTCAAGGTGAGGTGGGATAAGAAGATGGAATGGGATAGGGGAGGTGGTGGATGGATATACACCACTAGAGGCACACACACACACACACACACACACACACACACATACACATATAATATACATATATATATACATATATATATACATATATATATACACATACACATACATATATACATATACATATATATATATATACATATACATATATATATATACATATATATATATATATATATATATATATATATATATACATATATATATATATATATATATATATATATATATACATATATATATATATATATATATATATATATATATATATATACATATATATATATATATATATATATATATATATATATATATATATATATATATATATATATATATATATATACATATATATATACATATATATATATATATATATACACACATATATATATACACATATACACACACACATCTACATATATATACACATATATATACATACACACACACATATATACACACACACACACATACACACAGCAGAGCTTTTCTGCTCACACTTGTCTATGTTCCTGTGTCTATGGTACTTTGGACCCCACCAAAGATAAGAATCTGCCAACCAAGGAGTCTCTCAGAGGGACAGTCATCAAAGCAACAGACTGTCATCGACCTGGAGTCCCTGCCTGGGGAAGGCTGGGGAGACCACGGGTGAGTGCCAGAAAAGTCTGAGGATGTTGTTGGCATGTGACTGGGGGGTGAATAGTTTAGATGAGTGAGACAAAAAGAATGAACTGTTAAAAAAAAAACATTATACACTGCTGTGCATACTGAACATTATTCTATATTTTAGGCATGTCTAGGTTGACCCAGTATCAGTGCAGCAGTCCTTCACACTGCCCCCTGGGAGACTGGGGTGCATGCATGAAGATCCTGTAATTCTACACAGGGACCAGCTGGGGGGGGGCAAGTATGTTACAGAAGTGATGCACTCAGCTCTCAGTGAGGAAAATTGGTACTTTGTACAATCAATTCTGGGACAGTGTGGAGATAGATCCAGGCAGTATAGCACAATGGTTTATGGCTCTGAGCTGCAAATCTGGTGATATCCAGCAGACCAGACCTGGGTTTGAATCCCACAGCTTCCACTTGCATACTGTGTGACCCTGAGCAAGTCACTTAACTTCCCTGTGCTCCCAGGTCACACCTGTAAAAAAGCTTTCAGCTTAGCGTGCTAGTCCTGGTTAAACAACTAAAAAAAATTAGATCCAAATAGAAATCAGCAGGTAACAGAGCCAGACAGGATGCAGGAAATATTAAAATATTTAAATATTAAATATTTCTAATTTGTGGGAAATAGAAGGAATATAGGGACTGTGCAATAAACTAAAAGCTTTTAAAACTGGAACTTTGCATTGGTGAGTTTAGTAAATGCAAGAAAAACAAAACAACATTGTGGTTCATGAGGAAGGGAGGAAGGAGAAGCCATCAGTGAGGAGAGAAAGACATTCAGAAAATACAGAGGTAGCCAAAAGGATAAGGACATGGAATTATACCCAAGGATAACGAGGGAATCCAGTAGGGTTGTGAAAAAGCAAAGTCTAGGGCAGAACTAAGAATAGGTGAAGGAGTAAAATGGGGAATAGGGTGTTTTTCTGATGTATGTGAAACATGGGCAAACTAAGGCAGGAAAAGTGGTGCAGAGCCAAGGTGAGAGGTGGGAGGAAGGGATTAAACAGAGACAGAAATATAAATGATGCAGCCGAGATGACCATTGGTGCAGCCACCCATTTTACCCTGCTGTCTCATAACTAATTATCCAGACAGGGTTTTCATCTTTGCCTCCGACTCCCCACATTCTTCTCCCTAACTGCTTGCCCCCTGAGTAACTATTGTGCTCCTTACTCTGTCCCAG
Source organism: Neoceratodus forsteri (assembly GCA_016271365.2). Lineage (NCBI taxonomy): Eukaryota > Metazoa > Chordata > Ceratodontiformes > Ceratodontidae > Neoceratodus > Neoceratodus forsteri. Next base: position 9,283,732 of record CM028130.1, read on the forward strand.
CCACTCTTGAACCCAGTAATGGTTTTTGTCCCAACCACCTCTGTTGGTAGGATGTTCACAACTCAACTGCTCTCTCAAAATTAGGTTTAATACTACGTTTGTTGAGACAACAGAGGATTGTGTTATCCATTTTGAGCTGTCCCATCGCTGTAAAATAAAATTTCTCACATCCCTCCTGAACGCCCCCACCAGATTACATTCATGTCCCCTTGCCTTCAACCTGCCACTGTGCTGAATAGTTCCTTGCAGTTTACATTGTTTATCCCTTTCAGAGATGTAAAGATGTCTACCATGTGCCTCCTCTTCCTTCTGGCCTCCAGGGAGTTAATGTTCATTGCCCTGAGCTGATTCTCATAGGATCTGCCCTGCTGACCCCGAATCATTACGGTTAATCTACACTGCATTGTCTCCAACCTGTTTCTGTTTTCTTCAGATGAGAACTCCAGAACTAGACACAGGGGTCCCCATTTCAGAACAGGTTACGACATGTCGCAAGGTGACTTGCACCACACCAATGGCACAAGTTGCACGTTATGAAATGCATTATGTCACCCACTATTCTGAAAGGTAGCCTGCAACATGAGGCAGGCTGCCTGCGCCAAAGGCGGGCTACGCCACTGGCTATGCCAGAAACCCCCTGTGACATGGTGCAAGGGGGTTTCCAGCATCAGTTATGGCCCTATTCCAGGTGTCCAGCTGATGGAATGGCAATTCTCTATTCCAGGAAGGACCCCAGCAGACAATGGTCAAAATACGGTTAAACCAGCTATAAGCTGTTCTAACCATACCCTACATTCACTTGGTCACACCTCCATGTCTGGCACCCCTTCGGCCGATCCCCCTATGGTCCCACATAGGCCCCCACCCCCATTGGAAGGGCTGCCCTCTTTGGGCAGATGGCACCTCCATGCCCCTATCCTTGAGCAGAGCTCTGCAGAGCAGTACATGTCCCATGCCTGCCATTCTCCTCAAGGTTGTCCAGTGACCCCCCCAACCCCTCCCCAGCCCTGTGGGGCATTGCCCTAGAGTCATGGTGCAGGGCTTTGGGGGGGCTGTGTCATGCGTGGCTTGAGCCCTGTTAGTGTGCATTGTTGTGGCTTGCAGCACCCAGATCAGGTGTGCCCTTCCTGTGGGACAACCCTGGAGATGCTGCAAGTCACAGAGCATAGGTGCTGGGGACCCTGCCTGTTCTGGAATCTGATGCAGGTTCCCTGGCGTAGAGACGCATGTCGCAACTCACATCCGCCAACAAGTTGCACCATACATCTTGGAATCGGCCCCTGTATTCCTTATGGGGTTTCACCAGTGATCTACAGAGGTTATATTATCACTTTCCTTCTGTTATTGAAACCCTTCCAACACACGCCAACATTCAACTTGCTTTGCTGTAGGCCTTGTTACATTGGTACACCAAACCAGGAGAGAGACACACGCACACACACACACACAACTCTCACACACACACTATGTGAGATATATAATATTAGGACTCAAAGATGAAGTAAGAAATATTTATTTACCTACAACATGTTTATCAGATAAATATAGTGAAGGCATATCACCATGGAAGTACTTTAATAGCCTGCATAAATTACCTGATGCTGTTTTCGCTGATCTGAGCACTTTGTCAAAAGTAACAAATTAATTTCAGATGCCACTTTCACATGGTAATTTTTGCAGAGTACAGAGGTATTTTCTTTGGTGATATGTCCAGCACTCGTAACATCTTATGCATTGATAGGAAGTAAATAACTATTTCTTACTTACCTTTTAAGTCATCATATTTATATGTTTCAGGTAGTGTGTGTAAAGCTCCTCCCCCCATTTGGAGCTTACCTTAAGAGCCTCCCATCTGCCTGCCGTTTTTAGCTCCATTTTCTCCTGTTGTCATTGTATCATCCCTTGATGTTCACTACCTGGCCTGAGTCCTGAAGTATCTCCATGGACTCTGAACAGCCACCTTGATTCTTTGGCCCATTCTGGGCTCACGGAGCAAAATCAGGAACCACCGGCATTTCTCAGGCTGGCCAGTGATCACACATGCACTAAGCACCTATGATTTACCCTAACCACAGATCTTGCGGTCAAACTAAATGTATTTCATGGTCCTGATGCCCTGTTGAATTGATTGGAGACCGAGACTCAAGGCCACTGAAAGGCCTCTTTGCATTTTAAATAAGGAATGCTTATAAGTGCTAGGCCAGAGGGCTTATGAATATTAAATAGTCCTCATGAATACAAACAAGGAGCTGCTTGCAACCTGGGGGCAGGGAATCTGTACTTCAGCACCAGCGCCAGAAAAAGTACTAAAGATAAATGTAAATAATGTGATTGCTTATGAGAGCACAGAAGTGGCTATTGATTAATGGGGTATTTGTGAATAAAAAGGACTTAGAATGGCTGCACAAGGACTTTATTTGTGGAGGACTGTATGGACTGCATATAGACTGTACATACAGCAGCCATCTTTGCAGCATTGCAGCCAATCACGCGCCAGGATTTACAGTAGAGACTCATGGGACTGTTCCAGAGACTTTTGGGGGAAAAAGAAGGTACAATTATTGGCACCCAAAATCTAACCTGTAAAAAAACTTAGATTGTTTCTGACAGCGTGGGCAGCTAATCGGATTGCTGGAACGTTGCCCTTTATTTAAGAGGGACTGTTTGAACAGGGGCAGTCTACAGTCAGTCTGACTTGGGCTCCTAGAAAGTGAGGAGGCTCTCTGCATCTTGGGCATTCAGAGATGAGGCCTACTTTCTCCCCTGGCCCAAATTCCTGTGTGGGCATTTGGACTGCCAAGTCTGCAGATTAAGTGGAAGCCTTCCCAGAAGAGGAAAAGAAGTGATTTCTAGAGTTAAATTCCAGACTGAAAGAGGGTCAGTGGTCTGAAAAATCCTCCAGCTCTACTGTGGTGAGAAGTTGTTTTGCCTCAGAGACTGTGGCCTTAATCACAAGCCTGGGATCACCAGAATTGGCTCTAGCACATCTGCAAAAAAGGAGGAGACCAGTTCTTCAGCTGTGTCAGCTTACATTCCAAGGACTGCAATTTACAAGCGGGTAAGCTGTACTGCCTATATCAGAACTGTACCACAAACCTGAGCTTATGATGCCGAGTAGTGTGCTTCAGAGACTTGCTGTTTGTTAGACCAAAGCTGCTAGAAGACCAAACACAGGAGATCATCATGGGTTGTCGTCATCCTTAGGGGTTAAGCTTGGATGTGGGGATTGAGTCATGCCAGCCAGGGTCCAAGAATCTTGGTCTTTGCCAGAAAGGATGAAGTCCTGCAGTCCGCAGCTACAAGCCAGACAGCCAAATCTTGCCTCAAGGGGAGTCAATCTAGAAATCATAGATTCATAGATACATTAACCGTGTTGGCAGATAAGGGCCTACGGCCCACCAGTCTTTTGCACCTAATTAGTCTCTGGGTACCCAGCAGCTAAAATAACTATCTCATACAGGGTCAAATGTAATGTTGGCATACTGCAATAAACTCAAGAAGAGTGCTTCAATCGTTTATCTAAATTCACACCCCTCACTTGTTCAATACCCCTAAATAAATCAGATTCACTGTTTGAACCTTAATCTGGCAAATGAGCATAATATTAGAAACATAGAATCTGATGGCAGATAAGGACCATATGGCCCACTTAGTCTGTCCATTTCCCTACTCAGTGTTGACAGCCCAGATCCTATTTATCTGTGGCACACCTTCTCTTCCCATCTCCAAGGTACCCTTATGTCTATCCATGTGCCCTTGAACCTCTGTATTGTTTTAGCCCACACCACCTCCACTGGAAGTCTGTTCCATGGATCCACCACCCTTTCTGTGAAAAATACCCCCTGACATTCCCCCTGAGCCTTCCTCCATCCAGCATCTTATAATGTCTCCTTTTCCTTGTGCCATGCTTCCTCTGAAATATGCTTCTCTCCTGTACCCTGATTATACCCCAAGGTACTTGAATGTCTCTATTATATCCCCCTCTCTCCCCTATCCTCCAATGAATAGATATTATGGTTCCTGAGTCTTTCTTCATACAGCTTCTGGTGCAGCCCATGTACCATTTCTGTCACCGTTCTCTGGACTGCCTCCATTCTATGTCATTTCTGAGATATTATCTCCAGAACTGGATGCAATACTCCAGGTGAGGCCTTACCAGTGATCTGTACAGTGGCATTACCACCTCTTTCTTCCTGGTGGTTATGCCCCTACCTATGCATCCCAGCATTCTGTTTGCCTTCCCCACTACTTTTCACACTGCTTGGTCACCTTTAGGTCATCTGATATGATGATCCACAGGTTGATCTCTTGCTTTGTGGTGGCCAGAACTCCCCCATCTTGTATTCCTCTGTTGGATTCCTGTGACCCAGGTGTATAATTTGTACTTTTTAGCATTGAAACTCAACTGCTATATACATTGACCATTCTTACAATAAGCTTAGATCCTTTCTTTTTTTTTTTTGCAAATTACCATATTTTATTAAACCAACTTATACAGATTATACATCACATAGAGTAGGTTACAGGCATTACTTGATTTAAAGAAAACAAGACCCCTCCCCAAAACAACATAAAACCCTCCATTGTATCATCCCCCACCCCCACCCAAGCTATCCACCCTGGCAGTAACAATCCATTACCTTAAATACCGACTGTGGAAATAAATATAACTCAATTCTGGCCAATAAAACAAAGTAAAATGACAAAAGCAAACTCATGAGAAGTATTATACAAGCCTAAGCATACATATAATAAAACAAATGACTGAAGCCAGAATAAGAGTACGTAATAATACAGGATATGGGCTAAAGAGCCATTTGACAATTTCCTAGAATTAAAATATAACTAATAGTAAAAGGCAGTCCAAGAAGAGGGAAAGAAAGGAGGAGGTAGTCAAAGAGAGAAAGGAACGAAAATAAAGGATATAGTGGTAAAACTGCCTAGCTTAGATCCTTTCTAATTCTTTCCAACCCTTCCAGTGTTTCAGCTCTGTTGCAGATCTTGGCATCATTCGCAACAGGCATACCTTTCCCTCAGATGTTCTGCAATGTTGCTGATGAAGACATTGAACAGGACTGGTCCTAGCACTGGTACTTGTGGCACCCTGCTGGTCACCTCTCTCTCTTTCTGATTTCATGCTATTTACTACCGCCATCTGAGTCCTGTTCCTTAGAGGTTCTCAACTCATTTTACTACCATAGGGCCCACTTCCAGAATTTATTTAGCAATCTGCTATGTGGGATGGTGTCCAGCATATTGCTGAAATCCAGGTAGGCCACATCAACCACCCTTCTGATCTCCCACCCTGGTCATCCAGTCAAAGAAATCAATTAGATTTGTCTGACAGGACCTTTCAGCTGAGAATCCATGCTGCCCTGGGTCCTGTGACTGTAGTCTCCAGAAATTTCTCAATCTTCTCCTTACATAGGGAATCCATTAGCTTTCCCACTACTGAGGTCAGACTGTCAGGTCTGTAATTGTCTGTCTCCTTCCTACTGCCACTCTTGTGGAGAGGGACCACCTCTGCCCTTCTCCAGTCTTCAGGTACTTCCCCTGTCTCTAGAGATGAGTTGAAATAGTCAGTCAGTGGACCTGGCAGTACGTTCACGAGTTTCTTTAATTCTCTGGGTGAATCCCATCTGGCCCAATTGCTTTGTCTGTATTTATTTTCCTGCATTCCCCTAGGACTCTACCCACAGTGAATGGGCTGGTGTCAACCTCCTTCCCGTGACTACCCCTTCTAATGAGTTTTTGGTCCCTCACCCTCCCCTTCCCTCCCCTTCTCTGGTGAACACTGAGCAAAAGTATTTGCTCAGTATCTCAGCCTTTTCTATGTCATCTTCTACCCACCCTCCTCCTTCCTTCTTCAGCCTAACAATACCACTCCTGGTATTTTTCCTCTCCCTAATGTATTTAAAGAAGGCATTGTCTCCTTTCTTAATAGCTTTTGTCTATAGCTTTCTCTGTCTGTACCTTAGTCCTTCTGATTGATTTCCCAGATTTTTTCCATTTCTCAAGATACTTCTCCCTGTCCTCTTTCTTTTGAGTCTCCTTGTATTTCCTAAAGGCCTTTCTTTTTTCCCTTACTTTCTCAGTCACTTCCTTCAAGAACCATAGTGGCTATTTCTTTCTTTTACTCTCACTATGCATTCTAACACAGCATTTTGTTACTTCTGTTAGGAATCTTTTGAGTTTAGACCACTGTTTGTCCACATCCCCCTGTACTTTCTTCTACTACAGCACTTTTAAGCTGTCCCTCATTTCTCTAAAGTTGCCCAGTCTGAAATCCAGAACCATAATCCCTGCATAACTTTCCTCTACCACTGGTTACAGTAAACCATACTGTCCGTAGTCACTGGAACCAAGGTGACTGCCCGCCTCAACATCTGTGATCCTGTCCCCATTGGTCAGCACCAAGTCCAGTATAGCACCCTTCTTGGTGGGTTCTACTACTAGCTGTCTTACATTTGTCCCTTTCAGGGCAGTCGGAAGTCCCTGGTCCTTGTTGTACCTGCAGTCTGAGTGCGGCAATCTGCATTTGGCAGGTTGAAGTTTCCCATTAGCAGTAGTTCCCCTTTGGCTGCTATTTTGTGGGTGATCTCCACCAGAACTTCATCTGTTTCCTCTCCTTGTGCAGGAGGCCTGTAAACCAATCCAGTGTGAATGGCAGTCTTACTTCTTGCATCTAGGGTGACCCGCAGTGCCTTCATTCCTTCCTGTAACTCTTGAGCCTTTGTTGCTTTAGTCCCTTCCTTCACATACATGGCTCACACCCTCAGTGCCTGATCAAGCAATCTCCCTCACAGGCTATAATATCTTTAGGCTTGATCATAAATCCAAAAGAGGAGGAGGATACACACTCTATCTAAAAGCCAATCTGGTGGGGTATCCATCCATACTGAACTACAGACACTCACTACCCAACGACTGCATGTCAAAATACTACTAGGTGCACAGAATAAAGCCCTCTCGGCCATTACTGTGTATATCCCTCCTAAAGAACAGGGACTGGGCCTCAACACAGTACTGGATTACATCAAAGCACTTCCACCTGACTCCGAAACCATCATACTCGGTGACTTCAACATAAACTGGCTGGGAGCAGAGGCAGGGGCTGCCCGGGACTCGGTCATATCGACTAACCTCACACAGGTGCTGGACTCCTCAACCAGATAAAAACTATAGAACTGGAATCAGCATCCTACTGGATTGAATCCTGACTAGTCATCCCACTGGGATCACAAGAACCGCCATACTGCCTGACTCTCTCAGTGATCACTCTCCCGTCAGCTGTACCTGGTGAAATAAATTTTGCAAACCCCAACCTAAAATCCTTCTCAGCAGAGTCTTACCATGGACAGTTAACCCGCGATAAAAACCACACCTACTAAATCAAGATTAGTCTCCCATTGACTGGGCCATAGACACAAATAACAGCCCTAGACTAATTCATCCTCATATTCAATGAAGACTGTAACACCTTTGCCCGCTAAAAAAGTGCAAAGTTAAATCTGTCTTCAACCCTTGGCTCTCGGGCTCCCTCTTAAAGAAGTTAAAACATAGGGACCATCTCTGGGAATTGGCCACATCAACCAAGCAGACATCCAAAAATACAAAACAGAAAGAAATGGCTGTACCAAATCTATATGCCAACAGAAATCTGACTATTATAAGAAAGCACTCACTCACTCACGGGGAAATGGAAGAGCTTTCTGGAATAACATAAAATATATCACTGGGAAGGAGTACAAATCACCCCAACCACTTTTGAGATAAATGGGAGTACTTCATGGGACCACAAATTATTGGCAATACTTTCAATGATGCTTTCACAGACCTCAGCAGCTTCTCTCAAAATCGCCATTAGTACATTTAAAGTTCACCTACGTAGATTATCATAGGTTCTATCCAACTGACATTATACAGGCTATCAAAATCTAAAAAAAATAGTAGTCTGGGCCTGACGGATTCATCCATGGTTTCTGATCAAACTTCTATAAATATTTCTATACCTTTGTCAATTATTTTCAATAAATCCTTACAAGAAAGCATTGTACCAAATGATTGGTGTTCAGCAATAGTTACTCCCATATTTAAACAAGCATTTGTCAATGCCGAATGTTGGCTTGCTGGCACTGGCATTGCTAGTGCAGGAGTTAGAAATGTAAAATAGGAATGGCAGTGAAGTAATGAAATAACATCAACCCCCCACAGAGACTGAAAGGCATTGGGAGTGTAGCTTTGGTTCAGCCATAATGCTTACGCCATTCCACCTCACCCCACCCTGCAGAGAGCAACAGGTGTCAGGGTGTGCATTGGGGTCTTCGGATGAGTGCAATATTGGAGAATGGGGTGAATATTAGGGTGACAGAACACAAGTGACACCTCAATGCCTGTCAGTGGCTGTAGGGTGGGGGTACAATTCTGCAAACATTTTGGCTGATGAACCCAAGTTATGTCCCGACACGGTCAGGCTTCACAGGGTGGGTGTGATGCCAACCTATCCCCACTGATGATGGAACTAAAAATGGAATATGACAGGTGGAAACCATTACAATTAACACTGGCTGGAAAAATGTCCAGCCTTAAAATGGTTACAGCTCTGAAACTCTTCCATGTGGTGTCCCACATCTAAGTTGTCCTCCCCTTAGAATGGCTCAGCGCATTCAGTACACTCATGGGGAATTTTATTTGGGAAGAGGCATGCCCAATTTGCAGCTTTAACATACTTCATGCATCATGGAAAGATGGCTGGAACTTCCCCTAGGCCATAGACCACCTCTAGGCTTATAGGGCATTCCAGACTCTGCACTGGGTCAGACAGCCATGCCCTAACCTAACATAATGGGAAGTTATGGAAAATTCCAGGCTCCCACAGCAGACTTTGGTCTCCCTCCTGGCTCCCCACTCCTCAAGAATGGAGGACACATCCAACTACAGAACCTTACCTAAGCTACTGAAGCAAACTGCACAAGTGGCTAGGCACAGTTCCATGCCCTAGGGAACCTATCACACTTTGGGATAACCCATTCATCATGGTAGACAGTGAAAGTCTCCAATGACAAGCTTGGATGATCAACAGTCTGCTACAATTCAAGGGCATCCTAGCACCACAGGCATCTTTGGTAGGCACCCTTCAAGCATTGCAGCACAATCCCCCAAGTCAGGACTCTGGTTGAGTCTAGCAACATGGCAGGCCCTAAATAAACATGCAGCTGGCAAATCTATGAAGATGTCTGTAGTTACATTCCCAGCCAACCCGTAGAAGCTAAGCCAAAATGGGAATCCACCCAGACCCCTAAACAGAACTAGGAAAATGCTGGACATTCTGCAATTACAACCCTCAAGGATGCATGTATGAGTCATCAGAATAAAATTCTACATTCCTGGTACAGAATCCGATCAGTGCTACACCAGCTAACTCTGTCACCCACAAATAAATCCAGAAGATGTGGAGAAGCTGGTGGTGACCTATTCCATATCCTCTAGCAATGCCCAGCCATTCAAGCCCACTGGGACAAAGGTTTGCAACCTAGGCACTGATGTACTAGCCACTCTAGTACCATGTTCAGCATCCCTTCTAAAATTAGAGATCACATTTGCAGTCCCACCCATAACAACTACTGGCCACAGGTGGCTGGCATTACTAAGTATGTAAGTATTCAGGCCCGAAATGCTTCTCCTCTGTAGGTGGTGATTGCACAGACTACCTCACACCAAGAGTTGATATCCCCTTCTCACGGGTAGCTACCCTTGACTGGTTCTCCCATTTAGCATGGACTCCTGTCGAAATGCAGCCTTCTGGTCACGACTGTCAATCTCTAGTGCCCAGGAAAGGAAAAGGCTGATCTTCCTGCTTTCTTTACACCTGGACTATTGGTCTCATTCTAACTAGGGTTCTGTGTAGTTCACTCTGTACCTGTGTATACTTAAGCAGTAATGCCCAACAGGGTGTGTGTTGTGCTGGGATAACGTCATGCTTCAGGTGATTGGGCGCGTGGCGTAGGCGAGTGTGTCCAATACCTGAGGCATGATATTATCCCAAGTGACGACACCCTGGAGGGCATTATTGCTAGTATGCAACGGCTCATTGTTCTATATAAAATAAAAAATAATTTTAAAGAATGTTTTATTAGTGTGGAAAAATATTTTGGTTTCTTAAGAGGAGATGAAAAAAAAAAAGAGTATCCGAATGTCCGCCATTTTGTTCACAGTGCTGAGACTAGAGTCATGATGTTGTGTTGAATAACATCATGGCTTCAGTCCCAGACTGACCAATCAGAGACCAGGATTCTTTCTTTCCATTGTATAATTACTGTCTTCACATAGTTATACTACCTCTGAGTTCTTGAAGTTACATTGCATGAAATATCACAAGTAAAGAGAGTGTGCAAAATTATGGTGCTCATGCAGAGAAACATAAACAGTAGTACAAAAACCATGGCACCCACACCCACACTATATACTGGACACTGGAGCTTCAAGAAGGTAAACTTTAATGTTTTAAATGCTACATCAGACAGCCTGACATGTTTCAGATAAAGCCTTTGATAAAGGACTTAAGTTTACCTTCTGGAATCTCCGTGTCCATTATATAGTGTGGATAGTGTAATCTTCAGTTTTGTACTACTATTACATGAAATATGTTATATATTATGACTAGTTTAATGTTATCTTTTGTTAGCTAATACTTTGGCATATAAAGACTGCCACCCTTTACATACTGTGGAAAACCTACTGGCTTCACGTGCTTGAACACTGATTCCTTAACTGAACCATATATCAACAACAATGTCTTCCTTTGTACATTTTGATGTCATCTGCAATATATGAAATACTGAAGTATAGACGTATGTTTATAGAAGTTATGCCAATAAAATGATTAACTTTTAAAAAAATGCATCTTCTGGCTTACAAGGCAGTGAACAGTTGTAAAAGTGCTTAAAGTACTTCTTGCGGTCATGGGTCTTGGTGCTATGTGTAATGGGTGGTGGGTGCTATGGAAATAGCATGTACAGCACATCATGGCTTTGTAGCATATCAGTGCCATAATTAACAAGGTCTTCCCTTTGTTTGAGCTGTTACAAAGATCTGTGCAAAAGGTCAGGTAAAAGTTGATTCCCCTCTTTGTACTTAGACAAATGGGTGTAACTCATGAGTTATGTAAAAAACATAATGGCTTGCCCAGTGGCAGTGAAGGCTGAGGAACTGGATGCCTTACCTCATGCTTTGCCGGTGACCTGGATTCGGTAATGACCTTGGGTCATCGGGGAGCCAGTGTGGGGGTGGGGAGTTGGGGAGTGAGATTGAGCAGCCGCTAGACAGCTCTCCTCTCCCAGGTTGGTTGTCTGCCCCTGTAGCTCCGCTCCCACTGGGTGGAGGTCCAGTGGGAAGCGTAGGCAGGAAGAGGCAGCGATGATCACCAGGAATGGGGTGGAAGGAGCCGAGCTGGTACTTGGTGCGCCTCCATGCAAGCGCGAATATGTGCTGGGGTCCCAGGTGCGGGAGAAAATGGGGACAAAAAGTGAAAAAATACTACAAAACAGAAAAACAAACAAAAAAACATAATGCCCGCCAGGTGTAACTCCACGAGGTACATAAAAAAACATAATACCTTCCCTTCAATGTGAATAGCCTTTGAGATGTTTGCAATGATCCAGTGCTGGTTTCTAGCAAATTAGCTGTCCATTTAGCCAAGAAAATGGTCTCAATGACCTCTGACACCAGGTAGAGGCTTGCCAGGCTAACTCCTCTCCCCCTCCTTCCTCACCCTTATTGGCAGAGTGATTGAGGATGTCTCCTCCTTTTAATACTTCGGGGTTTGGTTGGACTGTCGCCTTGATTTCTCAATATACTGTATGTGGAAGCCATCCACCAGAAGCTCCACTCTAAACATGGTGCGCTTTACAGGAAGAAACTAAGTGACCTACTTTCTGCCCATAGACAGTGTTTCAATTATGATATTCCCTATTTTCAATTATTGTGACATTCTATACAGTGTTGCTCCCAAGTCCACCCTAGCTGGACTGGGCACACTCTTTTTGCCACATTGCCTTATACTGTCCTTCTCACACCCACCACTGCCCCCTGTATTCCTTCCTCCTCTCCCCCTCTCTCTCACCTCCCTTGATGCCAGGTGGCTTGACCATTGTGCTTGCCTTAACTCCAGATTCAGACTTGGCTCCCTTCCCTCATACCTTGCCTTTCTCCTCTCCTCTCATCTCCCCACCACCCCATACTTTTTCTCAGCACTTACTTTCATTCCACTTCCCTTCCTCAAATGAAATCCACTGCAGATCAAGCTAGCTGCCTTATCCTTTAATTTCCTGTAATCTGTTCCTCCCTCACCTGACCATCCCTCTGCCTCTCTCTCTTCCCTCAGGTCTCTCCTCGTGACCTCATGACACTCTCCTGCAATTGCTCCTGACCCAGGGTCGTGACCTGCTGTGCACCACCCTCCAGCGACTGCTGTTCCAATACTCTGAATTTGCAGTAGTGCATATCCCCCCATACCGACCCTCCCCTATTTACAGTTACAGTGTTGTTCTTACTCTACGTTATAATGCCTTTTACACATTCACAATTTTATTAAATCTAATGTTCCTTATTGTACTGCGTGTCTGTGCACCTGGTATTTATCTAGTGCATAAATGTTAATTTATTATACTTATCACATAGTTATTGATCTTCTGTATCGCCCCATCCCCGACACATCAGGAAGTATGTAGTTATTAGCTCAGTTTGATTTTTCCTTTTAAAACTTTTGAAATAAATAAATAAAACAAATTAGTGTATACAAATTCCAAACACAATTAATTGCACTGTATTTTGATGACTTGCAATCTGGAGACCCCACCACTACCATTTCTGTGCACTGGCAGCAACAACAAAATGAAAAAGTCAGACTCTGTGCTTTTCAGCTGGCCCATCAGCACAGCTTTAGCACTATTGCTTGCTACCCGATGATCCTGGTTCAGAAGTGAGGCCAAGTCATTGGGGCCAGCCAGGAAGGAGCATCGAGCAGGCCAGAGGATGCTCTTCTCTCAGTGAAGGGAGGGCAGCCTGCTCTGGGGTGCTGCTGCCACCTGGGTAACCACAGCTGGCGGTGCACTCAGAAGCAGCTTAGTGGGTAAGGTGGGAGGGAGAGATGCCAATGGTTGACATGCACCACTCCCTGGTCTGTGTGCTTACATCACACCCCTGGTCAGCATTTCAAGAAAGGGAGAAAAACAGGAGGAAAATGGCAGGCCCAGGGTACAATGATGGACCGCTCTCCCACAGGCTGCACAGTGGCAACATGGCAATCCCCCAAGAGAACCACTTTCAATATGCAGTGGTTGAGGCCCTGCCACACCCATGATGGGAAGTGGGGATAAGTCATGGGCAGACATGGGAGGAGATGTAAACCAACAAGATGCCAGGTGTCAGAGCTGCGATTGGTCCAGGAGGAGGCACAGCCTGCCAGTGGAGGACAAAAAGAAAGTCCTTCACTTTTTAACAATGCTATTCTGTTATCCACCTTGGTCATGCTGAAGATGCTGACATTCCAAACTACAACTGAACCTCTCATCCCCTTTCTGTCTGGCCAACATCGTGACAGAGCAGCATGTCAGACCACACATGAACACTGTTCCGATCTGCCAACATGCCTGCATCTCAGCAGAGCAGTATGTGGCCATGAGCTCCAACCATGAGGTGAGGTGTGGAGATGTATTCAGCTAGTGTCTGCATAATGGCACACTACTCTGCTGAGACAGAGAGAGAGAGAGACAGAGAGAGAGAGAGAGGGGAGAGAGAGAGAGAGAGAGAGAAGGAGGAGAGAGAGAGAGAGACTGGCATACTGAAAATGGGTTGTTGATGGTGCAGTTATATTTTAGCATCTTTGTAATTGCAAAAGATAGAGAACTTTTAATTAAAAAATAATCTGACTTGGCTTCTTTCCAGTCAGTGTGCATGTGTTCTGCATTGCTGTAGTCATGCCTGTGTGTGTGTGTGGTGTGTGTGTGTGGGGGGGCATTGATTGTTTGTCTCTGATAACAATTATTTACAAAAAAATGACTTCATGCCATTTCTAGTCAGTGTGCCTGAAATGGAGGAGTGCTTGTGCTCTGAATCCCTGGTGCTGGAGGGCTCTGAACTGCTGCTGATGTGCATGAAAAGGTGTGTACTCTGGAATGATGCCCTGCTCTGCAGACCAGAAGCTTTCTGCCTCCTGATCTTAGTGCAGTGTGTCTGAGTTGGACTTCACACGCTGCACATTCAGGCTGCTGCAGATGAGACACAAGGCACTACACTGTGACAAAATATTTTCAGCAACACTGCTGATTTGCAAAGCAAGATAGCAAACCTAAGCACCCCCCTCCTTTCAACACACACACACACACACACACCAACAGGGATCCTGAGCCCCTCGGTAGCAATGATCCAGAGCTAAGCACCCTCCTTCATAATGCACTGTCTGGAAAGGACACAAACGTAAAATTCTAGTTCTTTAATCAATCAATACAGTCCAAGCAATCCCAAGCCCCCTTCAGCAACAGTGGTGTGAGCAATTTCACCCTTTCATGGACAGTGACTCAAAATAAAACAATGGCATTCTTTTTTTTAATACACACAGTTCAATTCTACATCAAAGACACATCCCCCTGCACACTAAGTAGAAATAAAACAACAGTGAAATTATTTTTGTTAATTAAATACAGTCCACCTAACTTTTCAAAATAGTGACATCTGTCTTTATTTAGTGGAAAACAGTAGAAAAGCCACAGCTTTTCCAGTACTACAAACATGCCTGATTAGGACTTTTGGACAGAAATGAAAGTTTTAAAATTACCTCCAAGTGCTGTAAAAATAAATAAAATGAAGTGTTATTTTACTTCAAGTCTGAGTGCACGAAGTGGTGTCAGCAGGTTCTGATTCATGACTCAAAATAGGAATAATAGTCATGTTATTTTTTTAATAAATATGGATTTCAAATATACATCCACAGCATCCACCTCCCCAATTCAGGCTCACTGACTCAGTATATGCACATTATTGTCAAATTCTTTTTTCTTTTACTAAATACAACCAGGTTCCCTACCTGCAAAGGATGTGGATATGCCAACATGCCGAACTAAGACTGAATAATCTACAACCCCTTTCTGGCACATAATGTAGGCATAAGCCATACCAGGGTGGCATTCAAGAGCAAACCTGAACACTTCACTTGGCTTACTGGCATGCCAGAGCAGCTTTCAACTCATAGAACCCATTCAGCAGTTGTTAGGAAGATGAAACTCCAGTCCCTGGCATCTACATGTTGTGCTTCTCAGTTGCTATTCAACAGATAAATGTCGGATATAGGGGATTATGTTGACGACTGAACTGGAGGGCTACAACTTTCTTTCAATTCTACCTGACCCATTACTTGCTCAACTACCTCTGAAAATTTAATAAGTCAGTGTGATATGCGTGCAACCCACAGAGGCACTGCATCTTGTAAAGTCAGAAGTAAAGAAAAAACTGCAGACGTGTGAACCTGGCACTATGGAACTCTATGTCTTCCTCAGAAAAGGTTTCCCATTTTTCAATGAGACAGGGACTTTAGCATGAGCTATGACGGGCTTGTGGAAATTAGAAGCAGAAACCAACCACTGTGCGAAACCGCGTGCCTAACCGGCTAATGGGTAAGAGGGAGGGAGGCTGAGGTGCTGCTCAGCTAGCACTGTCTGGTAAGGCAACTTTGACAGAGTTAGCCTAGTTTCTTGTAGGAACCGGTCAGGTGAGAAAAGAGCAAGCTCCTTAAAGTTGTAGTATTTAGTTGTTAGTCCTTCACATAAAGAAAGGAGCGGTACATGTTTTAAAGTTGTTTCTACATTAAATATTTCGTTTTCATGCAGTGCCTCTTGTGTGGTTGTGATCAACAGCAGTTTAGTTCACAATCCACCAGCGCAGTAAAGAGTGTATCTATTTTTCAGTGATGAATACAACATGTTGTTTTTTTTTTAATGGTAACTCTGGAAGAAAATCAAGAAAAACTTGCAGTCTACTAGCTCTTCCAGGAACCTTTCAATGTACCACTGTACAGCTGCACCCTGTAAATAGTTTTAGTGTGTGTAATTTGAATTTTAGCACAAACGTGCTCTCAGCCTAACTCCTCGCAATACTTGGCAATACAGCAGCGGCCGTGCTAAATATCTACAAATTGAAACATAACTTATTGCTGTTGGAGCTTTTGTCCTAAAAGTCTTACTGTACCTCATTTTTTGTCTGCAGACTTAATGTGCAATGTTTCACCAGGAAAAGCACATCAGCAAGCTTGTTATCTATGCTGCTGCATGACGAGCTTGTCTCGTTTGCAGCGCACTTTTCTTAGAAGTTTTGTCCACTTTGCATGATGTGTGTGCCAGCTTAGCATGCTGCCTAATTGGTGAATGAGGGATGCACCCACTAAAGCATACCCTGCATTCGCTAACACTGACACACCTCTGAAATGTGCTACTAGCATAACATGTTGCTTGTGCATGCGTAAGCCAACATAAAAAGGCAATAGAGGTTCTGTGCAAAATTATCATCCAATTAGTCTGACCTCAGTGGCTGGTAAATTAATGAAGTCTCTAATAGATCAAGATTGTAAAAAATTAGGAATTTATTATTCAAATCAGCATGGGGTTACTCCCAAGTATTCCTGCACCACTAATCTGATATCTTTTACAATAATATAAGTACTCTACTAGATGTGGGTATCCCTACTGATGTAATTTTTTTGGACTTTAGTTGAGCTTTCGATAATGTCTCAAATGAAAAACTCATTACTAAAATGCACAATCTAGGTTTGTCACCTGATATTGTCAACTGGACTTTAAACTGGTTGACAAATCATTCTCTGAGAGTCTGAATTAATGATATCTTGTCTGATTCGGGTAGTGTGACAAGTGGTGTACCACAGGGTTGGTCGTGGGACCAACATTGTTTAACCTCTATCAGTGATTTACAAACAGGGCCAAATAACTTCATAGTTAAATTTGCAGATGTTACTAAATTGGAAGGAGGTTAATAATCAAGAAAATATTTCTGCATTAAAGAAGGATTTGGAAAGATTAACACTTTGGGCAAATGAAAATCATATGCAGTTTAATCAAGACAACTGTTTAGTAGTACATTTAGGTGTAAATAATCCAAAAATGATATATCATATAAACGGACTACCACTTCACTCATCAAATTGTGAAAAAGATTTAGGGATATGTGTTAATAATAAACTTACATCAAATGATCACTGTGTTAGAACTGCTTGCATGACCAACAGACTTTTGAGGCAAATAAAATGCACTTTTGTTAATCACACTGAACAATGCCTTATTCCATTGTATAAGGCATAAATTAAACCATGATCTAGACAATGGCCCCTTCTGGAATCCAAACCAAAACAAAGTCATAGTGATTCTTGAACACATTCAAAGGACAGCAACTAGAATGATTCCAAGATTAACAAACTTGAGTTATCAGAACAGATTAAAAGCTACTTGTCTCTTCTCTCAAACTAGAAGATTAAGAGGTGATGTACTTATGGTTTTTAATTTAATGAATTCACCAGATCTAATGGAAAATGTGGTCTAACATTCCCCAAAAGAGACATGTTCTGAGACTGCATAATAAACAGCTTGAAGTAAAAACATATAAAACCAGCAAAAGGGGAAACTTTTTTCCAATAAGAGCATCCATTGTATGGAACACCTTGCCACAATAATTGATAGAGGCAACTAGTGCCACTATCTTTAAAAACAAATTAGATGTTTGGTTGAGGGTTAATAGATAAATAATGTCCCACATAGTGTGGGGAACAGTCTTGATGGGCTCTGGCATTCTTCTGTTCTTTTATACCAAGTAAGTAAGTCCTTCCCCCGACTTTTTCAACAGTAGTGACACTCCTCTTCCCACCCATCAGTCTCTACCCAAAAACTGCTCCCCCTTCTACTTCAAAGAAGTAAATAGGAATACAGTCAGGAAATATATCTCCAAAGCCATTGGCAACACCAGAGCAAGCACTGATACACTGCAGGGTTTTAAATAATTGATTAGCAGTTTTTTTCTTGGAACAATACTAACTGTGCAGAAAGTATTTATATAGGTTTTCTAGAAGTGTTATGTTTGTTAAACACAGTGAGGCAAGTGCTATGCATTTACACAATGTTTTGGCACTTTTTTGAGCAAAACGCTAATCAATTTTTAGAGTTAAATAAACCCTGCACTGGATCTCAAGCTTCTGTCTCTCACTCTGGAGGAAGTACTGGGGCCTCTTACAAAGATTTTTAATCTCTCTCTCTCTCTCTCTCTCTCTCTCTGTGCTCAGCCAGTACCCTGATAAAAGGAAATGAGCAACAGTCACTCCAATCCATAAAAGTGGTGATCAGACCACTCACTGGAATTACAGCCCTATCTCTATCCTTCCTCCCCATCTAAGGCCCTGGAACAGATAGTAGCAGACCAGCTCACTGACTATCTGGGCTAATATAACATCCTATGCCAAAATCAGCATGGTTTTAGGAAGGGTCACAGCACTGCTACTGCACTTCTTGAGTTCACTGGTGCCATCCACAACTCCCTAGACCACAGTCACCTAACTGGAGCTATATTTATAGATGTGTCAAAGGCTCTTGACACCATCCACCATCGCCTCCTGCTTGGTTAACTACTGAACGCTGGCCTCGCCATTGAATCTGTGGCATGGTTCAAAAGCTACCTTTGTAACTGACCCAATGTGTGAAAATAGTTGATGTACTCTCCAGCACCAAAGAGGTTCGCTCTGGGGTTCCCCAGGGCTCCATACTGGGCTCACTACTTTTCAGCTTGTTCCTCAACTCTCTCCCAATTCCTGCCCTCAACAAATTATACTCTACGCAGATGATGCTGTCATCCTAGTATCCCATCAGGACCCAAGCCACCTACAAATAACCCTTCAACATGGTTTCTCCTTGGTCGAGAACTGGTTCAAAAATCATAAGTTAATTCTTAACCAGAAAAAAACCAAGACCATGACTTTCACCAGCTTCTTAAACAAGCATAAACATTGCCAACTCTCCATAAACACCAGCCAGGGCAGCTCTCTGGAGCAGGCCCAATCCTTAAAGTATCTAGGAATCACCTTAGACACCTACCTGGCCTATGTTACCCACATAACTAATGTTGCCAAATCTGTGAACTCCAGACTGGGCCTACTCTATCACCTACGGTAACATCTAATTAAAGATGCCTTTGCTGCCACTGTCCAAAGCTCCATTATCTCCCAGATTGACTATGGCCTTGTCATCTATGGCACCGCCACTGCCATGGCACTCAGAAGGGTAACCACCACCCTTAACAAGGCCTGTCGACTCATCACTGGTGCTAAACGGCTCACGCACACCTGTGACCTCTATACACAAGCAAATTGGTTGCAACTTGAAAATAGAATTAAGTACCAAACCTTTGTAGTTACAAAGAAAATCCAATCGGGGCTTGCCCCCCAGGAGTCTGCACCCTTCTTCAAACAAAAAACAACTCAAGAATCACCAGGGGTTCAAAGCCACAACTGTTTCAAATCCCCCACTGCTGCACAACCCAAAGCCAATGATCTTTTGCCTACAGAGCCCCCACCTGGTTTAATGGTCTTGCCAATGATACTACCACTGCCAGTGGACTTGGCGCCTTCAAATCCAGACTCCATAACATCCTTGTTGCCTCCAGCACCCGTGACTGTCATGGCTAATCATTTCAGCACCCATCCACCTGTGCTCACCTTTGCTGGGCCCCACCCACCACACTTGCCCTCCAGGGTCACCTTTTCCGCACCTGTGACACTGACAACGCAGCCTTGGCTGCATCACACCCTCCTTGCCTCCCCTCACCATCCACCCTCCCAACCCAACCCTTTTTCCTCCATCCTGCACCTTTTCTAAACTCCTACTACTGCTCCCCTTTCTCTTTTGTTTCCTCCTATCCCCTCCTACCACTACTACACTCCCTTTCCACAGCTTCCTATGGCATGTTCATTTGCTGTGTTCTCTAATATGAAACCAAAATGTTCCTTTTGCAACCAGTGTAATCATTTGTACATGTGACGTGGAACTTTGTAAAAGAGCCTTGGGCTCAAAGGTAATTGTAATCCTAGACATAATTATAAATAAAATAAAAACAACATAGCCACCCCTCACCTCTTCCCTTCCCTATCCTTCCTAAAAAGTGTTTTTCCTAGTATGGTTGTATCCCAGTCATGGTTCCCTGTGTACCATGTTTCTATAATATCCTCAATGTCCAGGTTTGCATCTGCCATCAATGCCATTAGATCTGGCATTTTGTTTCCTAAACTACGGGTAATTAAGCACATAACCTTCCATCCTGTGCACCACCCCTCCTTTTCCCATTTTTCGTTCTGTGCAGTGTGACATGTTTGAGATATATTTTCTGTTTTCTTTCCTATTGTGGTCAATTTTTTTCTTGTATTTGTTTTTTGTGTCTGTCTACTAATTGGGGTCTCCCTCTTTCCAGAT
This sequence comes from Neoceratodus forsteri, assembly GCA_016271365.2. Classification (NCBI taxonomy): domain Eukaryota; kingdom Metazoa; phylum Chordata; order Ceratodontiformes; family Ceratodontidae; genus Neoceratodus; species Neoceratodus forsteri. Next base: position 9,304,242 of record CM028130.1, read on the forward strand.
ATGTCATGTTGGGGGGGGGCTACAGTAATTGCCCAGACTGCATCGCCTCCCCCCTCAGCTACTTTAAATACTGTCTGAGGAAATATTTAAACTTTTCAGTAAGGATACCTTTAACCCCCGATAGATGTAGGCCATCTGGTGAATACAGTCATTCATCCCTCCAGGTGAGTCCCACTGCCCAATGAAGCCATACCCACCTCTCACACCATTTCTTCAGCCATGTGTTGAATTCCATAGTGTGGAACTCTCAGCCCTCTCCCTTGTCATGGACAGGTCGAACCTCTGAGAAGGTTACAGAGTGCACTACTTGCCCAAGACTCCTCCCCAGCTCCCTGAATTTCTTCTGTACTTTATCTACATCTGCCCCCTCTCCTGCCAGGTCATTTGTTCCCATGTGGATAATGATGTCCAGCTCCCCCTCTTTGCCACCACCTTAGTGATCCTTAGGATCTGCTTGCCCTCTTTCTGAAGTGTGCCTCCAGGTAGGCACACTACCTCTCTTTCCCCACTGCTGCCTATGCACAGATCTATACCCCTACTTCTGGAGTCCCCAAACAGGATTTGCTTCCTGCTCCTGTGTGTTCTCCTTACAGTTGCCCTCAGGGCTCCAACATGGATGACTCCCTTATCCCCCTTGGTGTCCACTTCTGGAGATGCTGTATGATCTCTCTACTCTGCCAAGATGGCATATGAGTTATGAAGTGTCAATGATGTGAATTCATCCCACCTCCCTCACCCTTCCTGAGTCCACCATAGTTCATCCATCCCTCCATATTGGCTTCCTCTGTGGGAGTTGTGGTGGACATGGTGTTCCCTGTTTGGAGGGGAAAGCGGCCTGGGTCCTTGTCAACTCTGCTCAGAGTGTTGAAACCTCTGCCCTCAACACATAGAAGTGCCTACAGATAAAGAAGCACTGAAGTGTCCAGAAGGTCTTCCCGAACACTGCTGCCCCACAACCACTGCATTGCATAACATACAAACATACAAATCTGCCAACAGAAACAGGCCTCATGGTCAATCAAGTCTGCTCAAATGTGCAACTAGCCCTCAACATTGCAGCTGCCCCTCCTCCCTCACATTTACCCTCCCTGTCACCCTGTCCCATTCTCTTTTAAAACTGCCCACTGTCCTGCAGGACACCACCTCTTTGGGCAGAGCATTCCACTTAGCCACCCTCTCTGTGAAAATAAGTCTCCTCATTTCTCTTCTATATCTTCCCCCTCCAGTCTGAGACCATGCCCTCTAATGTCCATCCTCCTCCTCCTCCTCCTCAACTTAAAAACTCCTTCTGTACATATCTTGTTTATCCCCAACATGTATTTATACATCTCAATCATATCCGGCTATGCCTTCTCTCCTTCAGTGCGTACAGAGTGAAATCCCTCAGTGCATGCAGTACTCTAGGTGTGGTCTGACTAATGACCTGTACAGAGGCAAGATCACCTCCTTTCATCTGGAGTAGATTCCCCTCACAGTACACCCCAGCATCCTGTTGGCTTTAGATGCTGCCTTCCTACACTGAGTTGAGTTGGTCATATTCCCTGTTATAACCACCCCTAGATCATTTTCTTCCTCAATGGTATCTAACCAAGCCCCTCCAAATTGGTAGCTCATCCCAGGATTCCTTTCTCAGAAGTGCATTTCCTTGCAGTTCTTGGCATTAAACCCCAACTGCCAGATTTCTAACTACTGTTCCAGTTTAGTTAGCTCATCTTGTAGTCCTTGCCACCTTACAATGCTGTCCACCACTACCCACATCTTGGTATCGTCAGTGAACAAACTGATCTTACTCCTGATGCCATGTGAGGTATCAGATATGAAAATCTAAAACAGTACCAGGCCAAGTACCAAGCCCTGAGGAACCCTGCTCATTACAGCTCTTGGGGATGAGAATTCCCCACCACCACACTTTGCTACCTCCCCTTCAGTCAGTTCATAATCCAGTTACAATGCCCTCATTTTTTCTTTGCCCATTCTTTCCTTACCCTTTCTGCATCTTCTGTTCTTTATCCTTTATGCACCTGCCATTTGCTTTGATGCTTTTTTTCCATTTGTACACTGTAGCTTTTTTCCTTCTCTTCCCTTTTCACAAAATTGCTTACCTAGGCCCCTACTATGATTATGGACTCTAGTTGCTTTGAGTAATTGTGCTCAAATTCATGTAATATCAATGAAATACACTCTGGAACAACTTTTTGTCAAACTCTTGTCACTGATCCATCAGATAATTTCAAAGAGCAGGAAAAGACACACAGCTTTTATCAGTCCCCTTCTGAAAATCTTGCCACCGTCACTCAGATAATTTTAAAGAAGGAAAACAACAACAAAAAATGAGTCAAAACACTTGTGCTGAGGGCATGCTTACTACGCCTTATGCCCTCCTTCTTTACAGCCCCTGCTATTCCCTGTGCTTGGCTCCTCTCAATCAGATTTAACAGGGCATTTAATAAAGAGGGGGTTGGGGTTGGAAGTGGGCAAAATTTGCAAGCAAGAAAATACAGCAAAGAAATAACAGCCTCACTAAAAGCACAGCAAAATAGGTTTGAAATCAGAAGAAATAGATATAGAATTCAAAGAAATAGCTACAATTTGAAGCATACCAAAATATGTTTCAATTTTTCAACAGCACAAAACCATTCTCTGCTAGCTCCATACAAGTAGTAAAAAAAAATCAGCCTGCTACCCAGTGAAATCAACAATAAGAAGAAGCAATACAAGCAGCAATGATCAGTTACTGCACTGAAATGAGTCTGATTCCTTCCTCTTCTAGCCTCTTCTGAGAAGTCAAAAATAAATAACTTATTACTCAGTTTCAAGTCATTGTGTTAGTTTAAAGGTAAACCGTTATTGCTGGTAAACTGTTTCTTTGCAGGGGTACAGGATACATGCAAGAGTTCATGACTCTTTTATTAAGTGTGGTCACCGTGAGCATATTATTAGAACTCTTCCTAAATTGTAAATTGAACGCAAAGTAAAGATTGTTATGGTAGAGATGATGTAAGAAACTATAAACCACTCAGTGTGACATCTATAATGAGTATAGTGTACAAAGCTTATATATCGTAGTAACCAGAGACATTGCCAGCTATTTCCAGATATTTCTCAAAATTTCCGAAGAATTTCTCTCTGCTGCCCCTACTGCGGAAACGCAGAAAGCAGGAGATATTTCTGAAAATATCACAGAAATTTCAGGAAATATCTGGCAGTGTCTGTGGCTGCTACTGTAAAAGAAAGGTTGATAGACTTCCTTGAGGCAAATAATTTTGAGGACAGCTGGCAACGCTGTTCAATGTGGAGGTGGGGAGGTCAGACTACCCAGACTGAATTCTTCAATTTGGTAAAAATGACAGAGAACAAGGGACCTACTGTAGACATACTGTACCTGGACTTCAGTAAGACCTGTGACTCAGTCCCACAAAGGAAGCTGGTCATGAAACTAAGGGATCTCAGAGTAGAAGGAAAAGGTAACAACATACTAACATACTATTTGCCAGCAGATTAGGCCTTATGGTCTATCAAGTCTGCTCGAACCTTAGATCCTTAGTTGGGTGCCGAGGCCTTCCCATCCCTTGTGCTCCAGAAACCCTTATCATCCATCCCTACCCCCTGGGACAGGCCATCATCTGATACATCCACTTTCTGTGTCTGTCCCACCATCTCTTGAAGCCCTCCACTGTGGATCTCTGAACCAGCTCGCCAGGCAGTACATTCCAAGGGTCCACCACCCTCTTAATGAAAAACCTCCTCCTCCTCTTTCTCCCCTCACCCTTCCACCTTCCAACTTCAAATCATGCCCTCTGTTGATACCTCCCTGCTTTAGTCTAAAGATCCCCTCCATGTTTACCCAATTTATTCCCTTGAGGTACTTGAAGACCTCAATCATGTCCCCCCTGTCTCTCCTCTCCTCCAATGAAAACAGGCAGAGCTCCTCAAGTCTGTCCTTATATGTCAAATCCCTAGCCCTTGTATCATCTTAGTTGCCCTCCTCTGTACCCTCTCCAGGAGCTGTATGTCCTCTTAAGTGTGGTCTCCAGTACTGTACACAGTACTCAAGGTGTGGTCTAACCAGTCCATTGTACAGTGGCAGAATCACTTCCTTGCTCCTAGAGGTGATCCCCCTTATGATGCATCCCAACATCCTGTTTGCCATGCTAGCCGCTCTCCTGCACTGCTCAGAGTTATTCATACATGCATCCACCATGACCCCTAGGTCTTTTTCCCCTATTGAGGCCTCCAGCGCATCCCCTCACAGGGTGTACCTGTGTTTAGGAGTTTCTACCAAGATGCAACACCTTGCACTTGGTGATATTGAAATTTAATTTCCATGTGTGAGCCCAGCTTTCCAGGGTGTCTAGGTCCCCTTGCAGGGCCAACCTCCCCTCGTCTCCCTCAACTACTGCTCCCATCTTGGAGTCATCCACGAAGAGACTCATTTCACACCCTATACCCTCCCTGATGTCCAATATGTATGCATTAAACAGGATTGGACCCAGTACCGAGCCCTGCGGTACCCCACTACCAACCTCTCTAGGGTTCAAGAGTGCCCCACAGACCACTACTCTCTGGGTGCATCCAGCTAGCTAGTTTTCAAACCATCTGACCATCAAAGGGCCTACTCCTAACCCCATCAGTTTCTCCACCAGACCATTGTGGGGAACAGAGTCAAACACCTTGCTGAAGTCCAAGAATAATACATCCACAGGCTTTTCCCTGACCAGTTCTGATGTTACCCATTCGTAGAACTCCACAAGGTTGGTTTGATATGATCTACCTGGCACAAACCCATGTTGCCGACTATCCAGACCTCCCACCTCCTCCAAGTACACCCCAATCGTTCCTTTAGTATACTTCCATTAATTTTCCCACCACCGAGGTCAAACTGATGGGTCTATAGTTACTTGGTACTTCCCTTGACCCCCCCTTTATGGATTGACACCACATGTGCCTCTCGCCAATCTCTAGGTACCCTCCCTATCTCAAGTGACCTGTTGAAGAGCTCCGCCAGGGGTGCAGCCAGTATGTCCCGCCAATTCCCATAGTACTCTCGGATGAATGCCATCTGGCCCAGGAGATTTGTCTTTCTTCAGGGCCTTGAGGGCTAATGACACCCTTTTGGTGGAGATAGCATCATCCATCCCCTCAATCTTACTGGCCTTTTTATCCTTATCCAGATGTGACACCCCTGGGGTACCTCTCCCTCCCTCTTGCTCCATTTCTGTTGCTCCCCTGATCCTACTTACTGCCGCTTCTATCCCTTTCATGCCTTGCTTTGTAGATATCCCATCCCCCTCCCTAGTGAACACAGAGGCAAAGTACTCGTTAAATACCTCTGCCTGGTTCCTCGCCTCTTCCACCCAGCCTCCCACAGTCGCATTTTTCTGACTCCAGGAGTTGAGCTCTGAGGGCTGTTTTGAAATGGAAGAGGCTAAGGGTCTGAGAGATAGGGGGTAGAGTGTTTAGCCAAAGAGGGGCACAGTAGTGGAAAGACCTTTGCCCAAGGGATGTTCTACAATGAGGGACCAGGAATGAGGATGATGCCGCGAGTCTAGTGTTATGCCTGGGGGGGCAACACAGACTATTGAGAGAAAGCCTGTGGGTGCTAGCTGGAGATGAATCTTTTTGCTAGCATGCAGGAGTGGTACTTAAGTCTTCCTTGGAAGTTTAGCCATCCAGCTAGTGCATAGAGCTCACAGGTATGTGTTAATCTGTCACACCCTGTAACTAGGCGGCAAGCTTTATTCAAGGTGGTGTTGATGCTACGAAGGGCGATAGGGTCCGCAGAGCCATATATCACTATCCCATAGTCTATTAGGGAGAGGACAGAGGAGGCGACCATGAGATGCATGGCCTGTGTGGGTAAGCAGTGTTTAAGTCTGTGGAGGATGCCCACTCTAGTGTTAACAACGGAGGAGAGAAGTTGTATATGATGATGGTAGGAGAGGGAGGTGTCTAATGTAATTCCCAGGTATTTAAAACACGTAACATGTTCAAGTGGGGTGCCTTGTTTGTTTTTGATTAGGAGATCTGACTGGCTGTGTGTACTTTGTTGATGTGCAAAGATCATGGACTTTGTTTTTTGATAGTTGATGATCAGGCGGTGTTCAGTGAACCAGGTTTCTAGCTCCCTGAAGAAACCCTGAAGAGCTCTTTGGAGAGTGCTTGGGTGTGGGTGTTTTCAAAACACTACCGTGTCATCAGCGTAGAGTAGCAAATTACCACTACATGACTTGGGGAGAGAGTTTAAAAAGAAGGTGAATAGTAGAGGGCCAAGAATAGATCCCTGTGGGACACCTGAGGAAACTGTTTTACAGGATGAGATGGTGGTGTTTATCCTGACTTACTGTGACTGGCCTGTTAGGTAGTCCTTGAACCAGGCAGTAGCCTCTGGGACCACATTTAGTTGTGGAAGGACATTAAGCAATAGCTCATGAGTGACTGTGTCAAATGCCTTGGTCAGATCCACATAGATTGCCCCTGCTATAGAGCCTTGGTCGAGGCCTCATGCTTGAATGAGGTGAGCTCAGTAAGAGCTGTGACTGGTATCTGGCTGGACCGAACCTGTGCTGTTCCGGGCAGAGAAGGTTGTGTTTAGTCAGGTGTTCTGATAGTTGGTCAGACACTATTTTCTAGGGCCTTGGAGATGAGGAAGTAACGAAATTGGTCTATAGTTGGTTGTGTTGGTAGGGTCACCGCTCTTCAGAATGGGAGTGATTATGGCTCTTTTCCAGGTTGTGGGGAACTGACCTAGGCATAAAGAGAGGTTGAGAATTTTAGTGAGATGGGGTAGTGTGACATCCAGGGTCAGCCTAATGAGTTTTAGATCTAGGGAATCATTGCTGTGCCGGGTGTTGGCAATAGCTTTAGAGATGTAGTGTTTTGCCTTGAGGCTGGAAATGACTCTCAGCCGAAAGGGTATAGTATTGTTTTTACTTGAGGTATCTGTGGGAGGGAGAGGGGGGATCGTTTAGAAGTAGTTAGGGGGTATATATATGGGAGAGGTCCGAGAAGGCAAAGTTGAGGGCTTTGGCAATAGAGGAAGGATCCTGGGTGATCTCCCCATTTACTGTAAGCTGGGTGGGAGCGGGTGAGCGGGATTTACCATTGAGTTACTTAATATTGTTCCAAAATATTTTACCATCTCCCAGGAGGTGGTGAGGGTATGTTGGTAGTAAATGGTTTTCGCCTGTCTTAGGGCCCAGGTACGTTTGTTGCGGGCCTCTCAGTACAGTTGTCTATCCTGGATGCTTTGGGAGTCAAGTGCCTTAAGCCATAGGTTATCCCTATATTGGAGCTGGTTAAGTAGTGATGTGGTGATCCAGGGTGTGGGTCTGCTTTTCACTACTTGCTTGGAAGGGGGAGCAAAAATGTCGCAGACCATGTTGAAAGTGGTTATAAAGTGGGAGAGAGCCAGATCTACAGACTGTGTGGTGTAGATGGGGAGCCAATTGCAAGTTCTTGGAACCTTGCTTGGATTTCCAAAATGCTATTTCACTCTAGATCGTTAGTTCCCAAATGTACCAGGAAATCCGGTTTCCCTCCACAATCCCTAACCATTTCTTACACCATGAACTTTGCTCTGTGCCCTGTCAGCCCAGAGATACTCCCTACCTTCACCTGGCTATGATATCCAACCCCCTGTCCCTCCAACTGGATACCCCTAATACATCGAGTCTCCCAATAACAGAACCTTAACACCACCATCATCCTTATGGTTACCTCCATTATGCCCTCTCAGCCCCCCTTTATTCATGATCTCAATTCCATGGGAGTCTTCCTGCCTTATTAGAGACCCCCTTGTCACCCTTCCCTTTCTGCCTCCCTCGTTATTTTGCCCACTTAACTCAAACTCCCTCTGAATAGGTGTCCCTTTAACCCTCTCTTATCCGAACCATTTATCCTGGCCCTGATGGTTTCCCCTTCCCCCACACCGCCATCCTCCCCTGTTGTAATAGTACCCCTGCCTCCAGAGGCTCTCTGTGGGTCCCCTTTAGCTAGGGCCTCATCCTTGGTACTGACCCCCCTGCTGAAGGGGGGCTCCTCTCCCACCTTCTTGTCTCCCAGTTTCTCTCCAATCATGCTCTCCTTCCTCATGTCTGCAATATGTTGCATCTCCCCCATTTGTTTAACATTTATGTTTCCTCTTCTCCCTCTGGGACTATTTCTATCCTTTCCATTGCCAGACTGTGATGCCCTATGGGTATTCAACTCCCTCCCCCCGGCCTCTGTATAAGTTTCCTCATTTCCACCAACCTCTTCCTCCCCCTTTAGGTTGCTTAGTACCTCAAATTTATTGTGACATTCTATGTCAGCCTCCATCAAGTAACCCGAGTTTCCCCTGACTGCACCTCTAAACTGCCCCTCTTCTTCCCCTCTTGCTCTGTTCACCTTAGGAGCTCCCTTCCCACAGTCAGCTGTTTTAGGCTTCCACACAACAGCCCCTCCTGCCTCTTCCCCCTCCACTCTCTTTGTTTTCAGAATGTTCACCCCATACACGCTCCCCTTAGGGTCAACATCCCTATCTAAGGGTCCTCTGTCCCTAATATCCCCCCTCCTGCTTGCTGTAACATAACGTCCTGTAATTTCAGAGCGTTGCCCCAGCCTCCCCTCAGCCCCACCCTTCTGCTGCCCATATCCACACCCCTTATCCTTGGACATCCCCCAGCTCCCCCAGCTTACTCCTTAACCAATATACTTCACTCCTGATATGAGATAGCTGTCTACAGAGTGGGCAGCCTCCCTCTCTCCAGGCCCAATTGAGAATTATTGCCACCCCACAGCCTGTGCAGCCTACAACCCTTCTAAAGATGCCTGCCATGGTGGAATATGGCCACACTGTTTATCCCTCTGTTTATAATAGTTCACACCCCTTTTCAGTTCCTTTCCCTGAATACAGTTTCTCTCTATACTGACTGCAGTTATTTACAAACCCACTTTCAACCCCACCAATAAAGTTCCTAAGTCTCGAACACATAAAGTCCAGTGTGTTCAGTCCCACTAACAGGTGTGTATGCAGACATCAGGTACCGTACGATGTCACAGGCCCACCAGCTCCTGTTGCTTCAAATTTCAATCCCAAACAGAAATACTCAGCCCTTCAATCCCAACCCTCAGTGGCTTTTCAGTATTTAAGAAAGCCTACAAAACAGGTGGGTGGGAGGCTCTACCAAACACCAGGCAAACAACACATTTAAATTTCACTCTAATTATCTCTGCCAAACAACTTTTCCAAGCCTCCAAAGTTACAATATCACAGCCCAAGTAACAGTTCTAACCAAGGTAATAATTTTACCACACAAAACTAATTTCACTTACAAAAACTATTCAAATATTTCAGTTAAAACAGAATATAACCCCAGACCTCTGTCCTTACCAGCCTCTCGTTTACGTTCCCAAGTGAACAATGAAAGCAAGGTAATTCTGTTAAAGATAAGGTAATTCCTGCATGTCCTCTCCCCTAACACCAGGCAAACAACACATTTAAATTCACTCTAATTATCACTACAAACAACTGTTCCTAAGCCTCCAAAGTTACAATATCACAGCCCAAGTAACAGTTCTAACTCAAGGTAATAATTTTTACATAAAACTAATTTCACTTATAAACTATTCAAATATTTCAGTTAAAACAGAATATAACCCCAGACCTCTGTCCTTACCAGCCTGCTGCTTACGTTCCCAAGTGAACAATGAAAGCCAAGGTAATTCCTGTTAAAGACAAGGTAATTCCTGCTAATGTCCCCTCCCCATCACCAGGCAAACAACACATTTAAATTTCACTCTAATTATCTCTGCCAAACAACTTTTCCAAGCCTCCAAAGTTACAATATCACAGCCCAAGTAACAGTTCTAACTCAAGGTAATAATTTTTAACACATAAACTAATTTCATTTACAAAACTATTCAAATATTTCAGTTAAAACAGAATATAACCCCAGACCTCTGTCCTTACCAGCCTGCTGCTTACGTTCCCAAGTGAACAATGAAAGCCAAGGTAATTCCTGTTAAAGACAAGGTAATTCCTGCTAATGTCCCCTCCCCCATCACCAGGCAAACAACACATTTAAATTTCACTCTATTATCTCTGCCAAACAACTTTTCCAAGCCTCCAAAGTTACAATATCACAGCCCAAGTAACAGTTCTAACTCAAGGTAATAATTTTTAACACATAAAACTAATTTCACTTACAAAACTATTCAAATATTTCAGTTAAAACAGAATATAACCCCAGACCTCTGTCCTCACCAGCCTGCTGCTTATGTTCCCAAGTCAAAATTTCTGTCCTTTGTCCTACAGCTTTTCTCAAACCAAGTACCCTTGCTATCAGAGTCGGCAGCTCTACCTCTTAACCATTGTATCCTTTCTGCCCATAACATAGGTGAAATCTAACTCATAGAGTAAGAGGATGGTCATAAATAGGGATATTTGAGATGAAGGGGGTGAAAAGTGGAGTCCCACAGGGTTTTGTCCTTAAATCTACCCCTTTTTTAATTTTTTAATTTAACAAAACTTTATTAATTTTTAAGCACCAAGTTAGATACATCGGGTAATCCAGCAAATTAAAACATCAGGTTCAAACCCATCAACACAAGACGGTCATTCTCCCATACCCTTCCCCCCTGACTACACACAATTATTAGTCATTTAGATGCAGCATTGATGAAATCCCTTGTCATTTGGCTTTCCAGGTTGTCAGGATAGTCTCTAAACTACCCCACAAAGAAGTAAAAGCTTTGACTCTGTCTTGCATGAGTGCGATGTGCCTTTCCAGTTGTAGTGCCAGGACACTCTCCCTGTACCATTCCATTATTGTAGGAGATTTCTCCTCTGTCCAGTGTCTCATTATTATTAATTTGGCTATTGCAGTGAAGAGTGTCATATGCACTTTCCTGCCTTTTGGATTGCCAACTGGGAAATAATTTATCAGACAAACTTTGGGTATAAATAAATCTCTCAAGCGAAGGATACGGTCCAATGTACTACTAATAGATTGCCAGAATGTCTTTATATTGGGACACAGCCATAACATGTGATAGAGTGAGCCAGTGTCATTCTTACACTTATTACACGTCGATGCAGCTAATGTCCCATATCTAAAGAGCTTAACTGGTGTCAAATATATATTATGCATAATGTTATAATGGACTAATCTAAGTCTATCTTGTTTAATAAATTTATACATTGATATCCAAAGTTTCTTCCATAGATTAGTATCTTCAGGAATACCTAGTTCTCTTTTCCAGTAGGGGCAAAATCCAGATGGTAATCTATGATCCCAATCCTGCAGAGTTTTGTATAGGTTAGAGACTGCATGTGGTTGGGAAGCTACCTGTAGAAGTGTGATTAGCTCTCTTTCTCCTGGAGCCATTAATGGGGCCAGCAGGGAGAATGAGGTGAGGGCCTTGCTGACTTGAAGATATTTAAAGGCCTCATTGCCTAATACACTGACAGACTCTTGTAATTGAGCAAAGGGAATCAGTTTCCCACTCGACCACATTTCTGAGACTTTACACTGATTCAGCCGAGGCCAAAAGGTAGGGGGTATTGGTGTGTCACCAATCTTGAAATGCGGGTTATCAATAATTGGCTGGTCTGAGGACTGGCACCACTTTACTGTGAGGTATTTTTGGGCCTGGTGAGGGCCTTCATTGACCAACCATGGGTTACTTCTGAAGGCTTGGCAATGTAGGATGGAAACATATATAAAGGGCCTTAGCGACATTTACTTGTGGTTGCCAAATATCTTTCAATAGGTAACCACAGAGGGAGTATGCTATATGTTCTGTCTCTTTGTGCCAGAAAAAAAACTTACTCATGTGTTGTGCAATATAATATAGAAAAAAAGAGGGGGCTGCAAGGCCTCCTCTTAATTTCGGGGCTGTCAGTTTTAGATAAGATCTGCGAATACTCTTCTTATTCCACAAAAAGGAGTTTAGCATGCTTTGCAGCCTGGAAAACCATACTTTTGGGAGGTATGCACCCAGCATTCCTAGAGGATATAGTATCCTCGGCAATAGATTCATTTTAATTATACTTAGTCTACCCCATAAAGAGATAGGGAGTAGTCACCATCGAGATAGGGAGTAGTCACCATCTCTCCAGGTCCCTAGTTATTGTTTTAGTTAGGTTATCAATATTGTTTTGCATTATAGTCCCAAGATCCCTAAAGATCTTAATTCCTAGATAAACTATGGACTTCGTTTCCCAAGCAAGGCCCAGAGGGGATAGCTCCGCTTTATTCAGTCTATAATTCAGAGGTATCACCTTCATGTTTGCTCAATTTAGCTTATAATAGGATATTTTAGAATATTCCTCAATTTCCTCTAGGACGGCAGGGACTGAGACACCTGACCTCTCTGAATGTAATAAAATGTCATCTGCATATGCTGAAAAAGCATACCTTACTTCTCCTACTTGGATTTTTTTAATGTTAGTGTTACCCGCCATTCTGAAAAGCAAGGGCTCTAGGTATATATTGAACAGTAGTGGGGACAGGAGACATCCTTGCCTAGTGCCCTGAGCTAATTTAAAGGGGAGAGACAATAATCCGTTACATTTTACTCTGGCTGAGGGACAGGAATATAAGACTCTAATCCATTTTATAAATTCTTTCAGAAAGCCAAAAGAAGTTAAAGTGGCAAACATAAAATCCCAGGAGACTCTATCAAATGCCTTTTTGGCGTCTAATGAGACCAGCACCATTGGTAAGTTGGAATCTCTAGCAGTTGCAATGAGGTGTAACAGCTTTCTCACATAGTCTTGAGATGACCTTCCAGCCATAAATCTGACCTGCTTGTGTCCTATTAAATTATCTGTAATTTTAGTGAGTCTGTTTGCCAGTACTTTGGCCAATATTTTTGTGTCTGTATCTAATAAGGATATAGGGCAGTAACTACTGAGGTTTTGTGGATCCTTCCCTGGCTTTAAAATTAAGGATATCACGGCCTCTTGAAAACTGGGATCTGATATCCCATTATTAAACCAGTAAGTGGAGAGATCCTTTAGCACTGGTTCTATAGCAGTTTGGCAAGTTTTGTAAAATTACTTGACAAACCATCCAGTCCGGGGGATTTGTCCAGTGGTAACTGTTGGATGGCCTTCTGGATTTCTCCTAGGGTGACTGGGGCACTCAAGAGGGCTGCTTCTGTAGCAGTGACCTTAAGCAGATTCACAGAACTAAGATAAGAATTTATATCTGCTTCGCTGGGCCATGAGGATGGGGCCACTGTATACAGATCCTGAAAATAAGAACCAAACATTTCCACCATCTTTTGGGGGTTGGTACAGACTTGGCCATTTTTTTCAGAGTAAATTCCAGCAATAAATTGTGAAGCATCTATTTGGCAAATACGCATCGCAAGCATCTTGTTTGCCCTCTCCCCCATGTCCAGATATTTCAGTTTGATTCTGTGTAAAGATAGCTCAGCCCTCTGAGATACTAAGCCTGCAGACTGGGCCTGCAATTGATGTAATCTGGTCCATTTCTCCACAGGGGAGGTACGAGATAGACTGTATTCTAGATTTTTAATACATGTTAAAAGGGCATCTAGCTGAGCCCTTTGATTTTTGACCCTTTTGGAGGCCATTTTAATGAATTCACCTCTCAAGGAGCATTTTAAGGCTGCCCAAATTAAATCATATTTATCTACTGTCCTAGGTTTAATTGAGGAAGAAGGCAATGTGTTCCATAATATGTCCCAAGGAGGCCATATCTTTTAATAACTGGCTATTCAGGCTCCACTGTGGGGACCACTTGCCTCCTGCCCCTAACCAAAATTCCATGTCAACCAGAACATAGTCAGACAATACCCTGGCTGAGATTCCTGCTTGTGTGACCCTGGGGATTGCAAAGGAGCTTATAAGTAAGTAATCAATCCGGGAATATGTTTTATGTGCTGCAGAAAAGAAGGTATATTGACTTTCGGAGAGGTTAAAAACTCTCCACACATCAACTAGTGCAGCACTGCACATGAGTTTTTTCAATGCTCTCTGCACTGGGGATAGGCCTCGCCGCATACAATCAGACCTGTCTAGATCTGTCTGGAGAACTAAGTTCCAATCCCCTCCCAGTATTGTAAGTTTAGGTGAGTTAGTCACTATGGCGTTTAATAAAGTCACAAAATGAAGGAGAATCACTATTTGGGCCTATATATGGATCCAAGGAGGACCGACGTGACTCCAAAGATCCATGTATTATATATCTGCCCTCGGATCCCATATTTCCTGGGCCAATTTAAATGGGCACTCTACCAATAGAATCACTACCCCCCCTTTGCTCGTGGCGCCTCCTGCTGAATACCTGACCGACTCCATAATCTTTTGAAGAGGAGTATATCCTCCCTTTTCAAGTGCGTTTCCTGTATAAGACTACTTGTGCTCGCAGCTGTTGCAAATGCTTGAAAATAACCTGTCTTTTATCCCTATCCTTGGCTCCCTTAATATTCCAGCTCACAAAACGATAGTTATTACTTATTTTCTAGGGTGATGATGTAAAGGCAGAAGTAGGTGAGTGGGTGGATATGCCCATTAGGAAGTACCATATTGGTTCTTTACTCCAGGCCATTGGAAGGAGCGTAGTAAATCCAACTGGAAAGTTAAGATGCACCATGGCGAATTTTTAGAACTTAGGCGTTGACAGTGTGTAGTCCTTTTCCCTCCCCACATAACAACGCTACTACCCATCCCTCTATATTTATTAAACTTATAAATTATAACCCTCTGCTTAATGTAACACCTCCAGTTCAAGCTCACTGTACCCCCAACCTTAGTATGCCATGTGATTTATGCATAAGCAGACCCAAACCTAACAACTTTGTTCCCCGGAACCCTCCCCCCTTAACCCCACCGTTAGCAAATGTTCCAAGGAGAAAAGAAAAAAAAGTAATTTGTTTATATTGCAGGAAGGTGCTTGACTATTCAATGTTTCTCTGTATCTGGTGCGCACCTGTTAAAACCTATAAACATTAACAACAATTATCAAAGGGTGATAATATCAAACAGCTATATACCTTCTCATCATCTCTGCTTGTCTTTAAGAGCTTAATATATATGGAATCAGCATTTAAGTAAGTAGTATATCTATGCTATCAAATTTTGGCTAATTGTAATAACTCTACACCTAGAAAAAGGATAAGATTGATAGCTCTACTTTCCTATATACTAGGATGTTAAATTCTAAGCAGTATGAGAACGTTAATGCTTTCTTAAAAACTGCAAGGTGACAAGGTCAAGCACAATACAGACTTGTGTCAAATCCTATATTGCTCAGTCCAATTGCAACCAAGAAAGTGCCATTGGTCTCCTAGGGCAAAGTTAATAGTGAGCTAAATTTAAATTTAAGGGCTATCAGATTAGGAGGAGCCGTAATTTAATGGGACTTAATCTAGTACTGTCTCAAGGCGGCTTGGTTCCGTATTACTAATCACGCTGAGTTCTGATCCCATGCATTGCGTTAAATGTCCAAATGAAGCTAGCCCATGTGGCTATGTTACTATATGACAAACTGCTTTGTCCCTTAGTATATGAATGAGATATATGCTGCTGTAGGGGCTGCGGGTCTTTGTTTCAGCTTTTGCCTTAGCTTCTTCTGGTTTATGACTCATTCTGTGTTTCAGACCGCAGAGCCAGGGGATACAGGTACTGCAGGTGTCCCGATACATGTAGCAGCATGGACAGGCTATTCTAAGGTGGTACAGCTCACGAGTCTCTGGCCATGTCAGTAATTTCCATCACTACCGATTCCCCTTTAGGCACTATAGTCACAGCTCCAAAATTGGCAGGGCGTGCTTTCGAGAGATCGCAGGGTCATACAGGAATTTGTCATGAACAGTCACTTCTTCTTGTGACTTACATCAATTCTATGCTGAGATATCTGGCTACTATGGATTTAAAGTTCCATTAATGAGTGTTCAGGAAGGAAACTTAAAAGTAACAGGCACTTACGTCGGTATTATTATATGCAGACTTGCCATCACTTAAACAGGTCTGGGACGAGTTCTTCTAGACCTTGCAGGACTTGCATAAGGGAATCGTAGGAGATCCATTTGTCTTCATTTTTAACCATCAGGATTGTGGGATATTTAACCCTGAACTGCTTTGCGGCAGCTATCAGCTTGGACACCAATGGATGGAGTTCTTGTCTCCTCAATCTCACCGAGTGGGGAAGATCCTGCACAATTCAGATTTTCCTGCCCTCCCAGGTCACTTCTCAGATTTCTTTCACCTTATTAAGTATATGCTGCTTATCAATATAATTTAGCAGCTTAAAGATCATTGGCCTAGGGGGCTGACCAGGAGCTGGCAGAGGACACAGGGCTCGGTGGGCCCTCTCAAGCACATATTCTCCTCCATTTGGGGGGGGCCGCTATTTTAACACAGAGCCTTCGCATGAATGAGATTGCTGCATTCCCTTCCTCTTTCTCAGGGATGCCAATTACAACCAAATTATTCCATCTGCTGTGCCCCTTGAGGTCCTCTATCTTCTCCTCCAATTTCTTTAGTCTCTGCGTCCTACATTAACTGAACCCAGATCGGTCTTGTCTTGTCTTTTTTACAGGGATGCAAGTCTGGTTTCCGAGTCCCCGACTCTCCTTGTTAAGGAATCTACTGAGTTTTTAATTGTTTGGAGACCTTCGGAGATAGTAGTAATTGCTGTCTGAAGCGGCTGCATTATTTCTGGGAATTTCTCCTATGACAGCATTGTTGTTACTGCTGACATTTTCAGCAAATTCGGGACTTGCTGCCTAGGTCATTTTGCGGACTTGTCTTTCTCCAGAGTGAGCATCGGGGATCATCTTGGTAATGCTTTTTTCATGTAAACCTCCATTCAAAACTCGGTCTCACACTTCGGAATACAGTTGCTTTGCTGCTTGATTTCTCTGACGAGGTTAGTTTCACCTTTAAGTACTGTTATTGAGTTGAAACCGGGGAGTAGAGAACAGAGCTCCGAGGAACTGTTGCTTTAGCTCAGGCTGCCATCACATGACCGCCCCCCCTTTTTTTAATAATTAAATATATTTTGAGTTTTCCAATCCTACATACAGGCATCATTAAACAAAGAGGTCATACATTGCTGGATACATATCTCAAAAACAGAATTTCCAATAGTGTAAATGTACAGCAAATGTCGAGTGAGAATAGACATGGATGCCTGTATCCCCCCACCCTCTGCTCCCTAATCCTTCCCAGCTCACCACCTTCCCCAAACCCCCACCCTCCTACCCCTCCACCATAATTAAAAGCCTGATTAATTATGCATAAATGTCTCAAGTAAACTGTAACACAAAGGATGTCTAAATTAGGAAGGGGAACTTACACTAGACATTACAGTGTTGGATTGGATTAACAGCAAATTAAAAAAAGGATCCCAAAGTTGTTTATATTTTCCCATTCTATGGGTGGTCCCAGCAACAACATGTTCTGCTTGAATGGCGAGCATTATTTCTTCATACCATTCAGTGTAAGAAGGTGTAAGAACTTCTACCCAATGTCTGAGTAGTACTTTTTTGGTACATACAGAAATAAGCACCATGTACGCCCTTTGAGTATGGCTCTGGAGAGTCATGTAATTCCCTAAAATACAGATCTCAAGGGTAAACTTATCTGAGAGAGCTAATTATGGGTCCAACCAAGATTTAATACAATTCCATAATGGGAAAACCCTCTCACATGTCCATAACATATGCAGCAGATCCTCCAGGACTTGTGAACATTTGGCACAGAGATTAGACAACAAGAACCCCATCCAATGTAGCTTAATCAGAGTATAGTACATGTTATGGATAATTTGTAACTGCATGTATCTATACCTGTCCCATTTGATATATCTATATAAACCCTTCCAAATTCTTGGCCAACATCTGGGGGATACAGTAGTTATAAACAAATAATCCCACCAGTAGCTTCTTTGTCCTTCTAATCCAGCAATCATGGTTTGCAAGAACTCATAGGCATATGAGATTAAATGGTGGATGGAAGGGAATTGAGATATGGGGTCAGGGCAGTTACAAAAGTTGCAGTCCACAGCCCAGTGCTAAAGTGCTGCAATAGCATATGGGTAATCTGCAGGCACTTGAATACATGGGTAGAGGACCAATCACACCTCGTACAGGCCTGCTGGAATCGCATCAGTTTGTGGTTGTTAACTAACTCATCCACCCTTTCAACACCCATATTAGGCCAAAAAGGATTAGGCCTAACTGGTTTACCCAGAATTAGCAAATTGGGATTATTAAAAAGAGGTTGTGTTATATCTCTGTACCCTGTAATCTTAAAAAGGATGTTGAGTTGATGTTGTGTGAACAGGAGAGAGCCTAGTGGGGATTCTTTCAGTTTGTTTGGAAGGTTTTTCCTGTGTAAAAAAGGGAGGGCCTTTGGGTTCATATCATGTATCAGACACAAGGACCGCTCGATTTCCAACCACAAGAGGGAGTAAAGGGAGTTGGAAGGGTAATTAGAAGGGGATATCCAGTGCCTCAAACTAGTTAAATGTATTTCAGGATGATACAAATAAAAACAGGGAGCTTGTAGGCCACCATCAAGTTTTGCATGAGTAAGTTCACAATAGTTTCTTCTTGATTTCTTCCCTGCCCACGAGAAGGAGTTGATTATTTTATGAACTTGGGTAAACCGGGAATGGGATAAATCTCAGTTGTACATTTGTAAGGGGTATAATATACGGGGTAATATATTCATTTTTACTATACTTATATGACCCCACAAAGAGAGATGTAGGAGAGACCAGCAATTGATGTCATCTTGTATAGCACTGAGAGTGGTGTCAAGGTTAAGCTTTTTCATTATCTTGGGGGAGGGGTGAAGAAAAATACCCAAATATTTAAGTCTATCTGATTACCACTGAAGGCCCAGATTAATTATCTCTGTTTTTCGGAAGCACTAATTAAGAGGGAATACTTCTGTTTTGTCAAGATTAAGTTTATAATTGGAGATGGTACTGAACTGGAAAATTATTGTGAGAGCTGCCAGGAAAGATTGCGAAGGGGATGAAATATGCAATAGGATATCATCTGCATAAGCGTAAAGTTTATATTCTGAATTCCATATTTTGGTACCTGAAACTAGGGGTTAGGAATGGAGTTTTCTGATAAGAGGTTCTAGGAAAAAGTTGAATAAGTATGGTGAGAGAAGGCAGCCTTGACAAGTGCCCTGTCATAATGTGAAGGGTGTGGAAAGCACCCCATTACATTGAATGCATGCTGAAGGAGAGGAGTAAAGTATTTTAATCCAAGTTAAAAATTCCTTCGGGATACCATATTTGGGAAGTAGGAAAAACAAATATTCCCAGAACACTCCATCAAAGGCTTTTTTCTGCATTCAATGAAACAAAGGCAGCTGAGATGAGAGAATCCTTGGAAACAGAAAAAAGATGGGCCAACTTCCTGAGGTGGTCAGATGAATGACGGCCCTTAACAAAACCTACTCATTCTGCACTTATTAAGGAGTCCCAGACCCAGCCCAGTCTTGAGGCCAGTACCTTGGCCAGGATTTTAAGATCCACATTCATAAATGAAATAGGTCTATAGTTGTGTGCATAAAGAGGTTCCTTACCAGATTTGGGTAAGACCACAATAATAGCCTGGGTTAAAGACATGTCAGAGAAAACATTTTCATGAAAATATTGAAACATGTTTATGAGGATAGTTCCACTGTACTTTTCAGGGTCTTATAAAAATTGGAGGAGAATAAATCCACCCCTTTAACACATGTATTTGCTATATAGGGATAGAAGTGCAAGGGAAGATCTGCCTCTTTGCAAATGATAACATCTGCAGGAGACTGGACAGTGAGGATGGTGTAGCAACAATATGAAGGACCTGGAAAACATTTAATAGTGATCCAGGACATGGCAGTTGAGTTTTAGTGTCAAAAAATGTAAGGTGAAACTATTGGGGACTAAAAGCCTGAAACACAATGCCTGATTGGGTGTGGCAACAGAGCACAGCTGACATAAGCAACAGGGGTGATAGATTCACTGATTCACAGAAATTTGATGGCAGAAAAGTATCACACTGGCCCATCTAGGCTGACCTTATATACACCCAGGATAATATCAGAAAGTCTGAAAACTACTCCGTAGCGCAACCAGGGCAGTGGGTAGGGCAAACATGATGATGGGATGCATAGGAAGAGGGATCAGTAGTAAAACAAGTAGGTGATTCTTGCACTGTATAGGACCCCTGACTGCCACAACCAGAAGATTTCTGTGAGGTTCTGGAGCACATACATGTAGACAGACTGTGACTAGGTTCTGTGGAGGCAGCACACAAGAGGGCAGCCAAAACTGTGCTGGGGAATGGGAAAAAAATACTAGGAAGGGTTGAAGGATCTTATCATGTACACCCTGGAGACAAGGTTACAACATATCACAAATAAGCATACAGTCGCTTTTGTAACATAACATACAATTAAATATATCATACCTGTGAAATATGCATTTAATTGCAAGTGGCATATCTGAGAAACACTGTACAATGTACTGTGACATGGCATGACCTTGCCATGGGATTCAGGTTCTGCTTTGAGGTGGTTAAGGAGTCTCAGGAAGACCAGTTTGTTAACATCAAACCAACCAGGTATATTTTTATTTCTTTAATATGGCTGGTAACACAGAACTTTGGGCTTCTGCCCTTTTCTTTTTAAGCCCCACCAGGGAAAATGAAATAAAAACAGAAATAAAGAGGCCTCGCTCCGGGTGGGAGCGCTGTCTAAACAATCCCAGGCCCTAACTAGAAATCCCTTTTTCCAGAAGGCTAGACCTTCTGGAAGAACACAAACAGTAAAACAGAAAACTCTCAATGAAAACACATTTTTGTTTTTGGCTTAATTCAGGAGACCAATCTCCTGAGGGTTGCTTAAGGGACTCCTGATCTGGAACACATCCAGGCAGTTTGTCAGCCCTCTACCCCGGCAGCAACTGCCTGCTGGCTTTTTCTTCCTGATTTTAAAGCTCTCCTGTCTGTGCAGCTGCAGCCAATCAGCTGAACCAGCTGCAGCTGTACCCTGACTATCTTACTCAGGGAAACCCCCCACACCTCCAGTGCATGAGTTTACCACACATCCTCCTGCCCTGTTCAATGCTATAGGGTTAGGTGGCCTGTGCCAAAAGGTAGGGTCTTCGGGAAAGTCAATCCACATTTCCGTTCAGTGTCCCCACTCTGTGGTGGATAACGAAGTGGTACGGTTGTAGTGCAAGGAACCATCTCGTCACTCTGGCATTTTTTTCTTTGTTGGTTTGCATCCACTTGAGTGGAGCATGGTCTGTCACCAGAGTGAACTTGCCACCTAGTAAGTAATATCTGAGGGTTTCCATCATGCACTTCACAGCAAGGCACTCCTTTTCAACTACAGTATACTGCTGTTCCCGGGGTAATAACTTCCTACTTGGGTACAGAATGGGGTGTTATTCACCTGCTACCACATGGGAGAGTACTTCCCCCAATCCAACATCCGAGGCATCTATTTGCAGAATGAATTCTTTATGAAAATCAGGAGAGACCAGTATCAGATCAGAACAGAGGGTCATCTTGAGGTTGGAGAATGCCCCATCTGCTGCCTCTGACCACCTCATGATGACCAATGCTCTCACCCTGGTTAACTCTGTTAATGGAGGGGCCCAAGTGGCAAAGTGAGGGATGAATCTCCGGTAGTAACTGACCAACCCCAGGAGAGCCCTCACTTACTTCTTCTTGTTTGGTTGGGGCCAATTATGGATTGCCTCTACCTTATTCACCTGGGGTTTCATCAATCCCCATCCAACCACATAGATCAAGCATTTTGCTTCTGACAAGCCAATCTTACATTTTGTGGTGTTCACTGTCAACCTGGCTTCTCACAATGCATCTAGTACAGCCTCGACCTTCCAAAAGTGAGTTTCCCAGTCCGTACTATGGATGACCACATCATCGATGTAGGCAGCAGCATAGTAAGAGTGTGGGTGCAACAGTCTGTCCATCATGCGTTGAAAGGTCGCAGGTGCTCCATGCAGACTGAATGGGAGGACTTTGTAGTGGTATAACCCCTTCCGGGGCAACAAAGGCAGTCTTCTCCTGGGCTGCCCTTGTGAGTGGGATCTGCCAGTATCCTTTCGTAAGGTCCAAGGTGGAGAGGTATCTGGCCTTCCCCAACTGGTCAGTTTGTCGACCCTAGGTAGGGGGTATGCATCAAACTGTGATGTCTTCTGAAATCATTACAAAACCTCCAAGTGTTATCCGGTTTTGGCATGAGGATAATGGGGCTCGACCATTCACTATGGGACTCTTCTATGACATCAAGCTTCAACATCCTCTTGACTTCAGCTTGGATTTCTTTCCTCTTGGCCTCTGGGATACAATAGGGTCTTTCCCTTATCCATATACCAGGAGCTGTCACAATGTTGTAGTAGGCTGTGACTGTCTGACCAGGTTGTTCAGAGAACACATCCCCGTTTCGCTGAACCATTTCCACTGCTTCTTTGTACTGTGTAGGAGACAGCTCAGGTGAGTTATGGACTTGGCCCTCTGTTTTTCCTTCTGCCGGGGTCGCGGCCAATGAGACACGGCAGGCATCCTGGTATTGCCATGCCTTCAAGAGGTTAATATGGCATATTTGGAACTTCTTCCTGCAATTGGGTTGGCTTACTTTATAGTTCACATCACCAACAGCTTCCATGACCTCTTACAGACCCTGCCACCTGGCAAGCAGTTGCTTTCCGCTGTGGAAAACAGGATCATCACCAGATCCCCCAGCTGGAACTTCCGGATCCTCGCCTGATGGTCATGATAAGTCCATTATGTTTCTTGGGCCTTTTCTAAGTATTCCCAGATAATAGGCATGACCCAGGCCAACCTTTCCTGTATTTGGGAGATATACTCAATCACACTGGCTGCTTGTGGTGGTTGCTCTTCCCAGTTCTCCTTTAGTATATCGAGAATACCTCTGGGATGGCAGGCATATAACAACTTGAAGGGGTAGAATCTGGTGGATGCCTGCGGGACCTCTTGGATAGCGAGCATTAAGTAGGGAAGGAGTAAGTCCCAGTCCTTTCCATCTCGGCTCATGACTTTCTGTAACATCCCCTTCAAAGTCTGACTAAATTACTCGACCAGACCATCTGTCTGGGGGTGGTACACTGTAGTCTTCAGGGCTCAGATCTGGAGGAGTCAACAAAGCTCCTTCATTAAACGTGAGACAACGGGAGTACCCTGGTACTTCAGCATCTCCTTTGGGAATCTCACCCTCACGAAGACTTGAATGAGTTCTCAGGCAGTCATCTTTGAGGGCGTGTTACAGAGTGGAATCTCTTCCATATGTCTTAAAGCGTAGTCTGTGATGACTAGGATGTGTTGGTGGCCCCAGGCTGACCTGTCTAGGGGACCTACCAGGTCCATCGCAATCCTTGTGAAGGGTTCATTGATGATTGGCAAGGGCAACAATGGGGCTCTTAACTTCAGCTGCGGGGATGCTAACTGGCATTCTGGGTATGAAGCACAGTACCTCCTTACCTTGGAGTAAATTCCAGGCCAGTAGAATCTTCAGAGTATGCAGCGCAGCATTTTTTCGACCCCAAAGGTGTCCTCTGAGAAGGTGAGGGTGTGGCAAATCCAGTACCACCTTCCTGTGATGGTGGGAGAACAGCAACTGTTCTACATCATGTTCTTCATTTGATATAGGAGGTCATTATTTAACATGAAATATGGTCTGGGTCCCTTGGCTTTACCATCTACTGGCACTCTGTTAATCTCCACAACCTCTGACCAGATATTCTGAAAGAGAGGCTTGTCTATTTGGTCCTGACCAAAGTTCCTGGAGGCTATCCCGAGGGTACTCAATTCAGGGGGATTCGACTCTGTCTCTGCTTCTAGGTCCTCCTCTTCCTCCCTTATAACTCTCCCCTCAGACACCAGATTGCTCAACCTGATGTCCTTCTGGGAACGGGGTTCCACCTCCCACCAGCACGGACCTGCAATTGACAGCTAGTATCTTGGTCCCTAACTTCTTACAATCCCTGCCTTCCTTTTGTGATTTCCAGGACTTTCCTGCCTCCCCATACAACTTGGGGTCCCAATGCCCATAAGGGAAATAATGGGGTAAGTCCTCTGACCCCTCAGGGATTCCTAGCAACATAGCCTAGGTTACTGGGGCCCTGGCCTCCCAGGTTTCCCCCTCATGGAGTAATGTCTCAAACCCCGGGAAATCTTGACCCACCAGGACAGGATGTGCCAATTGAAGGAGGACCCCTAACATGACCTGCCTCTCCTTCCCCTGTGCTTCCACAGTAACTAGTGCTGCGGGGTAACAAAACACTGTGCCATAGACACAGGTAATCCTGGTATATTTCTGGAAATTAATTTGGGAGGGTTGCACCAAACTGTGAATTATAAAGGTGACCTCACTCCCAGAGTGGACAAGGGCCATAATGGCCTGTCCATTTACCTTAACAACCCAGGTAAATAGGTGTGAAGTGGCGACCACCCCTACCATATTAATCAAATGGCAATTGCTCTGTGGGGACCCACCCCTGTTGCACTGCATTGGTTTGACCCCATTCAGGCAGTTGGCAATTACATGTCCCTGCTCCCCGCACCCACAACAGTGGTAGCATTCTTGGGTAACCCTGGACCCTTTGGGCTTCTAAGGGTGGCCATAGCTCCCTCTATTTTTGAACCCATAAGTCCCTTTGTGGCCTTGGACTGCTCTTTGGTGATCCTTCTCCCTGGTCCTATCCAGTCTGACCTCTCGGGGGGTCAATATCTCTGGTTTGGAGTCCACCCCAAGTCCCGGGGGTAGCCGACCCCAATGTCCGGGGGAAGTTCCTTTATGGCATAGTGCTGCTTCACCAAGGTGACCAGTTCATCACAGGAAGTGGGTTGGCCTGTCTAACCCACTGTTGTAGGCTGGGCCATAGTCCTTTTAGGAACCGGTCCATTACCAGGAGCTCCATGATTTTGGCAGGGCTATAGAGCTTGGGTCGCAACCACTTCTTGGCCAAGTGGAGGAGGTTGTATATCTGTGACCAAGGCTTCACAAACTCATGGAATCTCCAGCTGTGGTACCTCTGGACTCGAAGGGCTAGAATCACACTGGCACGGGCCAAGATCTCTTCCTTCAGTCTTGGATAGTCAGTCGTAACTCTTTCATCCAGATCAGAATACACCTTCTGGGCCTCGCCGCACAAAAATGGAGCTAAAATGCTGGCCCACTGATCCTGAGGCCATAACTCATGAGTAGCTGTCCTTTCAAAGGTGAGCAAATATGCTTCAATGTCATCAGCCATTGTCATTTTCTGCAGACAGTGGGAAGCCAGTACAGTCTGATAGCCCTCTGAGTTAGGCCCTGCCGGGCGACCTACTCCCGGCATGGTCTCAATGAGATGCTTTACCATTTCCTAGAGGACAGTGTGGTCCTGGGCTGTCTGTGTGAGCAGCAACTGGTTCTTCTCTTGTTGAGCCCTGGTAGCTTTCTGCTGGGAGAGGAGAGGAGAGGAGAGGAGAGGAGAGGAGAGGAAAGAAATTATGCTGATATGCAAATGCAATCTTTGCCTCATTAATGGGTAAAGTGGTCATTTGCATATCATGGTTCCATTATGTGGCTGTGTGTCTCAGGAATAAACATCTTTGTCCTGTGCACATGCTTGTTACTCCTATGAATGGCATGCATAAGTCTTTCCACCAGCAGTCCTTCTTTCCTACTCCAACAGTGGGTTTCATATCATATGCACATTGCTCCTCCATTTTTCTTCACTTTGATGGTGGTACAGTGCAATAACCTTTGGCTAGTCAAACTTGGTTCTGAAACTGCTCCATTATACCACTCTGCACATGTCAACCAACTTTGCTCACCAGTAGAAGACATTTCCCTGTGCTTTGCTCCAACGTTGAACATGCTGCTCGTAGTGTTTTATATGCAATATATGATACATAAACAGTGCAATCACCTTAAAACCCTTACTGTACTCAATGTGTAATAGAAACATCATCTATCAATTGCATTTTAGGTTAGTTATGCATCTTCCTCATTGTCACTGAATGACAAACACCAGTTTCCATCCTTTTTACGAACCACTCCAAGTAGTTACCTTAAGTTCAGTGGCATCGTCCAACTTCTGAAGAAACATGCATGGAACTGGGTTGGGATTTTATTAGAGGATGATGACTTCTATCAGCAAAGTATCCAGATCATAAAGGAAGAGTTTGGGAAGAATAGAATCTGTATTGAATTCTTGGAAACTATATCATTCATTGATGTTTATATGAAAATTCCTCATTTAATGGAAGTGATCACAAAATCATCTGCTACTGTGATTGTGAGTATGATCTATGACATAACCTTTTATCCTGTGATTGAAGCTGTTTCCAAAGAAAGTATAACTGGGAAAGTCTGGGTTGGAAGTGATGAGTGGCCTGAATCTCCAATCTTTTCAAATCACATGTTTTTTGAATCTCTACTTGGGACCATCTGGTTTTCAGTCCACACAACTGAAATTCCAGGATTTAAAGACTTTCTTTATAATATTCAACCATCAAATAACCAAGATGACATATTTACTCAAAGATTTTGGGAAATTGTATTTGGATGCCGATGGCCTGATCTATATGCAGCAAATGAAGAGGGTAATAAATGCACAGGTGCAGAAGATTTGCTTGAACTTAAGATTAACTTCTTCTCTGTCACTCGCTTACTTTATACATACAATGCATATAATGCTGTGTACACAGTGGCACATGCCCTACAGAACCTGTATGCATGCAGAGATGGGGAAGGGCCTTTTCTAAATGGAAGTTGTGTGAAAGGTCAAGATTTCGAGTCCTGGCAGGTAAGCTGAAGATACAGTGCAAGTATTTTAAATAGAATGGCTCGGTGGACTGGTAATCATCCTGTTTAAGCAGCCATCTCTTATAAGTGAAGTTCTATGATTCAATATAGATGTTAGATGCTGCATGACCTTACTGTAATTTGTGCATAGTTGTACAGCGTATTGACTGATTTACTTGGTTTACTTGGTTTATTTGAGAAAAAAGAAGGCCGAGGCCCATCTAGATTTTCTCCCCACATACAATACAGTGGGAACATTTCATATAATCTATTTCATGGTTAACCATTTATCTACTCCCTTTTTGAATGATTCAATATTAATTGATTCAACCAGTTCCTGTGGAGTCTTCCACAGTTTTGGTGCCCTTAATGAGATGAAATGTAATCTTAAATTAGTTTTTGCCTTGGGTACCATAAGTTGTTTAGTCTGACATCTTGGGACAATACATCGAGTAACATAAGATAATCCGCATTTGCTCAATAGATCAGGGTTTTTATGAAGCTTATATGTTAAAAGTAAATCCCCCTAGCTCTTCTTTTCTGAAGAGAGTATAAACCAGTACAAGATAATCTAGATTTATAAGGCAATTTAGCTAATCTAGGAATCATCCTTGTTGCAGGTCTTTGAACTTTTTCCAAACTATCAATATCTGCCTTTAAATAGGGGTTCCAGAAAGGGGACCCATAATCAGTAAGATGTTGAACACATCATCTATAAAGGGCCATCATACACTGTTCAGATTTATTTACAAATGATTGTTGAATTTGTCTTTATAGACCATTAGCAGAATTGTCTACTTTTGTACTATGATTAATTGATGAATGTTTGGTATTAACTAAAACACCCAAATCCCTTTCCACACGTGATGACTTCAATAATGAGTTATAAATGAAATATTCATTTTGGGGATTAGTGAAGTTCAAAATGCAGACAACACACTTGTCCACATTAAATTCCATCAAGTTATCAATAGCCCATTTTTCAATCAACTTTAGATCAGAGTTCAAGGAATTCAGTTCTGATAAATTATTCACCAGAACCCCAAGCTTCGAGTCATCAGCAAATTTAGACAACCAGCTATTGTTTGATACCTGCATATCACTTATATAAATAAGAAACAGAACTGGACCCAACACTGAGCCCTGGTGTACATCACTAGTAACTGCCCCCAGTTGAGATTGTTGATTATTTAATACTAATCTCTGGGTTCTGTTTGTCAACCAAGCAGAAACCCAGTTGATTAATTGATCAGAAAAAAACAAACTGATGCATTTTATTAATCAAAATGTTATGAGGAACTTTGTCAAAGTCCTTACTGTAATCTAATAGGATTACATTCATTTGGCTTTTGTTATCCAGACCCTGGCTAATATTATTATAGAATGAAATCAAATTAGTTGTACAAGATTAGGTAAGAGGAATGGGGGAGTGTCAGTTAGTGTGGGTCTTTTTTTAGTGGTTTTTTTTTTTGTTTTTTTTTTGCTTTTCTTGTGTTTATTAGTTTGTGCTTTTACCTGTGTTTACTTGGCCATAACACAGTGTATATTTTCGGCTCATCTTCATTCATCAGTTCCTTTGTCAATTCAGCCACTGATGAAAAGAAAACAAATATAAATGTTGGTGGTGTTGCTCTATCAGTGGTGGTCTCAATGGGTTTTCTAGATGAGAACAGAAATCAGTTATACAATTCTAGCTTTGCTCCTTTATGGCTCAGCTTTGTATCTTAGCTTCAGTTTCAAACACACTTTCCCACTCAGTGATGTGCCATCCTTGTTGGCACCATTCAGTGCCAGCACTGAGACCTATAGCCTCTGCTGTCAAGACAGATTTTTCTGGCTCTTCCAAAGTGGCTTTGGATGTGTCCCCCATATCTCCCTATTAGCAACAGCATTGATAAACTCATCATCAGTTAGCTCTCCTACAGTTGATACATCAGTGTCTATTTCCACAAATTCCGAGAAAGTTTCAGCATCCATGAAAGCAGGGATAGGTACATCTTTGAGCTCTTTCTCACTGTTGGTGGTGGGGGTTCCAGCATTAGTGTTACCAGTGAATCCAGTATTCACATAACATGTTACTATTGTGTCTTGCTTAACAGTCTCCTAATAGCATCCATGAAGTTAATTTTGCAGACAATATCCTTTGCATGAGCTGTCTTTCCCTTGTCTACTGTTTGCTAAATTTTGCCTGCTAGATATGACCTTTAATGTCCCTTTAAGTTCTTAATCACACCCATGTCCATGGTTTGAATAATGCTGGTTGTGTTAGGGGGAACAGAAGAGAAGTTTGATGAACTTTAGTTTTCTTGATAGATTGTCGGGGAGGGCAGAGCAATTGTCCAGATGAGCTCTCTATCCCATGCCATTAGCCACTCCTGAAAAATCATGCTTGTTATCCAGGCATTCCTTGAGTTGGTGTGGGTTACAGGCAGTAGCTTAAGATTCTTGGGTATGCACCAAGGTCTTTTGCATTTGCCAATGACAGGCATCCTCTTATATCTGAATCTTTCCCCTCTCGCTTCCTTGTACGGCTCAGGTCAGAATTAGCAGACCAGTCAGAGAGGACTTATTCTCTGTTTTTACTGATGAAGCTAGCTTTACTTTATGAAATCTTAAATTGGCTAGCAACCAAAGATAGAGAGCTAGTGACAGAGAGCTAGTGAGGTTTTACAATGCCTTGATGACTTTTACACGGTCAGCTGAGGACAGCTCATTGCATGGCAGAGACATGTCTGTGGTAGCAGTTGGTTTCTACAGATTGAACAGCACTACTACACGACAGGAGACTCAGCTGAGAGTAGTCTCACTAATTAATGTAAATCTCAAACTCCTAATTGAAATGTCAAAGTAATCTGTAACAAATTGCACTGTAATTGGCTGTGAATCATCTGAGAGGCATCTTGCTAAAGCAACAGTGGAACTAAAACGCGTCCCAATAAAATGTTTAAAAATGGCATCATTTTCATTGACAAAATTCTCTGCCTAGCAAGATGTCATGTTTAACCTGGCATCCTGCTTAATTGTGTCTCACTAATCTGTGTGGACTGCACATTTTTAGACCCTATTAGTATTTAGGCATTTAGAATAGAGCAGTAAGCTTAGTTTGTGGGAGAAACTCCTCGGCTAGAGTGAAAAGCAAATTCACGCTGTCTAATTTTCCTAACATTTTTTTTAATATTGAAATGAGTCTTGGAAATACAGACATTTGAAGATTAATTTTTCTTATCATATTTTGCCAGTAAATGATGAACCTTAACAGTGAGATGCTAAACAGATACTTTGCTTTAGTCTTCTCCAAAGGGCCCCTTGGGAGAGGCTCATTGGAAGGGCCCATGGCATCCAGTTAGCCATGTTGCAGCCTGCAGACATCATGCCTGCCCTGTTAGTAGGAGAGAGGATATACTCCAAGACCATAGTGAAGCTGAAGAAACAATTGAAGGAGCTGCTTCCCATAATATCTTAAAAGCCTCAACATTTCAGGAGTAGTGCCAGTGAAAGGAAAGTGAATATGTTCAAACCTGGGAAACTACAGGCCAGGCAGCAAGATTTCAGATATGGTTATTGTCAGGCTAGTTCGGTGGAATAGATGTTTGAGGCATTGAATGCCACGCCACCAGATATGCCAGGAATGCACCAGGAATTCCTGTGGACCAGCCATTTTGGAAAACAAAGCATCCCATGGCTGCTCTGTTCCCTTGGAGTAGGGGATTGCTATGTCCCACATCTTATATACTACCTGGTGGATTCCATTTGGCAGCAATGGCAGGAACAGCCAAATGGGGCAGGGCATAGGCAGATGTGCTACATACTCATGCCAATGCAAGTTAATGTGTATGCATCTTTGCAAGCTGATGCTCTGGAGGAAACTTCATGAAAAAAAATTCTGCAGGAAAATATCCCAGCTTGCTTACCATCCCCAGTAGACACTACAAACCACAATGGTGGCTAATCTGTAAGTTCCCAATATGGGTCAATGATGGGGCTTGGGGGATTCTGACAGCACCAGAGATGCAAGGAGCAGACTATATATATATTATGCAGGTGTGGTCATGCCCCTATATTTAGGGTTGAGTAGGCACTTTAATGTTAAACCTCAAATTCTGTGTGTTGATAACTTTGCAAACGTTCAACAGATTTGCACAAAATTTGGTATGCAAGGTGTGGGATGGTAGAACTCTTGATTTGCTAAGTAATGTTGTAGTCAGACATATGGTTTTTGCACAACAAATAACCACAAACTGCACTTTTCACCATTTTGTGCAGTATCTGTCTGTGGCACTGTACAGCCACTTTGTTTTTTGCCAATCCAATGCTTGGGAGGTAGAAAGTGCTTGAGTCAAAGAACATGCCACTTTTGATTTAGTGAAAAAATATTAATCCATTCAAAAGTTATTAAAGTTTGAAGTTCCCATTATAAGTCAATGGGAAAATGTATATGTATGATTTGAGAAAGAAGAATTTTCGGCTGCAGTCGCGGCTGATTTATTTGTAGCCTTGCAGTCAAAGAACTAAATAACTTTTAAATGGTTTGGTCTTTTTACTTGAAATTATAAGGGTTTTGAGGGGATGTCCTAGAGATGTGACTTAGCTTATTTAGGTGTTGGAAAAGCATTTGGTTGTGGAGATATTCCATGACAAAGTTGACATTTTCTCCACTGGATTGAATTGCGTTACTTTGGTATTTTTTCCTGAAGTTTTCAGGGTTTTGAGATGATGCCCTACTGATGTCAATTGTGTTGTTTAGCTGTTGGGGAATTAATTGGTTGCAGAGACATTACATGCCAAAGTTGTTGTTTTCCTCATAGGATTACATTGCACTCTGTGTCATGACTTTCAGCGCCATTATCTCGGAAATGAAGAGAGATACAGACCTTCTGCTACTAGCAGCTTAGACCACATGTAGGTGATCTATGCTGCTGAGAAAAAATTGGAAATTGCAGAGAAAGCCTGCAGTAGAATTTATTCCATACATTGCAAGGTTCCTGAGATATTGTGAAATTATTGTCAAAAGGGTTCAAAGAGTGCCTGTCCAGTGCAGTTCCGTGCCCATTACTCAGAAACAATTTGAGATGCAGGTGTGATCATTCAGTGTTGCATGCAGTACTCACTGTCATGATTACAATGATGCTCAAATTTTTTTTCTGGGTCTTACGATTCACAAGATATGAACAAACTCCTGTTACAATGGTTTGGTACCCCATAGGGCAGTTGCATGTCTCCATGGCTTGGCATAAGTGGGAACATAGGCCCAGATGCATATTGTTGTGCATAAATTGGAAACTTGGAGGGAGCAAGCCCTGTGCTTCCACCAATATGTGTTTTTTATTACTTATATTACAGTTTTTCAAAAAGTAAGGAAATTCTATACAAATAAACTGCATTAATTCATCATTTATGGTTAAATAAAAAAGAAGACAGGAAAAGGGACATTAGAGTTGAACCCATAACTCCCCCCACTCACCCCTACCACAATCCTCCACAGACTGACAGGCTCCGAGGTGTGTCATTGGGGTCATGAGGCCTAACTCTCGCCCCATTCTCCTTTACTGTAGCATGGCAATGTGCTCACACATGGAAGGGGGTGAGATTTGGGCCTCATGACCCCAATGAGACACCCTGGAGTCGGTCAGTCTGTGGAGGATTGGGGTGGGGTGTGTGTGGGGGGAGTTAGGGGTTCAACCCTAATGTCCTTTTCCCTGATTTTTTTTTAATTTAACCCTAAATGATGCATTAAATCTTTTTTTTTGCATAAACTAAATATATATAAATTTTTTTATAGTGGCATGTTAGTGCCACTATAGTTAGGGTTGAGCAACCCATTTAAGGTTAAAGTGCGAAATTTGGCAGCTCAATAACTTTGCCACAGAAATGCCTGGCATTTCAATTTGGGACCTTCTAGGGGCACATTTCTTGTTGTGTTCACCTAGTCCAGTCCTGAGGATGCTAACCATGTCTTTTGTGGGGGGTTAAACCCCCCAGAAATAGAAACATAGAAATATAGATTTTGGCGGCAGATAAGGACCACTTGGCCCACCTAGTCTGCCCATTTTTCTACCTACAGGATAAGCTGCAGATCCTAATTAACCAACAGCCTATTTCTTCCTACCCACCACAAAAATTGCCTTATGTCTGTCCCATGCATTCTTGAATTCTCCCACAGTTGTAGTCCCCACAACCTCCTCAGGAAGGCTGTTCCACGCATCCACCACCCTCGCTCTGAAAAAATACTTCCTCACATTGCTCCTGAACCACCCCCATCCTCTATCTTCAAATTGTGTCCCCTTGTTCTTACACATCTCTTTATCTGAAAGATGCTACCCTCTTGGACTTTGTTGATTCCACTGAGGTACTTAAAATTTTCTATCATGCCCCCCACTTTCCTCAAGGGTATACATATTAAGCTCCTTTTGTATCTCCTTGAATGGCTTCTTTTGCAGACCCTGCACCGTTTTAGTTGTCCTGCTCTGGACTGCCTCTATTTTGTCTATGTCCTTGCAAAGATGGGGTCTCCAAAATTGGACACTGTACTCCAGATGGGGTCTCACCAACTGTCTGTACAGAGGGATAACAACTTCCTGTTTTCTGCTGGTGGTGACTCTCCCTATACATATCAGCATCCCCCAGCCCCCCCACTGCCTTTTCACATTGCTTTCTAACCTTAAGGTCATCTGATATGATTACCCCGGTCCCTTTCCATTTTGTTGTTGTTACTACCCCCCATTGTGTAGTCTTCCCCTTGGTTTTTATTTCCCAGGTGCATTACTTTGCACTTCTTTGCACTGAATCCAAGCTACCATACTTCTGACAATTCCTCCAACCTTGCCAAGTCCCTTCTCATCCTTTCCACACC
Source organism: Neoceratodus forsteri (assembly GCA_016271365.2). NCBI lineage: Eukaryota > Metazoa > Chordata > Ceratodontiformes > Ceratodontidae > Neoceratodus > Neoceratodus forsteri. The sequence continues at coordinate 9,337,898 of CM028130.1, forward strand.
TGTTTGTGTATCAACCCTGTTGCAGATCTTTGTGTCATCTGCAAAGATGCATACTTTTCTATCCAGTCCCTCTGCAGTGTCACTTATAAAGACATTAAAAAGGACTGGACCCAGTACTGAACCCTGCAGTACCACACTAGTAACCCCTCTATCTTCAGACCGGACTACATTTGCAATTACCTTCTGTGTCCTGTTGTTCAGTCAATGTTTTACCCAGGCTACCACCCTAGGACCCACTCCCTGACTGGTTAATTTGACTATTAATCTTTTATGTGGGACTATGTCAAATGCCTTGTTAAAGTCTAGGTAGGGCATGTCCGCAGCCCCTCCTTGTTCTATTACTTTGGTCACCCAGTCAAAGAAATCAATTAGATTCATCTGAAATGACCTTCCCTTCCCACTGAGAACCCATGCTGCCTTGGGTCCTGTGCCCCACTGGCTTCTAGGTACTCAACAATTCTTTTCTTCAGAAGTGATTCCATCATTTTCCCTACCACAGAGGTCAAACTGACAGGTCTGTAGTTTTCTGACTCTGTCTTGGTCCTACTTTTGTGAAGGGTAATCACATCTGCCTTCCTCCAGTCCTCAGGTACCACACCATCCTCCCATGATTTGTTAAAAAGGGTAGTCAGTGGTTTCACTAGTTCTCCCATAAATTCTTTTATCATTCTGGGGTGAATTCTGTCAGACCCAATTGCTTTGTCCACCTTCAGTTTTAGGAGTTCTTTCAGAACCCTTTCTTCTGTGAAAGGACTGGGATCGACCCCCCTATCCAGAGTGCTTCTGTTAATTGGATTAGGCACCTCCCCCTACTCCTCTTTTGTGAATACTGAACAGAAATATTCTCTCAGTATCCCTGATTTTTCACTGTCCCTCTGTGCCCACCCACTCTCCATTCTGCTGAGCCTCACTATCCCTTCCTTTGTCTTTCTACGCTCCATGATGTATCTATGAAAGGTTTTATCCCCCTTCTTAACCAAGTTGGCTATCTTTTCCTCAGTTTGGGCCTTTGCTATTCTGACTTCCCTCCCTGCTTCCTTCTGCCTTAACTGGTACAGCTCTCTGTCCTGCTCCTTCTGTGTTTCCTTACACTTCCTGAATGTTATCTTTTTTCCCTGACCTTCCCCAACACCTCTTTTGAGAACCATAGTGGCTTTTTATTTCATTTTGATTTGTTTATTTGCTTCACACAAAAGCTTGTTGCTCCTGTGATGGCAGTTTTGATGTTACCCCATTGTCGTTCCACCCCTCTTTCTAGCCTATTTGCTAGTGCTTTTTCTAAGGCACTCTCCCATCTTGCCAAAGTCATCCCTCCTGAAGTTCAGTACACTCACTTTTGTATGGCTTGACTCTGTAGCTGAGTTTATTGTGAACCAGACTGTTTGGTGGTCACTTGTTCCCAGATGGCTACCCACTTCTAGATCTGAGATCCTCTCACTGTCCCCATTTGAGACTATGAGGTCTAAGATTGCTACCCCACGAGTGGGTTCCAAAACTAGTTGTCTAAGGCATGCCACCTGTAAGGCATCAAAAATGGCCCTGCTCTTGGATGTGGCTGCAGCAAATGTGCTCCAGTTAACATCTGGCATATTCAGGTCTCCCATCAACAGTATCTCCCCTTTCTCTGCCATTCTAAGAATGCCTTCTATCATATCCATATCCATTCCCTCCCCCTCACATGGGGATCTTTATTCAAACCCTATGCAGATTGTGGTGTCATTTCAAGTCTCTAATGTGACCCACAGTGCCTCCTCTCCTCCATGTTTACTCTTTTGTTCAGTTGCTTTTATCCCTTCCTTTACATAGAGAGCTACTCCTCCCCCTCTTCTCCCCTGCCTGTCTCTCCTGTAGGTTATGTACCCTGGTTTGTTAACATCTCAGTCATGGTTCTCTGTGTACCATGTATCTGTGACTGCTATGATATCCAGGCATCCCTCTTCCATCAAGGCCACCAATTCAGGGAGCTTGTTGCCAAGACTATGGGCATTGGTAATCATTACCCTCCATTTCCTGATGGCCTTACCCCTTTTTGCCCCATCCCTGTCATTTTTGCCTTTGTCACTTTCTTCATTTACCCCTGCCCTTCTCCCTATTGACATCTCTAACTAGGTGTTTACCACGCTTACTACCCTGACTTTTTTGGGGGGGCTAGAATTTCCCTGCTCCTTTCCAGTGCCTCCCCCTTGGCTAGTTTAAATGCTTGCCAATGAAGCATTTAAACCTATCACCTAGGATCCTGGTTTCCCTCCTGGACAGATGCACATCATCACACCAGTATAGGCCAGCATTACTCCAGGAGGACCCCCAGTCCCCAGTGAAGCTGAATCCCTGAGCTCTGCACCAGCTTTTCAACCACTGATTGAATCCCATGGAGTGGAGCACCCTAGCCTCACCTATGTCATAAACAGGCAGCACCTCCAAAAAGGTTACCATGCATGCTACTTGTCTAAGGCCCCTCCCCAACTCCACAAATTCTTCCTGCACTGCTCTGATCCCTTTCTTAGCCAGGTCATTTGTCCCTAGGTGAACAATGACATCTAGCTCCCTCCCCCATGCAGCTGCTCTGGTGATCCTGAGGATTTGCTCCCTATCCTTCTAAGCCATGGCGCCAGGCAGGCACCTTACCTTTCTCTCCTCTCCTCTTCCTACCCCAGTTTTATCTTCCTAAAAATGGAGTCCCCCACCAGGAGTTGTTTCCTTCCCCTGTGGGGTCACATGCCACCCTCCTGTGGGTCTCCTTTGTGGAGGTTTCCAGCATCCTCCTTGGTCTCCACTGTGGGTGCCTCCATAGGGGAACCACACTTTGCCAGAATGGCATATGAATTGTGGAGAGGTACAACTGGAGGGATGCACCTCTGTTTCACCACCCTCACCCTCCCTGCATGCACTGTGGTCCAACCACTCATCTTTCTTGGCAACCTCTGAGGCAATGGCAGTGGACCTGGTGGTCCCTGGATGGGAGATGAGGTCCCACAAATCCTGGCCAACTCAGCCTGGAGATGAGCAACCTCCTCCTTCAGCCCAGAGAGGTGCCTACAGAAGGTACAACACCGCTTCCTCCAGAACGTCTCCCAGAAGACTGCTGCTCCACAGCCACTGCATTGCACCACTCCCTTCAAATCTTATTTCTGGCCTCTTCACTGTTGTTTGGAATCCTTGCTCTTAACTCTGTTTATTTTTTTCCTCCCTACTTACTTACTACCTCTGTGCCCTTTAAGCTCCTGATCTTCCTGTTCTGAGACAAGAAGATCCTATATTTCTCAGTAGTCCCTTTACCTGCTCAGAGGCAGACCTCCAGCAGCTGGGGGGGCACGGCGAGCTACTCTTGTCCTTCTAGGTTGGTGAGTCTTTGGTGGCTCAGTGATCACTCACTTCCTGCTCCCAAACAGGAAGTTCCTGTTGTCAGTCAAATCCTGTGCCTATAAAAGTAGAACTGACTTTGGGTGGGGGAGAGAGCAATATAGTCCCAGTACAGATGTCCAGTCACAACAGCAGCTCCTTTGTCCTGGTGTTCTCTGCCAATTCTCTGGCAGAAGCTATCTAAGGCAGTGTTTAAATCTGGCTTTAACCTGGCTTCCTGCTAGCTAAGCCCCCCCCCACCCACTTAACAGATCTTTCTACACTTGGTTAAATTGCACAAATAACAATCCCCTTCAGCCACCTAAGAATAACACTTAGATAACTTCTCAGATAGCAATTCACTTCAGCCAACTCAGACAAACACACTAACTTTTTTTATTACCCTAAATTGAAGGACCCCGTAGTAGAGTTCTGATTCTTTAGTCCCAGTAAATTGAAGGTCCCAGTAGTAGAGTTCTACTTCTTCAGTCCCAGTAGAGAAGTCCAGTCACAACAGCAGCTCCTTGTCCTGATGTTCTCTGCCAATATGTTTTAAAAAATTTTCTAAACAATAGTGTCACAGAGTAGTGTTGCAAATGCAACACTTTTGAGATTTTTTTTTGCGAAAGTGTCGCAAATTACGACACTACTTTGTGACACTTTGCCCGAAACAATAGGAAAGCTTTGCCATCCTGATGCAAAAGAACGCTTTGGTCTTTTGGGATAATATTTGGAGAGAAGAAAGCCAAGATCCCACATATGTGCCTTTTGGTGGTTTGGCAACAAAATATTCGAGGGCTGCAAAGTTATGGCACTCTGAAGTTGACATTGTTTCCCATTGGATAACATTATGGCGTCCACCGTGCCTTTCGGGGCTCGTATCTCAAAAATGCTTCGAGATACGAACTTTTTATCAGAAAGTTGCTTAGCCCCCCCCAAATAAGAAGCTAAGTACAAAACTAGCCAGGAAAGTCTTAAATAATATGAAATTTTAATTTTTTTTCTATCATTGTACAGTTCCTGAGATATAAGCAGTTTAGTATTCCAAGTGTTCATTTTCTGCTCCAAGGCCCTTTTTATGCATACATTCTTTGTATTCACTGTGCTTTTGAATGTAGCTTTCTGGGGAAAAAGTGTGTACGTTTGCGTTACTGTTACAGTTAGCATTTCTGCTTGGTTTCTGTTACCGTTTGCGTTAGCGTTTCCATTGATGTCACTGTGTGCGATACCCTTTTTGTTTGCATTTGTGTTTGCGGTTGCATTACTGTTACCGTTTGTATTTCCATTACTGATTTAGTTTGCATTTCCTTTTGCATCAGCATGTGCATTACCGATTGCATTTGTGTACGCACTTTCGTTTGCTTTTCTGTTTGCCTTTGTGTTTCTTTTGGCATCATTGTTGGTGTTACTGTTAGTGTTTTGCATTTACAGTTCTGTTACCATGACCATGACCGTTGCTATTTTCATTTGTGTAAGCACTTGCATTTCCATTTCTGTTTGTATTTGCAATTCCTTTGGCATCATCTGTGGTGTTACCGTAAGCATTTGTGTTTCCAATTGCATGCTGGGATGCATTGCTAGGGGGATCACCTCCGAAAGGAAAGAAGTGATACTCCCTCTGTATAACTGCTTGGTGAGGCCACACCTTGAGTACTGCATGCAGTTTTGGAAGCCACACTTAAAGAGGGACATTAACCTCCTGGAGAGGGTCCAGAGGAGGGCAACCAAAATGATTTGGGGCTTGGGGGACAGGACCTATGAGGAAAGACTCGAAGAGCTAAATATGTACACATTGGAAGAGAGAAGGGACCGGGGGGACATGATAGAGGTATTCAGGTACATGAAGAGGGTAAATAGGGGAGGAACAGTCAGGGTGCTTCGAAGGAAGGAGGAGGGGCCACTAGAGGGCATCAGTGGAAGCTGGAGGAGGGAAGATTCAGGGGAGAAAGGAGGAGGTGCTACTTCACTGAGAGGGTGGTGGAGCCATGGAATGCACTGCCTAGGGGGCTGGTGGAGGCAGAGACAGTGGAGGGGTTCAAGAGGGGGGGGAAGGTACAGGGGAAGGGTTCTGGAAGCAAAATCCAATGCAGCAAGAATATCTAGAACTGGGAAAGGAGAAGCCAGAGAAGGCGAGGGGGGCAGCAAGGTCAGCAACCAGGGTGGGGGCTGACCAAACCAGCAGACATTCTGCTGGCATTTTAGTATGTTAGTATTACTGTAACCATGTGCATTTCCATTTGCATCTGCATACGTGCTTGCATTTGCATTTATGTTTCTGTTACTGTTCCCTTTGGCATCATTGTTGGTGTAAACATAACTGTTTGTGTTTCTAATTGCGTTACCATTACTATTTGTGTGTTCATCACTGTTTGCATTTGTGTTTCTGTTGTCCTTAGCGTTCATGTTTTTGGTAGTGTTTCCATTGTCGATTGCATTACAGTTTCCTTCTGCAACACCATTTCACCATTGCCATTACTGTTTGTGTTTCTGTTTGCATTTGTGTTACCATTTGCATTTTTGTTACCGGTTGCATTTCCGTTGCCGTTAGAGTTTGCGTTACTGTTTTCGTTAACATTTGCATTTTTGTTGCCTTTAGCATATGCATTACCATTTGAGTTACCATTCCTGTTTTGATTTACGTTTGTGCCTCTCTTACTGTTTGTGTTATTGTTTTTGTTTGTATCACCATGAGCATTACCATTTGCACTTGTGTTTGTGTTAACGTTAGCATTACTATTTTATTGTACCTCACTGTTTCTATCACCATTTGCGTTAACATTACCATTTGTGTTTTTGTGTTTGTGTAGTGCAGTGCAAAACATTATGATTTTTCTATTTTTCTGCACTGTCTTCCACCACGCTAAGCACAGCCAGTGTGTAGTTGATTCATCTGAGACTTGGCAGGTAGAAAGACTTTTGTTCAATTTATAGGACAACACAGGGGTCAATCTTAACATTGTTTTACTAGCCCAAACACTAGTGCAAATTGACCAGGACTAGTGCAGCTAACTCTCTACTTGCCCGGCTTGACTAGTGCAGATTTTCATGGCTGTTAATGAAGTTAAAAAAAGTCTCTACTTTAGCTTTCTTTATTCCTCATGCTAATCTCTCTCAATGTTCCAGATGGCCAGGTGTGATTAACAGCTCACTAAGAGCTGCAATTATCTGGCAGTTCAAGAGAGAGATCCCACAAATGACTTAATGTGAGTCATTATCACTCCACTGTTAAGACTTTCAGCTAGTGTCCAGGGTGTGAACAAGGGTAGAATGCTGTTAAGTCACTTGGTTCCAGTTTTCTGAATATGTCTATGTCTAACAATATGTCCAATATTATTAAGACCAGAGCCCCCCATTTCTCTACATTTTGAGTGTTTGTATCCAACATTTCAGTGACAAAATGCAAAGAGGTATACAGGATCGGCACTGCAAGTGGTGGGTTTTATCCCAGCCTCACCACAACTTCCCTCTCCCAAATCTCTTAACTCTGTTCTTTCCCTGGATGCCACTGAAGACCAGACTCTGAAGTGACCATCCATAGATCCATAGCTGCCATTACTGGCAAGTGTATGGGGTCCTCAGCTCTACTAAATGGACTATGCCAGCCATCACATGTAAATCTCAGGTGACTGAAAGGACTTAACTGCTGTGAGGTTTAAATTACTTGTAGAAAGATCTGGTAAGTAGGGGGAGTGGCTTAGCTAGAAGGAAGCTACATTTAAAGACTGCATTAGAAAGATTCTGCTAATAGCTTGGCAAAAGACACCAGGAGAAAGGACTGCTGTGTGACTGAACTTCTCTGCTGGGACTATATTGCTCTCCTTCCCTTCCCCCAGCCAAAGCTAGATCTATTTTTATAGGCACAGGATTTGACTGACAACAGGAACTTCCTGTTTAGGGGCAGGAAGTGAGTGATCACAGAACCACCAAGGACCCACCATCCTAGAAGGGCAAGAGTAGCTCTCCGGCCCCCTCTAGCTGCTGGAGGTCTGCCTCTGAGCAAGTAAGTGGTCTACTGAGAAATATAGGATATTCTTGTCTCAGAACAGGACAATCAGGAGCTTAAAGGGCACACAGGCATAAAGTAAGGAGAGAGAGAAAAAACAGAGGAAAGAGTAAGCATTGCAAACAGTTAAGGGGCCAGAAATAAGACATGATTGGAGTGGTGCAGCGCAGTGGCTGTGGAGCAGCAGTCTTCCGGGAGATGTTCTGGAGGATGCGGTGTTGTCCCATCTGCAGGCACCTCTCTGGGCTGAGGGAGGAGGTTGCTTATCTCCAGGCTGAGTTGGCCAGGATTTGTGGTACCTCCTCTTCCATCCAGGGACCACCAGTGCCACTGCCGTTGCCTCAGAGATTGACAAGAAAGAGGAGTGGTTGGACCACAGTGGGCTCAGGGAGGGTGAGGGTGGTGGAACAGAGGCACATCCCTCCAGTTGTACCTCTCCACAATTCATATGCCATTCTGGCAAAGTGTGGCTCCTCTATGGAGGCACCCACAGTGGAGACCAAGGAGGATGCTGGGAACCTCCACAAAGGAGACCCACAGAAGGGTGGCAGGGGACCCTGCAGGGGAAGGAAACAACTCCTGGTGGGGGACTCCATTGTTAGGAAGGTAGAACTTGGGGAGGAAGGGGAGAGGGGTAGGTGCCTGCCTGGTGCCATGGCTTGGAGGACAGGAGCGAATCAGGATTGCCAGAGCAGCTGCACAGGGAGGAGCTGGATGTCATTATCCACCTAGGGACAAATGACCTGGCTAAAAAAGGGATTAGAGAAGTGCAGGAAGAGTTTGTGGAATTGGGGAAGGGCCTTTGTCAAGTAGCACGCACGGTAACCTTCTCGGAGGTGCTACCCATCTATGGCATAGGAGAGGCCAGGGTGATCCACACCATGGGATTCAATCAGTGGTAGAAAAACTGGTGTGGAGCTCAGGGATTTGGCTTCATTGGGGAAAGGGGGTCCACCTGGAGTGTTGCAAGCCTATACTGGCATGATGGGCTGCATCTGTCCGGGAGAGGAACCAGGATCCTAGGTGATAGGTTTAAATGCTTCATTGGCAAGCTTTTAAACTAGCCAAGGGGGGAGGCACTGGAAAGGAGAAAGAAAATCCTAGCCCCCAAAAATAATCACAGTAGTAAGTGTGGCAAACACCAAAATAGAGGTGTCAATAGGGAGAAGGGCAGGGGTAAATGGAGAAAGTGACAAAGGCAAGAAGGACAGGGATGGGGCAAAAGGGAGTAAGGCCATAAGGAAATGGAGGGTAATGAGTACCAATGCCCATAGTCTGGGCAACAAGCTCCCTGAGCTGATGGCCTTAATGGAAGAAGGTTGCCTGGATATCATAGCAGTCACAGAAACATGGTACACAGAGAACCATGACTGGGATGTTAACATACCAGGGTATATGACCTACAGGAGAGACAGGCAGGGGAGAAGAGGGGGAGGAGTAGCTCTCTATGTAAAGGAAGGGATAAAAGCAACTGAACAAAAGAGTAAACAGGGAGGAGAGGAGGCACTGTGGGTCACCTTGGAGACTGGAAAGGGCACCACAATCTGTACAGGGGTTGTGTTCAGACCCCATGTCAGGGGAAAGGAATGGACAAGGATATGATAGATTCAAACATAATTTCCTCAAGGGTGCAAGGTGCATATCGCTGTCATATCCTCTCTAGCACACTGCACTGACAATATAAGCATACACATTGTATAATATATATATTTCTAAATAACAAGCCAATCACACACACACACACACACACACACAAAAGTAGATAAACATGTGGGGAGTAGTGCAATGTAATGGCTGTGGGGCAGCAGTCTACCGGGAGTCTTTCTGGAGGCTGAGATGCTGCCCTATTTGCAGACAACTCTCTGCCCTGAAGGAGGAAGTTGCCCGTCTTCAGGCCACACTGGACAGTAGAAAGGGAACCTTCCCCAGGCCACACTGGACGGTAGGAAGGGGAACCTCCCCCATCCAGGGTGCACCAGAGCCACCAACACTACCTCAGAGGTTGTGAAGAAAGCACAGCAATTGAACCACAGTGGGCTCAGGAAGGGAGAGGATGGTGGAACAGAGGCACACCCAGTCAGTTGTTCCACTCCACAATCCATACACCATTCTGGTGGAGCATAGCTCCCCTATGGATGCACCCACAGAGGAGACTAAGGAGGCTGAGGACAACTGTCACAAGGGAGGCCCACAGGAAGGAGGCAGAGGACACCACAAGGAAAGGAAGCAGCTCCTGGTGGGGGACTCAATTATTAGAGGGATAGAACTGGGGGGAGCAGGGAAAACTGAAGTAAGGTGCCTGCATGGTGCCATGGCTTGGAGGGACAGGAAGCGCATCCTCAGAATCACGAGAACAGCTGCATGGGAGTCTGAGCTGGATGTCATTATCCACCTAGGGACAAATGACTTGGCTCATCATGAGATCAGAGCAGTGCAGAAGGACTTTGTAGAATTGGGGAGGGGCCTAAGACAAATAGCACATACAGTATCCTTCTCAGAGGTGCTGCCTGTCAATGGCATGAGTGAGGTGAGGGTACTTTACACCATGCAGTTTAATGAATGGTTGAAAAAATGGTGTGGACACAGGGGTTTGGCTTCATTGGGGACTGGGGTTCCACCTGGAGGGACACCAGCCTATACTGGCAGGATGGTCTGCATCTGTCCAGGAAGGGAACAAGTCTTTTGAGCAATCAGTTTAAATGCCTCATTGGCAAGTTTTTAAACTAGTCAAGGGGAGGCACTGATAAGCAGCAGGAAAATCTGAGCCTCTCCCTAGAAAACGGGGTACGAAATGAGAAAAGACTGAGGGTAGAAAGGTCAGTGGGGATGCTGCAACAGAAGGTAAAGCCATCAAAAAATGGAGAGCAATGAGTACCAATGCCTGTAGTCTGAGTAACAAGCTTCCTGAATTAGTGGCCTTGATGGAGGAGGAACATCTGGATATTGTGGCAGTCACAGAAACATGGCACACACAAAACCATGACTGGGATGTAAACATACCAGGATACACTATCTACAGGAGGGACAGGGAGGGTAAACGAGGAGGAGGAGTAGCTCTTTACATAAGGGAAGGAATCAAAGCAACAGAACAAAAGGGTAAACAGGGAGGAGAAGAAGCACTATGGGTAAATTTGGAGACTGGCAATGGCACCACAATCTGCACAGGGGTTGTATACAGACCCCCTTCTAAGAGGGAGGAAATGGACAAGGAAGTGATAGAAAGTATACTTAGAATGGCAGAAAAAGGGGAGATATTGCTGATGGGTGATCTGAATATGCCAGATGTTAACTGGAGTGCAGTTCCAGCAGCCACTTCGAAGAGTGGGGTTATTCTAGATGCCCCACAGGCAGCATGCCTTAGACAACTAGTATTGGAGCCCACTCGAGAGGGAGCAATCTTAGACCTGGTTCTCTCAAATGGAGATGAAGAGAGGATTACAGATGTAGAAGTGGGTAGCCATCTGGGAACTAGTGACCATCGAACAGTATAGTTCACAATAAACATAGCAATAGAGTCAAGCCATACAAAGGCAAAAGTACTGGACTTTAGGAGAGCTGACTTTGCCAAAATGGATGAGTGCCTAAGGAATGCACTAGCAAATGGGCAGGAAGGAAGGGTGGAAGAACAATGGGGAATGATAAAAACTGCCATCACAGAGGTAACAAGCCTTTGTGTGAAGCAAATAAACAAAATGAAACGATGTAAGAAACCACTATGGTTCTCAAAGGAAGTGGCAGTGAAGGTTCAAGAGAAAAAGAAAGCATTCAGGAAGTACAAAGATTCACCGAAGGTGCAGGACAGAGAACTGTATCAGTTAAAGCAAAAGGAAACTGGGAAGGCAGTCAGAACAGCAAAGGCCAAAACCGAAGAAAAGATAGCCAACTCAGTTAGAAGGGGGATAAAACCTTTTATAGGTACATCAGGGAGCAAAGGAAGACCGAGGGAGGGATAGTGAGGCTTAATAAAGGGGGAGGTTGGGCAGAGGTGACTGTGAAAAGCAGAGATACTAAACAAATATTTTTGCTCAGTATTTACAAAGGAAGTGGGAGGTACCTAAAACAAACAGTAGAAATACTCTGGATACAGAAGTTGATACCAGCCCATTTACAGAAGAAAGGGTTCTGAAAGAACTCTTAAAACTGAATGGACAAAGCAATGGGGCCTGATGGGATTCATCCCAGAATTCTAAAAGAACTAAGGGTAGAACTAATGACACCACTGACTACTGTCTAACAAATCATGGGAGGATGGGGTGGTACCCGAGGACTGGAGGAGGGCAGATGTGATTCCCCTTCACAAAAGTGGGAGCAAGGCAGAAGCAGGAAACTACAGACCTAATAGTTTAACCTCAGTGGTAGGGAAAATGATGGAATCACTTCTAAAGGAAAGAACTATCGAGTATCTAGAGGCCAGAAGGGCACAGGATCCAAGGCAGCATGGATTCACAGCGGGAAGGTCATGCCAGATGAATCTGATAGATTTCTTTGACTGGGTGACCAAAGTAGTAGATCAGGGAGGGACTGTGGACATGGCCTACCTAGACTTTAGCAAGGCATTTAACACAGTCCCACACAAAAGATTAGTATACAAGTTAGCCAGCCTGGGAGTGGGTCCCAAGATGACAGCCTGGGTAAAGAATTGGCTGGAGAATAGGACACAGAGGGTAATAGTAAATGGAGTCCACTCTGAAGAAATAGGTGTTACTAGTGGGGCACCATGAGGTTCAGTATTAGGACCGTCTGTCTTCAATGTCTTTATAAGCGCATTGCAGAGGGACTGAAAGGAAAAGTATTTCTCTTGCAGATGACACAAAGATCTGCAACAGAGTTGATGCACAAGGTGGAGTGGAAAGGATTGAGAAGGACTTGGCAAGGTTAGAGGAATGGTCAAATGTATGGCAGCTTAGATTCAGTGCTAAGAAGTGCAAGGTAATGCACCTGGGAAACAAAAACCCAGGGGAAGAGTACACAATGGGGGGTGAGATGCTAACAATAACAAAAATGGAAAGGGACCTGGGGGTAGTCATATCAGATGACCTAAAGGTGGGCAAGCAATGTGAAAGGGCAGCAAGGAGGGCTGGGGGAATACTGGGATGCATAAGGAGAGGCATCACCAGTAGAAAACAGGAAGTTATTATCCCTCTGTACAGACAGCTGGTCAGACCCCATCTGGAGTACTGTGTGCAGTTCTGGAGACCCAATCTCCATAAGAGACATAGATAGGATGGAAACTGTCAGGAGGGCAACTAAAATGGTGCAAGGTCTGCACCGGAAGACATATGGAGAGAGACTTAAGGAGCTTAATATGTATAGCCTCGAGGAAAAGGAGGGAGGGGACATGATAGAAACTTTCAAGTACCTCAAGGAATCAACAAAGTCAAGAGGTAGCATCTTTCAAAAAAAAGGTGTGCAAGAACAAGGGGCACAATTTGAGGGATGAGGCGGCAGCTCAGAGGTAATTTAAGGAAGTATTTTTTCACAGAGAGGGTTTTGGATGCATGGAATGGCCTTCCGGAGGAGGTTGTGGAGTCAAAACAGTGGTGGAATTCAAGCATGCAGGGGACAGTCATAAGGCAATTCTAGGGGTTGGGGGTAGGAAGAAGTAGGCTGCTGGTTAACTAGGATCTGCACTTTATCCATTAGGTAGGGAAATGGGCAGACTGGATGGGCCAAGCGGTCCTTATCTGCCGTCAAATTCTATGTTGCTATGTTAAATGTAAAGTTATGCATATTGGAGCCAAGAATCCCAGGACAGAGTACTACCTGGGTTGGGTCTGAGCATCTGCATCAGAGGAAAAGAAGAACCTGGGAGTGATGATCACTTGTGACCTGAAGCACTTCACGCAGTGCAAAAAAGCAGCAACAAAGGCAGACAAGATACTGGGATGCATATCTAGGGGGATCAGTAGTAGGAGAGAGGAGGTTATACTGCCCTTGTACAGGTCACTGGTAATGCTGCATCTAGAGTTTGGAGCTCAGTACTGGTGCCCACATCTCAAAAAGGACATTAAGCTGCTGGAGAATGTCCAGAGAAGGGCTACAATGATGACAGCAGGTCAGCAGGGTAAGGCATATGAGGAGAGATTGAGGGCACTGAACATGTAATCCCTGGAAGACAGGAGAGAGAGGGGACATGACTGGAACCTTCAAGTACTTGAAAGGAATAAATAAGGTTAATATGGAGAGTCTCTTTAAGCTGAGCGGCAACCCTAACACAAGGGGGCACAGTCTTAAGCTAGAGGGTGGGAGGTTTAGGAGGGAGGTCAGGAAGCACATCTTCACAGAGAGGGTGGTGGACACTTGGAATGCACTGCCGGAATAGGTCATCTCATTGAAGATAGTGGGCAACTTTAAGAGATGCTGGAATAGGCATGGGGGAAGGTAAGGATTATGGGAAGGGAGGAGTGGAGAGGGAGGGCAGGGACATTAGCTCAAGCTGTGGACCCTGCAATACGAGCAGACTTGATAGACCAAATGCCCTTCTTCTGCTGGCTTCTCTGTATGTTCATATGTTTGTATGTACTGTAGAAAGAACTATTTCTACACTACTTGCAGTTGCACTCGGAGACTGTCAGATGGCACCTAACCTAGGAGGTGAGCAGAAGGTTATGCATCTCACCCTTTGCTTGAAGGCATAAAAGTGACTAAGGTAAAGGATGTGCAGGGCAGAGGATTATTAGGGGGTGGATGGGTGGGGGATGGCACTCTGTTGGGGGTGCACTAGTCCTCAAAGATAAAAGATATTAGTGCAAAACTTGGATGGTTGGGAAGAGGGGGTCTATTAGACTGACCAAGAAATTGGGGTCACTAGACTATCTTGGACCTCAATGGGTGCATTTAACATGGTCAGCCAGAGAGCAGAGGTCCACTAGACTACCAAGGAAATCAATACTGTACAAGTGTAAAACATAAGTGCTTGGAGAAGGGGTACAGTCAAGTACCTGGGTAAGACCAGGATTTTGGTGGAGGCAAACAGAGCTGCACTAGTGGTTGTTTAGTACTGCTGAAACCTTGGAATATACTGCTGCACACTATATGCATGAGGGCACCCTCATTTGAATAGATGCTGTGGTATATTTTGTAAAACTGCACTTCTGGGTTAGTGCAACACACTGGGGCTTCTGAATATGGCGCTCAACCCCTTGCACCTGTACTTTTCATGGTTAACACTGCACTAACCCAGTTAGTTCCACACTAACATTTTTGAATATGGGGCTCACAGTTTAGTGTTGGCCCACAACAAAAAGCAATTGACAAGTTCTAAAAACCGAAAGTCACCAATGAAAAAAACTGAACCTCGAATTGAAATGAATTTACCTAAGGATCCCACAATCATCAACATTTCTGATACTCCATTTCTCCATAATAATAATAATCATGACCAAGAGAATCTATTTGTGGATATGTGGATTTGATTGGTTTTCTTTCTCCAGCGTCAGATAAGGAAACTTGTAGATGTACACTTTACCTGTTCAGTCAATTACATTTATAATCACAATCAGACCTGGTTTCTTTTAATATTGAAGCTAAAACCTCATTTTTTCAATACTCAAGTCAGGGCCAGCTCCAAGCTGGATGAATCCAATGATAATATTTTCTTTCTTTATGTTTTGAAAATTGTGGAGAATACTTTTGAGCATAAGTGCTCATTTGCAAAGCTTCCATGTCAGTGACAGAGATTACAAGACAACATAACATGCAGTGTCAGTGGCTCAGTAGGTAGCACACTCACCTCTGAGGCCAGGAGATCTGAGGTCTGTGGGTTCAGTTCCCACATCTGCCACTTGGGTTAATATCCCAGTACTGACACTGTAGTGCAGCATGAGAGGGGTGCTGCAGTTCTGAAGTGCTGTCTTTTGGATGAGACGTTAAACCGAGGTCCCATCTGCCTGGATTGGTGGTAGTTCAGGTGGATGTTAAAGATCCCATGGCACTTATCGAAAATAGTAGGGGAATTCCTGGCCAAATTTCACTTATTCACTAAAACTACTACCAACAGCTTAATCTGGTTCAAGGTCAGTTGGCATTCATCTGTATCCCTTCCCCCGGGTTGTGCCTGAAAATAGGCAGAATTTGTCTAGTGCACTTACCAGGTCAACAAAAATTAAATAAAATAAAATAACAAATACAATAAGAGCGTTCCAATGGAATGAAGTCGAAAAAATAGGCTAGATCAATAGCATACAATTTTACAGTAAGACAGCTTAGCAGAAACCCTGTAAAACAAGCATAGTAATGTTTCATGGCTGTAGAACCCGAGTTTGATACATTTCAGACTGTATATCAGGAGGGACTCAGGATGATTACCGGTTACAGTTGCATTAAACTGTTAGGGATGCCCACAGTGCTCTCTTAAACTGGCCAAACTTAGGTAGATTAAGCAAGGTATCAGGCAGCTCATTTAACCAGCCAGTGGCCTTAACAGGGAATGACCACGTTCCCAGCTAAGTACAGCAAAAAGGTATCGGGCAGCTCATTTAACCAGCCAGTGGCCTTAACAGGGAATGACCACGTTCCCAGCTAAGTGCAGCAAAAAGGCATCGGGCAGCTCATTTAACCAGCCAGTGGCCTTAACAGGGAATGACCACGTTCCCAGCTAAGTGCAGCAAAAGGTATCGGGCAGCTCATTTAACCAGCCAGTGGCCTTAACAGGGAATGACCACGTTCCCAGCTAAGTACAGCACAAAGGCATCGGGCAGCTCATTTAACCAGCCAGTGGCCTTAACAGGGAATGACCACGTTCCCAGCTAAGTACAGCAAAAGGCATCAGGCAGCTCATTTAACCAGCCAGTGGCCTTAACAGGGAATGAACACGTTCCCAGCTAAGTACAGCAAAAAGATATCAGGCAGCTCATTTAACCAGCCAGTGGCCTTAACAGGGAATGAACACGTTCCCAGCTAAGTACAGCACAAAGGCATCAGGCAGCTCATTTAACCAGCCAGTGGCCTTAACAGGGAATGAACACGTTCCCAGCTAAGTACAGCACAAAGGCATCAGGCAGCTCATTTAACCAGCCAGTGGCCTTAACAGGGAATGAACACGTTCCCAGCTAAGTACAGCAAAAAAGGTATCAGGCAGCTCATTTAACCAGCCAGTGGCCTTAACAGGGAATGAACACATTCCCAGCAAAGTACAGCACAAAGGCAGTGCAAGAGCATTGCGAGCCATAGTCCTGGTGTTGCAGAGATTGGTGACAGACAGAAGCAGTGTGTTAGGACTCGGGGGGGGGGGGATATGCCCAGTAGGGCCTTCTTGGCTAGCAGACATGTCTGAAACTTAATTCTGCTAGGTAGGGATAACCAATTTGTTCAGATGTATAGAATACAGCTATGGGTGTGCTGCTCTGACCTAAACATAAAGCAACAAGTCTTGTTACAGATCAGATTTATTCTGCTGAGAATTGTGTCATAGGCAGTTGAGTAGACAGAGAGGCCATAGTCAGCTACTGACACTACTAAGCTTTCCACTATGAGGTGTTAAGCATCAGCAGTGAAGTTGGCCCAGTTACGGTACAAGGATCCCAGTCTTATGTTTACCATGGATATAAGGCAGTCAACATTGGGAGCAAAAGATAAGCTATTTGTCAGGATCTTCCTGAGCTGTTTAAAGGTTTCTGCCTGTTCAAGTATATATCCTACATCATTGTGGCTGACAAGTAGGGATATATTTTCCTTCATTTGAGGGCTTCTGAAGAGCTTTATCTTAGCCCTTTTGTAATTTAGAACCGGTTTGTTTTGGGAGACCATTTTTCAATGGCCTCACATGTGCCCTGGAGGACAGAGGTAAAGCTGGCAAGGTCAGGGCTCTCGGGCTAGATAACAGAATCATCTGCACAGAAAAGTACATTTGTAGACTGACAGACATTAGGCAGGCAGTTTATGAATAAGCCCAATAGTAGCAGGGTAAGAATGGAGTTCTGAGGAATGCAAATGGATACGTTGCTAACGCTGTACAAAGAGCCATCTAATTTAACACACTGAGTGCAATTAGTGAGATAACTCTGGAACCAAGTGACTGTGTCTAGTGACAGGCCTAGGCCATGGCATTAGCAGAGAAGAAGCTTATGAATGACCAAGTCAATGGCTTTTGTTAAGTTGATATAGATGCCAGCCTTGTCTCTATAGTCAAGGGCCCCAAAAATGAAATTGGAATACTCAGTACTGTATTGGTGCTTTCTTTTTAATGCATGTAGGACACTATTCTACAAGGGCTTTGGAATTGGAGGGCAGTATGGAAATTGGCCTGTAATTGAAATGGTAAGAACAGTTACCATTTTTAAAAATTGGTATAACCAGTGCAGATTTTTACTTTTCAGGGAACTTGGAGTAGTGCAGACAAAAGTAGAACATTTTGGAAATGGGATAGGATTTGCCTTGTATCAATGGAATCACCTCAATTTTCATTTAATCAAGCATCTTTTTTATCTAATCAGAGGAATCTCTTACTGAGACAAGTTTAAAATACAATTTAGGATATCCTGGCATGGGGTCCAGTGGTTGTTCATCAACAGGAGCAGGACCTCTGCTGGAGGGCATGGCTGGCGCAGAGGGGATGACAGAGCTAAGGTCATTTAATGCAGAATTTAGTTAGCTAGCAATTTCAGAGAGATCAAGTACCTCACATTCATTTATCGTGAGAATTTTTTGTTGAGGGTTTATCTGTCTTACTAAGGAGTTCTGTGACATTCTCCCAGAATATTTTACCATTGCTCCAATTCTGGGTTTGCTGAGCCTTGCTGTAACTGGATTTGGCCAATCAAATCCTAGTTGTGCATGTATTCCTGGCTTTCTTGTATTTTTGCAGATGGACTGGGTTCCTGGTCTCCCCTGCCAGCACTCACAGATATCCCTCTCTTCCTCCCTCTGTCATGAGGGCAATGAGTTCCAGGGTGAGCCAACCAGTGTGTGTATCTCTTACTTGCACTTTTTGTAGCATGCAGATTTACTGCAGGCAGTTGTGAATTCCCTGACTAAGAATTCTAGGGCCAAATTAATATCAAGGATTGCATTAAGGAAGCTCCAGTCTAGTTTGGCCACATGGAGTGTGAATTGTGGCATGCTCATTTGTTTATGAAGCAGCTGTTTATGCACCAAGAGGTGCCCTGGGCTGTTTTACTTACCACAAGCAGTGCAAAGGGGAGTGGTTACTGAGGAGATCAGGCAGAACGTTGACAGTTTTGACCATATCTGGTTGAGTTACCAGTACTCAGTCAAGTAGTGTTGTAGTGCCTGATTTAAAGTTAGTTCTAGTGTGCTCAGTGACCATTTGTGTTGGAAATAGCATGGCAATCTTATCTCTGCACATAGTACTGGACTTATAATATTAAAGTCTCCATTTACTAGTAATTTCCAATTCTGGTTAAATTGTTTACGTTAGAGAGAGGGACTTCATACCCACTTGTTTATGAGGTAAGATATTAACCATCAGGTGGGCAAGAAATTTTTGACATTGCCCCAGCAGCAGTTTAAAGGCCCGGCATTCATGGTCCCTAGAAATTCTTTGATTTCAATGTTTTGATGCATGCAGGTCAGATCTAAGAGATCAAGCAGATCCTCTCACTCCTTTATTTATTTATTGAAATTGTTTGACTGGGTAAGCCCACTGAGACATCATGACCCAGATATTCAAAAAGGGTTGCACATGGTGCAACAGTGTTGCTCCATGTGCAACCCACTGATGTGCCCTGGTGCGATATTCAAATGGGAAAAGTGCACAGCACAAATCTCGATGTGCTGGAGTGCATCAGTAATGTATGCAGGCATAGGTGGGGGGGTGTGCCCATGCATAAACTACACAGCCTGATATTCAGCCCAGGATGTGCAGAGCCATGCATGTGCAACCCCAACCTGTGCCAGCACAAAGTTAAGCCAGAAAAAAAGGAACAACTGATGGCCACCCACTGGTGAGCTGCCACATTGCAGGGTGCAACACGGCAGCTGCCACCTGTGCATGGCCACCCGAGTTCCGGTTGCACCTGGTGGCGCCCCCCCCATGCCAGTTCATGGGCATTTGTAAAATAAGACATCATCCAATATCCCTGGTGGTCTAGTGGACTGCGCTCTGCCTGATCACGGGCATATGTATTAATATAACCCCCCCGTCCAATATGCCTGGTGGGCCAGTGGACCACTTTCTGCCGGATTGCGGGCATCTGTACACAAAGAAAGGACCAATATCCCTGGTGGTCTGGTGGTGCCCCCACCCACCCACTGAGCCCCACCACCCCAGTCAGCCAGCAGGCGCCCCACCTGCCTGCCATCCGCCCTTTCGCCGACTAACAACTCAGTAGGGCTGCATGCCCATTGGCTCACAGTGTGAGCCAATGGGTGTGCAACCATACTATACTACACATTCCAGATATGTGAATGAATCACATATCTGGAATGTATATATATTATTTGCTGCATGCCCATTGGCTCACTCTGTGAACCAATGGATGTGCAGCCCTACCGAGCTGTCAGTCGGTGGTTGGCAGGGCGGCAGGCGGTTGGGGTGCTACTGCCTGCCGGCTGACCGGGGGAGAGGGGTGGTGAGGCTCAGTGGGCAGGTGGGGAGGGGGGTACCACTAAACCACCAGGGATATTGGTCCTTTCTTTATGTACAGATGCCCGCGATTGGGCAGAAGGTGGTCCAGTGGACCACCAGGGATATTGGACCATTTTTAATACTACAGATGCCTGTGATCGGGCACATAGCAGTCCACTGGACCACCAGGGATATGGGACGGTTTTCGCCAGGTGCAAGTCATTGGGGATGGGCTCATCTGCATGCAAATGGGGCCATAATGACATGCAAATGGTGCCATGTGCACCTTGCATAAATTATGGCCCTATTTGCATGTCAACTTTTGATTATCACTGGTGCTGTGCATGGCGCAATAGAACTTGCACTAGTGTATCTCCATGTGTCACTCTGGCCACTTGCGCTGGCACAGTGCCACTGTGCCATGCACAGTGGGGGTGGACAGGGTACAATATTCAAAGCTGCTGAGCCATGGTGCAGCTCCTTTGAATATCGCTTAGTCCACATCCCTATGCAGCCAAGTTGAGCTGCAGTCAAGCTTGCACCAGAGCCTGGTGCAGTTTGAATATCTGGGTCCATGTCCCTTTTCCAGGGGAGACCTGGAGAAAATTACATTCAATAAGATATTTTACATTCAATACAACATTACATACTAGGACAAGTGAAACAAACCATCATTAACACTGTGTTTAGAGACAGTAAAAAAATAACAGTTATCACTCTAAGGTAAGTTAATAACCACAAATTACAGTTTTTGAAACAGACACGAAGTACTCACAAGATGGGCACAACTTAAAGGAGTGGGGCTGAGGTGAAAAGAGAACTACCGTTCCTACATATGCTTTAAATGACCAAGAGCAAGCAATCTCATAATAGGGTAGCACTACAGGGAATGCATACAATAGTGCAACTATAGTTAGGTATTAATATTCCCAACAGGGTTAAGAAACCATGGATGTATCATTGGATAAATAAAAAAGGATTAAGATAATAGCAGATACTGTAAGTGCTAAGAAGAGCATCAGATGCTTCAGTTGCATCTGTACCTACGTACCACTAGCAAGTGTGGTTTCAGAGCAATCTTAAATGCATTTAGAAGTAGAGAAAGAGACACCTCTGGCAGCTGGCTATTTCAGAGGATAGGGGCAGATATAACAAAGGACTTATCGCCCACACATGTTCTGGACCTTGGGACCTCTAGGGTAGGGCAGGCTGATGATCTTAGCTCCCTTTTGTTAGTTTTGAACTGTAGCAGCCAATTAAGGCTGGTTGTAGGATCAGTTTTGGTTGTTTTAAATGCAAGGCAGAGAGTAGGGTATGCTAATTTAGCTTCAAATGAAGGTTGCTAGTTTAGTGAATTGAGTTTGCTACAATGGTGTTCTTGAGGATGAGCAGCACCAGCAAAACTGCAGTTTTATGGTAGAGCAATCTAAGTTTACGTAATTAAGCACCTTTGAGAGGCTGAAGTAGAGGAGTGCTAAATAGTAGTACTGGAAGGAGGGTGCCTGTGGCAATGGTCTGACATGCTTCATTACTGAGATACCCACAGATTCTGTATAGGAGCCCTATTTTATGATGGAGGGACTTTGTAGTTGCCTCCTCATCAGATTTCAGTGTGGGGTCCCGGTCCAGATGTACACTGAGATACTTTACGGTATCATAGACTTCCAATCTAGAGCTGTTAGTCGAGGTTATGTGAAGGTTTTGTCTCTCAGGCCCCAAATGTCTATGTCCAAATAGTATTGCCTTGGATTTCTTTATGTTGAGGACTAGTTCATTGTCCATTAGCCATATTTCTAGAGTTATGAAATCTGCATTTAGGTCAAGGTTGATCTGGTTAGTGTCATTGGCGCACCTATAGATAGCAGCATCACCCATGTAGAGTTGGACCTTGGCTCCCCTTGCCTTAGTCTGTCCTCTCTGAAGATATTAAAACCTGGCAGTGAGATAGTAGAGTGAGGAAGTCTGGGGTTAAACCAGGTTTCGGTAAAGGAAATAATATCTAGTTGCACTGCTGCCTCCCAGGCTTCAAGTTAAGCACATTTAGGTGGGAGACTATCAATGTTTAGTGATACACTGGAACCCTCTTATAATAAGCACATTTGTGTAAGCAGGTGTTTTCCATTATAAGGGTTGTCCACTATATCCTAAAATCTTAATATATCAATTTTCTTTGCCCCAGCCCACTCATTGAAGTTCAAATGACAACATACCTTCTCCTCTGCCAACAAAAGGTATGTGGAACTGCTAATTTGCTACTGACTGGGGACTGAGTAGTAAACCAGACTGTTAAGATTTTGTTGCTCACCACCTAGGATGCTCGGAGGATCAGGGAGCTGAGTAGCAGCCATCAAGGGGGAGGATACATGGACAGGCAACGTGTGCTGTGGAGTAATCCATGGGAGGCAGCTGTTAGATCATGGGCTTTAGGTGAGGTGGGTGGTATCTTCATAGTGCCAGGCAAACCAGCTGAACAATGAGGGGATGATTAGCAGGTAGTTAGCAGCCAGTTAACAACATGTAATGGGGCATAGAGGAGCTCACAGTGTCTGATATACAGTACAGGGGTTGCAGAGTATGGTATAAATGGGATTTGTAACATTATAAACAAGGAGTTTGGGTTTTGGCAAGGCAGATCTGGTCCATTATAGGCAGCTCTCTGCTAAGAAAGTGTCTGCTATAAATGTGTCAGACTGTATTATGGCCAGTTTCCCTTGACTCCCAAAGCCATGGACAGAGCTATCTGCATGGTCTGGGTTGAGGAGGAAATTGCCAGACAGCAAGTGAATCAATAAAGTAAGGCCCTGGAAGCTCTAAAAAACTGTTTCAGTCTGTAAGTTTTTCTCAGGGAGAAGGGACTTACAGAAGATCCCAGAGACATAATCATAGTGCATAATCCCAAAACATTCTGCTAACCCAACCTGTGACAAATCAATTTTGTAGTGGGGCTTTGCAGCTGAAGAGCAGTTTAGGAGGATCATGTCACCATGGTTTCAGCATGAAGTCCTGTAGGAAGATTATCTTAGCCACAGACGACCCAGAAGATTCATGGAACAATATGGTGGGTTAGGTGGCTTAACATTAGTTGCCTTGCAATAATTATTGTAACAGTAGAAACTAGGTCCCTGCAATTAATGAAATTAGATCAATCTAGATAGTGGAAGGGAGGCAGATCCTCAGCATTAAGTCAAGGCAGTATGACACCCAATTCACCCAGCTAGAAAGTTGGCAAAACACTGGTAAATGCAGTGTATCAGTGCAGGCAGGATATTAGAGAAGCAAAAAATTCAGTTCACCTAAAATAGTTTCATGCCTAATCCAAAACAGTTAGGCATGATGTCTAGTCTTGCTATAAAGCAATGCAGAAAAAACAAATAAATGCAGTAGCTTACACAGCCCTGCAGTTTATGTAGGCAGTAGGATATGAAGCAATCAAGAACCACTATAATGATTGCAGGGAACACAGTACAACAATTACCCTATCACAGTACAGGCACTAGTACAAGGCACAACATTTTATGGGCAATACTCACAATTCAATGGAGTCTTGCCTGTATTAGAAGCAGGCAGCCTAGTGGAGCAGTGTCACTAGTTGAACTGCTGACTCATGACTTACTCCAGGCAGACTCCTTCCCTGTCCTTTACACTACAGTCCTTAGCACAGAAGGACACAGAGTGGAGGGTTGCTAGCAGTAGGCAGCTGAAAAAGGAAAGCGTAGCCCTGCCCACAAACCTCCTAATTGTAGCAGATATGAGCAGTGGTCTAGCAGCAGATCAACTTCAAATTACAGTCAGGAGGCCAGATGCAGGGGAGGGAGAACCAGTAGGTAGAAAACTGGCCCACGCTGAACACCTGTGCAGAATTAGGGTCTGTAGAGGCAGTTTGGAAGGCCACTAGCTGTAGGCATCTGAAGAAGAGAAGTTTAGCTCTGCCCACAAACCTTCAAATTGGAAAAGATTCACAACAGTGGTCTAGCGGCAGCCTAAGGTTCAAATTATATGCAAGAGTCCAGATGCAGGTGGGAAGGACAGTTAATATGTGGACAACTGATCCACACTCAATCCCTGCAGAAATCAGATCCAGAGAGTTAGCAGTTGAACTGCTGCTCAGGACAGCAGCTGAAGTGCTTTGAAAATCACTTTGAGTAGTGTAACCCTGCCTAAGCATCTTCCAATTGCAGAAGAGTCACAACAGTGGACTAGCAGCAACCAAGATCCAAATTAGAGGCAGGAATCAGATGCAGGGAGAGGGAGAGCCAATAGGTGGAAACTGGCCCATGCTCAATCTTTGTGAAATAATCAGGTCCAGAGAGTCAGTATTTAGAATGCAATTGAAGCAGCCTCTGCTGCTTGCTGAAAATCAGAATATTTAAAGAAACAAATTCATATAACTCGACATCAAATCTGTTTAAGTTTGCTAATTATCCCACATTTAACCAATGTGATGATGAAGGTCTTGGTGTTTAATACATGGGCCATTTCTTGCTAATGGAACCATTGACAGTAATAAGGCAAAGAGAAAGAGTGCATTAACAAGTCTGTTAATATCAATCTCAGATTTGCTTATAGGATCAGATATGCCCTCACTGCTCCGGCCAGGGTCAGTATTGCCCAGGAGTCCTATTTCTTAGTCTATGCTATGGACTTACCTCCTTTATCAGGTTAACACCAGCTGTGTCCACATATTGAGAGTCTCCTATAACAATGTGTGTAGGTTTGCCCTATCAACTCCTTGATTTACCTGCCGCTGCTCACCGTGTTCCAGTCTTAATTGGCTATGTCCTCCCAGTGCTTCTATATTCTATGCTGATCAATTGATAACATCCTTAGGTCCTCTAAACCTTCCTCTCTGACCTTTATGTTCACTTCTGCTGACTGTGCCTACCCCCTATGCTCTAAAGATCAGGCCCTCCTGGCCATCCCCAAGTGCTCCTCTAAAATGGGTGAGCAGGCACTTGCCCACTTTGCCTCTAGAGCCTGGAACTCTTTACTCTCTCACCTTAGGGACTGCCAGTCTCATCTCACATTCAAAAGAGAATTATTCAATTATCTTAACTGTTCTGAAGTATGCTCCTGACGTATTCCCTAACATTATATTTGACACCAGTTTCTGCCCTTACCCTTTATTGATGTTTTTCTTCTTACTTTTGCTCTATTTTGGATCTTTGCCTACTTGGTTATTTTAGATGTTTTAGATGTTTCTGCCAGTACATTCATGACTCACTACTCTTGCTGTTTGGCTAATTCTTGTCACTTGTTACCATTCCAGAGTCCATTTATTTTAATTTAAGCCCACCTGTTGTTTGGTTCCTTTTGCTTTTTGCCTGCTCGTGGTTATTGCTATATGTCTGCACCAGTTATTTGTTTTTACTAGAATTACTGTTTATCCTTTTCAACAGTTATTTTGAAAATCTTTGTGTGTTTTCTTGTACATTCTACTTGGTTTTCCAATCTCATTATTTATTGTTACCCTGCTCTTGTAGTCTCCTGGGTTGTGCGAGAATATATTTCATAAAGTGCACATACCTGGTCAACCAAAACTGAATCAATCAATAAATAAAGTAAAAAGTGAGCTGGTCTATAACAGGGCCATGCTTGAAAACATTTTTATATTATTAAATATGGAACAGAGAATGATTCCCATGGATATTCTTTTTTTTTGTAGATAATTGAACAGAATGTAACAAAACTTAAAAGAAGACTCAATGCTTCTAATTGTTTTTGAGCATGAAGTTAAGTATACAGTAGCAAATGAAAAGTCATTTCTCCTTTTAGAGAGCTCCAGACAGAGAAAATCTGTTTATACAACAGTATCTAACATAGGGTGGCAAAGAAAATATAGGAACATATTGTCAAACTTGAAAATGTGCATCTTAGAATTGAGGTACACAGTACTCTTGCAACAGTTTTGCAAATGTTTTGCGTCAAAAAAATTGAAAAAGAAAGAAACATTCAAGAGGCAGTATAGCGCAGTGGTTAAAGTCTCTGAGCTACAAATCTGAAGATCTGGGTTTGAATCCCACAGCCTCTACTTGCATATTGTGTGACCCTGAGCAAGTCACTTAACTTCCCTGTGCTCCCAGGTCGCACCAGTAAACAACCTTTCAGCTTAGTGTGTCTTTTCTGGTTATATAATTGGGGGAAAAATACCTGTATTGTGCATTTTAATTAGAAATATGAGACGTTACCAAATAGGGCAAGAATCAAATATAGAAAATGATGATTATTATTTTACTCTTCAGTATGGAAAACTTAGAAAGGAAACAATATCTTCAACCAGTGGCAGTGTTTTCTGCTCCCAACGGTTCTTAATGTGAAATTAGGATACAGAGGGAACAAACAGAGACACAGATATGATGAATGAAATAATGGAGGCTCAATTGATATTTGAATTACAGGTAGAGTACTTGTAAATGAAATCCTACCTAATGCCAGTAAATTAAATCATCTTGGCATATTGGTGGTAGACCTTAAGAAGAAAACTCCAATGGTTAATGCTCCATTTCCAACAGAAAATCAATGCCTCGAACTATGAACCAACAGGTGCAAGAAACAAACTAAGGAATTGTAAATTCTGAGCCCTATTTTTTGGGGCTGCTCCTTAAATAAAAGTCACACGAGTCAAGTTAATGTAAATGAAGGTATAAGCTCTTATCTGTTTTTTGTCTGGGGGTAATAACATAAATATGGGCAACCTCAATGACCATACCAGGCTATATCATATTCAGAAAGAACAGGGCAAAGGGCTTGGATGAGAAGTAGCACTGCATGTTAAGGAGGGATTGAAACAATAAAAAGTTAGTCTAGGTGGGGCAGGAAATTAGAAACCCCTTGGGTACTAGCAAGAGCAAGGAAAGGGGACATTGATTTGGATCAGAATGGTCTACAGAGCATAGAGCCAGGATCCAGAGATAGACAGGGCACTGGGAGAGACACATAAGGGGAGCAGGCCTAGGGGCCGTGATGGTAATGTGGGCTTTCAACATACTGTACTGGACATAGACTGGAAAGTTCCTATCACAGCTAGTAATATGAATCATTTTCTAGTGAATGTCTGTCTGAAGGCATTTCCAGATCAACTAGTTGAGTGCCCAACAAGAAAAGAGGCCCTGCTAGATGTGATGGTCACCAGCAATGCGACAATTCAGAATGTTGTAGTCAGGCATCTCTCAGTTCTAGCGACCACAGGACAGTAACATTGGTGGTCCAAGTGCAGATAGGCAAGGGCGCAAAGGATAAAGTGTATGGGAACAGCTTGGCAGAAGACACCAGGAGAAAGGACTGCTGTGTGACTGAACTCTCAGCTGGGACTAAAGTAGAAGAACTTTTGTATTTGGACCATTAATTAAGGGTAAAAACTAACATACAAAACAAAACAAAAAGTGCGTGTTTGGGTTAACTGAACTGAATGGGTAACTGAAAAATCATCTAGGTGTAAATCAGGTGACTGAAAGGACTTAACTGTTGTGAGGTTTAAATTACTTGTAGAAAGATCTGGTAAGTAGGGGAGTGCTTAAATAGAAGGAAGCTACATTTAAAGACTGCCTTAGAAAGATTCTGCTAATAGCTTGGCAGAAGACACCAGGAGAAAGGACTGTTGTGTGACTGAACTTCTACTGGGACTATATTGCCCTCCTTCCTCCCCTCCACTCCCCCACCCAAAGCTAGTTCTATTTTTATAGGCACAGGATTTGACTGACAACAGGAACTTCCTGTTTAGGGGCAGGAAGTGAGTGATCACAGAACCACCAAGGACCCGCCATCCTAGAAGGGCAAGAGTAGCTCTCCGGCCCCCTCTAGCTGCTGGAGGTCTGCCTCTGAACAAGTAAGTGGTCAATTGAGAAATATAGGATATTCTTGTCTCTGAACAGGACAATCAGGAGCTTAAAGGGCACACAGGCAGAAAGTAAGGAGAGAGAGAGAAAAACAGAGGAAAGAGTAAGGATTGCAAACAGTTATGGGGCCAGAAATAAGACATGATTGGAGTGGTGCAGTGCAGTGGCTGTGGAGCAGCAGTCTTCCGGGAGATGTTCTGGAGGATGCAGTGTTGTCCCATCTGCAGGCACCTCTCTGGGCTGAGGGAGGAGGTTGCTCATCTCCAGACTGAGTTGGCCAGGATTTGTGGGACCTCCTTTTCCATCCAGGGACCACCAGTGCCACTGCTGTTGCCTCAGAGGTTGCCAAGAAAGAGTGGTTGGACCACAGTGGGCTCAGGGAGGTGAGGGTGGTGGAACAGAGGCACATCCCTCCAGTTGTACCTCCACAATTCCTATGCCATTCTGGCAAAGTGTGGTTCCTCTATGGAGGCACCTACAGTGGAGACCAAGGAGGATGCTGGGAACCTCCACAAAGGAGACCCACAGGAGGGTGGCAGGAGACCCTGCAGGGGAAGGAAACAACTCCTAATGGGAGACTCCATTGTTAGAAAGATAGAACTTGGCAAGGAAGGGGAGAGGGAGGTAAGGTGCCTGCCTGGTGCCATGGCTTGGAGGGACAGGGAGCGAATCCTCAGGATTGCTGGAGCAGCTGCACAGGGGAGGGAGCTAGATGTCATTGTCCACTTAGGGACAAATGACCTGGCTAAAAAAGGGATTAGAAGTGCAGGAAGAGTTTGTGGAATTGGGAGGGGCCTTGGTCAAGTAGCCGCTGGTAACCTTCTTGAGGTGCTACCCATCTATGGCATAGGAGAGGCTGGTGTTCAGTACCATAGGATTCAATCAGTGGTTGAAAAACTGGTGTGGAGCTCAGGGATTTGGCTTCATTGGGGACTGGGGTCCACCTGGAGATAGCGAAGCCTATACTGGCATGATGAGCTACATCTGTCTGGGAGGGAACCAGGATCCGAGGTGATAAGTTTAAATGCTTAATTGCAAGCTTTTAAACTAGCCGAGGGGAGGCACTGAAAGGAGCAGGGAAAATCCCAGCCCCTCAAACAATCATGGTAGTAAGTGGCAAACACCAACATGGAGGTGTCGATAGGGAGAAGGGCAGGGTAAATGGAGAAAGTGACAAAGGCAAGAAGGACAGGGATGGGGCAAAAGTGGGTAAGGCCATCAGGAAATGGAGGGTAATAACTACCAATGCCTGTAGTCTGGGCAACAAGCTCCTGAGCTGGTGGCCTTAATGGAAGAGGGATGCCTGGATATCAGTAGCAGTCACAGAAACATGGTACACAGAGAACCATGACTGGATGTTAACATACCAGGGTACATAACCTGCAGGAGAGACAGGCAGGGGAGAAGAGGGGAGGAGTAGCTCTCTATTTAAAGAAGGGATAAAAGCAACTGAACAAAAGAGTAAACATGGAGGAGAGAAGGCACTGTGGATCACCTTGGAGACTGGAAAGGGCACCACAATCCGCACAGGGGTTGTGTACAGACCTCCATGTCAGGGAGAAGGAATGGGCAAGGATATGATGGAAGGTATTCTTAGAAAGGCAGAGAAAGGGGAGATACTGCTGATGGGAGACCTGAATATGCCAGATGTTAACTGGAGCACATTTGCTGCAGCCACATCCAAGAGCAGGGCAATTCTTGATGCCCTTCAGTGGCAGGCATTAGACAGCTAGTTTCAGAACCAACTCGTGAGGGATCAATCTTAGACCTCATACTTTCAAACGGGGGCAGTGAGAGGATCTCAGATCTAGAAGTGGGTTGCCATCTGAGGACAAATGACCATCAAACAGTGTGGTTCACATTAAACTCAGCTACAGAGTCAAGCCATACAAAAGTGAGGGTACTGGACTTTAGGAGGGCTGACTTTGTCAAGATGGGAGAGTGCCTCAGAAAAGCACTAGCAAACAGGCTAGAAGGATGTGTGGTTCAACAATGAGGAATTATCAAAACTGCCATCACAGAGGCAACAAGCCTTTGTGTGAAGCAAATAAACAAATCAAAATGAAAAAAAGCCACTATGGTTCTCAAGAGAGGTGGCTGTGAAAGTCAGGAAGAAAGAAAGCATTCCAGAAGTATAAGGAAACACAGAAGGAGCAGGACAGAAAGCTGTACCAGTTAAGGCAGAAAGAAGCAGGGAGGAAGTCAGAATAGCAAAGGACCAAACTGAGGAAATATAGCCAACTCAGTTAAGAAGGGGATAAAACCTTTTATAGGTACATCAGCGAGCGTAGAAAGACAAAGGGAGGATTGTGAGGCTGAATAGAATGAACGGTGGGTGAGCAGAGGGGACAGTGAAAAACAGGAATACTGAATGAATATTTCTGCTCAGTATTCACAAAAGAGGAGGGGGAAGTGCCTAATCCAATTAACAGAAGCACTCTTGATAGGGGGGTCGATCCCAGTCCTTTCACAGAAGAAAGAGTTCTGCAAGAACTCCTAAAACTGAAGGTGGACAAAGCAATGGGTCCTGATGGAATTCACCCCAGAATTCTAAAAGAATTAAGGAAGGAACTAGTGAAACCACTGGCTACTCTTTTTAATAAATGATGGGAGTATGTGTGGTACCAGAGGACTGGAGGAAGGTGGATGTGATTCCCTTCACAAAGTGGGACCAAGACAGAGGCAGGAAACTACAGACCTGTCAGTCTGACCTCTGTGGTAGGGAAAGTGATGGAGTCACTTCTGAAGGAAAGAATAGTTGAGTACCTAGAGGTTAGTGGAGCACAGGATCCAAGGCAGCATAGGTTCACAGCGGGAAGGTCATGTCAGCAGATCCAATAGATTTCTTTGACTGAGTGACCAAAGTAGTAGACCAGGGATGGGCTGTGGACATGGCCTACCTAGACTTTAGCAAGGCATTTGACACAGTCCCACACAAAAGATTATTAGTCAAATTAACCAGCCTGGGAGTGGGTCCCAGGGTGGTAGCCTGAGTAAAACATTGGCTGGACAACAGGACACTGAAGGTGATTGTAAATGGAGTCCACTCTGAAGAAAGGGCGGTTACTAGTGGGGTACCGCAGAGTTCAGTATTGGGTTCAGTCCTTTTCAATGTCTTCATCAGTGGCATTGCAGAGGGACTGGAAGGAAAAGCATGCCTTTTTGCAGATGACACAAAGATCTGCAACAGGGTTGATACACAAGGAGGCGTGGAAAGGATGAAAAGGGACTTGGCAAGGTTGGAGGAATGGTCAGACGTATGGCAGCTAGGATTCAATGCAAAAAAGTGCAAAATAATGCACCTGGGAAACAAGAACCCAGGGGAAGAATACACAATGGGTGGAGAGGTAGTAACAACAACAAAACAGGAAAGGGACCTGGGGGTAATCATATCAGATGACCTTAAGGTTAGCAAGCAATGTGAGAAGGCAGTAGGGAGGGCCGGGGGTATACTGGGATGTGAGGAGAGGCAACAGCAGCAGAAAAGAGGAAGTTGTTATCCCTCTGTACAGACAGTTGGTGAGACCCCATCTGGAATACTGTGTCCAGTTCTGGAGACCCCATCTCCGCAAGGACATAGACAGGATAGAGGCAGTCCAGGGGAGGCAACTAAAATGGTGCAGGGTCTGCTAGAGAAGCCATATGATGAGAGTCTAAAGGAGCTTAATATGTATACCCTTGAGGAAAGAAGGGAGAGGGGGGACATAATAGAAACTTTCAAGTACCTCAAGGGAATCAACAAAGTCCAAGAGGGTAGCATCTTTCAGAAAAAGAGACTTGCAAGAACAAGGGACACAATTTAAAGATAGAAGGAGGCGGTTCAGGGGCAATGTGAGGAAGTATTATTTCACAGAGGGTGGTGGATGCATGGAACAGCCTTCCTGAGGAAGTTGTGGGGTCTAAAACTGTGGTAGAATTCAAGAATGCATGGGACAGACATAAGGCAATTCTTGTGTAGTGCTGGAAGATATAGGCTGTTGGTTAACTAGGATCTGCGGCCTATCCTGTAGGTAGGGAAATGGGCAGACTAGATGGGCCTAGTGGTCCTTATCTGCCGTCAAAGTCTATGTTTCTATTTTTCTATGTTTTAAAAAGGAAACTCTGCCAGAATGAAAGAAAAACTGGAAAATAACATAAAGGATATAATGAAGATAGGTGGCAAAGAAATAAAAGTAGGCTGCATTTAAAATGGCAATGACAGAAGCATCAGATATCTCCAGTCCAAATGTATTCTATGGTAAAAGGGCTAAGGGACCAATGTGGTTCACAGCTGCTGTATAAGCAACAATAAGAATCAAATGGAAAGCATTTTTCAAGTTTAAAGGTAGACAAAGGGAGGAAGACATGGTGTTGTATCTGGAAGCAACAAGAGAAACCACCAGGAATGTGAGGGTGTCCAAAGTACAGAGAAAGCACTGGTTAGCAACTGTGGTGAAGAAATGAGGCATTCCTCTGGTGCATCCAGGAGAAACACAAGGTCAAAGGAAGTATAATGAGACCCAAGAGCAAGGAAGAATGGGATGGGGCAGATAAGAGGAAGGAGACATACTGAGCTATTATTTTTAATTGGTATTTAATAAGGAGAAGGAATGGCCACTGCAAGATTGTGGGGTTTGGAATGGAGGGAGTAAAAATGCTGGAGCAAAGGTCCAGAAAATTCTGAAAAGGGTGTTAGAAATTCTAACAGGATTGAAAGTGGACAAATCTATGGGACCTGGTGGCTTACACCTGAGGATGCTAAGGAAGGGAGAAGAGATTATAGTCGGGCCACTAAATTCACATTTTCAGTAGCTCACTAGCCATAGGAGTGATCCCTAAGACTGGAGAATAGTGGGTGTGGTTCTGCTACATAACAGTAGGAAGAGGGATGAGCCAGGAACTCAAGGCCAGTCAGGTTGGCATCTATTGTGGTGAAGATGATGCAGGTCTCTACTGAAGGAGGACCTGGTGGACTTCCTAGAATGGAATGGCATACAGACCCCAGACTGCATAAGTTCATGAGGGAATGTTCTTGCTAGACAAATCTGGTCATGTTTGTCAACTGGATAACTACAGTACAGCAGTAGAGAAAGAGCAGGCAACTGATATACTGTAATATACCTTGACTTAAGCAAGGACTTTGACTCAGTCCCCACAGAAGACTAGTTAAATGATTAAGGACCCTGGATAGAGGAAAATATAGTGAACTGGATAATGAGCTGGCTGAGGGGTAGAACATGGAGGGTGGTAGTCAAGTGGAGTCTTTAGCAGTTAGAAAAGTGACAAGTGAGGTCCCTTAGGGTCAGTTAGAGGACCAGTCCTCTTGGCATTTTCATCTGGGACATACAGTAGGTGAAGGTATCATGGGTAATGTCTGCCTCTTTGCTGATGACACAAATATCTGCTCTAGAATAGGCAGAGGAAGGGAGAAGGAGAAGGGAACTAAGGGAGGATCTAGGCAGGTTGGAGACCTGGTCCAAGATTTGGCAGTTGAATGTTAATGCTAAAAATGTAAATTAATGGAGACTGGGAAAAGTAACCCAACAGTACACAGTACAAGTAGTGTGTGTGTGTGTGTGTGTGTGTGTGTGTGTGTGTGTGTTTGTGTTGGTGGATAGCCTCTGGAAGAATACAGATTTAGAAGTGATGATATTGGAGACCCTAACAAACCCGCACTCTGTAACAGAGCAGAGAACAAAGCAAAGGAGACTGATAAGCAGTAGAAAGCAGGATGTAATCTTGAGTCCAAACTAAATCCCAGCATAATGTGCCTGGTGTGCTTGGCAAACAGCTCCAATAGTCCAACAAAGCAAATGCCAGCATCACCAATCACTTGAAAAAAAAGATTTATTCAAGTGAGTGTCAGAACAAGCAAAAAAGAGCAAAACAAAATGTCTTGCACCAAAATTCAGCAAACATTAATACAGTACATTTATTAAAGTGCTTACGAAGTCACCATGCCTGGCTGTGCAGAGCAGTAAAAAGTTACAACTGGATACCCATCCTGGTTTCGCTACATAAGCTTTATCCAGGGTTAGTGAATCAAGAAATAGGGGTATCCTTATACTGACATTCTAAGGTCACATGTACCAAAACATTCAGATTTCAAAGGTACTTTTTCTACCAAATAACTTAAACCATTTTTTACACAATAATTAAAAATACTTACTAAAAAGTAAGCACATACTTATGAATTCCCTGGATGACCAACACAGAAGACATCTTTAATTCTATTCAGTCATTTTTGACTGTATGATGCATTTATTACCTGGGTTTTCTGCATTTTTTCTTTATGAAAGGCATGACCTCTAGCCTTTCATTTAGGCCTATGCTAAATGACCTCCCAACTGGAAAGTTCAGAGTGCTTCCCTTTCCAAAAAAAATTCATTAAATTGAGGGAATATGTTTACAACAGTTAATGCCCCAAAGATATGTAATGCCCTTTATTTCTACACCTATGTGACAGAGAATTTGGTGTACCTGGCTACATGCTTCTGTGGAGCATTTCATGTCTGTAAAGTCACTAGGACATTAAAATGTAGGATGTGGGAACACTTGAGGAGCATAGCTAGGGGATATGCAAAAATGCCCTGTATGTTCACTGCCAGAGAATGAGAGACGGATGAACAAATCACATTTTTAAATTCTTTGGAACTGAGGCTATAAAATTGGGATAAAGAGGGGAAACTCTGAATGATAAGCTGCTAGCCCATATGGCATATTGAATGTATACTTGAGGGCCTTCTACACCAGGGTTTAATGGTAAAATATACATCTTGCCATTGATAAGAAATAATAAAAATAAATTTAGGATATAGTTAGGTTATAATGGGTGTCTATGAATAGGGTCCAGATTTGTTTGTAGTATTCCAAGTAGCTTTAATTCATAACTGGGACCAAAAACAGAGGGTATTGGTAAATGGAACCCAATCAGAGGAAAGGAGGTGACCAGTGGGTACCTCTAGGTCTGTTCTGGAGCCAGTCCTCTTTAATGTCTTCATCAGCTACATTGAAGATGGGCTGGAGGAAAGGTTTGCCTGTGTGCATGACAGCAAGATCTGCAACAATGTGGATACCTTAGAGGGGTGGAAAGGATGAGAAAGGGTCTGGAATGGTTGGAGAGATGGCAGATGCATGGTAACTAAGGTTTAATGCAAAGAAATACAAAATCACACATGAGGGGAGCAGGAACCCTGGAGTAAGCTACAGGTTGGGAGGAGAGCTATTGGCAGTTACTAAGGAAGAGAGGACTTGAGAGGTCATAATCACAGATGACCTGAAGGCCACAAGGCTGATGGCCAAGATGGTGGGGAAGGCCACTGGGATGTTGGGATGCAGTGGAAGGGGAATCAAAAGCTGAAAGAGGGAGGTGATAGTTTCTCTGTACAGGACCTGGTGAGGTTTCACCTTGAATACGGTGTCAATTTCTGGAGGCCACATATTTGTAAGGACATTGACAAAACAGAGATGGTGCAGAGGAGGGCAACCAAAATGGTGAAGGGTCTACTTTAAAAGCCTTACAAGGAAACAGTCAGAGATCTCAATTTGTACACACTGGAGTGAAGGAGAGAGAGAGAGGTGACATGATACAAACATTCAAATACCTCAAGAGCATGAACAAGGTGGAAGGGGAAAACATATTCCAGGTTAAAAGTAGTGCCAGAACAAGACAGCATGATATGAGACTGATGGGTAGCCACATAAGAGACAATGTCATAAAGTTCTTTGTTACAGAGAGGGTGGAGAATGCATGGAATATCCTGCCCAAGGAAGTGGTAGCCACCCGAATGGTGGCAGGCTTCAAACATGCATGGAATGGGAATAAAGGAGTATTAGAGATGGGATGAAAAAGCTAAAGCCAGAGACCAGAATGGTCAAATGTATGGCAGCTTAAATTCAATGCTAAGAAGTGCAAGGTAATGCACCTGGGAAACAAAAACCCAGGGGAAGGGTACACGATGGAGGGTGAGATACTAACAACAACCAAAATGGAAAGGGACCTGGGGGTAGTCATATCAAATGACCTAAAGGTGGGCAAGCAATGTGTGAGAGGGCAGCAAGGAGGACTGGGGGGATACTAGAATGCATAAGGAGAGGCATCACCAGTAGAAAACAGGAAGTTATTATCCCTCTGTACAGACAGCTGGTCAGACCCCATCTGGAGTACTGCATGCAGTTCTGGAGACCCAATCTCTGCAAAGACATAGACTGGATGGAAGCTGTTCAGAAGAGGGCAACCAAAATGGTGCAGGGTCTGCAGCAGAAGACATATGAGGAGACACTAACGCAGCTTAACATGTATACCACTGAGGAAAGGAGGGAGAGGGGGGACATGATAGAAACTTTCAAGTGTCTCAAGGGAATTAACAAAGTACAAGAGGGTAGTATCTTTCAGAAGAAGAGATGTGCAAGAACAAGGGGGCACAATTTGAAGATAGAGGGGGGACGGCTCAGAGGTAATGTTAGAAAGTATTTTTGACAGAGAAGGTTGTGGATGCATGGAACAGCCTTCCTAAGGAGGTCATGGAGTCAGGAACAGTGGGAGAATTCAAGAACGCATGGGACAGGCTTAAGGCAATTCTAGTGGTGGGGTAGGAGGAAATAAGCTGTTGATTAACTAGAATCTGTAGCTTATCCATCAGGTAAGGAAATGAGCAAACTAGGTGGGCCAAGCAGTCCTTATCTGCCATCAAATTATATGTTTCTATGTTTCTATAACTTAAAGTCATTTTTGGGAAACATTTTTAAGATTTTATTGCTTATATTATGTAAGGCAATTACTATGGGATTGTTTTATTTTTAAAATAAATATGGAAAAGCTAATACATCAGATATTTTAAATTGTTTCCTTTACCAATCTATAAGAGACAAGTATGGCTCATCCAAGTCCTCATTGTTATGTTGCCCCAACCAAACAGCAACTTGTTTCACCTCTGACACCCAATAACACATCACAGGATCAGGGCATCCTATACCACCTTCTTTTCAAAGGGTGATTAGCTTATCCTAGGCAATTCTAGAACACCACCACACCAAATATATTTCTTAAACACTCTTCTCATTTGTTCAAACAAAGAGATTGAACATTTTCCTTCTGTAGTTTGAAATGAATACATTAGATGGGGCATAATCATCATTTTAAGTGACTCTGTTTTTCCCTATAATGACAAAACTCCATTCTGCCAAGTGGATAACATCTGTGATATTCTGTCCTATTTATTTTCAAATTCAGTTCCATTGCTCTCTGTATGTTATTAGCCAATTGAATCCCAAATATTTAATCATACTTTTAATTAGCATTTCTGAGAGCATATTTCAGACACCAGACTAATATTATTAAGACACATATCACAGTTTTATTTTATGTATAATTAGAAAATCTAGAGTATTTGTTGAATTTCTGTAATAATAGTGGATATGCATTTACAGGGTCTGAAATTATCACTAAAATATCGTCCATAAACATTCAGTCTGAAGTGATTTATTCCTTGACCTGTTCCTACAATTCTTATGTTTTCCTAATATAATTTAGAATTGGCTCTAATGTTATAATGAATATGATGGGGACAACGGGCCCCATTGTTCTAACCCCATTTTGCATGGTTATCAATTCCAGATATTCAAAAGGTTGCGCCATGCGCAACAGGGTTTGCGTGCACGCTCCAAAAATGTGCCCATTCTGCGATATTCAGAAGGGGCCAGTTGCACCACCGAAACATGCTGAGCAACAGCGCATGGAAATGAAGGCATGCGCAACCGGCATGGGTGTCCATGTATAAAGTGGCGCAGTGCGATATCCGAACACTTTCGCGAATGCGCAAGAGTGGCTCAGCCGGAAGTTGGCAAGAACCGGATTTGGAGCCAAATAAAAGACATGGAAGCGGCGCAAGAACCCCAGCAGGCCGCAAACTGGGGGAGAGAGAGAGAGAGACAGGAGCTGGAAGGGCAGAGAGGGACAGTGGGTCCAGGAGGACAGAGAGGCCAGTGGGGTGCCCGTGCAGTGGAAGCAGCAGTGGGGCAGCAGGGTACCACAGGAACAGCAGCTGGGGCAGAAGCCAGGGAGATGGACAGTGTCAGCTCCCACATGGAAGCTGTAATGAGGGGGTGAGACACCATGCTGCAGGGGACATGGCGCGGAGGGGCCGTCGAGCTATGCCCCGACAGGCAGTATCGTGCCCGCATCAGCTTGAGCTGTACACAGACGCCGAGATTGTGGGCCGTACCACCTGAACAGGGCAATACTGAGACGTGTTCGCGAAGCTGTGCAGTGATGTGATGCAGGCACCCTCACGACGGAGTCATGCTCTGTCCGTGGAGACCAAGGTGACAGCCTCGCATGTGCCTGCTCACCACGGGCACCTTCCAGAGGCCATAGGGACACCACAGGCATTACACAGTCGGCCACGCCACGCATCCTCACCCACCTCATTAGCGTGACTGCTGCCTCATGCTGGGAGTACATCCATTTCCCCAGCACTGCGGCAGAGCGTATAAACAAACATGCAGGAGTTCCACAGGGTAGCACGATGCCTGACGCGTGCTAGGGCCATAGACTGCACCCATGTGGCCATCTTCGCACGCCACCTGGCCCCGACGGCCAGCTTTATCGAACTGAAAGGGCTTTCCAGTGTCAACTGCCAGGTGGTGTGTGTGATGCCACTGCGTGCATTATCAATGTCTGTGCCACACACCTGGCGGAGCACATGATGCTCATATGGCACCAGTCTGCACCTGTGCCATTGATCTGAGAGTGGGAAACATCCGCAATGGTCATCTAGTGGGTGAGTACACACATGGGAATGCAAACCTGGCAAGGGTGGAATGACACAGGTGCCATGGTAGTGGCACACAAGGATATGGGCAATATGGACCTGACATGACACTGATCTCCACTATCTCCACACAGGTGACGCGGATACCCACTCCATCCCTGGCTGCTCACACCGTACCGGCGCCCCACGACCCCAGCGCAGCTATGTTTCAATGAGGCACATGCCGCAACATGT
The DNA here is from genome assembly GCA_016271365.2 of Neoceratodus forsteri. Classification (NCBI taxonomy): domain Eukaryota; kingdom Metazoa; phylum Chordata; order Ceratodontiformes; family Ceratodontidae; genus Neoceratodus; species Neoceratodus forsteri. Next base: position 9,376,583 of record CM028130.1, read on the forward strand.
AACATTATAGAGTGGGTGTTTGGGATGCTCAAGGCATGCTTCCGATGCCTGGACACCTCCGGCGGAGCCCTGCAGTACAGTCCCCAAAAGGCCTGTGGGATATTCCTGGCCTGTTGCATCCTGCACAACATGGCCAAAGACCATGGGATAGCCGTACAGGTCCAAGAGGGGGACAGTGATGGGGACGCCAGTGGCGCCCGGTGATGTGGGTGATGAGCAGCCCCTAAGGACGGAGGGACCTCACTGACCCGGCAGGCCCAGCTGCACCGGGACACCATTGCAGAAGAGCACTATGCCCAACACAGGTAAGTCAACGGGACATGTGCAGGCAACACTGTCCATGCGCAAACCACAGGCACACAGGGGAACACACCGCGGCATGAAGGTCAGGGAGTTGACGGTTCCAGGCATACTAACACACCATCAGAGAGGGTGAGCACTCATATGGACACACACACACACACACCAGGCAGCGATATGGGCAGCAGCACAGCACTGCGGAAATGACATTGCCAACACACAGCACCACCAACCACCCCCACCACCTGGACTGTCCACATACATGTGTCAGGACCTGCACACTGCACCTTGGTGTACAGTGCAATGCAGGCATCATCATGCACATACACCTGTGGACAGCAGTTGGGAGAGTGTGCAGGTGGTCCATGTGTCAGCGTGGTGAGCAGAGCACCCAGCAGTGCACTGCCCACCATGACACACAGTGCACACAGGGCAGCACCAGACAGGGCCTGCACTGGGAGACAGCTCAGTCAGGTAGCACTGTCCCACAGCCACCATGGATGCGTGGGCAGCCCCGTGCGTCCCAGCAGCACTGGCAGGCTGAGCAGGGGCCACATCGGGTGGCACTGGTGCACCACCAGGGGTCCCACTCGCGACGAACGCTACTTTGCCCGCACAGGGTCTGCATCCCGCTAAACAAACCTGCACCAGGGTGCTCGGATGCCCAGCAGAACCCGGCATCGACAGGCCTGGTGTCGCATGACGCCGGGAACGGGAGTGAGAGCGCTGTGTGGGGTGTGTGGTACAGGGCACCTGACAGCGTGTGGCTAATGTGTCCATCACAGAGACCACCGCCTGGGTCAGCCTGTCAATGGCAGCGGTCACATCCGGGTCCGCATAAGTGATCTAGCTCGCCGGTCCCGAGCACACTCCCCTGCTGCCGCCCCACGACACAGACAGTGCTTCCACGGACCTTGGTAACCAACCCCTGCAGCTGTACCAGTCGCAGCAAGCGGGTGTGCATCGCCCAATGGGTACTCTGCCCCAATGGCCTCGGGACCCCAGGGTGGATGGTTCCGGTGCACAGCACCCCTTGAGGGTGGGCGCTGTTCACCAGGACCAGGTATGGGCAGATCAATGAGCGGTGGACATGTGCCACTGATTGACACTGTACCCCCAGACCTGGTGTGCGACTGCTGCTGCCGCCCCTCCAACTGCTGAGCCCCCAGGTCCACCTGTTCCACCTCCGTGCTGACAACAGTGCCAGACACCTGCACAGCCACCGGTGCTGCCCCACCGGTGCTGATCAGGCACAGCCTGGGATCAGCCAGCATGCTGGTACACAGGTGTGAACCAGGAAGGCCCAGGGCACGTGCTGGCCTGCCATGTGTCCGCCATGGGACACACACACCTATCACTGCCCATTGCAGGCCTGCTATCATCAATGGTGCAGGTGCGTACCACTGCTACAGGCACAGCATGCTGGCATACCTGCATGCCAGACTGCTGTGACACAGGCTGTGCACCCCCTGCATCCGTATCACTGACACCAGAGTTGTAGGCCCAGCTGCATGTTGCTGCAGTGCCTGTCAGGCTGGTGGTGGAGGTGGATGGTCCCCTCCACGTCCAGCAGGTCTGCCTCACTGTCTGGACCCACCACCACCACCGTCTCCTGCAGACAAACAGGATCTGTAACAGAAAGAGTACATGTGAGTGCATGTGAACAACAGCCCCCCAACAACACCACCATGTCATACCATGCAGTGATGGGCTTCCACCTGTCTGGAATCCTCCGCCTGGTACGCCCACATGGCACTCGGGTTGTATGGTCGTGACCAGTGTCTCTCTGTAGGGGTCAGCTGCAACACCACTGGTGGCCCCCCACCAGTGCCAGCATCGCGTCAGCCTGAAGGCTGCCACCTTCTCCTTCAGCCTCCCGCGGTCAGTCCCCATCTTTCCTGCATTCCTGCACGGAGTGCTGGTGGCTTCCGCAGGTTGACGGCCCGAGCTACCCTCCCATGCAGCTGCATGCCTTGAGGGGTGCCCTCCGTCCACTCAATAGTGGCTCATCCTCCAGGTAGGCCTGGAAGAGGGCCTCTGTCTCTGCCGCGTGAAGTTCGGCCTCCCACGCCCGCCCGCCCACACCCTTGGCTCTGGTCAGTCATGGTGATCTGTATGGGTGGAAGTGGACACCTGTCACTGTGCAGTCGACAGCATTTCCCATGAGCATAGCTGCTGGTTCGGGGCGGAAGCCCCCACGTTTCCTCTCCGCATGGCAGATACTGATAGAAAGGGTGCCTTTGTCCCTTTCTAGTGCCCTTTCATGCTCAGCCCTCAGCCTTTATCATCCTCCGCCATGAGCATTGTCCTGAGCATCACACAGCATGTAACTCACCTCTCACCTGCAGTAACCAAATCTGGCCAGCACAACCCACTGTCGCATTTTTATAGTGCAACACATGCAAATGAGATGTGGCTAAACTTTAATGACATGCTAATCGAGCCACTGTGTCTTTGAATGGCTGATCAAATGATTTGCATATGTCGGTTGAATATCGCATTTGGCGCTTTTGCACAATACGGAAGGTCCGGCTGAGCCAATGGCGCAGGTTTGTGGCTGCGTGCTACACTGCATTGCGCATGCCCAGACAGCTTACGCATGCGTCTATCGTGCTGCAGACCTGCTGAGCGCGATAGGTGATTCAGGCCATGGCCACCATTGTGCCAGTGGCGCTACAGCACTGGGCACTATATGGCGCTGTGGCAGTACTGTGCGATAGTCCACTGTGGCACTGGTGCTCAGCTTGGCATTCGTGCAGGATGCCTATACGTCCGATGGTGCTGTACTTAGCCTTGCGTCATTGCCGTGACCTTGTGTATGCCCTCTGCCCTCTGGCGCTGTTCGCATGCCATGTGTACGTCCCTATTGCGCTGTCTGGTGACAGCGCCATGTAAAGTGATGGCGCTTGTTCGAACAGCACGATTGGAGCCTGTGGTGGTCTATTGCACAACAACTCCACGGGGTCACGGCAGCAGGGTGCCATATTGCCTGTTGTAAAGTTGGTGCCATGGCTAGAGGAGGGCTGTGTCCTGAACCAGCTTGAAGTGGCCAACCCAGGGCCCTGGTGGAGCCCCACCTGTGAGGCACTGTGGTGAGGCCCCCTCACCATGCCTAGGACCCACGCTTGGCAGCAAGTGGCCACTGATTCCGGTGGAGGTCACTGGCCGGGCCGGTCTGTTGAGCAGTGCCGGCACTGGTGCAGTGACCTCCGCCGAGGGAGCCGAACCTTGACGTGGCTGCGTTTCATGTGCCAGGCGGGCGTGGTGCCTAGGCCAGGTGAGTGTACCATCTATGCACCTATATCTCTGTAGGGGTGTGTGTGCTTGGGTGGTTGTGCATAGGTGCCAGCTCGGACACGGTTGGCTGTGTCAGTGCAGCTGTGCGATGGATGGTTGTGGCTGTGTGGGCAGGCACTCTCTGGGGCAGGGGCACTCTGCTTTTGAGTCACACTGATGTTTGTCTCAACATATGTCTCCCACAGGCCGGATTTTGAGGACGCCGGGCGAGGGTGAGGTGGGCCGTGCCAGGGCCACGGTGCCGGGGGTGTTGTGCCCCAACCGCAGCAGCAGCAGCAGCAGCATCAGCAGCAGCGGCAGACCCAGCTGCTGGAGGAGTGTGAGTATCATTACTTCATGGATGCTATTGCATGCTGGGGGGGGGCAAGACCACAAGCCATGCACAACACAAACCAAAGGGAGGTCATAATTCCACTATACAAGACACTAGTGAGGCCCCACACTGGAGTACAGTGTACAGTTCTGGGAGACCATACCTACGTATGGACATGGACTGGGTAGAGAGGTTCAGAGGAGGGCAACACGGATGGTGCATGGATTGCATCACAAGTCCTATGAAGACAGGTTGAAGGAACTGAACATGTACTCCTGGAGGAGGGAGGAGAGGGGGAATGATGGGGACATACAAGTATCTTACAGGGGGAACAGAGTGCAGGAAAACACTATTTTAAGCGTAAAAGATGTTCCAGGACTAGAGGGCATGGGATGAAGTTGAGGGGGACAATTCAGAGGAAACATGAGAAAGAATTTCTTCACAGAACGGGTGGTGGACAAGTGAACACCCTGCCAGAGGAAGTGGTGGGGCTGACTGGTCATGGGATTTAAGAATGCATGGGATAGCCATACAGGAATTCTGGAGGTCAGGGGTAGTGCAACAGACTTATAGGAAAACAGAGTGAACTTACAAGGTCAAATGGCCAGACTGGTGGCCCATAGGCTCCTATCTACCGACACTGTCTATGTATCCATGTATGGCACGACACAGGTGACATGCATCACAGCAGCATCACAGCACGCCTGTGTATCGCGCCACTGGTGGTCCAGGCATGCACTGGGCACATAGCTGTGTAACTGGCATCGCGACGCTGCCACATCACCTGCCAGCCTAGTTTGTACTGTGATTGATGTGGGCAGTGTGTGGGGTGGCACATAGCTGGTGCTGCCTGTTTGTGATGGCCATGTGCATGTTCACTGTGGGTGGTGCATGCCATCACAGGTGCGGACATTGGGCCATATGGCTTGCAGGTTGGGTGGTGTTCAGGGTTGTGGTCAGTCACAGCCATTGACTGTGTTCCATTTTCCTAGGCCTCGAGGTTCTCCGGCGGATTCGCCACGATATTCGGGGCCTCACACGGGTGTCGATCGACAATCAGGCCATCCTCCAATCAATCAGACGCCATGGCCTTCGGAGGAGGCGGCACAGGACGGTGCAGGACCAGGCGGAGGATGAGCAGCCAGCTGGGCCATAGCGGCTGATACCCTTCCCACTTCTCCCATCCCTACCACCCTGCCTTCCCTCTCCAAGTTGTTCATTCCTACCCCTTGAACACCCCTACCTTGTACCCATCCCCCCTTGTAAATAGTTGTTATTGCTTTGTTTCTTTACTATTCAATATTTAAATATTCATTTCTATTTTGATATGAATACTGTGTTGGTCTCTGATTTGCAGCTGGCTATGGGTGCTCAGTTGCAGGGGTGTACATGCCATCTGGGGTGGTATGGTCCTGGGTATATGTGTGTGTGTGTGTGTGTGTGTGTGTGTGTGTGCATGGGGAGGTATCTCCAGCATGGCAGTGACTTTCGGTTGGTCTTGCCATCTGCTGCCACCCAGTGCTGGGTGCACAGGGTGTATCTGGCTTGTAGGCTTCTGTGTTGCATGGGGCTGACGTGTGCTGGGGGGACTGCATGGTTCTCTGCAGTGCCAGTCACTGAACATGGTGGTGTCTTGGGGTCACAGGTGCAGGTGCTGTGCATTATCGGGGCTGATGTGCACTGTGGTTGTCAACCCCTGTGTGTGGCCCTCCGCCTGCCAGTGGTTGTGCTGGGGTGTCAGGGCTCTGCTATGCTTTGTTGGCTTGTCCCCATGGCACGTGGATCATCCGTCCCACCTCCAGTGATGCTGTGCTTGGGGTGTGCCGGTGTGGTGTGGGTTCTGCAGTGTGTTCCTGTGCCCATGTGTGGCATGGCTGGCGGTGGGCCCCAGCCTGCCTCCTGGATGTCAGTTCCATTGCTCTGGGGGCGCTGTGCTGCTATGGCAGCTCTGGAATGCTCAAGCTGAGCTTCCCTGGTTAGCCATAGCGCAACATTTTTAGCTCAGCTTCTCCTTCCTGGTTGCTGCGATGCGCAGTATGTGCGATATTCAGACGTTGGTTGCTTGCTAATTTGCTCTGCTCCATGTTTGAATATCGCACCTGCTGCGATTTGCGCAACTGGTTTGTGCTTGTTCTGCTGTTGCGCCAGTTTTGAGTGCAGTTTGAATATCTGGGCCGCTGACTTTTAGGAAATGATTCTAAGAGAAGGTGTGCAATGGTTTCAGGTGTGTCTCTCAGACTAATGAGAAAGCTGCTTTGCAGTTCTGCTAATCCTTCAAATACATTTCTACTTTTACAAAACCTTTTGATCCACATGTATGATTTGTTGTATTTGTGTTAAATGTGTCCAGCAACTAATTTAGCACTTATTTTATAGTCACAATTTAGTAGTGCTATAGGACGATAATTCTCCGGAAGTATTATATCCTTATTTTCTTTTGCTAATAAAACAATGTCCGCATCATAAAAGGATTTTGGGAGCAGCATCTCATTCACCATTTCTTTTGCTATTCTACCTAACCATGGTACTATTTCTTTAATAAAGGTTTGCAAAAATTCATATGGGAAACTATCCAGTGCAGGGGAAGAATTTTTTTTTCATAGATTTAATTGCTTCTAAAGTTTCATCTTTGGAGAAATAATCAAAGTTTGATTGCACTTTCAGCAACTGGGCATCTTTCAAATAACTATCAAGATATAAATCAATGTTTGTGTTTTCTATACTATAAATAGAGCTGAAGTAGTCTGTAAATACCTAGCTATTTCTATATCATTTGTAAGTATTTTTTTAGATGCATTTTTTATGCTTGTTATTGTATTGTATTCTTTTTGTTTTCTGAGTGCATGCGCCATCATCTTTCTGGATTTAGCTGCATAAAGATACAGTTTATTTTTAAGTTTCATTATGTTTTTTTTCTGCTTTCATAGCTATTTCAATTGTTTTCACTTTTTTTTTTATCCAATACAGATTGAAATTTTGCTGTGTCTGTTCCTACTTTATATTGTACTTCTAATATTTATTGTTCTAGTATGTTTATTTTTTTCCTATATTCTTTTATTAATTTTGATCTGATATGAAATTATGTGTTCTCTAATGGTCACTTTAAATTGGCCCTTATAATTAATCTCCAAAATTCAGAGATGTGATTTTTTTATATATGTTATGAAGTCAGAGTCATGTAGTGAAGTATTCTGGAATTCTTTTCTGACCTGTAGTGGGTATACATTTTATGAAAACCAAGGCATGTGGTCAGATATAAAAATTGTGTCTGTCTGACTCTTTGAAATGTCTTTAATAACTTCTTTATTAGCAAATATATAATCTAATCTTGAAAAGACATTAATATGTTTAGCACAAAAAGTGAACTTAGTTTGGGTAGGATGTATATTTTGCCACATTTCAACTAAATTATGTCCATTTAAAAAAAATTGTGATGACTGAGAATTTGTATAATCAGAAGATAAGGGGCTTGAGGATTTGTCTAACCTTGGGTTTAATATAGCATTGAAATCACCACCTATAAAAACCTTGTCAGCCTCTAACTCTATTAGTGCCTGAGTTAATTGAGAAGGAAATTTATCATATCCAGTGAAAGGACTGTATATTGAACCAAAAACAGTTTTGTCTCCTGCTAACAACTCCTTAACCAGAATGATTCTTCCTTCCTTATCTTGTCATTTTAGAGTATACCTGAAATCTGTATTTTTAGAAATTAACAAGACAACACCATACTGTTAGTTATACCTTGGGAATAAAAGGAAATCCCACCCCACATTGACCTTTTGGCAGTGAGGGCCACTACAGTGACTACAGTGCCACATTGCTGTAGGGAACCTGCTGGAACCTGGCACTGTCTGTTGGGGTCCTGCACCCCCAAATCAGCTCTGACTCGGAGTTGATAATCCTAAGCTGGGGTGAAGATGCTGCCCCTGCATGGGGTTCAGCAGGAAAGCCCCTGAAGAAAACATTGCCATTGGAAACTGGCATCTGACTGCAAAATGCAGTTGACCTGCTGGTTTTGCTTTTGGGGTGTTTGACAAAAATGTTGTCGAACACTCGTCGTGGATCAGGAATAAAATATGTGTCCTACCCACAATGTTTTAATCTTTTTATGATTTTTAGCATCTAAATGAGTTTCGTGTAATGTCACTACATTTACATTCTTTTCATAAACATGTTCTAGAATTGTATTTTTCTTCTTATAGTTGTTCAGACCATTGATAATTAATATGGAAAAGAAGAGCACTGTAAGCTTAATGTGTCCCGTGTCATTGGAGGGATAAAGCACATCTATCCTACCTCCTGTTTTTTATTTTATAGTTTGTTTTATTATTTTTAACAATTTCATTAAATACTTTTAGCCCCAACACCTCCTCCCTACCCCTGCTCCCACCTATCCCTTTCTCTCAATTACTGACAAGGCCCTTGGTGCTACATTCTACTCTATCCAGATATAGTGCTTCAGTTCCTTACATTACCTTCTAATATCCTCACCCTCCCTACCTTGTCCTTTCCTCTCTCTCATTTGAGCATTGTAGCCTACCATTGCTTAAGATTATGCTGTGTTTGAGGTATCAATTTTGTATGTTTGTGCTTCATTTGTCTGATTGTAACCCTCCCATTGACATAGCACCTTTGTAAATGAGCTGCTTGGCACTCAAAGGTACTTTGTTATCTGAGATGGAATAAATAAATAAATAAATATTTGCCTGCACTTTAGTGTTAATCTATTACCTAAAAAACAAAGGCAAAACAAAAAAAACCTTCCCCTACACACAAAAACAAAACCATAAATTATAGGCAGGCACTTGCCTGCCAGATGCTGGAAAGTGTTTATAATTCATGCTGTTTTGACCAGATCCCATTGCAGAACATGACGGTTTCAAATAGTACACTCCCGTCAGTCCCTTTGAATGAACATTCAGTGGTTATAATTAAGTGGCTCAATTGTGTCTTTAATCCCCCCCAAAAAAAACTCTCCAAGGGGGTAAAGTTATTTAGTGTGCTGTAAACCCTATCTTAATGCTCTAATTATATATACTGAAACATTTATGTCCATAGCTCCCAAAAACATTGACTTTACAGTTGTTTCTTTTGACTTCTCAGTTTTCTTCTTCATCTACCCATGTTATCCATTTCCAAACATCTCTGGATATTTGACTCAAAGGTCCCACTCTGATTCCATCATGGATTCATAGATTGAATGGTTTGCTTTGAAGAAAACTAAGTCTATATGGGGAAGGAAAAGGACTTTGCCCCAAATTTCCAAATTGCAGCTCTTAAATGCACATATTTTTTCTGTTCTATAATCACTTCATTAGGCAAGACTTGGAAGATGTTTATTTTGGCCCTTTAAGAATAAGCTGCTTTTATTTTAAAGACATGGTTCATTATTCTTTCTTGGTCTGTTGATTTTTGCAATTTAACAATAATAGCTCTGGAGGGCATTGTTTTCGGTTTTTTGTCTTAATACATGATGAACTCTATCATATTCTATATGTAGGTCTTCTTTAGGCATGTCTAGTAGAGCAGAAAAAAGTAAGTCAAGGGTTGTTGTTAATGAGTCCCTCTGTCCCATATCTCTGGGACCCCCAAGATCCTAATGTTTTTCCCCCTGGTTCTAGTCTCTGCATCAATTATTTTTGCTTGCATCTGTCGGATCTCAGAATCTTGGTCAGGAGGTTGTTTTTTTCATTTGGACCAATGTATATTCTGTGTTCCCAATACTTTTTTCTGCATTTTCAGATCTATCAAGATTTATTTTGTTTGCCAGTTCTATGCCTTTCAACAACTGTTTAATTTTATCCACCTCAGAGACCAATGTGTCAAGGGGGGGCCATTTTAGTTTTAATAGCTAGTATTTTTTAGAATTGTTTGAGCTTGGGGATCATCTTGTTGATTTTGTTTAGGTGCTTTTGCCATTTTTAGATGCTTGGAGTTGTTCATCTTGTTCACCTGCATTTTCACCCATGTTCTCAGCTCATGGAAAGACTCAACTTCTGAATCTGATTCTCCAATTCCATTATCTCTAGTGAATCAGGAATGATATAACCAGATTGAAAGATGGATTATTCAGGTGTATTTATTGGTGAAACGGCTTGAGATAAACAAGGACTCAAAAATAAATTTATTTTAGGCTGGTTTGATTGAATAGGTGAACATTTGCCCTTTACTCCTGGACCTTCTTTTCCTTCAGTTTTGTCGGATTCAGCAGCCCTTAATCATTTTATAGGTTTATCATTTTTTTTTCTTAGATGCTTTCATTTAATGACACTTTAGAGTATTTTCTCTTATTGTCAGCTGAAACTTTTTTCTTTTCTATTTGTTGTTTGGCTGAAGTTTCTTTACTTCTGATAAATATCTGTTCCTCCCAAAAAAACTATTCACTTTAACATTTCCTCTTCCTTACCTCTTCTTTTTTTAACTGTTACTGTATTAATTTATTTATTTGTAGCAGAGGAAAGGGGGGAGCAGGGGCCCACATAAACTCAAAAGTCGATTTTGCCTTTACTGTTGTTCTGCTTGAAATGCTTAACCAACTATTTTTGTATTATATTTTTACCAATAGAACATAAATAAGAATGAGGAGGTACCTTCAAATTTTCAAAGTGTCCTTGCATCATAGAAACATAGAATTTGATGGCAGATAAGGATCGCTTGGCCCACCTAGTCTGCCCATTTCCTACCTAATGGATAAACTGCAGATCCTAGTTAGCCAACAGCCTACTTCCTCATACCCCCCACTAGAATTGCTTTATGTTTGTCCCAAGCATTCTTGAATTCCTCAATGTTTTTGACTCCATGACCTCCTCAGGAAGGTTGTTCCATAGATCTACAACCCTCTCTGTGAAGAAATACATCCTGACATTACTTCTGAGCCATCACCTTCTATCTTCAATTTGTGCTTCCTTGATTTTGTATATCTCTTTTCTGAAAGGTGCTACCCACTTGGATTTGTTGATTCCTTGATGATTGAAAGTTTCTATCATGTCCCCTCCCTCCTTTCCTCGAGGCTATACATCTTAAGCTCCTTTAATCTTTCTTCATATGTCTTCTGGTGCAGAGCCTGCACCATTTTGGTTGCGTTCCTCTGGACAGCCTCCACCCTGTCTATATCTTTGTGGAGATGGGGTCTCCAGAACTGTACACAGTACTCTAGATGTGGTCTTACCAACTGTCTGTACAGAGGGCCAACAACTTCTTGTTTTCTACTGGTGATGCCTCTCCCTATGCATCCCAGTATCCCCCCAGCCCTCCTTACTGCCTTCGCACATTTTTGGCTCACCTTTAGGTCATCTGATATGACTACCCCCAGGACCATTTCCATTTTTGTTGTTGTCAGTATCTCACCCCACATTGTGTACTCTTGCCCTGGGTTTTTGTATCCCAGGTGCATTACTTCACACTTCTTTGCTTTGAATCTAAGCTGCCATACATTTGACCATTCCTCCAACCTGCCAAGTCCCTTTTCATCCTTTCCACCCACCTTGCATATCAACCCTGTTGCAGATCTCTGTGTCATCTGTAAATATACACTACTTCTCCTTCCTGTCCCTCTGTAAATGTCACTTGTAAAGACATTAAAAGGACCAGCCCCTGTACTGAACCCTGTGGTACCCACTAGTAACCCCCTTTCTTCACTGTGGACCCATTTTCTATTACCTCTATGTCATATTGTCCAGCTAGTGTTTGACCCAGGCTACCACCCTGGGACCCACTCAAAGGCTAGCTAATTTGTTTATTAATCTTTTGGTGGGACTGTGTCAAATGTCTTGCTAAAGTCTAGGTAGGCCATGTCCACAGCCCTCCTGGTCTATTAATTTGGTCATTCAGTCAAAGAAATCAATTAGATTTGTCTGACATGACATTCCTGCTGTGAATCCATGCTGCCTTGTGTCTGCAGCCCACTGGCCTCTAGATACTTAACAAGTCTTTCCTTCAGAAGTGATTCTATCATTTTCTACCACTGAGGTCAAACTGACAGGTCTGTAGTTTCCTGCCTGTCTTGCTCCCACTTTAGTGAAGGGAATCACATCCACTCTCCTCCAGTCCTCAGGTACCACACCATCCTCCCATGATTTATTAAAAAGGGTAGTCAGTGGTGTTACTAGTTCTTCCCTTAGTTCTTTTAGAATTCTGGGGTGAATCCCATCAGGCCCCATTGCTTTATCCACCTTCAGTTTTAAGAGTTCTTTCAGAACCCTTTCTTCTGTGAAAGAACTAATATCATCCCCCCATCCAGAATGCTTCTATTGACTGGATTAGGTATCTCCCCCTGCTTTTTCATTGTGAATACTGAACAGAAGTATTCATTCAGTATCCCAGCTTTTTCACTGTCACTCTCTACCCAACCACCTTCCTCTTTGTTCAGCCTCAGTATCCCTGCCTTAGTCTTCTTTGCTCCCTAATGTATCTATATAGGTTTTATCCCTTCTTAACCAAGTTGGCTATCTTTTCCATCAGTTTGGGCCTTTGTATTCTGACTACCTTCCACACTTCCTTCTGCTTTAACTGTTACAGTTCTCTGTCCTGCTCCTTCTGTGTTTCCTTATACTTCCTGGATGGTATCTTTTTCTCCCTAACTTTCCCTGCCACTTCTTTTGAGAACCATAGTGTTTTTTTTCTTTTATTTTTATTTATTTGCTTCACACAAAGACTTGTTACCTCTGTGATGGCGGTTTTGATGTTTCCCTATTGTTGCTCCACCCCACCTTCTTGCCCATTTGCTAGTGCTTTTCTGAGGCACTCTCTCATTTTTGCAAAATCAGCCCTCCTGAAGTCCAGTACCTTCACTTTTGTATGGCTTGACTTCACAGCTAAGTTTACTATGAACCACAGTGCTTGGTGGTCGCTTGTTCCCAGATGGCTACCCACTTCAAGATCAAAGATCCTATCTCCATCTAAATGAGAGTACCAGATCTAAGATTGCTTCCTCCTGAATGAGTTCCAAAACTAACTGTCTGAGGCATGCCCTCTCTAGGGCATCAAGAATGGCCCTGCTCTTGGATGTGGCTGCAGCAAAGGTGCTCCAGTTAACATCTGGCATATTCAGGTCCCCCATCAGCAATATCTCCCCGTTCTATGCCATCCTAAGGATGCCTTCTATCATTTCCTTTTCCATTTCCTCCCCCTGAGATGAGGGTCTGTATACAATCCCTGTGCAGACTGTGGTGCCATTTTCAGTCTCCAAGGTGACCCACAGTGCCTCCTCTCCTCCCTGTTTACCCTTTAGTTCTGTTGCTTTGATCCCTTCCCTTACATAGAGAGCTACTCCTCCTCCTCTTCTTCCCTCCCTGTCCCTCCTGTAGATTGTATACCACATCACAAGTGTTGCTGAAGCAAGAATTCAGTTCTTAGCCATGTTCCAGTGCTTTTTTACCTTGACTTATAGCATGTGGCTTGTGAAATAAGCATTCCTCAGCATGGTGTAGGTTCTAATTTAGATTTTTTTTTTATTTAAAAACTGCCAACGCTGAACTCAAAACTTAACTGTGAATGCCCACAAGCATTGTTGTTTAAGATCTCCATTCCCTTACTCTTTGCCCAAAGTAACAGTCTATATAAACATAAATGGCAATATTTCGAGACGAAGAATTGTTACTATCACTACTCTTTTCCATGTGCTGTAACCGACCAAAGTCAGGACGTCAAAGTGCATGAGTGCAAATGGTTAGGAACTGCTACTGGACCCAAAAAAAACAAGTGCTCTGTCAGAAAACCACATTAGTTTGTACTACTGACTCCATACTCTTTGCTGCAGTAGCGAAGAAAAATAACATTAATGGCAATATTTAGAGACTAGGTTCAGGCATATCGTAGATTCCTGTTTCAAACTTTGCAGCTGCAAGGATTCAACATGCACTGACATTGTAAAGTCACCTTCATGCATGCACTGCTCTGGGATCTGCAGGTAGCACAAACTCTGCCTCCTATCTCAGCAATTCTCTCCCAGATCACATGCACATTCTTAATGTATGAAAACAGTGAACCAAAGGTGAGCAGTTCTAATTCCATAGGAATGTACAGTAATTAAGATCACCTTAAGACTGGTCTCAGCTGCACTAGTAAGCAGGCACAGTACAGCCTGTATATTAGGGTTATGTTGTTTTTTTTTTAAAAGAAGCCCTTTTCAAATGTGTAATACTTGATTGTCTTATATCCTAGGACTGTACAATTCAGCATTCATCGTTGCAGTCGAAAGATCTACTAACCTGGAAAGTTTTATAGAAATCTGAATTTCTATTTTAGATTTATGGTTGAATGTATGTATTTTTGCCCATTTTTGAACCAAAATGTTTGCCCAAGGATAGAGAAGAAACTAACAATAGTAAAGCTATGAAACATGCATGTTTTCTAGATGTTAAGGAGGGATAGGTCCTTTTGGTGGTTTGGTGAAATAAATGTTCATTTATTTTGTAGTTATGAATGATATGTGTTTACACAAGCTCAGTTCACTGAAACAGTAGCTGAAAAACAAATTCACAGAGTTACATTTTGAAACTTACAGGTTTGTTAGATATTATACAGCTCTAGGTCAGTTTGGCAGTTTGGTGAAAAAATATGAATTCATTTGGAAGTTATTAATGATTGTTCACTTATGCTAAGTTCACTGAAAAAGAATAAATACCATATTTCATAAAATAGAAGCTACAGTTGCATAAAAATTCACAAACACAAGCTTCAGCTTATAGTAAGGATTCACATCATGTCAAATAAAACATTATGGGTGTGACTCTGTGATTATTATCTCTTAAAATATGATCATTACTGTAGTTGCTTAATCAGGTTATCTTAGCTGATATCTGTTTTACCTATTTTGATATAAAGTAGACTAAGATCAATAAACTTGTTTAAATCCAGTATACGTAATATTTTATTTTTAGCACTCAGAAAAAATTTGATTTTGCAAATGAAGCTGCCCTCAAATATAAGTTGTCCTTAAATACAAGCCACAGGTAAAAATACTAAATTTTAATAACATTTTAATAAAAGCTGCAGAGGTAGTATTTATAAATCTTCCTTTCTATAAAGGTGTTTATTCTCCACAGTCAGGTAGCACTGTTCCCTCACCTCTGTCCCTGCCAGCCCCTCCCAGCAACTACCTCCCCAGGACTCACTTGTTTCCCCACAAACAGACCCCTATGGCCAGACCAGAAGGGGAGGACCATTATTCCCTGGACTCTAATTCTTTTTCTGCTGACAGGGTCCTTGTGGTGGCACCAGTGAAGGGTTAGTGGGCAGAATCTTGTGTACACCTGCCCACCACACAATATTTCTGTTTTTCTCCTCCACACACTTGTGGCACACACATTGGTGCATGCATGTGGAGGCACACATTGGTGCATACATGTGGAAGCACACACATTGGTGCATGCATGTGGAGGCATACACATTGCTGCATGCATGTGGAGGCACACACATGCCACAGAGTCCTGCTGCTCCCTCCTTGTTACCATTTCAGACCTGCACTACCATCAGGCCTCTACTTAGTGGCAGTCAGGCAATGGAGCCACAAGCCCTTTCTCCCAGGAGATGAGGCCAGTCCATCTGGCACTCGACATTCTCCACCAAGCCGACTCCCAGGAATGCAAGATCACTTTCTATCTAGGTTCACTGGCATAGTGGCCAGTAGCTCTACTGCCACACCACTGGGATGGCTTGTATTTATGAACATATGAAATTTGCCAGCAGATAAAGGCCTAGAGGTCTATCAAGTCTGCTTGAATGTGCAACTAGCACCCCTTATTCTGCAGCTGCCCCCCTTCCACCCTTCTCCTACTTTGACCCTCCCCCTTGTCCTGTCCCATCCCCTTTTGAAGCAGTCCACTGTTCTACTGGATACCACTTCTGCAGGTAACACATTCTGCCCAGCTACCACCTCTCTGTAAAACGTGTCCCTCATCTCCCCTGAACCTTCCTCCTCCAGTCTCATATCATGGCCCCTGGTGTCCCTCCCTCCCTTACCTTGAACAGCCCCTCTGTACCCATCTTGTTTATTCCTTTATGTACTTAAAGGTTTAATCATGTCCCCTGTCCCTCTTCTTCTCCAGCGAGTACATGTTCAAATCCCTCAACCTCCTCTTGTATGATAAGTCCCCCAGCCCCTTGATCATCTTTGTCACCCTGCGCTGCACCCCCTGCAGTAACTTAATGTCCCTCTTCAGATACGGGCACCAGTACTGCATGCAGTACTCCAGGTGTGGTCTAACTAATGACCTATGCAGTGGCAGAATCACCTCTTCCCTCCTTGAGGATACACCCCTTGCAATGCAATCCAGCATTTTGCTGGGCATTGCAGCTGCCTTCCTACATTGTGCTGAGTTGTTCATTGATCCTGTAATGAGCACCCCCAGATCCTTCTCCTCCTCCTCTGTCTGGGCTAGCTGCACTCCCCCTAGCTGGTAACTCCTCCTTAGGTTCTTCATCCCAAAATGCAGCACCTTGCACTTTTTGGTATTAAACCCCAGTTGCCAGATGTTTGACCAGGTTTCAAGCTTTGCCAGATCATCCTGCAACCCCTGCCATCCCCCTAGGTTGTCCACCACCGCTTCTACCTTGGTATCATCAGCAAACAGACTGATCTTGCTCTTGATGTCCAATCATATGTCTGCAATGAATATCCCAAACAATACTGGTCCCAACACCAAGCCCAGTGGAACATTGCTCATCACTACCATTGGGTGTGAGAGCTCTCCACCCACCACCACCCTCTGCTGCCTTCCCTAAAGCCAGTTCCCTACCCATCTCACCAGCTTTGCACCCGCCCCTGTGCCTTCTAACTTACTTCCCAGCCTTCCATGCAGCACCAAGTCAAATGCTTTACTGAAATCCAGATACAGGACATCCACTGCAAGGCCTTTGTCCAGTTGCCTAGTCACCCAGTCATAGAACTCCACCAGGTGAGTTTGGCAGAATCTGCCATGTATGAAGCCATGCTGTCTGCTGTCCTGTAGTCCATTGGCCTCTAGAAGGGCTGCCAGCCTCTCCTTCAGGATAGTTTCCATCAGCTTTCCCACAATGGATGTGAGGCTCACTGGTCTGTAGTTCCCTGGTTCATCGTTGGGGCCACTCTTGTAGAGCGACACCACATGAGCCATCTTCCAGTCCTAAAGAACACACCCCATGTGTAGTGAGGCATTAAATAGGTCTGCCAAAGGTCCCACAAGGACCTCTGCCAGATCCTTCAGTACCCTGGGGTGGATGCCATCTGGGACTGGTGCCTTGTCCACCCTCAGTGCCTTCAAACCTTCCTGAACTCTGCCATTCCATGATTTCCCCATCTGTCACCCCTTCCCCCCAGTTTTGGCTGTTCCTCCCCCCTTGGGTATCACTCTTCTCCTTATTAAATACTGAGCAGAAGTAATCATTTAGTGCTTCTGCCTTATCGCACTGCATTTCCACCCAACCCCTCCTTCCTAATCCTTACTATATGGTCATACAGTTCTTTTCTCCTGATGTACCTAAAAGTCCTTCTCCCCTTCTTAATGCCTTGTGCCAGCCTGAGCTCCATAGATGCCTTGGCCCCTTACCGCCCTTGTCACCTCCTTGATTCCATCAGGTACTCCTCCTGTTGTCCCTCCTCCCTGTTTTCTTGTACCTCCTAAAGGCAGCTCTTTCCTCATTACCTTTTCCATGACCTCCTTGCTCAACCAGCTCAGTTTCTTTGCACTAGCCTTATTGCTCTGGGCCTTGCAGCAGGTTTTGTTGCCTCCACTATCCCCAGCTTTATGAGTTCCCACATCTGGTTAGCATCCATACTAGATTGAATTCTGGCCAGGTACCCTATTACCACTTCCCCCATCTTCCCAAAGTCGGCCCTTCTGAAGTCCAGCACTCTTGTGCCAGATTCCACTCCTTCCTTGCAAATATCCAATGTGAGCCATACAGAGTGATGGTCACTCCCTGATAGCAGTTCCTCCACTGTAAGTTCTCTCAAAATGTCCCCATTTGCCAGCAAAAGGTCAAGGGTATTCCCTAACCTGGTTGGTTCACTGACCATTTGCAGCAGGAAGCTGTCCTGAAAGGCATCCAGCAGTGCCTTCTCCCTTCTGTTCCTGGTTGTTGGGGTACTCATTCCACTCCTGGCATGTTGAAGTCCCCACAATCACCATACTACCTTCTCGCAGGTCCTCCTGATGTGCCCCACTAGTTCCCTGTTCAACTCCTCCTTCTGAGATGGCAGCCTGTACACCACTCCCATTCTGAGAACCTTATTCTTGGAAACCTGGATTTGCATCCAAAGTGACTCCGTACTATTCTCCTCCCCTTCCTCCCTTACACATTTCAGTCCTTCCTTCACATATAGTGCCACCCCCTCCTTTTCCAGTCACCCTGCCCCTATGAAATAACCTGTACCCTAGTATAGACAGGTCCCAATCATTGTATTGGGTGGCCCATGTTTCTGTGATGGCTGCAATGTCCACCTCTCCCTCTGCCATGAGCACCTGTAACCCTGCAGTTTCCCTCCCAAGGCTGCTAGCATTAAGGGTAACCACCTTCCACCCTCCCCCCCATCCTGCCTTCCTTTAGTAGCATCACCAATATTACTCTGCATTTGTCCTTTGTCACTGTTATGGGGGGTAAGCTCATATGGTTTCCCAGCCTGTGGTCTCTGCATGTCTCTTGCCCAATTGCCACCACCCCGCTCCTAGTTTAAATTCCCAACTTCCTCTATGTACTCCTCCATTCTCTGTTTCAACACTTTCTTTCTCTTCTCACTCAAGTGTAGTCTGTCCTTGGCTAGAGAATACTGTCCTCCCAGGTCCCTTCCCACCCCCAACAGCCCATGCTCTTTAGCATAACACCAGGTTCTTGTTTGTTTGTTTGTTGAATTTTGTTGACCCAGTAAGCCCACTGGGCCTAGAAGTCCCTTTTGCAGGGGCAACCGGGGGGGGGGATACAGATGGTAAGCAACTGAAACTGAACCAGATTAAGCTGTTGGTGGTATTTTTAGAGAATGAGGGCATCTTAGCCATCCATTAAATTCCTCTATTCTCAGCTTTCTTGTTGTGTTTGCCTTGGGCACTGGAAGTATCTCTGAAAAAGTTACTGATCTTCCTGCCCCCTCACATAATTGTCTTAGTTCCTCAAACCTCCTCTGGACTATATCTACTGTTTTGTCAGCCAGGTCATATATCCCAAGTTGTATAATTAAATGAGGCTTGTCCCTACCCCTTCTAGCATATTTCAGAACAGATTGTCCCACCCTTTCAGCCGTCATTCCTGGTATGGCCTTCACCCAAATGTGACTATGCCTCTCCCCTTGCTACCCCACCTGAATCCTCTTAGTATTGAGTCCCCCAGCACTAAGATTCCACCCCCTTACTCCTTGCTTGCTTCCATTCATCTCCATCTCTCATTTCCAGTTCCTTTTCTTCCTCTTGCACATCATTTCCCCCTTTTGCCCCTGTTGCAATTCTCCCAGTAGAACTTCCCCCCACTCCAGTTTGGTCCAAGCATTTATCAGTTACTCCTCCAATTGCATCATTTCCCTCCTTCTTCTTCCCCACTAGCAGTGCAAAACTATTTTCTGAAGACCCTTCACAAATTACCACTCCCTCTCTCTTCATAGAAATCTGTTCTCTCCTTTTCTCTCCATGACTTTTGCCACTTCACCTCCCCTCACAAGTCCCTATCTCCTCCTTCTATTTGTCTTTTGTCTCCTGACCTTGTTTCCCCGGCAATCGTTCTTCCTGGCCTGGGCCTTTTTGTCTCGGCTTCCCTTCTTCTGACACTCTCCTCACCACTGTTGGCTCAAATCGCACTGCCTCACCTCCCCTCCTCTCTCCCTCCCTCCAGTACTGGGCTAAACCCACCCCCAGTCTGCCTTGCCTGTCTTAGTTCGTCCTGCAGACCCTCAATCTCCTTTCTAAGTTTCTTTATGTGGTTGCACACTAAACGTCCATCCACACTCCAGGTTATTTTTAGAAAGATTGGTGCACTGCAGTTGTTGCAGCCTATCACCCTACCCATTGCTGTTGTTGCCCACCAGTGACCCCCCCACCCTTCCAGATGAAGGATACCAAACACTCCCCCAAGTCTCCCCTCTCCCCCATTAGGGCAAAGCATTATTTTCTTAATTTCCCTTACCCCTTTGTTGTGCACGTGTAGACAGATTGAGCAACTGCTTTTTTATATTCCTATCCTTCCTATCTACACCCAAAAAGAGACTTTAAGTAACAATTGCACAGCCTTCTTCAAACTCCTACTCCTCCTTTCCACAATGCCAATAGTAATGCAAAGAAGTAACAATGAAAGCTCCTTGAGTTGCAGTTACTTCCCTTCCACTGAGATAGCAGTTATCTCTTCATTTGCTGCTGTTCCTTTCCTGCATGTCTGCTTCTGCTATGACAGGTGCATGTCCTTTGCCTGTTTGAGGAAGTGGTGTCAGAACCCCTGGTATAAGGAAATCACAGACCGAGGAAGTGGGTGGGGTCAGGGGCTGGTAGGGTGGGATCAGCCCAAGTCTTCTAGAAACAATCAGGTAGCTGAGGCCACTGGTCAGACCATTATCACCCTTCCCCACTATGCACTAAACTTTGCAGCTAGTGAAGCCAGCAAAAGGAATCATAATTCTACTCAAAGCCCCAAAATAGGTTGGCTACTGAAAGAAACAGGTCTCCAGTTCAAACAGCTTGACCAACAACACAACAAAATAAGCTTGATATTTAGATATCTTTGTTAAAAAGTGAAATGTTTCCACAAGAATCCCATCAAACTTATTTGAAAATCTACCTCTGCATGAATATTTTGAGCAACTACAATGTGGTTTTCAAAATACTCATACTGCAATATGATTAACAAAATCTACACGCTGTATAGTGATTTTTGGATCTATGTGCTGCACACCAATTTCTAAAATCTTTCTGTCTGCATGATGGTTTTCCAAATGTACAGATGCAGATTTACCGGGAGGGGCTAAAGAGGGCTATAGCCACCCCATTAGTACCTCCTTGGTCTTTAAGCTAGAGTTGCCTTCCATTCTGGCTTTGCCAGGATCATCCTGTTTTAAGGTCCCTGTCCCAGGAAATCTACTGTGCCACCTGCCAGCACAGTCCTTCCAGCATAGTTTAGCTACATGTTACTTGACAATGGGCAGGCAGGCTGGCTAATGAACTACTACTGTGGCACTGCACAGAGTAGCCACTGTGGCACTGAGCAGCAAGCAAGTGAGTTTGTGTGTTTCTCGGGAAACTGTCTCCCTCATCACCATCATCTTCTAGGATCAGACCACCGCTTCCTCAGGAACAACAGCAAGCTGGTGGAGAAGCCCAAGAAGGCCACTGGCTACACCTTGGAGTTACAAACTATCAAGGTGGCCTTCAGGGACTGCAAGGGCAAAAACCTTTCCCCTTTGGGACCCAGTGATACCTTAAAAGTGGGCAAGAGCACCAAAGCTGGTAAGGAAGAGCTGTTCATGCTGGAGCAGAACTATCCTCAGGCAGTATTCAAGGCAGGCAGTGACAAAATGTATTCACCTGGCAAGATAAGGGTTAAAAGAAAAGCATCCTCCATTTACCTTGCATCAGAACACCCTCTCCCAAAAATTAAAATGCTACATGGGCTGAGTGCATAATAAGGCTGCCTGCCTACGCGGTGATGCTGATCAAGGAAGCAGTGCTGAGGGGTTAGGATCTTTGGCAGCTTTTTGCCATCTGGCACTGGAATTTCTTAGTTTGCAGTATTTTCTCTGTCTGCATACAATTTATAGACCTCTGTATGGGCAATCAATTTCTTTAGATTTCAGTATCTATCAAGATTAGGTGGGCTGGGGGAGGGAGGCAGAAGGCATTTGCTGAGGGGAGGAGTTTTGCCAAATGGCTTGTCTTTGTATCTTAACTTAATGGTTTAATTGTACTCATAACATGGGTTGCAAAAGCACCTAAGCTAATTCTATTTTTATTTATTTATTTTTCTTTTAGTCTTTGTAAATGGTAAGACCTAGTAGGCACAAGTGCCTGTTTTCAGGGGTGACCTGGGAACACTGGTGGCTAAGTGACTTGCCCAGAGTCACACAGTATGCAAGTGGAGGTTGTGAGACTCAGACTCAGGTCTGGTCTGCTGGATGTATCAAGCTCTTTCACACCTCATTCCTCTAACCTCTAGGCTATACTGCCAACCCAATTGATTAGGTTGCATCAGGAAACCATGGATTAAATCTCATATTTAATCCACACTTTGCCAAGCGAGCCAGTCAAAGTGCCATCAGGACTTGTTCCCTGCTCCCCAAAGCAAAACACAATGGCAGCCATTTAAAAATCAGTTAAGCGAGAGGCAGCACTAACCCTCTGCAGTCTAAACCTTTCTATAGAAATTGGAATGACGATTGATTA
The DNA here is from genome assembly GCA_016271365.2 of Neoceratodus forsteri. Taxonomy (NCBI): domain Eukaryota; kingdom Metazoa; phylum Chordata; order Ceratodontiformes; family Ceratodontidae; genus Neoceratodus; species Neoceratodus forsteri. Next base: position 9,398,825 of record CM028130.1, read on the forward strand.
AAGAGGCTGCCTATTGTTTCCAAACGGAACCACCACACAGCAAAATCCTGTTAAACTGAAATGTTTCCCATGCTTGATAGTGTTGTTAATTCTTGTCCTTCACCTAGATTCCTAGCTCCCCCAAAACCACAAAGGCAGCCATATAAAATTGTGAGACAGAGAGGTAGTGAAGGCAATACATATACTAAGTAGTTTCTTCTTCTTCTTCTTGTACTTGCCCCTGTGTAAGTCATGCTGTGAAAAATGCCAAACAGTAGACATTCAGCAGTTTTCACGACATCCCATTTTTTCCTGGAGGCGCAGCTCACCATGTGGTACAGAACAAGAGAGAGAGAGAGAGAGAGAACAAGCTGCTCCAGACTCATCGGTACTGAACAGGAAATGTCCAGCTGGTGCTTGAAAGTGCCAAGAACAAATGTGGAGGGCCAACGAGAGACAGAGAGAGAGAGAGAGAGAGAGAGAGAGAAAGTGCCACAAGAAGCTCACTCCAGCCCTGTCACTGAGAATGTTATGATCAGGTCATCACTTCTGAACCTCCTATGCAGCCCAAAGTACCAGGGTGACAGTAGCTAGAGATGCCGTGAGTTAACCTTACTGACTGCTCTGTCTGTCTGGGTCTGAGCAGCGAGTTCCAGTGATTGCTTTATCTGTCTGCCTGTCTTTCTCTTTCTCCCAAGCACCATATTCACAGGAGAAAAAGAAATGCGCATGTTAAGTAACAGCGAGCAGAAAGTGTGCCCTCAGATGTGCTCCTAGGAGCATGTGTGTCTGTGTGTGTGAGGGGGACTCAAATGACAGCTTATTTTTAAATGTTTTACTGTATGTTATGGGCAACAAATGTTAGAAATCATGACAATACTATATTTCTAGCATTTGTGTGTTCATAACATAAGTGACCATATGCATTGCTTGCTAGGGACTAGTTTTCAAGGCAGCAGGATACAGTAAAATTTTTTGTATTTGAATAGGAATAAAACCCTTTCTATTAATTTTTTGTTTTGTAGCAAAGACCCATGTTATAAGCACAATTACCCACCCCAGAGTATGGGGTTATGCAACTAATAACACCGATGAGGTGTAGGTTATCTCCTGATAAGAGCATGCCCAGGTGTGTTGTTAGGCATGAGGCACTTAGCAGAGTGCCTTATGTCCCTGGGCTGGCTCTTATCAGGGAGATCACCCACACCTTGGAGTGTGTTAATGCGCTTAAATGGGCCCTGAAGTAATTATTGATTGGGAAAAACAAAATTATACAAAAATTACAAAATATAAAAAAACATGGTTTAATAACTCAAGTAGTAAAAAGTAGTCCCCCTATGAAGTCACAGTTAAGTTGGGAGTACAGTACTGTTACTGTGTTTATTGATTTAGATTGCTTTAAATCCGAGGGTCACGTGATGAGCCGGCTCGGGTAAGACGTGCTCCGCGCTCCTCCGAGACCCAAGCGGTTGTTTTTTGTTTTATTTACCCGGTACCAGCGGTATTTAGTGCCCTTTCCTCGTTCGGAGTTCTGTTGGGTGCTTCTAGCTGTTCCTTTGCCTGGCAGGATTGGGTTTGTGGCGATCGGAAGCAGTGCGAGACCGAGTGCTTCAGAGGGATTTTGGGTAGGCCAGGCCCGAGCTCGAGTAAGGCATGGAAGCCGAACCAGTGGAACCGCACTCGGGACGCACCCTCGCAACTAAATGGCCCAAGCCCCACCCGCCTGTTGATGCAGATCAGGGACAGGACTCTGATAAGGAAGGGGGTGTGGGTGGTAGCTGGAGGACATCAAGGAGATTAAGTCCTTGCTGCAGGGTTTGGTGATGGATTTCTCCGAGGTGAAGCCGGTTTACACTACTGGCCCTAAGAATGAGTGATGCTGAGGCCAGAATTTCTCACAGGAAAGAAAGTCTCTACGCTTGGATCAAGAAGTAGTGATGATCCAGAAAAAGTCAAGAAACTGGAGAGAGGTTGGTGAATCAAGAAGCTAGAAATCACAGGAACAATCCTCATTTTAGCAGGGCTCCCAGAGAGCACTGAAGGCCTGGACTGTGTCTCCTTTATCCAGGATCTGCTATTAAAATGTTTGGCCCTTCACCTTTGGGGAAGGGTATAATTGGAGAGGCTCATCGAGCACCACGGGAGACCCTGACTGCTGGGGCCCAGCCCAGAGTTATAATTATGAGGTTTCTCAATTATAAGGATAAAAATCTTATGTACTTCAGGTGTCCAGGCAGAAGAAACCTCTGCAATGGAACGGGGCCTCATTGTGTTTTTTTCAGGATTTAACTCCTGGCACTCGAGAAAAGCAGAAGGAATATACGGACATTAAGAAGAAGCTTTACTTAGCAGGGATAAAGTTTCGGATCCTCTGTCCTGCTACTCTTATGGTGCAACTGTCATCCAGAGAAAAGAAGTTCCTAACAGCTAAGGATGCACTGAGGGGCTCCGCTCTGATCTTCCAGATCTTTCAAATCTCCAACATGATTGTGTCTCTCATATGAGGATTATTTTTTCAGGAAGAGGACTTCAGGAGTTAAGGAGTCCTTAACATGAGCTACGAGGTCAAGCTAACCTTTGGCATAAACTGAGACATTGAACAGCAAGTTTGGACTTGATTTTGGGGGTTTCCCCTCCTTTTTTCTTTTTTTGCTTTAGTCATGTGTGCCTCTCTCCCCCCCCCCAGGAGGGGAGGAAGGGGAAACGGAAGAAAAAGGACTGGTACATGAAAAGAAGATTAAGGAAAGACTGGGGTGACTAAGGCCCTTTGTTCAATGGACTTTTAGGCCGCCAATTAGGTGGATTGGACTTTCTGTGGGATTAGGGCTTAATCCGGGGGTGGGGTGTTCATATCCGCAATTAATTGGGTGTGATATGATGGAATAATATAGTCTCTAGCTGGAGGCGCTTTTGGATGAGTTTCTGCCTGCTTAGACGATATGGGGGAGCGCCTCGAGGTTTAGAGGTTTTTTTTTTTTCTCTCTGTTGGGCATCGTGTATATTTGTAAATTATATGGGGGCACCATTTATTTACTCAATGGGGTTTGGTTTAACCAGGTCTGAGGGGGATGTAAAGTTAGTTTTTCGGGTAAAGAAGCCAATGACTAGGTTTTGGGGGGGTCAGGAAATGGATTCATCCATGACTCAACAGGAAGCTGGAGGTCGGTCTTGGGACTGGGGGATGGGGAGGGTTTAGGGGGAAGAGAGAAAGTCCTCAACTGGGATGCTTGGGGAGTAGACCTCAGAATGGATTTGTCTTGATCCTTTTCTTAATTTGCTATTAGCTAGATGGTATTTTACACTGTGATTTCTTGGAATGTTAAAGGTTTGAGGGGACGAAATAAAAGACTGACAATCCTATGGTACGTGGAGCAGCGGGGGGCTCATACTGTGGCTTTTCAGGAAACACACTTATTATCGGACGAACTAGATTGTTTAAAGAAACGTTGGGTGGGTCAGGTATATGGAGTGGGGAGGGAGAGGGCGTCTGGCGGGGTGGTGATTATAATTAACAAGTCATGTCCCTTTGAGGTGACCCAGGTTTTGACCTGACAGGATGGTAGGGGGATTTATGTGATGGGCACTTTACATGGTAAGGCAGTAGTGGTGGCCTCTATATATGGACCAACCCCACCACAACCTGAATTTTTTGCCTCAATAGAGGAGAATATTGCCCCGTTCCCGTCACTCTCTTTGATATTAGCGGGTGATTGGAATTTATGTCTAGACAATAAGGAGGATAGGGTGCCTATGTTTAAAGGCCCCAGGTCTAGGGCCCAATTAACCCTGGCTAAGTTTTTAGAGGTTACAGGTTTGACAGATCCATCTAAGCTTTTTCCTAATGGGGGCCCCAAAATGACATTTTACTCGTCGGCTCATAAAAGTCATACTAGGGTAGATTTTTTTTTGGTAAATAGAGTGGCATTGGGGGAGGTTTGAGCATTCTCGACTGAGGGTAGAACTCTTTCAGACCACTCCCTGATTCAGATGCAATGGGAACCTAAGTCCCTACCTCCCAGACCTTATAGGTGGAGGCTTCATGACTGGCTTTTTTTGGTGAAGGAGAGAAGGGATGAGTTAGAGGGGGCCCTCAAGGAAATTATTAGTGTACAATTGCCTACATTGATGGACAAGAGGCTAGCTTGGCCTACTTGTAAATTTTTATACTCTATGGCTGCTAAAAATTTAGCTGCTAAAGAGAGGCTGATTAGGATGGCGAAAGAGGAATTTCTAGAGGGGGCCATAAGCACTCTGTCGTAGCAGGAGGGGTTGTCAGAAGAAATAGATAGGGAGCTTAAAAGCTTAAGGGAGGAGCTGTCAGAGATTTTGTATGGGAAGACTGAATTTTGGTTAAATAAGATCAAGGCCCAATATCTCCTGCAGGGGGATGTTCCAGGGCGTCTCCTGGCAGCGAGAATTAAAGAGTGGGAGGCCAGTTGAACTGTCACTTTGCTATCATATGAAGGGAGGCTAGTGACGGACCCTCAAGATATGGCCGAGGCGTTTGCCTCATTTTTTGAAAAGATATACCAGGAAAGTGCTCCGGGGGGGACCAGGAGGTTAGGGAATATTTGAAGGGAATTCAACTTCCATTAGTGGACCCTGCTTTTGCTAGGGAGTTGGAAGGTCCTATAACATCCTCCGAGATTATTGAGGTGGTTAGATCCCTTCCATCGGGTAAATCGCCAGGGCCTGATGGCCTAACGGCGAAATTTTACCAAACACACATTCAAACTATACTTCCTGTTCTAAAAGAATTTTTTCATACTATAATGCGGGATAGTATTGATCATTCACCCGTATATCAAGCATATGTCACATTAATACCCAAACCAGATAAGCCAAGGGTTGTCTTGGGAAGCTATAGGCCTATAGCCTTAATAAATCAAGACATCAAGATACTTGCAAAGATCTTGGCTAGTAGGATCTTGACTGTGGCTCCCAGCCTAATTAGTCAGAAACAAGTAGGCTTTATGCCGGGAAGAGGAGCAAAAGATGTGCTCAGGAAAATACACCATATTTTAAATTCTGCGCCTGACTCCCGGGCCCCCTTAGCCTTGATCTCCCTAGATGCTGAAAAGGCATTTGATCGTGTTTCTCGTCTATTTTTATTTACTACAATGGAGAAGATGGGATTCCCGGAGGGGTTAATTAGGGGTATTAAGAATCTATATGCAGCACCTACGGCTAGAATTTTATGTAATGGTTATTTGTCGAGGGAATTCCAGCTTAAAAATGGTACTCGGCAGGGGTGCCCTCTTTCACGATACTGTTTAATATTTACTTGGAGCCTTTGTTAAGATACATTAATAGGAGGTCGGGGTCCAGGAATCGGATCGATGATTTGGTTTTGAAAATCTCAGTCTTCGCGGACGATATATTGCTCCACCTTCGAGATCCAGCATCTGGCTTTGAAATGGTTAGAGAGCTAATAGATCAGTTTTCTAGGGTTTCAAATTACAAACTGAATCTCACTAAAACCCAAATATAACCTCTGACTCCACATGTTTTTAAAGTGGATTTTGCACCCTTGGGGATACAATGGAATGATGATAAGTTGAAGTACTTAGGAATCTGGATTACAGCAAACCAAACATCTGGTGCAGATGCCAACCTGGGGGAATTATTTCAGAGATCTCGGGGATATCTTAAGATGGAACAAACTCCTTTTGAACTTTACGGCACGTTTAGGCATCATTAAGATGAACATCTTGCCGAGGGTGCTATATCCGATCTATTGGGCTCCTTATAATATCCCAGTTAAGTGGTTTAAGCTAATTAGGAAAATGTTGATGGGTTTCCTTTGGAGTGGCAAGCCTCCCAGGATTAAACACAATGTGCTGTGTAGGCCGTACGAGAGGGGGGGGTATTAGGCTACCTGATCTTCAGGCTTACTAAGTGGCGGGTCAGTTGGGCTTTATGGCCCAGTGGGCGGTGGACTTGTATAAGGGAGAATATTGTCCTGCTTGGTTACAAATTGAGAGGAAAGCGCTGAGAGGTATGGGCTACTACCCTGATTCATTGTTATACGTGGGCCCAAAAAAGGAATGGGCAAGGTAGGGGTGGGGAATCCAATTAGGAAATCACTGGAAGCTTGGTGGTCGTTTCTCACTCCAACCCAAAAAGAATGTCAGGTGAGGTCTAGGGATCAGCCTATTCTGGGTAACCCTAACTTGACCATAGGAGGCTTGGTGCTGGGGTCAAAGGTGGGCGGTATATTTGAAAGGTCTCAGTCTGAGGGATATGCAAGGGGGAGAATACTCCTACCACCTCAATTGATGGCCTGCCCTTCTTCCAAAGGTTACAGCTTAAGCAATTGCTTATGGAGTTCGGGGATGGGGATTATTCAGACAGTTTTCTCTCATGGGGAAGTTTGAAGGAGGCCGTGCATAGATCCAGTTGCTTCTCGGGTGTATAAACTTCTTCTGAATTCTCGATGTTCCAGTGCCCTTACCGCTGTCCCTTATTGGGATAAGGTGTTGACTTCTAGATTAGCGTGGGACAATATTTGAGAAGCCACTAGATATAATGTTATTCCTAAATATAGAAATATGCAGATCTTTGTGGTTCACAATATCTACTATACACCCACTAAGCTATATTCTAAGTCCTTGAGACAGACAGATCTGTATTTCCGGTGTGGGACAGCAACAGGGGATTTGCTTCATATTCTATGGAGTTATGATAAGATTTCTCCGTTATGGAATAAGATTAGACAGGGTTTGGACCCCAGTTTAGATTACTCAGGTTATTTAACCCCAGAAATCTGTGTATTAGGTGATTACTCTATAGTCAGGAGGGTCACATCAAGATTTCACTTTGCTTTAATGGGGTCTATTGTTAAAGCATTTATTCTGAAACACTGGAAAGACGACCAGGATCTTTCGTACGAACAATGGGTGAAGGATTTGTGGAGGGCTTTAGCTAGGATTAAAAAACACCCAACATCGGAGGGTAGACAGGAGGTCTATAGTATTAGGTGGGCAAGTTTGGAGGCAGCCTACTCGTAATAGGTAATAACTGATAGTATACAGATCTGCCTGTTGGGTGGCGATTAATAGAGGGATATGAGCTGGGAAGGTGGTTCTCTCAAGAGGTAGGTACCGTGGGTTTTTAGGCTTTTTCTTTATTTTATGAAGATCCCCTATAGAACGGGTGGTTATATTTGTTAATTAGTGTTGGAATCAATATGGATCTGATTGGGATATGGGTTTGGCGAGGATGAACTTGAGGTCGTTGGGGCTTTATCGGATTGGGACTATCTCTCTTTCAGGGGACACACTGGATATCCACCTGAGATGACCAGGTCAACCAGGATTATTGGATGTTAAATGTTGTGAGTTTCATTTTGGGGAAGCTCGAATATGGGAGAATGAGTTGTCTCAATTTGCGGTGGGATATGAGGGCTTCTGTGTGATGTTTAACTTTGGATGGGGTGGTATCCTTGTGTGTATGTAAATAGGGGATGTACATAGTTTGCACAGCCAGTTTTGGGGTGTGTGCCCGGTTTTTCAGGTTATGGTTTATGTTTGTATGTCTTGTTGTTATTGGAAAAGAAATAAACTTTTTCTTTAAAAAAAAAAAATAGATTGCTTTAAATCCTGCTGTGACATTTTTGAATTGTTTTTCCTGTTAAATGATGAGAGTACTGGGTTTTAAGATTGATCTTGCACTCACACTGACAGCTGCCCCATCTGCAGTCTTGTCTGATGAGGTTGCTGTACAGCATTTTCAAATATCACCGAGAAACCCGCCAAAAAAGAAACGTAACCATTACCGTGATCGTTATCGGTTAGTTTCCACAAACTGTAAAGTCAGTGAGACACATACTAAAACAAAAACACAGAATCCATCCCTACAAACTGCACAATCAATGTAAAAGCAGTTAGTTTCTGTACCCTGACTGTCCATTGCGGTTTGAAAACCGCAAACTGATAAGCCTGTCTACGGTGGCCGCTGATGGACACGCTTGGTTCAGTGAAGCCAGCCATTTAGCAAATACTTTTTAATAAAACTGCAACAAAATAAAACAAAGATTTGCTAAATGGCTGGCTTCACTAAGGCAGCGTCCGTCCAGCCACCGTAGGCTGAAAGCATCACCAGCGATTTCAAACCGCAATGCAGTCAGGGTACAGAAACGACTGCTTTACGTGATAATAAATTTAAGATGAATTCTGTGTTCTGAGTTTACTAAGTGCCTCACTGACTTTACAGTTTGTGGAAACAACCGATAACGATCACGTTTTCTTCGGCGGGTTTCTCGGTGATGTTGGGAAGGAGAGCTATACATGGCAGCCAGAGGCAGATGAGCAGTGAAATTAAAAACAGGTACCAAGTTGAAAGTCCTAACAAAAGTAAAAGTAAAATGCAGCGTTGCACTTGGTGGGGGGAGTCACAAGGAAGGAGGACGGCTGTTTGTCCGCAAGGGAGGAGAGCAATAAGTGAGAGAGCCCGACATAATGTTTTTCATAACTGGCACGCATGGATCTCTGGCAGCACTGTGTCTTGCTTGGTGTAGCAAGTACCAGTTGCCATATATATCAGCTGGACACAGCTACTGGTACTTGTCAGCCAATCAGGATGCAGGGTCTCTCTTGCCCATTTTATAAACAGATTTAATCCATGTCTTGGGCACTGTGAGGGCACTCAGCCTGAGGCTTTGTGCCTCACAACACAGCCGAGGTGCAGATTAAATCCATATAACTGCATACCCTGTCATGGATTATTGCTACTTCTAAACTCAGTTACAGCTACTCATGGCTTTGACTTCATTGGGGACTGGGGGTACACCTGGAGAGATGAAGGTCTATACTGGCACGATGATCTGCATCTGTCCACGAAGGGAACCAAGCTCCTAAGTGACAGGTTTAAATTCTTCCTTGGCAAGCTTTTAAACTAGCCAAGGGGGGAGGTGCAGATAAGAGACAGGACATTTCAAGCCTCCCCCCACAAAACATGGCAGGTAGTAAGGTAAACACTGAGGTACAGAGCTCAGCAGAGGGCAGGACAGGGGTAAATGGAAAATAGACAAGGGCAATAAGAGCAGGGATGGGGGAAAAAAGGATAAAGCCAACATTAAATGGAGGGCAATGAGTACCAATGCCTGTAGTCAGGGAAACAAGCTTCTGAGCTAGTAGCCCTGATGGAAGATGAAAATTGATATTGCAGCAGTCAGGAAACATGGTACACGGAGAACCATGACTGGGATGTCAACATACTGGGGTACACAGTCTACAGAAGGACAGGTAGGGTAAAGAGGAGGTGGAGTAGCTCTGTACATAAGGGAAGGATCAAAGCCAGAGGACTAAAAGTAAGGGGAGGACAAGAGGCACTCTGGGTCACCTTGGAGACAGGAATGGCATCACAATCCGCACAGGGGTTATATACAGATCCCGTCTCAAGGGAGGAAATGGACAAGAAAATGATAGAGGACATTCTCAAAATGGCTGAAAAAGGGAGATACTATTGATGGGGACCTGAATATGTCAGATGTTGACTGGATGACATGTACTGCATCACATCCCAGAGCAGGGTCATTCTCGATGGCCTGCAGGGGCTGAGCCTTAGACAGCTAGTGTTGAACCCACTCGGGAGGAAGCAATACTAGACCTGGTACTCTCAAATGGAGAGAGGATCACAAATTTAGAAGTCAGTAGACATCTAGGAACAAGTGACCACTGCACAGTGTGCTTCACAATAAGCACAACCATGGTCACAAGCCCATGCAAAAACAAGGATACTGGACTTTAGAAGGGCCGACTTTGGCAAAATGGGTGAATACCTGAGGAATGCACTAGCAAATGGCCAAAAGGAGAGGTGGAAGAACAATGAAGAAAATCAAACTGCTATCAAAGAGGCAATAAGCCTTTGTGTGAAACAAATAAAGAAAACAAAGTGGAGTAAAAAACACTATGGTTCTCAAAGAGGTGGCAGGAAGGTTAAGTAGAAAAGGCTGCTTTCAAAAGTATAGTAATCACAGAAAAGAGCACAGCAGGAACTGTATCAATTAAAGCAGAAAGAAGTGGGGAAGGCAGTCAGAATAGCAAAGGCCCAAACCGAGTAAAAAATTGCCAACTCGGTTAAGAAGGGGGATAAAACCTTTAATAGGTACATTAGGGAGCATAGAAAGGTTAAGGGAGGAATAGTGAAGATTCATAAAGAAGATGGGAGGTGGGCAGAGGGAGACAGTGAAAAGGCAGAGATACTGAATTAATACTTTTGCTCAGTATTTACAAAAGAAGATGAGGAAGAGTTACCTAAACCAGACAGTAGAAGCACTCTGGGTAGGGGGGTTGACACCAGTCCCTTTACAGAAGAAAGAGTCCTGGAAGAACTTCTAAAACTCAAGGTGGACAAAGCAATGGGGCCAGTCGGGATTCACCCCAGAATCCTAAAAGTACTAAGGGAGGACCTAGTGACACCAATGACCACACTTTCTAACAAACCATGGGAGGATGGGGTGGTACCTGAGGACTGGAGGAGAACAGATGTGATTCCCCTTCACAAAAGTGGGAGCAAGGCAGAAGCAGGAAACTACAGACCTGTAAGTTTGACCTCAGTGGTAGGGAAAATGATGGAATCACTTCTGAAAGAAAGAATTGTTGAATATCTGGAGGCCACCAGGGCACAGGACCAAAAGCAACTTGGATTTACAGCAGGAAGGTCATGTCAGACGAATCTAATTGATTTCTTTGACTGGGTGACCAAAGTAATAGACCAGGGAGAGGCTGTGGATATGGCCTACCTAGACTTTAGCAAGGCATTTGAACAGTCCCGCACAAAAGACTAATAATCAAGTTAGCCAGCCTGGGAGTGGGTTCCAGGGTGGTAGCCTGGGTAGCAAACTGGCTGCACAACAGGACACAGAAGGTAATAGTGAATGGAACACATTCCGAAGAAAGGGGGTTACTAGTGAGTACCACAAAGCTCAGTACTGGGTCCAGTCCTCTTTAACATCTTTATAGGTGACATTGCAGAGGGTCTGGAGGGAAAGGTATGCCTCTTTGCAGATGACACAAAGATCTGTAACAGAGTTAATACACAAGAGGGGGTAGAAAGGATGAGAAGGGACTTGGCAAGGTTGGATGAATGGTCAGACATATGGCAACTTAGATTCAATCCAAAGAAGTGCAAAGTAATGCACCTGGGAAACAAAAACCAAGGAGAAGAGTACACAATAGCAGGGGAGGTACTAACAACAACAAAAATGGAAAGGAACTTGGGGGTAGTCATATCAGATGACCTAAAGGTGGGTAAGCAATGTGAGAAGTCAGTAAGGAGAGCCGGGGATACTGGTATGCATAGGAAGGGGCATCACAAGTAGAAAAAGGAAAGTGGTTATCCTTCTGTACAGACAGTTGGTGAGACCCCATCTGGAATACTGTGTGCAGTTTTGGAGACCCCATCTATGCAAGGACATAGACAGGATGGAAGCAGTCCAGAGGAGGGCAACTAAAATGGTGCAGGGTCTGCAGCAGAAACCATATGAAGAGAGACTGAGAGAGCTTAATATGTATACCCTTGATGAAAGGAGGGACAGGGGGACATGATAGAAACTTTTAAGTACCTCAAGGGAATCAACAAAGTCCAGGAGGGTAGCATCTTTCAGAAAAATAGATGTGTAAGAACAAGGGGGCACAATTTAAAAATAGAGGGGGGACGGCTCAGGGGTATTGTGAGGACATTTTTTTTCACTGAGAGAGTGGTGGATGCATGGAACTGCCTTCCTGGGGAGGTTGCTGGGTCTAAAACAGTGGGAAAATTAAAACATGCATGGGACAGTCATAAGGCAATTGTAGTGGGGGGTTGCAGGAAGTAGGCTGTTGGTTAACTAGAATCTGCAGCTTATCCAATAGGAAGGAAATGGGCAGACTGGGTGGGCCAAGTGGTCATATCTGCTGTCAAAGTCTATATTTCTATACATGCTTCCAACTCAAAAGGCATCCTCAGAAAGTGCTTGAATTTTTTTTGCCTGAGAGGGAGGAGCTGAAGTTCATGGATGGGAAATTCAGTGTGGAGTGGTTTGTCTGTGTTTCCATCACTGCAGGTAAAAGCCATTTTGTTTCTGTACTTCCTCACCCACCTATCCATAGGCATACATCACATAAGCAAAATTTTAATCAAGAATGAAAAAGAGAAAAAAATCCATTCTTGCAAACCTCCTGGAAAATTTAAGAGTTGCTGGGCTACCGTACTGCCCTTAATCTAAGTCCCTTACCATTCCCATTAGAAGTGCTTCATGTCACCTGACAGGCTTTATGCACTAAAACACTAGGGCCCAGATATTCAGACTGTGCTGGGCAGTGGCACAAGCCTGGGCGCAGCGCAACTGGGATGCCCTGGGGCCAGGATCAGGAGATACTCAATGGTGATGCACCATGGTGCAGCACTATTAAATATGGCAAGGTTGGCACACATACTTCGCATAATGCAGTGGCACTGCGCTGGCGCAAGCCACAGATAGTGAGCATGGGGATGTGCCAGCCAAGTGCAGTTGCACTAGATGAATCACCCGTGATATTCAGCCAGGGGCATGCAAATGAGGCTATAATATATACAAGGCATAAATGGGGCCATTTGCATGTCATTGTGGCCCCATTTGCACGCCTTGTGCATGGTAGCCTGTCCCATTCTGTGTGAGTGGGAGGGTTGGGAGGTGCCACTGGATCACCAGGGAGTTTCATTATGGGGTTTTACCACAATCACAGCAATGGGCAGGGGTTCCAGTAGACCACCAAGGATGGTCCTAATGACATAGATCGGGGAATTGGGACCACTAGACCACCAGGATGGTCATGTCTTTTTCTTTATTGGGGACTTGGAACTGGGGTGGGCACTAGACTACCAGAGATATGTCTTTCAACATACACGCATGATTGTGGCTCTACGGAGGTGGGTTCCACTTGCCTACCAGGGATCAGTGTGTGCTTGCAGATGGCGTTCTGGGCGGGCAGGTGGCAACCCACTGCTGGGCTGCTGTGTTGCACCCTGCAATGCTGCAGCCCACCTGTGGGAGGCCAGGAGATGTGCCTACTCTGCACGGGTTCAACTTTTAGCCCCCCTATGCACTGCTTAGGATTACATTGCGCTCCTGCGCATTGGGATTTGTGCAGTGCTGGGTGGCCCTTTCAATATCCTGCTGGGGCGCAATGAGGGGTTGCGCCAGCACAACCCCTTTGAATATCAAAATCATTACCTTTTTTAATGAAAATGTATTTTGTATGCTATGCCAACTTCTGAATTCATCCCTACTGCATCTGCTGTGATGTACTTCCTGCACATTAGTCTTTTACAAAACAAAAATCCTATATGAAGGTTTTGAAAATATACCAGCTGTGTGATGGTTTTTAAAATCTACCTGCTGAATGAAGGTTTTAGGTAGTGTTTAAGTTTGACATGACTAAAACTTAAAGATAACTTTCTAAATACTTACATTTTAAGGGTAATACTTTAGAGTTTGTGAGGAAAAGGTAGAATGAGACACAAATGACCCCATATTATGAAGGTTAGAACAGTTTTAACAAGCATCCCACCAAGCTAACGGATTCAGTGCATTGAGGCATGGTGGGGACCATATCTGAAGGGCTGCCTGGCATGGCACACAGTGGATAGTGTGGAAACACAGACTATACCGCTGTGACTTTGCAAATGAGGTGCACTCTTGCAACCAGGAAGAAATGGTATATTGAAAGGCTCTTGCATAGTAAAAAGCAAAAGTGGGAAGACCCATTTGTTGGGTCGATATGGAGGAGTTCTGTCTCAATGTTTTTGTCATGCTATTATTTATAAAATAAAAATGTTTCCATATTAAGTTTGACTGTGTGTTCCAATTCTTTGCTTTTGCTATTTGTTGAGCCTCACCTTTGACTGGAACACCTTTAGGAGACCATATGTGCACTTCCTTTTTCTGCCCTATACAGTAACAGGTAAATAAATTTCTGGTTTTATCAATGGCAACAGTGGTGTGTGACCTTTGCCCTAGAGCAGCACTGATGCTGGTGACCCCAGTTCCACCCGGCAGATCCTGTTAGTACAGAGCTATACTGCAGATCCTGAGCCTGGCCATCTAGTAGTTCCCCACCCCAATTGCTGACAGTACTGTGCAGTATTAAAGATCTGAACCTTGTCAGTCTAATGGACATCTCTCTCTCTCTCTCCAAATCCCTGAAAGTATAGTGGAGCTGTACTAAAGCCCTTGCCTGGCAGTCTAGTGGACCCCATTCCATTAATTGAACCCTATCAGTATTGTAGAAGTGTATTAAGGTCCTTATCTTGCAACATAGTGAACCCCCATTTCGTCACCTGAGCCCTGTTGGTTATTTTGGAACTATACAAAAGCCTTTCCGTGGCAGTCTACTGGATCACGTTGCCTAACCTGGTCTTGTGGAAGTGTACTGGTGCCCATTTCTGGTAGTCTGATGTTTTCTCCTGATTGTTGTCAAAGCCCCAAACCTTGGCTCACCCATTGAGCACCCACCACCCAGCATTAGTACATTTCCACAATACCAAATTGGATGAGGAGAGGTTCGGTAGACTGACACAGAAAGGGCTTTTAGTACAGTTTGACAATAACAGTAGGGAATGGGTGAAGTAGGGAGGTACAATTAGGTGCTCAGGGAAGAGCATCGCACAGTTTCACACTGCTGATCGAAATGGGTGAGGGAGGGTATATCAGCAACATGAGTAAACAAATATGATTTTATAGTGAATTTTTCTGTATACTTGCCATTTCAGAATTTGAGGACCTGAATGTGAAAAGGATTTAATTTCAAGGTAGATAGAGGGGTTCCAAGGCCTTATATTACGTACGTACCACTAAAATTGGTCCCAAGAAATAGATTTAAGTTGTTTGTCTATTTTTCCTTGGTACCAAAGTATAATTAGTAAATAAGGTTATTATTTTTAAAGCTTTCAGCTTCTAAAGAAGGGAACAAGGTACAGCCCTGAAATGTTAACTAAACAATGAAAACTGTGTAAAGAATGGTTTCCATGTTCATCAGCAGAAATGACTAGTCTCTACTTGAAAGAAATATTGCAATTGAGACAGTACGGTGCAGTGGTTTAAGGCTGTAAACTGCAAATCTGGAGACCTAGGTTTAAATCCTACAGCCCCCACTTGCTTACTTTGTGACCCTGAGCAAGTCATTTAACATTCTTTTGCTCCCAGGTTGCACCTGCAAACAAGCTTTCAGCTTTAGTGTGTCTCACCTGGTAAAATAATTCGGTAAAAAAAGAGCAATTTTAATGTGAACACAGAAAACAGAAAAATAAATACTGGAAAAGGATAATTTTGTTTAAAGAGTCTTTATTTCAGGAGGGTTCAGTTACAATTGTGAAAGGAACTAAAAATCATTGATTTCAAGTAGCTCCCCCCAGGAGTATATATAGCCACACTGTTTACACATACAGACGGGGATAGCCCCAATCTGTGGTTTGTCACTGTTTATTGGACCAACACACAGGTAGGTTTTGTACAAAGATGATATCGTACACAAGCTTTTGGGGCCACCCAGGTCCCTTTTTCAGGATAATTGCAAACTGAGCAACGTAAGCAGCATTTATATGCACTGTAATGCATAGATTAAAATAATTATAATAGAATATTTGTAAAGAATTTACAGGAAGGGTTGATTGGCAGGAAATGCTAAGATATGTGCAGGAGAGGATAAATGGGATCCTTGAAAGTGGTGATTGGAAAGGTATCCTTCAAGAACACAGAATAACATAGACCTGAGATCAGCAGAGTGTAAGGTCCATATTAGTGTTGCTCAGCTAGTGCTTTTGTGGATCCTACCACCCTCCATCAGTTCTGGTTCTGATATCCTATCTAACATCCTACCAGAAATCCTACTAAAGACAGATGTCAGATAGCAATGGATCCTAGGTTAGACTCAGGGATCCTAGGCAGATAGTTAGGATGTGAGCTGAATCTGTTGCTAGGATCCACAGCGTTTGCTGGATCTGTGTACTGGACGCTAGAGGGTCAGATCTGTGATCAGATAGCAATGCTGTCCTACCACAGCAACTATCTGGCCAAATGGGAGGTACTGTATCTGTTGGTATCCTAGTTTCTAGTCTACTATCTGGTAAAACACTAGTCTATATACAGTACACTGGGCCCAATTCACAAAGGGGCTTAGATGGGTGCAAGCGGTGGTAAACAGCTTGTGCCAAAGCCAGTGGGCCAATGACCCTGCACCAGATTCAGGTACAGGAGGGATCCTGGCAACTATGTTTCCATAGTTGTGGCAACCACTCCATGTGATAAACTTCTGGAGCTCAGGAGGTAATGCCATAAGCTCCTGTGGCAAAGCAAGCATCTTTGCCCCTCCTCTTGTTGTCTAGTGGCCCTCCCTCTCAGTATCCATTATCACCTATTTTTATAATAATTATTAATGTTCCTCTCCAGGTGGTCAGTGTTCCCCTCCCCAATCCCCAATATCAACTGGTTTAATAATTAATATTAAGTTGCCTTGTCTTGGTGGTGTAGTGACCCCTCCCCAATCCCTAATATCTCCCATTTTATAGTAATAATTAAGTCACCCTGTCCTGGCAGTCTAGTGGCCCTCAGCCCCCACTCTAGTAGGTAGTGCCCACCACCCTGCTCCCCCAATTTTCAAACTGCAGTCAGCAAATGGCAAAGCCCACCTGTCACCTCATGACCAACCATCAGAATTAACTGTCAGTGGCGTCTGCTGTATAGTTTACATACTCATGAATAATGTGACACTTGCACTGTGCGGTTGCCAGCTACGTTTTGGGATGGGGAGTGGGGTGGTGGGCAGTACCTTCTAGGGTGTGGGGCCACTAGACCACCAGAAAATGGTGACTTGATTATTATTATAAAAACAGGCTACATCACGGATCGGGAAGGGGGAACCTCAAGACCACTAGGACAGGGTGAATTAACAATAATTATAAAACTGGGTGATATTGGGGTTCAGGGAAGGGGGATCACTAGATCACCAGGACAGGCAAATTAATGATAATTATAAAACTGGGTAAAGTCAAGGATCAGGGAAGGGGGACCACTAGACCACCAGGACAGGGCACATTAATAATTATACAATCAGCTGAAATCAGGGATTGGGGAGGGGAGTCACTGGACTACCAGGGATTTATGTATATAAGCGGGGATTGGGGCAAGGGCGGGGGACTATGGTACATTGCTGCACAGTCCCCCTTCCCCCTTGGTTATACTGTCCCCAGTCCCAGATGTTCCACCTGTACTGGGCCTGGTCAGATTTACTCACCCCCTGTACCTGTCCCATGCCCATTTAAACCTGTCCACAGTCTCCACCTCTACTAGCTCCTTGGACAGTGCTTTCCATGGCTCCACCACCCTTTCAGTGAAATAACATCTCCTCCTCTCCCTCTGAGCCTGCCCCTTCCAGCTAACACCTGCATGAACTCTTGTTGCCCCACCCTCCTTCCTTTGGAGCACCCTGACTGGGCCTCCTTATTGATACCTTTTATGTACTTAAAGACTTCTATCATTGTCCCCTTTTCCCTCCTCTCCTCCAGGGTGTACATGTCAAACTCCTCGAGCCTCTACTCATAGGTCCTCTACCCCAGGCCCCAGATCATTTTGTTGCCCCATTTGGACCCTTTATAGGAGTGTAATGTCCCTTTAAATGTGGTCATTAAAACTGCACACAATACTAGAGATGTGGCCTAACCAAGCAGTTGTACAGTGGAAGGATCACTTCCACCTTTCTGGAGGTAATCCCCTGGCGATGCATCCCAGCATCCTATTTGCCCTTGCCGCTGCCTTCCTACAGGTCTCTGAGTTGTTCATTTTGACATCCACCACTACCCCAGGTCCTCTCACCTCCATGACTTGAATCGTGTCTCCTCCCAGGGTATATCTCTGGCCTGGATTTCTGACTCCAGGTGCAGAACCTTGCACTTCTCACACTGAATTTTAGTTTCCATTTTCCAGCCACCATTCCAGAGCCTCCAGGTCCTACTGCAAGGCCACCCCCCTCCTCTCCTCATCCACCACTGTACCCAGTTTTGAGTCATCTGCAAAGAGACTCATCTCACTCCTGATCCCCCTCCTGATGTTTGAGACATCGGCATTGAACAGGAGTGGCCCCAGCACTGACCTCTGGGGAAGCCCACTAGTAACCCACCTTGGGGAGGAGGCTAACCCTTCCGACCACCACTTTCTGAGTATGCTCAGAAAGCCAATTTCCTATACATCTTAACAACTGTCTCCCTACCCCCATTTCCTTCAGCTTAGCCAGAAGGCCACTGTGAGGTACTGAATCAAATGCCTTGCTAAGGTCCAGAAAGAGGACATCCACCGGCCTGCCCTGGTCCAGGGCCCTCGTCACCCAGTCATAAAACTCATCAAAGTTTGCCTGGCAGAATCTTCCCATGACAAAGCAATGCTGCCTATCGTCCAAGTACCCAGTTTGCTCCTTTAACCCCCCTAGCCTTTCCTTGACAATACCCTCCATCACCTTGCCAACCACCGATGTCAGGCTAATGGACATGTAATTTCCTGCCTCCTCTCTTGATCCCCCCCTTGTGGATTGGCACAACATGGGCCACCCTCCAGTCTTGGGGCACCCACCCAGTCCTCAGAGAGATGTTGAAAAGCTCCACTAGAAGGACTGCCAGGACATTTGCCAGTTCTCTCAGCACCCTGGGATGTATCTCATCTGGCCCAGGTGCTTTATCCATCCAAAGAGACTTGAGGGATTCCTTTACTCTCTCTACTGAGATTTCAGCCTCCATCATATCCTCACCCTTTTTACCCTGCACTGCTGGCACCCCACCTGTTTGTGGTGGCCACTCCCTTTCCCCTGACCCGTCAGGGCCTCTGGTCTCTACCGGTCCCATCCCTTCCTCTAGTTTGTCCCTGCTGCCCTCGCAAGACATAGCTCCCCCTGGTAAAAACTGAGACAAAGTTCTCATTTAAGACTTCTGCCTGTTCCTCCATCTCCTGTGCCCAACCATCCCCTATCCTTATCTTGCTGATCTTCCCCCTTACTTTCCTTTTTTCGCTATGTATCTAAAAAAACCTTTGTCCCCCCTCCGGATCCCAATGGCCAAGGACCGCTCCATTTTTTGCCTTAGCTGCTGTGACCACCCTGGTGACTCTCTTGGCTGTCAGTTCATATTCCTCCTGATCCCTTTCACTCCTTGAGCACTTGAAGCGCCTATAGGCTGCCTTCTTTTCCCTCACCACCTCCTGTACTAATACAACAATTTCTCAAAACAGCTGTCCCACAACTGGCAGTGCCAGTTATGAGGCTGTTCAACCTGTCGTTGTCATCTGGCAAGGTTCAATGCTGAGAAAGATTGCCAGAGTGATCCCATACATAAAGAGGGATGCAGAAATATGGATAACTACCAGCCATCGCAGTTTTATGGGTGCTTGACAGACTACTGGAAAAACTAGTTGCCTCCTAGGTGTTGGCACAATTTGCAACCCCTGTTCGCACAGTTTTTGACAAGGTCATAGCACAACCACTGCACTCATAAATGTATCATCAATGTCAAGTTGTCTATGAATAAAGGCATGTTAACAAGGGCCGTTTTTAATGACATTAACAAGGTGTTAGACCTCGTAGACCACTCATGGCTGCTGTCCAAACTAAAAGCACTAGGTTCCTCTTTAGACACATCAAGTTGGGTTAATGGGTTACCTCATGGATAGGCAGCAATCTGTATAAATAAATGGATCCAAATTGGAGCTGGCACATACCAATATTGCAGCTCCACAAGGCTCCATTCTTGGCCCACTTCTGTTCTCCTTATTTCATAATAATCTTCCAAGAGGCCTGGTGGTTGCTCCACCCTTCTATATGGATGACATGGTTCTATATAAGAATACCACGACATAGCCATCATTAACACAGAAACATAGAAACATAGAATTTGATGGCAGATAAGGACTGCTTGGCCTACCTAGTCTGCCCATTTCCTAACTGATGGATAATCAGCAGATTCTAGTTAATGAACAACTTACTTCCTCCTACCCCTCTAGAATTGCCTTATTTCTGTCCCATACATTTTTGAATTCTCCCACTGTTCCTGACTCCACAACCTTCTCAGGAAGGCTGTTCCATGCATCCACAACCCTGTCTGTGAAAAAATACTTTCTAACATTACCTCTGAGCCATCCCTCCTCTATCTTCGCATTGTCCCTGAGCCTTTCCCCCTCTATCTTCAAATTGTGCCCCCTTGTTCTTGCACATCTCTTTTTCTGAACAATGCTACCCTCTTGTACTTTGGTATTTCCCTTGAGATACTTCAAAGTTTCAATCATTTTCCCCCTCTCCCTCCTTTCATCAAGGGTATACATATTAAGCTGCTTTAGTTGCTCCTCGTATGTCTTCTAGTGAAGACCCTGCAGCATTCCGGTTGCCCTCCTCTGAACAGCCTCCACTCTGTTTATGTCTTTGCGGAGATGGGGTCTCCAGAATTGCACACAGTACTCCAGATGGGGTCTCACTAAATGTCTATACAGAGGGCCAACAACTTCCTGTTTTCTACTGTTGATGCCTCTCCCTCCCAGTATGCCCCCAGCTCTCCATCATGCCTTCTTACATTGCTTGCCCACCTTTAGGTCATCTGATATAATTACTCCTAGGTCTCTTTTGATTTTTGTTGTTGTTATTATCTCACCCCCATTGTGTACTCTTCCCCTGGGTTTTTGTTTCCTAGGTGCATTACCTTGCACTTCTTTGCATTTCATTAATTCTGAATAAAGCAAGGGCTTTAATGAACTCCAGCACTGTTTTTTCCAAAAATGGATTACTAATGAAGACCACAAAGACAGTTTCAATGCTATTTGGTTAGAGACCCAGACTCTGGGCATGTCCTGCCCCTCTTGCTTTCTATGGGTTGGTTGGCTCCCTATCAGACTTGTTGAATCTCTTAGGTGCTTAAGAATCACTCTGGACCCTAACCAAGATTTCAGTCTCCACCTAAACATCACCTGTAAGGCAGTGCACATGAAGCTAGGGATTGCTTACTAAATTAAATACAATCTGACCATGGCAATGAGGCTGGCCATTGCACAGGGAGTGTTACAACCCAGTCTGACATATGGGCTGATGCCATTCACAGATGCAAATAAAGCGGTATCCAGCAAATGGAACATTTGCTATAACAATATCTGCAGTTTTGCACTATCGGTGCCTAGAAATACTCACCATTGCAAGCTTCACTCAACCATAGGGTTGATCTCTCCTAATTCTTACTGAATGTTTGTGGTAGCGTGCTTCATTGACAAAGTTATTATAACAGGAACATCAGATGTCCTTGCAAACATGTTCACTCCAGTCTCACAGACTTATCCCATAAGGTCCCTGTCCTGTCACTTCTCGATGCACCTAATTGTTCCACAAGATGTGAGAAAATGCCTTCTCGGCTTTCACACCTAAGCTCTGGACCATCCTTCCAATGCAGATTAGAAAAGTAAAATCCCACCATGCCTTTATAACTGGTCTTTATAGGTTCCTTCATGAAAATGTGAAATGCTACTGTAACTGATCCTGTGAATGCCTAAGACAACTGGAGAGCTTTTTATTTCTGAAATTCAAGTCCTCTTGGCATCTGTATAGTAATGCACTGCTTGAAACTCCCAGTCAGAGCACACAGCACACATAGCAAGGCAAGAGCAGCCTGAACTGAAGCCAAAGGTATGGCACAGTGGCCTTCCTTAGTGCAAGCTGAAACAGTACTAGATCTATACTGTAGATCTGATTTGATTACAGTCATTGCTAGTGTGATGTTTAGTTTATTGTTTATGGGTAATATTTACATGAAGTGTTATTATTTTATG
The DNA here is from genome assembly GCA_016271365.2 of Neoceratodus forsteri. NCBI lineage: Eukaryota > Metazoa > Chordata > Ceratodontiformes > Ceratodontidae > Neoceratodus > Neoceratodus forsteri. The sequence goes on from CM028130.1 coordinate 9,420,606, forward strand.
TTTTTAATTATTTCTGTGTTTATTGATTTACTTCTGAAGATGTGTTTATTTATTTGTGTGGTGCCCAGAGCCTCCAGGATTGAGCATCTTTAAATAAATTTTGCCTTGCCATCGACACTGCATTGACTGCCCCACCTACCTTGGTCTGACCCTAAAGTCATAGGACCTTTTGGAACACATAATCTGTCACATGATTGACTACCTGTTAGTCTAAGTTCCCACTTTGCCATTTGCAGTTTCTTTTTTGTGACCACTAGGCGCTCCTTCAAACTACTCTTCCCAACTCCTCCTCTTACCTTCACTAGGCTGCCTTTCCCTTCAGAACCCTCCTAATTTCCACTCTACTTCTGAAGCACTCCCGTTTCGGCCCTGTCTGGATTTTGAACCCTTGGCATTCTGCACCAGAGGTGTACGCTCTACAATTGCGCTAAACATCTGGTGCTGATATTGAATAGCCACCTTTTCAGTTTTAGGCATACTACCCTACAGCCACCAGCTACTTAGTTGCCTAAGTACACCTCCATCCTTGCTTCTCTCCATGCACACACTACTGAATATGACCTGCCCCCCATGCACGTGCACTCACACTGCGATTCCACCAATACATTTAGTGAACTCACTCACCCACTCTGTCTAGACCCGCTGCCCCTCACACTCCCTGCCTTTACCAATACACTAGTTATATTCTGGTTCTGGCTCAGCAATGAAATGAAAGCCTACTTGCTCCCACTTATCCTGCTTTGGGTACTTATGTACCCCTCTGTCATCGTTGAATCCTACAAACTTAACCCCATCCACCTCCCACACTTAGCAGATTTAGCTCCACCATCCAGCACTTTAAGTGTTCCTACTACCCAACCTCTCTTACCTCTTCCTCTGAGATGTGCTATGTGTGCATGAGGCCAGCCCTAACCCTCCTCCTGTCACCCCACCTCACCTTGCTCCTCTTGCTTATGTCAACACAACTTGCCTCCTTGCATCTAGTTATCCACAAACCCAAACTTCTCAAACGTATGCTACTCTGCAGTGCCCTAATACTCCTACTTCTCTCAGGTAACATCCACCCCAACCCTGGCCTTCCTCAGCAATTTTTACCAAATCCACAAACACTAGTGGCCTCAAGATTGCCTTTCTTAATATCTGGAGTATTCCACCTAGACTTGAACAGCTGCAAGTAGGGGTTCAACAGCACAAGCCAGGCACCCTTGCCATTGCTAAAACCTGGCTCTCCTCAAAACTCCAGACTCTACTGCAGCCCTGGTGGCTATACCATCTTTGGATCTAACAGGCATTGGAAAAAAAGGGTGTGGGTGTGCTATTACCTGTCTGACACACTCCAGGGTCATGCCCTTCTGCCACTGTTTGCGGATTCGTGCTCAGGCCCTTGCAGTTATAATTACCTGGGTAGTCAAGGAAGTCTCTCTATATTCTTTCAATTTACATTCCACCTAGAGGTGTAGCTGTTAGGTTTGACTCAGTCCTAGACTGTATTACTAAACTGCCCAAGCTCTCAGAGGTTATTGCACTAGGGAATTATAATGTCAACTGGTTGGCACCTGAGGCTGGTTCATTTAAGGATACTGCTTCTGCAGTTGACCTTCTCAAATAGTTCCAACCCCAACTAGGTTTAGCTATAGAACCAGGTCCAACGCCCTACTCAACCTCATTCTCACCAGTTGCCCTGACAGGATCCGAACACAATGGTGCCATCTGACTCACTTAGTGACCACTCTCCAATCTCTTGCTGCTGGATGACTCAATACCCCAAACCCCATTAAGACAACCTTCCAGCATGCCATAAGATGTGTACAGTTGATACATCTTCAAGGCTACCTATGCCATTGTGACTGGTCCCCATTAATACTACCTCTAGTGTGGACCTTGCCTTGGGGTACTTCAATTGCCTCTTTAATAAAGCCTGCAATCTCTTCACCCCCCCCCTTAGAAAATTTAAAAGCAAAGTGGCTAGCAATCCCTGGATCATGCCATCACTCCTTAAACAAATAGCCACACGTGACCACCTCCGGCATGTGGCACATGCCAGTAAAAGTGCTAGGGACATGCAAAGCTACAAGGAAGCCAGGAATTTATGTACACATGCAGTACCTTCTGCTAAAATCAACCATTACAAAGACCAGTTCTCCAGATCCTGGGGCAATGATAAACAGTTCTGGGAGAACATGAAAAATATTGCTGCCAAACCTGGTAAATCCTCTCCCTCAATACTCAATCTTAATGGTATTACCACTCAGGATCCTAAAGAAATAGCTGACATTTTCAATTCTGCCTTCATGGATCTAAGTGGCATACTTCCCCAACTTTCACTCTCAACAAGCATCCACCCCAACCCCCGCTACCCCCTCTTTCTACTTCAAGGCTGTAACTATTGAGATCACTAAAAAATGTCTGCTAAGGGTTTTCTCCAACTCAAAATTTAGTAGTGACACAATTGATCTTAAATTGCTCCACCTCACCCTAGATGCAGTCCTTTCTCCTCTCACCAAGATTCTTACCTTGTCCCTTTGACTTGGTCAATTCCCTTTGGCTTGGAACGCTGTGGTGGTAACACCTGTTCACAAGAGCAGTGATAGGACCTTACACTCAAATTACTGTCCTATCTCCATCTTGCCCTCTTTTTTTAAAGTTCTTGAATTGATAGTTGCCAAACTATTAACTGAATATCTGGATGCCTATATTATCCAATGCTGGATTCAGAAAGGGGCAGAGCACCACTAATGTCCTTTTAGAATACACCAACTTTATTCACAAGGTGTTAGGTCATGGTCGCCTTGTGGGGTCTATCTACATTGACCTCACAAAAGCTTTCAATATGGTTAATCACTCCCTATTACTTAAGTACCTACCCACCTTGGGACCCTGGATCTCTCTGAAGAAGTCACGGGGTGGTTCAATAGTTATCTTGAAAGCAGAACCCAAAGCATAAAAATCCATGATGTACTCTCGCTTAGTCAACCTGCAACCTCTGGAGTCCCCAAAGGCTCAATCCTTGGCCTTCTCCTATTCATCATCTTTCTTAACTCCTTACAAAAAGCTTGTCCCATCAACTTACTACTATATGCAGATGATGCTGTGTTCTTTACCTCCCAGTCAACTCCCTACCTCTCACCAATAGCCTATAACAGTTTCTCTGCAGTTGAAGCCTGTTTCTTCAAAAAGAAACTTGTTATGAACTGTAAGAAAACTAAATTGATGCTTTTGCCAGTTCACAGATAAGTACAAAAAAAGCCCTTCTACATATCTCAAACAATCTCAGCTCTCCCCGTGAACAAGTCTACAGCTTTACATATCTAGGTATTACCCTCAATAGCCATCTTTCCTACCAAGAACATATCAATACCATATCTAAAAATTTCTGCATTAGACTTGGACTTCTTTATAACTACAGGCATTGCATAACCCTAGAGGTGCTCCACTTAGCTGTCACAAGCTCTATCCTTTCAATTATAGATTTTTGGTTTATTATGTATGGTGCTGCCTCTAACTCCTCTCTTAGGAGGCTAATGTTGCCCTAAATAAGGTGTACTGAATGGTCACTGGTGCCCACTACTTCACACACACCTACAACCTCTATACAGCAGCAAACTGGCTGGACCATCATGGCAGAGTCTATTACCAAATTTGTCTACTTGCCAAAAACATAAGTCTTGGGCTAGCCCCCTATCACTTACACCACTTCTCCATAGGACTATGAACCAAAGCCAGATCAGAAGCACCTCTAATCCCATGTTCCTAGTCCCTTCTGTTGCACTGCCCATGCCCAGTGAATATTTATGTACCAGGCTCCAAGCTGATTGATAACCTCCCACCTGACCTTCTTGCAGTCACTAGGTTGGGATTCTTCAAAATCAAACTTAGACTGCACTCTCTGAAACAGAACAGTTGTGATTGCCCCCCAAGTTTTTTGACTCTGTCCTACTCATTCTAGCATCTATCTTCCTTTCCCCACCATCTCCTCCTCTACTCCTATTCTCATTCCTCCCTTCTCCCTTTCTCTCCTTTCACCCTGTACCTCTCCCCCAGAAACACCCTCCCTCCCCTCAATTCCCATTACTCCCCCTATGGGTTTTGTACTACCACACCCTGTTTTTCCCTTACCATAATTTGTCTCTCCTTAGACCTCTCCCCTTCCTCTCCAGCTATACCACTTCTCTTCCCCCTGTTTTTTTCTGCACATGCTTTCTACACCCCTTCACTGCCACTGGAAATCCTCCTCTTCCTTTCTTTGTATCTTGCTTCTGCTAAACTACCCTTACTTTCTACCTGGTTCTCCCTCCTTACCCTCCTCCTAGCCCCTCTGCACACTATTAGTGATTTCTAATATTAGGACAGGTCCAGGTCAATGCCTGTCTTGGGCTGATCTAACTCTCTGCACCCCAAATTTTGGTCTACTCACCTTCCCTAACCCTTCTCCTAGCTTTCTATCTTTTTATCCTGACATGGTCTTCCCATGGACGCTCATTCACTGTATTTAAATTTGGTAACAAGGTAATCTGCTGAATCCTTAGCAACTTGTTCATTCTCACTTATGTCATGTAATTTGTTGGAACTCTATAGCATTTAACTTGCATTTTTCTTATGTCCCCACTGTTGCACTCTTTACCAAGTCACATTTTTTATTGAACCCTGATAGTGTCCTTGTTCTCCCTCATGTTAGAACATGGAGCCTTTGTCAATGAGACCCTGATTCAAAGGTCATAATTCCAAAATTTCAGTAAATAAATTAGTAATGTTTTGTAGTTGTTGGTGTCTGCTTATTTCATGACTGTATCCTGTACATTTCTGTTGCTGTGTTAACTTCTGTACTTATGTTTTCAATTAACTGTTGCATTTTGTTCTGCAACCCTCCCAGGTCTTGTCTGAAAATAGACAGCTTGCTGTTATTGAGTGCACTTGCCCAATAAGCAAAACTACATAAATAAATAAATAAATAACTGGGAAATGAGAGGAACAACACCATGCAACATAACAAGATGTAAGAGCAGCACCCACATATGCACACAGATCACCATCAAGACAAGCCAGAACAACACAATAAAAACAAATGGATGTTACACATGTCAAACCAGCAGTGTGGTTTGCCTCATTCAGTACAAAAAGTGCACAACTGGATGTTATATAGGGGAAACAAGGCAACCACTACAAACCAGGATGAACCACCACAAACACATAATAGTAAACCAGATTACCAGCACACCAGTTGGACAACATTTTTCCCAAACACACCATTCCCTCTCAGAACTATCTGTCTATATACTAGGAGGAAACTTCAGAAACACACAGGTGAGGACATGGGAACTGAAATATATCAAGCAATTTAATTCTAACATTAACAGACTCAGCCATGACATTGGATTTATGACACACTACAGTTAAGCAGCATACCATGACATGGTGTGGATCATGCTGGATTTTGCTGGATTTTGCCTGGGGTGTTGTTTCGTCACAAGACCGCAGGTCGAGTGAGCAAAAAAACCCAGCCATGGGTAAATCCAGCATGACCCACACCCTGGAGTGGGATATTGCTAATATACAATGGTTATAGAAAAGACTCAGACAGTTGATTTTGTTTTTATATGTTAGGCTTTATTGAAAATAAATACAGTTGTGCAATATATTACTGTGCCACATAAAATAGTTCCTTGCTTGTTGGAAAAGTAGGGAGAAAAAGATTGTGTTAGTAGGCAATGCTTTTAAATCCTTGGTTTGGGTAAACTGTTTTTGTTAGTGGAGAAACATTTAATCTTTATTTTTGTTTGAATGAAAAACTGGGAACAGTGGGGTATGAGTGTTCCTGCTGTGAGAAAGCCATGTTGTGCTGATGGGAGAAGCCCACTTGTGCCTGTGAAGGTGTTTGGGGCACAGAGGTTGGCGAGCTGACTGAGGGAGCAGTGACTGAGGTAGGTTTGTCACTTGACATGTCATGCACTGCTGATATTTTCTATGTTAGCGAACATGTCGTCTATCTCCCGAGGGTCCATTAACTCAAATGGGTCCATTTCTATATTTTAGAAGTTCTTGTGGAAATGGATTTCTGAGCATCGGCACATAGTGGAGACAAATATGATGGTGAATACTTTTGATCTAGTGAGTCAGATTGATTTATTTTGGGGGGGGGGTTGTGAGGCTGGCTGGTACTTTTTCCCATGAGGTAAGAGTCAATTTATCATGGCTGTAAAGTGCCAGCCAGACAGTCAGGATGTAGGATTGTGAATGCCCATTGTATAATAAACTTTAATTCTTTACGTTACTTTCTACTTGTTTTTTAATTCTTCTTTGTTGTCTTCCTTCTGAGAACCTCCCCCACCCCACCCCTTTTATTTTTATTTTTATTTAGTTTTTGTTTACTGGGTAGGTGTGCTAACCATAGTCATGACTATTTTCAGGCACGACCTGGGAGAATACAAAACAACAAATACAGGAACAACAACAAAATCATTACAACAATTTACAAATAGGTTACAAGGAAATTAGCTAAAAACAAGAATATTTTGGTAGCAGTGCGGAGAAATATGGTGCAGTACAAAAACAAAATTCAAACACGGTTTGCTTAGAAAGAAACATGAAATAATGACATTATCAGCACAAATAAAGGACTGAAAAGTTAACTTATGGGGGGATATTAGCAGGTGATAGAAGTAGGTGATTAAGAAGGGAGGTAGAGGAGAAGTGCAAAGGAAGGTAAAGGAGAAGTGATTTGCATTGTAGGGACAGATAAGAAAGAAGAGGTAGTACTGAGGTGATAATGTCTAGGGAGGCTTAAAACAGGAGCATTTGTGAGAAGTTTCAAGATAAGTACATAGACCTTTTCTAGCTGACGCATGGGATGTTGATTGTCATAAGGTTAGTGGTAGGAGTTCAGTATTTGGGGCATGGCAGGCGAGAGCATTAGCACCTTTGTGGTGCCGTGTCTAGGGATGAAAACAGGGGCCTGGAGCATGGAGCATAATCCATAGCATGGAGTCAGGTTTTGGAAAAGGCCTGCTAGGGATTTAGGGATTTGTAGATGAACCATGTTGTCAATGACAGAGCTGTAAGCATGTAGCCTTAGTTCAGCAGGAGGAAGCCATCCCAGGTCAGTATAGAGGAGGCAGTGGTGTTTCAACAGGAGTGAGGAGGAAGTATAGCTACAGATGTTGTTATATGTAAAATCCCATTTCCTTAGAACTGATTTGCATGCAGAAACATATGTTGCAGTCCCATAAGTAAGTGATGGTAGGAGAATGCCACGGACAATGGCAAGCCTAGCCGATGGAGTGAGCATATAGCTGGTTCGGTAGACTATTCCTAGTTTGGCATGTACCTGTTTGCAAGTTAGATTGAAGTATAAGTCAAAATTTAGTGTTGCATCGAGGGTAATACCCAGATATTTACAAGAGGATACTACCCCAGCTACTGACTTATTTAAGAAGGTGACTTTGAATTGAGAATGGGCATGCTGTAGCTTTGCTGTTGACCCAAAGAGCATAGCTTGGGTTTTTGACTCATTTAATACAAGTTTGTGAGTAAATAGCCACTTTTGTATGAGCTGGAAATCAAGAGGGAGTCGTTTGTTAATGTCATCAATGCTTTTAGCACTAGCATACAGCACAATATCATCAGCATATAGTAGTGAGACTGTCCTGTGGAGGTCGGTGGAGATGTCATTATAAAAGAGAAAGTAAGGGCCCAAGGATGGAGCCTTGCGACACTCGATATTATGATGGTTTTGTCTGAGAGGGTAGAGTTGCATTTTACAAATTGAGGCCTATCAGCTAGGTAGTTTCCAAACCATCTAACAACGTTGGTTGAGAAACCTAGTGATCCCCGGGTGGTTAGAAGGATGGAGTGATCAACTAAGCTGAAAGCCTTAGTCATGTCAATAAAAAACTTGAGTATCTGATGTGAATTTGAGGAGGGCAGTAGTGGTTCTATGACTTTTGCAAAAACCATGCTGGGCATCAGTGAGCAGATCATGCTTCTGTCAGAAGTCGATTGTTTGGGCAGCTTCAAGCTTCTCAAGCATTTCATTCAGGACAGACAGGATGGTGATGGGCCTATAGTCAGAGGGGTCTTTATGATCTCCTTTTTTAAAGACTGGAGTAATTCTAGCTGTTTTCCATATGTCCGCATGTGGCCCAGGCACAGGGAGAGCATGAATGCCCCAATGGGGAGCAGCGCAATGAAAGGGGCTGCAATCCTAAGAAGCCTGGACTCTAGATTGTCCGAGCCAGCTGCTGTGCAGTCCAAGGTGTTGTTTAGCAATATGAGCACTTCACATTTTGTGATTGCCTTGAAAAAGAATTGAGGACTGTTTGCAATAGGTCAGGCAGATACACTTGGTTGGGCAGGGAAAGAGGAGGTGTAGTTGGTTAAGTCCGAGAATTTATGGTTAAAGAAGTTTGCAATGGTTCTGGAATTATTACAGTGTACCCCATCAAGAGACATGTCATCAGGGGTGGATGCCTGATTAGAACCAAGAAAGAATTTAATATGTGATGCAAGCCTATACTGGCATGATGGGCTGCATCTGTCCGGAGGAACCAGGATCCTAGGTGATAGGTTTAAATGCTTCATTGGCAAGCTTTTAAACTAGCCAAGGGGGGAGGCACTGGAAAGGAGCAGGAAAATCCTAGTCCCCCAAAACAATCACGGTAGTAAGTGTGGCAAACACCAACATGGAGGTGTCGATAGGGAGAAGGGCAGGGGTAAATGGAGAAAGTGACAAAGGCAAGAAGGACAGGGATGGGGCAAAAGGGGGTAAGGCCATCAGGAAATAGAGGGTAATGAGTACCAATGCCCGTAGTCTGGGCAACAAGCTCCCTGAGCTGGTGGCCTTAATGGAAGAGGGATGCCTGGATATCGTAGCAGTCACAGAAACATGGTACACAGAGAACCATGACTGGGATGTTAACATACCAGAGTACATAACCTACAGGAGAGACAGGCAGGGGAGAAGAGGGGGAGGAATAACTCTCTATGTAAAGGAAGGGATAAAAGCAACTGAACAAAAGAGTAAACAGGGAGGAGAGGAGGCACTGTGGGTCACCTGGAGACTGGAAAGGGCACCAATCCGCACAGGGGTTGTGTACAGACCCCCATGTCAGGGGGAAGAAATGGACAAGGATATGATGGAAGGCATTCTTAGAATGGCAGAGAAAGGGGAGATACTGTTGATGGGAGACCTGAATATGCCAGATGTTAACTGAGCACATTTGCTGCAGCCACATACAAGAGCAGGGGCCATTCTTGACGCCCTACAGGTGGCAGGCATTAGATAGCTAGTTTCGGAACCCACTCGTGAGGGAGCAATCTTAGACCTCGTACTCTCAAACGGGGGCAGTGAGAGGATCTCAGATCTAGAAATAGGTTGCCATCTGGGGACAAGTGACCATCAAACAGTGTGGTTCATGTTAAACTCAGCTACAGAGTCAAACCATACAAAAGTGAGGGTACTGGACTTTAGAAGGGCTGACTTTGGCAAGATGGGAGAGTGCCTCAGAAAAGCACTAGCAAACAGGCTAGAAGGAGGTGTGGAGCAACAATGGGGAATTATCAAAACTGCCATCACAGAGGCAACAAGCCTTTGTGTGAAGCAAATAAACAAATCAAAACAGAAGAAAAAGCCACTATGGTTCTCAAGAGAGGTGGCTGTGAAAGTCAGGAAGAAAAAGATAGCATTCTGGAAGTATGAGGAAACACAGAAGGAGCAGGACAGAGAGCTGTACCAGTTAAGGCAGAAAGAAGCAGGGAGGGAAGTCAGAATAGCAAAGGCCCAAACTGAGGAAAATATAATAACCAACAGTTAAGAAGGGGATAAAACCTTTGTAGGTACATCAGCGAGCATAGAAAGACAAAGGGAGGGATAGTGAGGCTGAATAGAATGAACGGTGGGTGGGCAGAGGGGGACAGTGAAAAAGCAGGAATATTGAATGAATATTTCTGCTCAGTATTCACAAAAGAGGAGGGGGAAGTGCCTAATCCAATTAACAGAAGCACTCTTGATAGGGGGTCGATCCCAGTCCTTTCACAGAAGAAAGGGTTCTGCAAGAACTCCTAAAACTGAAGGTGGACAAAGCAATGGGTCCTGATGGAATTCACCCCAGAATTCTAAAAGAATTAAGGAAGGAACTAGTGAAACCACTGGCTACTCTTTTTAATAAATCATGGGAGGATGGTGTGGTACCCGAGGACTGGAGGAAGGCGGATGTGATTCCCCTTCACAAAAGTGGGACCAAGACAGAGGCAGGAAACTACAGACCTGTCAGTCTGACCTCTGTGGTAGGGAAAGTGATGGAGTCACTTCTGAAGGAAAGAATAGTTGAGTACCTAGAGGTCAGTGGAGCACAGGATCCAAGGCAGCATGGGTTCACTGCGGGAAGGTCATGTCAGACGAATCTAATAGATTTCTTTGACTGGGTGACCAAAGTAGTAGACCAGGGAGGGGCTGTGGACATGGCCTACCTAGACTTTAGCAAGGCATTTGACACAGTCCCACACAAAAGATTGATAGTCAAATTAACCAGCCTGGGAGTGGGTCCCAGGGTGGTAGCCTGGGTAAAACATTGGCTGGACAACAGGACACAGAAGGTAATTATAAATGGAATCCACTCTGAAGAAAGGGCGGTTACTAGTGCGGTACCGCAGGGTTCAGCATTGGGTCCAGTCCTTTTTAATGTCTTCATCAGTGACATTGCAGAGGGAATGGAAGGAAAAGTATGCCTTTTTGCAGATGACACAAAGATCTGCAACAGGGTTGATACACAAGGAGGCATGGAAAGGATGAAAAGGGACTTGGCAAGGTTGGAGGAATAATCAGACGTATGGCAGCTAGGATTCAATGCAAAAAAGTGCAAAATAATGCACCTAGGAAACAAGAACCCAGGGGAAGAATACACAATGGGTGGGGAGGTAGTAACAATAACAAAACAGGAAAGGGACCTCAGGGTAATCATATCAGATGACCTTAAGGTTAGCAAGCAATGTGAGAAGGCAGTAGGGAGGCCGGGGTATACTGGGATGTATAGGAGAGGCATCAGCAGCAGAAAACAGGAAGTTGTTATCCCTCTGTACAGACAGTTGGTGAGACCCCATCTGGAATACTGTGTCCAGTTCTGAGAGCCCATCTCCGCAAGGACATAGACAGGATAGAGGCAGTCCAGAGGAGGGCAACTAAAATGGTGCAAGGTCTGCAAGAGAAGTCGTATGAGGAGAGACTAAAGGAGCTTAATATGTATACCCTTGAGGAAAGAAGGGAGAGGGAGGACATGATAGAAACTTTCAAGTACCTCAAGGGAATCAACAAAGTCCAAGAGGGTAGCATCTTTCAGTAAAAGAGACTTGCAAGAACAAGGGGACACAATTTAAAGATAGAAGGAGGGCGGTTCAGGGGCAATGTAAGGAAGTAGTATTTCACAGAGAGGGTAGTGGATGCATGGAACAGCCTTCCTGAGGAAGTTATGGGGTCTAAAACTGTGGGAGAATTCAAGAATGCATGGGACAGACATTAGGCAATTCTTGTGGGGGGCAGGAGGATATAGGCTGTTGGTTAACTAGGATCTGCGGCCTATCCTGTAGGTAGGGAAATGGGCAGACTAGATGGGCCTAGCAGTCCTTATCTGCCGTCAAAGTCTATGTTTCTATGTGACCAAAACTTTTTGGGATCACCATAGGAGTTGGTCAGTAGGTCTTTGCAGTATGCGCCCTTGGCCTTTTTGATGTCCTTTTTGCAGGCATTTCACAGAGCCCTGTAGTTGTTGAGGTCAGAGGCTAGCCTTGAGTTTTTATAAGCGAGCCAGCTTTTGTCCCTTAACTTAAGTTTAGCTAGTAGGTCAGCTTTCAACCATCAGGTTTGTCTATTTTTGTCCTGCAGGTTACAAGTTTGCAGTGCTTGTCCTGAGTTCTAAGAAGTGCTTCAAGAGCAGGTCCAGGGCAGCCTGAGCGTCATTGGATAAGAGAATGGGGACCAATCAGTAGAAACAATGTCATTCAGGAAAGACTGAGGGTCAAAGTTTGCATAGTTGAAGGTGATGAAGCGAGGTCCAGTCTGGGTAGGCCTGTCTTTTCCCATATACAGCATGTTGGGGAGTGATCAGTGATGGCATCTGGCAGTACTCTAGAGGCAATTACATTTTCAGGGCAGTTGATCATTAACCAGTCTAGTAGTGTGTTGGAGCAACGGGTATTTCTGGTAGGTTCATCAATAAGCTGGTGTAGGCTATAACTCTGCAACTTGGTCATTAATGTTGTTTGGTTACTGCCCAGCCAGTTTAAGTTTAGGTCTCCAAGTATAAGGACCTCATTCCTTCTGACAAGGCATGTGGTTTGTTCCAATAAGTCATCTAGCCCAACTAGTCCATTTGTAGGGGGACTGTAGACACACAAGATGTGAAGGTTTTTAGTACCAAGTATGAGCAGGACGTGAAGTGCCTCACAGTAGTATAGGGCAGATGTCTTAACAGAAGAGTCATCAAGGTGATCTTTAAAGTAGATGGCTGTTCCACCCCCTCTTTTGGATGTAGTTCTGTCAAGTCTCAGAAGGTTATAGTGGGGAAGGGGGCATAAAGAATCAGGTATGGCAGATTTTAGCCACGTCTAGGTTAGGCATAAGATATCGGGCTTGTAAAGGGTGGTCCAAGATTCAAGCTAAGTAAGATGTGAGCAAGGCTCCTGATGTTATGATGTGCTATGATAAGACCTTTGGCATTGGTGATAGTGTCAGGTGGGACAATAGATGATCCTGGATTTAACTTTATATCACTTGAGAGCAGGATAGAAAGTAGGAGAAAGTACCATAGCTTGCAGCACATGAAAGAACCACGGGCATGTAGGTGCAGGTGGCATTTCTTATGTACATGGGCAGCTAAGTGTTTCTAGATCTTATTTAGTAACACTGGGGAGGAGTCAAAACAAGGGGCAGGAAGTATTAGTAGATCAGAGTAGTAGTAATCCTGAAATGCAAAGTAGGGAGGGGTAGCTTTAATATGGAGCGCCATAGGCATGGACAAGAGCAGTAGTGGTAGTGTGACCATAAGAGTCAGCAACATCAAAAAGGTCATTTTAAAATACAGTTATTTTGGGGCTGTGACTAACAGCTCAAAGCACCAGTGAAGCTGAGAGGCTGCCAAAAGAAAGGTTGACTTATTAGGGGGTCTGGTTAAAACTTCACACAGAGTGATTCGGCTAAGTCGCAATCTAGGTAGAGGAGGTTTAGTCACAGTAGCAGGTGAGGTGGCAGTCACACTAGGCTAGCAGCAGTAAAGTTAGAGGCAGAACTTGTGCAATAAAAAACAGGCACTGCAAGCAGTTTAGGTAATACTGGGGAATTAACCAGTAAGTAATTTAATCTTGCCAGAAAGTGTGGTATAATGGTACGAACTTGGGGGAAATTACCACCTCTGAGGTTAGATTCAGATCAGATCAGATTAAATGAGGAAGCCAATGAGAAGAGGGGGAGGACTGAGAGGGAGGAGTTACGGTGTATTTAATGGAGGCCTGGGAGGGGTTGGGGAGGAGAAAAAACCCTGTGTAAATGCAGAAACTTATGCTTGAAAACAGCAGAAAAGGTGCTGAAAAACTCAGTCTATGGTCCAGAAGCCACAGGAAAAGGTGCACCAATCAGCAAGGCAGCCCAAGGCCGGTGGACCAATCAGTGATCAGCGTGGAAGAGCCATGCCAATCAGAGGAGCCCCAGTGGAGAACAAAGCAAAGCTAGTGGAAGCGGCATGTACCTGTGCTTGCACTCCGGGCAGGGGGTAAGGCAGGTGGGCAGGAGCAGATCAAGGTTCCGGTGAGTGGCGGGAGGTGGCCAGCGAGACAGCCATTCAGCTCCACCTCTGGACGTGTGGCACCACACCAGCGGGTACTGCCTGTGCTTGCATTCTGGGCAGGGGGGCCAGGCAGGTGGGCAGGAGCAGATCAAGGTTCTGGTGGGCTGCGGGTGGTGGCCAGCGAGATGGACGTTCGGCTCCACCTCTGGATGTGTGGCGCTGCACCAGCAGGGAATGCCTGTGCTTGCAGTCCGGGCAGGGTAGCCAGGCAGATGGGCAGGAGCAGATCAAGGTTCCAGTGAATGGCAGGCGGTGACCAGTGAGACAGCCATTTGGCTCCGCCTCTGGATGTGTGGTGCCGCGCCAGCGGGGACTGCCTGTGCTTGCATTCTGGGCAGGGGGGCCAGGCAGGCAGGAGCAGATCAAGGATCCAGTGAGCAGCGGGCAGTGGCCGGCGAGATGGCTGGCGAGATGGTCGTTCGGCTCCACCTCTGGATGTGTGGTGCTGCTCCAGCGGGGACCGCACCTTGTGTATCTCAAGTCTTTTTAATATGTATTCCTGTCTGGTTACTATCCAATTACTACTTCTAAACATTCATTCATGCCCGGTGAACATTTATGTACCAGTCTCCAAGCTGATTGATAACCTCCCAACTGTCCTCCCGGTGGTCTAAGCATTCATTCAGGCTCTCATGAATATCTTAGCACTTCCTTATTATCCGTCCACAGCTTTTGACCTGTTCCTATTCATTGCCCACCTTTCCACACGTTATGTTCTTATCATATATCTGACCGTAATTACTTTGAATTAATATATCACAGTGTATATAGACTTTACACTCTGTTTATCTCAGGTCTTTCTTATTCTGGGTACCTGACAGGATACCTTTCAAATCACCTCTTCAAGGCTTCCATTCATCCTCTCTTATGAATATCTTCAATCAGTCAATCAATCAATCACTTTATTTAACCAGGCATAAACATCATTGAGCAAGCTCATTTTCAAGGTGGTCCTGGGCATTAATACAATACAGTACACTTCATAAGATTACAATTACAGTGCAAAAAAGAAAAACATTGTGAAGGTGCCGGTCAATATGGGCCTATACATATCGGTCAACATAATTAACATGCAAAGGTACAGAATGATAAGCTTTATTGAAATGAGAAGAGGCAACAAACCCATATAGTCTCCGCTCTGTAAGAGCTCAGACCTAAATGATAAAAAATAAGGAGGTATTAAGGAATAGGGTAGAAATTGGGGTGAAAGAGTAGGCAGCCAAAAGGGAATCAGAATAGGTAAAAGGTAGAGAATAGGCTGGGCCGTCTTGGGTTACGGGAACTAGGCTTGTAAGTCCTAGGTTTCTGTTGTTAGGCATGTGGGGTGGATGAGATACTTAGGCGTAGGATTTGAGAGTGGCACCCAGGGCTGAGGGGTCATCGGCATCTGAAACAGTTGCATGATTCCTTCAGATAATCCATTAATAGAGCTTTCAATGTGAAAATGCTTGGAAGTGAGGATAATTTTAATGAGTCTTACATAGTGTTCCAGAGTGATGGAAGTGAGAAGTTGATTGCTGCTGAGCCAAGGGTAGTTTTCACTCTAGGAATCTGGAAGCAGATTAAGGAGAAGCGTCTCCGGCCATAGGAACCTTTAGCCCATTTGAAGATGTTCGAGATGTATGCAGGGAGGTTATCAGAAAATGCTCTAAAAAACCAGAAGAGAGCATTCCTTTTTCTTCTAGTTGAGAGTGAGGTCCATCCTAAAACCTGGTATAGACGACAGTGATGTGTACTATGGGGTAGATTTAAGATAAATCATAAAGCCCATTGGTAAAGGGTGTCCCATTTGTTTAGCATCATTGATGGGCAATCACTGTAAAGGAAGTCAGCGTAGTCAGTTTAGGTAGTAATGTAGTCTGTACTAGTCTCATTCTGGCTTCTAACGAGAGTAGGTGTTTAATGTGATAGAATAAACCTAATCACTGATGACCTAATAAGCTAATGGCTAACTTAACGCTTCCTGCCAATCAACCTTTTCTGTAAATTCTTTACAACTTTTCTATCATAATTATTTTTATGACAGTGCATCACAGTATATATAAATACTCTTATTTTCTCCATTTTCTATTTAACTGAAGAAGGGCATGTGAGGCCTTTAAAGCTTTTGTGCTATACCATCTTTGTACAAGACATATGTTGGTCTAATAAAAGGTGCCAAGCCTTCCAGCAACTCCCCTTTTTCCAAGGACCAGTACGGCTAAAATTTCTTTTTAGTATCTGGCCACACAAAGACTTTGATGTTGTTGTTTGTAAGAATGTTTGCCCACTAACTGACAAAACAGAATTAGAGCTTCAAAGATGGTATCTAATGATATTGTCTCTATGGGGGATATTCAGTCATTTAACATGGTAATCACACCTAAAATACATCATGTTTTGCATCACTTAAACATATTCATCCCCTTTTCTCTTTTAAAGAAAATTAATCAAACCTAAAAGAATATTTTATAGGACAACAAGCCATCATGTATTTCTTGGGCAAAACTACAGCAATCCAAACCTAGATGTGGGTTGCACTCCCATATTTTTAGCTAAGGAAGGAAACTTTTAATGTTTCATAATACATTCAGGTACTTTCCTAGAATTATACGGACAGGAAACTGAAATGGTTCTTTATCGAAACATTTCTGCAGAAGGGTAAAAATCTCCAAACTACTCTTTCGTCCAAACTCCCTTAATCCTTGAAACCAAACCCAGTACTAAAGCGTACCCAGTGACTATGTCATCAGGATTACAGCGCAGGAAAATCTGCACAGTCAAAATAGCGACAAGTAATACAGCTACAGGGATAGTGTAGCTCAGGTAATGGTAATGCTATTCCTGTAGCTGTTGACTATTGGGGGAAGGATAAAGCCTCAGCTGGATTTATTTATTTACATGTTATCATTAAAATTTTAATAACGTTTTAATTACAAGAGAAGTATCATTTAAAACATTCACTGATGACTCTGGCTTCCCTCCTAGATGGATGCAGGTCATCACCTCTGTATGGGCCCATATCCTTCCAGGTTGGTCTCTAGTTGCCAGTGCAGCTGAACTCCTCATCTGTACACCATTCTTCATCCACAAGTTGATGCACATATGCACCCTGCATGGCTCTTGCAGCGATTAGGTCCTGAATACATAAAACAACCTCCCGCCCCCATACACTCTGGATGGGCTGTTCCACTCAGTAGGGAGCAATCAGCTGGTGATTTCCTGTGTCCTTTAGAAACAGTCTGGAAAGGAACTTTCTGAATCCGTCCCACACAGTGTAATGGCTCACCAAATCAGTTTTGTCAGCTGTCCTCAGTTGAAGTCATGAAAAGGACTCTTAGCATCCATTTTTACCCGAGCATTTGAGGACTCTTGTTTTCAGTTAGTGCTCTTTGTTCTTCCACCACTGTCACTGACTGGCACTATCATCAGAGACAGGCCCCAACAGCCAACACCATGGCTCCTTATGGACTTACAGTCCAACTTTTGCATTCCCCACAGCTTTGTCCTTCCTGTGTCGAGGCAGCCAGATGACCACAGAATGGACTCTTGGGTGGGAGGTGCACTATATAGCCAGGTGTGAGGACTATAAAGGGTGATCACATCCTGCTGGGCAGCCCTTTTTCTCCACCCTTTATAGGTCCCCTGGGCAGATGGTTGGGCAGTGCTGCCTAGCGGATTTTATGTATGCTCCCATATATAGGCATCAGCAACTGCCACTGCTCCCACACAGATTTTCTGTCTCTAGGTGCCCGACTCCTAGCTGCCACTAGGGGTGAGAATTGAACTGGGTGCCATATCCCTCACTTCCTAGAGGAAGATAGAAATCCATTAGATGCCCAGTCCTCCTTCTCCTTCTCTCCTCCTCCTAGCCAACCCTCCAATGTACAGGGATTGTTCCTTAATCCTAGGTTGTCAGCACTGCAAATGGTAGCACTACCTCTGCACCGTTAGGCTGACTTGAAGTCTCCTTTAAATATGTTTTGAATGAGAAGGATTCTGCTGTGCTTGTTATTTACTTTTATAAACGTTTTTGATTGATTAAATGAAAATGCATGTACAGAGCTTCAAATCTTTGGGATGAGGAGCTGTAGCAAACAAAGTTTGATTGCTTGCCATAATGCCCAATATTGAGACTTACAGAAATAGACTAGTTGCCATATTGGTCCGTGTAAGAACAGAGCCAGAAGAAAATGGTTTGATACCTTTTATTGGACCAATGTAGATGTTATTTTGTTTTTGTAACATCTATGTTGGTCCAATAAAAGGTATCAAACCATTTGCTTATGGACCAGTATTGAGACAAATACAGCAGGACACAAAGAGCATGCTCTCTACCTGACCATCACTGCCTGACAGTCAAGTGTTTTCTTTTCTTTTTTCCATAAGTAGTTTGTAGGTACATTTCAGTTTTCTCCCCAGCCCCTTGCATCCCTGCATAGCATGCTCGTGTGGAGTCACGTCATGCACTATGGGACATCTCACCCTACCAGTCGCTCTATTAACACCTGTGCCTGCCACTGGACCTCTATCCAGTGATGGCAGGACTGCAGATGGGCAAAACTCCCCTATTTCCAGGAGAGGACAGCCAGTGCTCAATCATGCTCCCATCCTCTCTCTCTGGGGCACCCCGACAACACAAGGTCTTTCCCAAACTCAGGTCATTGGCGTAGCACAAGGTAAGGTGTCCATTGCCTCAGCCCTCATTGCCACCAGGCTGGCTCAGTCAAGTGGTTTTAAGCATTGCTTTGGGTTGGTGCAGCACAAATAACTGTAACTGAATAAGAGGGTCAATGTGTGTTGTTTTAATTAATTACTTATTTTAATTAAAAATTAAAACCTTTGCAATGAATCCTTCACACATTTTTAAATAAGCTACAGGCTGCATGGATATTTTCATGATCTACAGTATATTATGATTTTCAAATTATTCGTTCTGAATGACAGCTTTTAAAATCTGCACACTGAACAGTGTTGCTTTGAAATCTACATGCTGCATGATGGTTTTCAGAATTTAAGGCATCAGGAGTGTTTTCACAAAATGTTCACACAAATCTCATGATGGTTTTCAAAATCTACCGGCTGAAATCACTTTTTAATACCTATGGGCTGCAAGACAGCTTTCAAAATGTGAGGTAACCCACTTTAACTCTGGTTCTTCTTCCTCTGGTTCTATCATTTTTTTTACTAGGTGGCATTCAGTCCAAGAATCTTCAGCTGAAGCTGTGGTTCCTGTTGTTTCAGTTGGGGGTTGATACCATATGTTAACACTCTGTTGGCATCAGGCAGAGACTAGGGGTCTGCATAGCTCCACGGGTACCCTCCACATCTAGGGTAGGTGGTAGCTGCTCACTGGTCACAATCACAGCAATGTCTGTACTTGACCTGGCTCCACTTGAGTTGGAAATCTGTGTGCCACTATGTGGCTACTGTGTTTCAAAGTTTTTGTGTACCTATTTGTTATTGATATGGAACCTTTGGACAAGAGCACTTGTGCTCAAAGGTGTTAACCAAGTCTCAAAATTAATAAATAAATAAATGTATTTTTTTAATTTATTTATTTCTCAGAATTACAAAACCTTTGCGTCAGAGACTCATTTACAGAGGTTCCATGTCTGAGCATACTATTGGTTAGAATACAGGCAAAGTGTAATAAAATGGTCCAGACAATGGGATATTGAACCACAAAGCAGAATTATGTGGTAAATGAATGTAAACACTGTTGGGTGACAGCATTGTGCACATTTGTGGATGCAGTGAATGCAGATGATAATAGAGGGCACAGACAATGAGAACATTAGGTGACACTTGAGCCATCAATGAGAAGACATTGTCAAAAGAGCATAGAGTTGCAATCCCAGTGCAAATTGGCAAATAGTATGGAAAAGTAACATAAATGTGTAGTGAGAAACAGGTAAGGGGGTTACAGGTAGAAAATACAAGTTTACAATACAAGTTACAGGTTGGAGCAACAATAGTGTGATGCACCTACATTTGAGCAGTTAGAGTACTGGTTTTGTGAAGTAACAGAGTGGAGAGAAGGAGAATGGGGCAAAAGCAGAGCAGTCAGCAAAGAGACAGTCATGTCAAGGGTTGTAGATAGGGGAATTGAGTGGTATGGGAGGGAGGGAGCACAGAGGACATGTGGTAAATAGTAAATAAAATGCACTCAGTTTTCAGCTGTTACTCTTTTCCATTCTATTCCATTCTAGTCAGTCCTAGATACGCTTTGCTCAGTGACCCTTTTTGTCATGTTAGAAATAAATCACTCTGCTACATGATGTGTTGTCATGTTTACTAACATATATAGAGTTACACACAGGACAATGGCCCCAAACATCACTATCCTTGTGAACACCGCACAACAGGTTCAATTCTGATCCTAGGCATAAGTCAAAATCTTAGGGTATCTTAAAAAAAAAATTTACCCTCTGCACATTTCTTACAGGATCCCTGTGATGCCTGGTATTCCTTTTCAATTTATCAGTGGTGAGATTTTACCTCAGGAGAAAGCCTTTCATATACTGCATTCTGAAATCACCACAGCCCCCACCTTGCTATACACTTTGGGTTCACTCATTTTTCATTTACTACCATGACACTACAGCACTACCTCAACCTGCCCTCCAGCAGTGGCTGGCAATCTCTCCAGGCCCTCTGATAGAAGCAACATCTCTGTGATCCATACCAGTTTGGGATTCCCCATACAGACAGTAGACCCTTGCCTCTTCTGTTTCAGCAGATCAGTTTTGTCAACAAATATCTCACTATTTTTAACATAACTGAAAGCATCTCTCTTTCACAGACAGTACCTCACATTTGTGACAAGCCATCTCTCTACCACAGACAGGACCAGACCTTGAACAAGGAAAATTAGCACTCATGCACAGAAACCAAAGTGCCATGTGCATCTTGTCCTGTGCAAAGAAAGTTAGAAGGCCTCATGGGCCCACACAAACTAAGTCACCACTCTACTATCTCTCCAAAACTAAGGAATTAATTGGAAAAATACTACATTAATGCAGATTAGGTTGCTACTGCACAATACTCAGACCCTTGAAGTCTGGGAATGTGCTATCAAGATTTTCAACTCAGTGCTCAGAAAGTTTAGAAATGTGCTGTTGGGGTTGTCAAGCCTACAGTAGCTGCCACCCCCTCTCCCTCTCTCCCTTTCCTTTTTTAACCAAGTCCAAGCTACAGGTATGTGGCCATGCATCAAATGGGGTAGTAGCATATACAGGGCCAACATATTTAAAATTCATAAATAGCAACCCTAGTCTTCCTTCCTTCCCCTACTCTTATGACCCAAGGCCAAGCTACAAGTCTGGAGCTGTGCTATATACTGTAGGTCTGATGTTCAGTACGTATCCTGATTTTAGGTCTGCAAACAGAATTCTTGTGGCGCACGTATATAGAGTTCGAGACCTGTTTATGATGTACCTTACTTTGCACACACTACTGTAGATCCTTTGCAAAGCAACAGACTTGTTTATGATTTGTAAATACAGTACTATATGTATTGCTCACAAATAAACAATGCATTTGAATGAGACAGCAGGAAGCTATCTTAAATAGCTCAGGCAGGGGGCATTGCTAGTTGCTCCCTTCCATGGAACTGTAGTCATAGCATTTGATAAAAAACAGTACTATACTTATTGCACACTTGTAGCTTTCTTTAGGATGCAGACTTGAAACTACTTAAAGCATGTTACATGACTGGGAGATGTATACTATTTTACACAGTGTCTCATTGAAACAGTAAACAAATAAAGTAACAGGAAACAGGTGAAAAAACATGCTGTTATTAAAAGGACGATATACTATATCCTAACATAATAAATGTATCAAATCAGTAAACACAGGGCGGATATTCAAACTGTGCCAGGCTGTGGCGCAGCTTGGGCACAGCTCAACTAGGCTGCGCGGGGGTGTGGCCTGGGTGATATTCAGCGAGCTGTGCCATGGCTCAGCAGCTTTGAATCTCGCACCTGGCCACCCCAGTGTGCATGGTGCAGTGGCACTGTGCCAGCGCAGGTGGCCAGAGTGGAGCATGGAGATGTGATAGCACAACGCCATTGTGCCATTCACAGCACCAGTGATATTCAAAAGTTGACATGCAAATGGGGCCATAATATATGCAAGGCGCACATGGGGCTATTTACATATCATTATGGCCCCATTTGCATGCAGGGTGTGCTGATCCCCAAAGACTTGCGCCTGGCACCCTGCCAGGCAGCAGCCATTGGGGACCGACGCCTCCTGCAGCCCGATCGCAGGCATCTGTCCCAAAAGAGAAAACTGTCCTATATCCCTGCTGGTCCAGTGGACCGCTATGTCCCGATCGCAGACATCTGTCAAAGAATAGAATAAGTTCCTATATCCCTGGTGGTCCAGTGGACCGCTATGTGCCTGATTGTGGGCATTTGTAAGTAAAAATGTCCCGTCCTATATCCCTGCTGGTCAGTGGACCTCTCTGTGCCGATCGCGGGCATCTGTCAACAAAATGTCCTCATCCTATATCCCTGGTGGTCCACTGGACCTCTCTGTGCCCAATAGCGGACATCTGTAAATAAAAATGTCCTCGTCTTATATCCCAGGTGGTCCAGAAGACCTCTCTGTGCCCGATTGAGGGCATCTGTATTATTAAAAATATTCCAATATCCCTGGTGGTCCAGTGGATCGCTTTCTGCCCGATTGCGGGCATCTGTACTCAAAGAAAGGACCAATATCCCTGGTGGTCTAGTAGTACCCACCTGCCCACTGAGCCCCACCACCCCGCTCCTCCCCTGGTCAGTCAGCAGGTGGCAGCACCCCACCCTCCTGCCGCCCAACTGCCCACCGACTGACATCTCAGTAGGGCTGCATGCCCATTGGTTCACAGCTTGAGCCAATGGGTGTGCAACCTACTACCACACATTCCACATGAGAATGAGATCACATATCTGAAATGGCCAATGCGGTATAGGACTCGCATGCCATTGACTCACGCTGTGTGTGCAGCCCTACTGGCTGTCAGTTGGTGGGCGGCGGGCAGCAGACAGATGGGTGCTGCCACCGCCAGCTGACCAGAGTGGGGTGGTGGGATCGGTGCAGGTGAGGAGGGATACCACCAGACCACCAGGGATGGTCCTTTCTTTGTGTACAGATGCCCGAGAATCAGGCACAAAGAGGTCCACTGGACCACCAGGGATATAGGACGTGAGTTTTTTACACATGCTTGTGATTGGGAATGGGGGCACCGCCAGGTGTAGCGGAATTGGGTGCCACCCACAGTTGGCAGCTGCCGTGTTGCACCCTGCAATGCGGCAGCTCACCTGGGGTGACCATCAGTTGTTCTTTTTTGGGCTTAACTTTGTGCCAGAACAAGTAGGGTTGTGCATGCATGGCTCTGCACATCCTGGGCTGACTATTGGGCTGTGCAGGTTATGCATGGCATGCCCCCTACCTGTGCCTGCATACATTACTGATGCACTCCGGTGCATCAGGTTGCAATACCAGCACTTTTCCTTTTGAACATCATGCCAGGGCACTACAGTGGGTTGCATGGTGCAACACTGTTGCACCATGCACAACCCTTTGAATATCCGCCCAGGGTATATAAGGTCATACACAGTCAACATGTAATTGTGTGGTAACTGTGCAACTTGGCATTAAACCAAAAGAGGCTCACATGAACCAGCACAGCCTTGTAGCATGGAACTGGATCTGTAGCTTGACCTGGAGTAAAGAGGATAGAGGATGGGCATTGCGTTAAAAACATAATATTGTATTCCCATACTCTGAGGGTTTTTTTTAGTAATGCAGGTAGCAGCCCTAATCTGCATTATTGTAGGTTTTTTTTGCAGTTAACTAATGAATTGTTAATCCAGGTCAATTAATAAAATATTAAAATGTTATCAATTTTTTATGAATATTCCAGTTTTCAGTACACTTCACATGAGACACTCTTCATAAAATACGAGTGTCTCTGATACACAGAACAAGGGAGTGCTCTAACTGGTTGAGAGAGCTCCCTTGATCTATAATACTTCTGTGTGTCGGAATTGTTTAGAACAATCCTTATTGCCTAAAAATGATCACATCTGGACATGCCACCACCAATGTATATTAGCTTATCGGCACTTAAAAAATAACTAATTCCAGTGAATCTCTTTTTTTTATTATTATTGTTTTTCTCCACCTTCCTTGGGACTGGTTGGTAGCTCTGGCCCCCTCTCAGGGGACTCATATTTCAGAGTCTGGTGGCCCATATCTTACTCATTCGCAGCAGTTTCCTCTAGGATTATTCCCCATTGCAGGGCCAGAAGGAGGAGTTCTGGCTCCCGGAGCACAATCCAGAAGCGGTGTGACAGTCAAGATCAGGATGTGGTTAGGCTATCATAGAGTCTGCCAGTCCCCACTTTTCTCATTTTCTCCCTGACCCCCGACTTATGGCATGAGTGTACAGATGTGGAGCACAAGCATGCCATGTACCCATGATTCTGTGCTTCTCTGTCTCTGGCACTGTCCTCTGGCCTCCACCAGGGGTGCTGAAGGAGTGGGATGACAAACATCCCCTCCCTGGAGAGGAGAGGAGAGCAGTTCATCGGATAATCAATCCTCTCCCTCCCCTGTGAACCCCTGCCAACCTGAGGTGGCTCCTTACCCTGAGTCACTGGTGTGGCATGAGGTGTGGCATCCAGTGCCTCAGTACTCAGTGCCACGGGGCTGGCCCAGAGAATATCTTGTAATAGACACACAATAGAGACAAATAAAACACAGTAGGGGTAGAATACTCAACTCAAAAAACAGAAACTGGTATATCTTACTGCAGTTGCTTATAGTGTACTGTCCAATGTAATATCTATCTATCTATCTATCTATCTATCTATCTATCTATCTATCGATCTATATTTTATAGGGGTGTGTTGCCCCTACATTTAGTAATTATGAAGGCTCTTCTATTTTAAACTCAAACCTTTGTGTTAATAACTTTGAGCCCATTAAATAGATTTGCATGAAATTTGGTATGTATGGTGGGGTGTGATTGATCTCTTGATCTGCCAAACTTTGTTTTGGTCAGACTTATGATTTTGTGCAGCAAAACATTGAAAAATGTGCTTTTCACTAGTTTTGTGGGCAGTTTTTGGATTTTGTGTGTGGTGCTGCATGGCTGTTGTGTGGTGTGCCAGTTGTAGCTCGCACATAAAAAATGCTTAGGTCAAGAAACATGCCACTTTTGTTTGGTGAAAAAATATTAATCCATTCAAAGTTATTAAACTGTTTAGCTCCCATTATAAGTCTATGGGAAAATTTAAATGTTTATTTTGCGAAAGAAGAATGGGATTTAGGCCATCTGGTCACCCTCACAATCAAAATTTGCAGGCTCACGATCACAGAATCTTTGATCATGAGGAATTCTTTGATCATGATGGCCACCATCTGGTTTTCATTTTGTGTTCAGTAAAAAACAAATATTTCAGCTCAGGGGTGACTTCTGAAGTAAAATTATAATGGGTTCTGCTTAGGGGTCTTCCCTCTATACAGCCATGGCTGTGATTTCTTGTAATTATGTCAAGCAATGGAGTTTTAAAGTTTTAAATTCTTTGATTGCAGCTCCCTAATGATCTTGGATCACAAGCCAGTAAATTCTTTGATCATGAGATTCTTTGACAGCGATCTTTGATTGTGAGGGAGGGATGAGATGGCCAGATTTACAAACTGAATATCACAGCCCAGGGGTGACTTATAAAGTCAAACTAGGATGGATCTTGCTCAGGGAGCTTTATTCAATCGAGTCATGTCTGTGGTTTAATGTACTTCTCTGAAAAAATTGAGTTTTGACATTTTTTATTCTTTGATCTTGAGCCTGCAAATTCATTGATCAAGAACCTGCAAATTATTTGATCTTGAGATTCTTTGATCATGATCTTCATTCATGAGGGCACGACTAGATGGCCAGATTTTTTGGTGGGAAAAAATTAAATATTTCAGCTCAGGGGTGACTTCTGCACTCAAACTAGGATGGGTTTTGCTCATCGGGCTTAGTTCTATCTAGTCATGCCTATGGGTCAATATAATTCTGTGAAAAAATGCAGTTTTAAATTTTTTTAATTCTCTGATCATGAGCCTGCAAATTCTTTGGTCACAAACCTGCAAATTCTTTGATCCCAAGATTCTTTGATCACAATCTTCTTTCACAAGGGCAGGACTAGATGGCCAGATTTAGAGGCACCCGATAGCCCAGTTTTCACAATTTTTAAAATTAAATGTCTCAGAAATGGTTTGATCATTTAACTTGAAAACTGATTGGTTGAGAGGATATTCTGTAGATGTGAATTATGGTGTTTAGGTATTGGAAAATTAATTTGCTGTGGAGACATTCAGTGATGCAGTTTATGTTTTGCAGATAGCATTTTGCATTGTGCTAGTGGCTTGATATTAATAGGGTAGCTAGCCTTACTGCCACGGAGGTAATTTTCAGTGGTTAGGTGTGTGAAATGAAAAAAAGGGGCCCCGTGCTCCCAGCAATATATGCTCCCACCAATACATATGAGATTTAGTACTTGTAATGTGATGTTACGCAGAAATAGACAAGTTGGTGGAAGTGTGGGGTCCCACACTGCCAGCAATATGTGCTCCCACTAATACATATGAGATTTAGTACTTGGACTGTGATGTTAGGCAGAAATGGACAAGTTGGTTGGAATGTGGGGCTCGGAAGGCCCTGCACCCACACCAATATGTGCTCCCTGCAATATGCATGATAATCAGTAGTTGCAGTGTGATGTTAGGCAGATGTGGTCAAGTTGGTGGAAGCCTGAAGGGTCCCATGCTTCTAGAAATCTGTGCTCCCATGAATAGATAATATATTATGTACTTGTACTGTGATGTTTTGGAGACATGGATGTGTTGGTGGGAGTGTTGAGGCCCAAAGAGCACTGTGCTCCTTGCAGATGTTGAAGAATGCATTTGAGTCACTTCAGATTGGGTTGTGTGCATTGGTGCTGGGCTTTGGTGGTGTCATTTGAGGATGTTGTTATCAATTTCTATTTCAGTAGTGTATACACTTCTTGTGCAGAGAAGTACCAAAAATGCAGTTCCTGCTATTTTTTTAACTGCCTTCCGTGAGATGTAGCATAGCCACTATGTGGTTGATGTGTCTGATAGTTGCCAGGTAGAAAGCCCTTTGGATGAGAAGCATGCCAGTTCTTGTTTGGTGAAAAACTGTTGTTCTGTTCCAGAGTTATAAGGTTTAGAAATTGCCCCCTCGTGATCAAAGATTTTCTGCTTATTTTGGTCACTGTCTTCTGTGACACATGGCACAGCCACTTTATGAGTTGATTTGTCTGAAACTTGGCAAATAGAAAGACCTTTGTTTACAAGCATGCTAGTTTTTGGTTGGTGACAAAATGTTGTTCTGTTCCAGAGTTATAGTTTAAATTTGCCCCCTCATGATCAAAGATTTTTATCTGTGATCATGAATTCATGGTTGATTCTCATGATCAAAGAATTTTTAAAGGTACAAAAACTTTAAAATTATATATCTGGGAAACGGTTTTGTCTTTTAACTTGACATTTGGAGGGTGTTGAGGGGGTGTCCTGTAGATGTGAATTATGGTGTTTAGGTGTTGGAAAATGAATTTGCTGCAGAGATATTGCATGACACAGTGTACATTTGCAGATAGCTTTCTGCATTGTGCTAGTGGCTTGATTTATCTGATGAGCTAGCCTTACTGCCACGGAAGTAATTTTCAGTGGTTAGGTGTGTAAAATGTAAAGAGGTGTGGAATTATTCCACTCTGATGAATGAAAATATGGTTTCTTTTGCTTCAGTAACTTTTGAACTGTGTGGATGATTTGCATGAAATTTGGTATGTATAAAGAGTCATCATAGATCTTGGATTGTGTCAATGTTTGTGTCAAAGGCTGTCACAGTTGTTGAGTTGTGCATGTTCATTATAGCTAGTGGGAAAACATGTCTGTGCATTGTGAAAAGGCATGGTGAGCATATATTTGGTTGTGTAGGAAGATTTCATGATAAGGTATTGGACAGCTAAAAATGTATGGCTGATGTTTGTGATTATGGAGTGCTGGGCAATGTGGGAGGAGGAAGTGCAGGCGAACTTCACTAAAGACAAGAAGCAGGCCCTATTTGAGGCCTACATGGAGAGGAAGACCTACTGAGTGGGGCCACAGGGACCATGAAGGACTGGGCCACTGGGTAGGATGAGGTGGCAACATACGTAAATGCCCATGGCTGCCACATGCGCAGTGCACAGGGGTGCAAGGAGAAGATGGGCATGGATAGGAGGAGCATCATGAAGACAGCTGCCACCAGGGCATCTTGCAATAGGATGGTGGGGGATCATCAACAGCACCAGTCCTGTCAGCAGGAGAGGAGCTTGTAGCAGCCAGCATCAACTGGGCAGCCATTGAGGGTGTCCCAGGTGAGGATTCCAGACAGGAGGCAGCCCGTCACAGCACGATGAGTATGACAGCAGGTGTCGTAGGGGGGGCACCATGTGCATGCCACTGGTGTGCCTGGTACACTGCAGGTGTGCAGAGATCCTGTACCCATCTTGACATTTTGTGGTGCATGCTGGGCTTGGCCACACCATGCATGGACCTGGACCCCTGTGTGCTGTGTGTCGGCCACATGGGGCATGTGATTGTAGGGATGGAAAGGATCCAGGGGGTGCATGTCACCCTACATGTCCTATGAATGTGTGGGTGCTGCAGTGTGTGCCTGCACTTGCACCTGCACAGCCACAGCGGTCACATTCAGCAACATGACACACTGCACAGGGCTTGTCCATGGGGAGGGCTGTATGGGGGGGGCATGCCTGCCAGATGTGTGCAGGTACAACACACAGCTGTGTGCCTGCACATGTGGGGCTACATGTCCTATGTCACACATGTGGCATGGCTGACAGGTCATGCAGTGCCATAACCTCAGATGCTGATGTGGCCTGGCACGCCTGTGTCACGCATGTGGACATTGCATAGTACACAGGACTACATGCACTGCAATACCATCTCCATCAACACCACACATTCTGTCTTCCTGCTCCATCATGCCTCAGGGGTGCCGTGCAGGACGAGACTGACACATGGCACATGACAACACTGTGCCACCCACGTCAACAGGGACTGTGGCCATGGACATGGGGCACCATACCAGTATGGGACTGGTGGAGTTCCTTGGCCTGGGTGATGATGATGCACTGGCCGTCTGCCTTCTCCCAGATGACCTACTGGTGTTTGTGCCTGCAACACAGGATGACAATGCACTTGACAGTGATGATGACCTCACCCTGATCCTACTTAGCACCAGAATTGTCACACAGCCTTTGAGACAGCTGTAGACACAGGCAGTGGCAGGCGGTGCAGGTGGTAGGGCAGACATGCAAGTCCCCCCAATCCATGCCCATCCAGTGGCATGTGGCACTGCTGCTGGTGCTGGCCATGGATGGGGAGCTGGTGTGGATACTGGTACCACAGGGCAGGTTCAGAATGCAGCAGGCATGCTTCAGCAGCTAGCAGGGGTCATGGTGCAACACACACCGTGGCCACCGTTGGAGCACAAACTCAGTCCCCACCACTTGTGCTGACCCCTCTGTGGTGCTCCCAGTAGAGGAAGGTTGCACGGCATGCTGCCACCCCCTCCAGCAAGTCTATGGTAGCACCATGGTATGCCCAGTACTGACATGCTAGATGAGCACACCAGACTGCTGCAGTTTTCTGTGGACAACCAGGCAATGCTTGCGGCAGATATACATGCTCTGTAGGTCGAGGTGCATCACCTGGCTAAGCTTGGGGACATTGGATGTGCTCAGCTGACTGGTGAGATCCGGCAAATGTGGGAGGCTATGACTGCATCGCTGGACTGCATAGCCAGGACCATCACTGCCAGATTTGCATCATTGGCATCCACTGAGCACAGCAGGGTGTGCAGGACTCCCCATAGTACTACGTCTACACCAAGGACTTGGAATTTGGTGACCCCAGCTAGGCTGACGCTGACCACTGCCATGCCATCCCTGATACACCCAGTGATAGTCTGTTTGCCGGTCTGTACACACCCGTGAGGAACTGGTCATCTTGTCAGGCCTTTACCTCTGGGAATCTGTTGGTGACACCAACTGTGGCTGTTGGGCAGCCTGTGCCTGCCACACAGTCAGGGAATGGCTGCCCACATGGCTGTGGCAGCCATGGTTTCACATGGTAGTCCTGACGGGTGAGCTGCCCATTCTTGATTCCTACTGCTGTTGCCAGCTGTGCACATGGCTAGGCATGGCCTTGTTTGTGTGCTGTTGCATACGTATGGCCTAGGATGCATCTAGCATGTGTGTGGGCTGTTCTGCTGGATCATGTGGCATGGGCGTGATAAGTGCTGCACAGTGTTGGCATTGTCTGTGTGCCGGTGATTAACCTCTGATCCATGCCACAGCTTGCTGCACTGCTGCGTGTGTGTGTTCTCCTCCCTGCCTGCCCCTTTCTGTGTGTCCTACCTGGTTCCCTGTGCCCTGCTGTGCACCCTGTGGTGGTACCACTGCATGTGCCTACCTGTATATGGCAACATGTGTGTTCAGCACATGGCACATGGGTGGGTGCGTCTGGCTGTGTTGCTCCAATGGGGTGTGGGCATGGGTGTGCATGACTGCATGCCCACCAGTGTGTGCAGTGTGTGAGCCTGAGTCCCTGCATGCATCTCTGTGTGTTGATGCATGTCTGTGTGTGTGTGTGTGTGTGTGTGTGTGTGTGTGTGTGTGTGGTACTCTGCATGTAATGCTTCCCTGTGTCGTACTCATCTGCAGTTCCCAAAGTGCTCATCGACAATGGTGTCTCTGTGCTTCCTGGCATGGGCAGCAAGCCTGGGGTCCCTCCTTTCCACTGGCAGCTGTACACCCCCTTCTGGTTGGTCCTCCACATCATCACTGGTGCTTGTTGCCC
Source organism: Neoceratodus forsteri (assembly GCA_016271365.2). Taxonomy (NCBI): domain Eukaryota; kingdom Metazoa; phylum Chordata; order Ceratodontiformes; family Ceratodontidae; genus Neoceratodus; species Neoceratodus forsteri. The sequence goes on from CM028130.1 coordinate 9,451,346, forward strand.
TCATCCACCTGGACAGGTATCCCACAGTTAATGGCCATATTGTGCAGTATACAACAGGTCAGGAATAGGCCACAGGCTTTGGCAAGAGTGAACTGTAGGGCACCACCAGATTTATCTAGGCAACGGAATTGCATCATGAGCTTGATAAAGACACACTCTATGATACTGAGTGTGATGATGTGTGCCTCATTGTAATGCTCCTTTGCACCATTTGTTGTTAGCCTGATGGGGGCAAGCAGCCAGGGTCATAGGGGGGTATGCACTGTCACCTGTGGGGAGAACACATGTGTTGGTTAACACCTGCCATTGCTAGTTTCCACTACAGTTTACACTGCCACCGCCTGCCTCCCTTTGTGCCCCGGCCATGCCCTGGCCATGCACAGCTGCTGTGCCACCATTCATGTCTCGCCATCTGTGTTCTTCATGGCTGGGCACCACTGTCTTTGCTCACCTGCACTGTTGCTATTCTCCTTTCCTGTCATATCCCCCTCATCTTATGCTGTCCTCATTCCCCACCCCCTAACCTGCAGCTGTGTGGTGCACTGTATGGCTGCTCTTTCACATCTTCTTAGGCCCTGCTTACCTACTAGGTGACCCGTGGGGATCACTCCACTCTCAAAGCACTGGCACAGGGAGGAATGGTGTCATATAAATGCATTGTGTGTACTCCCAGGGTATGTGGTGCACACATTAATGATGCTCCCCATGGCACTGCACATCACCTGACCCTTGACTGAGGTGTAGCCCTTTCTGTTGATGTATACAGCCTCTTCCAGGCAGGTGGTGCACGTATTGCCACATGGGTGCAGTCAATGGCTCCTGTCACACCTGGAATGCATGCCACCCTGTGGAATTCCTGAATGTACTATATACTGTACACTCTTCCTGTGTGCTTGGGAATCTTATGTATTCTGAAGCATGTGGCAGTATAGTGTTGAGGACCTGGGTGAGGAGGCAGGACATGGTCGACTGTGATATACCAGCAGTTGCGCCCACTGGTTTCTGGAAGGTGCCCGTGGTAAGCAGACACATTACAGCTGCCACCTTGGTCTCCGCCGTCGTGGCATGACTCCTTCTGGTGGGTGCCTGCAGCTCATCATGGCACAGCTCACAGAGCTGTCTCAGAATTGCCCTGTTCAGATGGTACCGGCCCACTATCTCAGTGTCCCCATAGTCTTCGAATGTGAGGTGGGCACGGTACTGTAGGTGTGGGGCATACCACCAACAGGCCCTTCCTTGGCCACATTGCTGTTCCTCCCTCCCTCCTCCTCACCCCCCTCATCACCTGCTTCATGATAAATGGTCCTGCATCCATGGCTGTTACTTCAGTGGATTGAGCCTCTGCTGTGTGTGTGTGGTTGAGCCTCCTTTATATATGCTTAAGTCTGTGTGGTGCATTCTGTGGGTTGTTCCATGGTTGTGCCATTTATTTTTGGCTGAATATGCCATTGCACACCTTATTTATGGTCATGCCCCACTGTACTTGTGCAGCATACATCACTGTTACACAGCAGTGCAACAGGAATCTCGCTATACATGTCTGTTGTTTGAATATGGCTCCAGGGCACATTTCTGTGTTTGCGTCAGTGCATGTCGGTTGTGCAATGCACAACTCCTTTGAATATCTAGCCCCAGGAGTTTTTTTATTTCCTTGATTCTAACCCTTGCCAGGTTTACAATGGGATTTCTAAGCCAAAATGTGGTAGCCATCCTTTCTTCTTGAGAAAAATAAATAAGTTAAAACGTTTATTAAATACTTACATTTTCACTGGCTCCCCCAGAATATAAGCTTTTGGTGTATGCCAATGACATTTTGTTACATGTTTCTTCTCCTACTACAGTACATCCCTGCCTGTTGCCCTACATATTATTTTTCATTTCAGACCTGTTTCTAATTATAAGTTGAATTTGACTAAAACCAAAGTAATGCTGCTTAACAACCATATCTGTAAAGCTGACCTTGCTCATCTTGCTTTAATCTGGGTATGTGACAAATTAAAATATTTAGGGATTTATCTTAGTACGCTGCCTACAAAAATGAAACAATTTAATCTTGATTCTACTATGATTCAAATTAAAACAGATTTAGCTCACTGGGTTTTGTTACCTGTATCCATGTGGGGCTGGCTTAACATCATAAAAATTAATATTTTACCTCAGCTATTGTATCCCGTGCAAATGTTTAACTTTGCCTTGCCTCAATCGTAATTCAATTAAATCCCTAAGCTCTTAACTTCCTTCCTGTGGCAGGGTAGAACAGCTCATCAGGCTTTGTTTAAATTAATGCTGGCCAAACAAGATGGGGGCCTACAAGTCCCTAACTTTTTCTTGTACTACAGTATCTGGCATTGCAATGTACCATATTTTTTCATTGGTTTGGATCATCCAATGAGGCCCTTCAGGCACCTTATGTCCCACCCAGGTTAGATATAGAACATTCTCTTTGCTCAAGTACTGATATGGTCATCCAATCACTCCTATACCTTTCCTGGAAGAAGCTCACCCTTCATTGCAGACCACCCCATTGGAAGCATCCCTCCAAAGTAACTCACAGTTATGCTCTTTCCTAAAAGTTCAGCCTTACAAAGATATCTCTCAACCTTTGTTCAGAAACCCCAATTTCCAGATAGCTAGATTGATGCTTTCTGAATGGTTGTGGCCCAACATGGGTGTTGATACAGTACCAGAGCTGGTGTGTTCTCAAAAATTACTTTCATTTCAAGAAACCAGTCAGTTGCACCGCTGGCCATCATCCTATTGCTACCATTGCTTTCAGGTGTCACATGTGCTCCTTCAGTTTTTTGGTACTGGTCCCTGGTGCAGCCCCCTGAGAGACATTGTCTCTCCTTTGGTCACTGCAGCCCCTGCTTCCCAGCACATTTCATATTACTACAATTCTCTGAGGGATTACTCCACTAACCTTGAGTGCCCTAGGTTCTATTACTGGGACCAAACACTCCCTGCCATTAATACATCAAGGAACTGGCCTGAGATATGGAAGCACTTATACAAGTACAGTGTATTAAGTGGGATAAGCAATGTTTTATGTAGTTCCAAATTTTACTTAATTTGTATTATACTCAAGTTAAACTGTATAAGACGGGTAAATTACCCACAGATACTTGCTCCAGATGTGGAAAAGAACCTGGCTCCCTACTTCATGTCCTTTGGTCTTGTGAAACTGTAATTCCATTTTGGCAGTCAATAAAAGCCTGTTTGGGCCCCCTGCTTGGGGCGTCTGAAGCATTTCTTCCAGAGATATTCCTACTGGGAGAATACGCCAATACACAGTTCAGCAACCAGAGAATTTGTGGCATGTGTCAAAAAGATCATCCTTCTCCGTTGGCTTGACCAGAGTTCACTCCAACTCATTGAACTGTATAGAGAGGCATTGTTCGCCCTTCAAGCTGAGTGCCTTATAGCTAACATGACAGGCACAGCTCACAAATATAAAAATATTTCTGAACCTTTGTATGTTTTACTAACTATATGACTGTAGAATACTTTTTCCTGACGGATCCTTAAAGCAGATTATGTTCCCTGATTGTCATGGGTCTGCTTTTCATAATTCTATGGGTGAAATAATATGGTATAGTTCTGGTGGCAAGGGGAGGGGGTATTAGGGATTGGGTGGGCTTACAGGGGCTGTGGAGTTAAAGCTATATACAATGCTTTGTTTATTGGAAGTCGATATTTCTCTCAATCTGTATTTTTTCTACAGACTAATGGAACCTGTTTAGTTATGATTCTTCTTAATAAAGTTTATTCAATTTGAAAAATAATACTTACATTTTAGTAAAACTGAAAAATGTTACCATGAAATTAAATTGGAAGATATCTGGAATACTAGAAAGAGGTAGGGTCACATTTGTTGCCCACTTTCATTGCACTTCCGCTTTACTTAGTGGGGTCACCTTAAACTGTCACCACTATTGCAAGAGAGTCTGAATATTGAGTGAGAGTCAGAAGAGCGTCACTCTTCTTGATCTTATGCCTTATGTTGTTATTTGCCATTTTAAAATAATCTCCTACTTTACACTCCTGGAAGTTCAGATTACAAGTAGTTTGTTCTGGTCCTACCATACCATGTAGATCTGAAGGAAAGTCTACTGCAAAACTAACATTAATAGCTGATTAACTAGGAAAGGGTGTGCATGTTTCTAAATGGGAACAACCCAAAAGGTGGCACAGCCTTGCATTCTCAGTACTAGGCTGGTGTGGCACATATTGGTAGGAACAGTGCAGACTAGCTAGACTTAGCTCTTTTTCTGCCTATATAATTAGATGACAACAAGTGTAGCTTGTACGCACCTATTGTGTGCATGCTTACTCATTTCTGCATTTCAGTAAAGTTTAAGGATACACCTTGTGTCAGCAGCTCAGCTGCATTATGGCATGACAGTACAAGTCACATTACGCTGTTCCTCCTTCTCACTGGTTTATCATTTCTCAATGGGTTGCTTAATGTGTGCAATGCTCATTGCAATCAAATGATAAATCTGCAGCACTGTGGAAACTTTTATTAATTCAGTGAAATTTGCAATGTACACATTAAGCAATCCACTGAAAATGCTAAACAAGAGAATCAAAGCCTGATTTCCCTTCAGTACTGTACTGTAGAGTGATCTATTTGATTGGGACATACAGTATGGATTTGTGATTCCCAATCCCACTGTATTGAATTGCCCCCATTCTGCCTTATGCAATTCATATTCAGCCATTTTTAACAACATAATTCCAGACAACTCTATCTTGCCCTTTAGCTAGACTTGTGCATTCATGAGTTATTTATTTTTTATGCCCCCTGATATTTTTATTTATTATGAAATGAGGCAAATTCTTAGTTGAAAGATGTTGCTTACATCTAAAAATGAGCGCTCTAATCCATATTAAAAAAGATAAGAAACTGCACAATTCTTAGCTCTGGGCATGTGCATTTTGTGTACAGTACATATCGCAATGCCAAAGCAAAAGATTCAGTAGTTTCTTATCTTTCTTTCTGTGGGTTAGGGTGCTCATATTTAATTGTCAACAGAATATTTCAACTTAGAATTCTGCCTAGGTTCAGAATCAATAAAATACCAGGTGGCATAAAAAATTCATAACTCGTGCATGCACACGTTTATTTGCAGAATGAGGATGATCAGTGGTTGAGCTCACAGACAATGAGTTCAGGTTCTCTGGGATTATACTGTTAACAAAATGGCTGAATATTAATGGTATTAAGCAGACTGGGGGCAGTTCATAAACTGTGAATGGCAATACATTGGGAAAGACACATGGGTCCCACACAATAAATGCTATAATTCTTACAGAACTGTAAATAAATTACTACTGCATTGAAATTGCATAAGAAAATGCACTGAATCAACACTGGTAGAGAGCTGATAGGAATTTTGTAAATGGTTGAAAAAGAATTGCATGTGCCAACCCAGTGTCATAGAGAGTTGAGGCACTGGATGCCAGACCTCATGCCACATTGGCGACCTGGAACTGGAAGCAACCTCAGGTTGCCGGGGGTCAGGAGGGGAGGGCGAGGATTGAGCATCTAATGGACTGTTCTCCTCTCCCAGAGAGGGGAGGGTTGTCGTCCCACTTCTTGACTGCCACCTAGTGGAGGCCAGAGGGTAGTGCTAGAGTTTGGGAGACACAGAAGCATGGAGACATGATGTACATGCGCCTCCACACAGGCACATTCAAGCTGTGAGAGGGAAGGGGGTGTATGGGGAGAAAAATAGAAAAAGGAAAAGGAATAAAGCAATATGGAAAAAGATTTGCATGTGAGTTGATGGTTGATTGAAACTGAATTTATATTTTAAGCAGTTAGAATTGCCCATTCAGGTTTAAGGGCTGCTTTCCTCACTCCACATGCAAGCATTTTTCCCTTGTAGCCGGAAGCTCTGTCAGCCTGTCTTCTCTCCTGAGGCCTACTGGGGCTTTGTCCCCCCCATGCATGCTTGGGCTCTGCTTGATTTGTGTTGGACTTCTGTTTTTCTGTTTCCTGTTTATGGTTTTCATTACTGGCTTCCAGCTACTCTGTGCTTCTGTGTGTGCTGGTTCCATTCATCCTCCTGTCCTTGTGTTTGCCTTGTTGATTTCCTTTGGACTTTCTAGTTTTCTAGTACCCTGTGTATAGACTGCTACTTGTGCTTCAGTTTACACTCTGTGTTTCCTTACCTCAAGCTGCCCTGTGCCTGCATCCCAAGCTCCATTTCTTACCTGCTATTGCAGTCCTCTGTTCACTGCACTGTTCTCTGTATGCATTAGCTCAACCTGCTTTTCTGCCTAACAAGTCTCAGTCCCTGCTATTGTCATTGTATGTTTCAGCTCACACTGCAGTCTGCTGCATTGCTATGATTACGCCTGGTTCATGATTTTGCTGCCTGGCTAACAACTTCTCCCTGTTTTACTGCTTCACAATATCCTAAGCAACCTAGCCCATGGAACGCATTTCTGCTTCCTGAACTTTTACCATGCAAATATTGCTGCTGATTTCAGTGCATTGCCTCTCCCTACAGTTTCCATGTTTGCTACCCCTACAAGCTGCAGCTAATTGCTGCTAGATGCTGCTCAATTACTTTTGCACACTGCTGTATTATACTCTGGAGGTCAGCTCGGCTGCTGCTGTTGCTGTAAATTAGTCTTAAAAATCTGCACTTGGATCACGCTGCTTTCTCTTTGCTTCCTTGTGTTTCCTTTGGAGGGGGACTGGGGGTTTGACTTCCAAAACTCTGTGCTTCCACTGTTCTACATGCTTACAATGCTGCTCATTGCTGCTTGTTACATACTATTTTTTCTTTTGCTACTTAGTACCTGATACTCTCTCCAGTGCCTTGTGTGGCTTGATCCATTGCTACATGATATTAGCTGACCATACCCATCAATTTGGCTCAATCTCACTGTCAGTTGATGGTCTCTCTCTGCACCCTAGTCTGCATCCATGTGATGCCTTCTGTGGGATCCTTTCTTTCCGGTCCATAGTGGGAATGTCCTCACTGCAGGTACAGCTTTAGCTGTTAGATCTGAAAGTTTGTGCACAGTGCTGCCTCTTATTTATTTATTGAAACATTTTGCTAGGAAGGGCACACTGAACAAGTTGCTCATCCCATGGTGCATCCTGGGGAAAGGGTAGTAGAAATACATACATGCATACAAACAGCAAACATTATTACAGCAATATTGGCAATTGTGAACAGAAAATAACAAAAAGGATATATTCAGTTCAGCATATGGGTACAATTGTTTACAGAGGTATCAACGGATAAGTCAAGTGCATTACACAACAACTTAAATTCATGATGATGGTACCATGTAGCATGAAAGGAAGGGCTGGATAGGGATTAACAGCAGAGGTGGAAAGGTAGTGAGGCTGGGAGGGGAGCAGAGTAGGAATCAAGGTTATAGATATATAGATAGTTATGGATTGATAGGAATCTGAAGTCATCGATATATTGATAGTTATAGATAACCTGAAGAAGTGGCCAGGTAGGGATTTCTGCAGGAAAAGAAAGTAGTGAGGCTGGAAGGGAACTGTAATTCAGAATAGTTACTGAATATATTGACAGAGGTTGGGGAGCAGGTCATTAATACAAAGTAGGTTTATTGCATGTGCAATTCACAGAAAGGAAATTATGTAGGGCTAAAGTTATAGAGAAGGGGGAGGAGGAGTGGTGAATCTGGTGAGGAAATGAATTCCATAGTTTTGGGAGGTGATACAAAAAGGTAGCCTGGTGTACAGTGGTAAACTGATGAGAGACAACCAAGGAACAGGAGTCGTAATATCTAAGTGGGTGGGCAAAGGGAGGGAGGACTGATAGAGAGGAAGTGAGATAGGATGGGAGCAGTCCAAACCAGAATGTAGAGATGAATTTAGCACAATAATTGAGGCATCTATTTTCTAGTGAGGGAAATGCCAGGGGGTGGTAGAACTGACAGTGGTGGATGAGAGGAGAATCCAGAATGAAGCGACAGAAGGAGTTGAAGAGGGTGTCCAATGTGGCTAAGGAGGTCTTGGAGATGGCACTGTAGACTACTGTACATCACAGTAGTCAAAAATAGGTAGGATCATCTTCTGGACAAGTTCGTACCTAACCAGGACAGGGAGGCACTATCAGTTCCTCTTTAGAGCACCGAGCTTGGGGCACAGCTTTTTCAGGATGGTATCCACATGATCAGAGAAGGTGAGATGTTGATCAGGCCAAACACACAGATATCTGAATGAGGAGGTGTCCTCAAGGACTGTCCTATCAAGGGTATGGAAGGAGGGCAGGGAGGGGAGCCTAGAGAGTCTCTGCCTAGTGTTGAAGGTCATGGAGACTGTATTCTTGGCATTTGGAAAAAGTTGATGAGAGCAAATCCACTGCTGAACATAAAGTCCTACTGAAGACTGTTTGCAACATCAGTGTGGGACTGACCAGAGGTGTAGAGGATCATGTCATCTGGATACATATATATTGAGGTAGATGTATAGACAGATGACAGATCATTAAGAAATATGAAGAACAGTATAGGGCCCAAAACAGACCTTTAAGGGACACTAGTGTTGATGGGGGTGGAGATGTGGAGTCAATGATTCTGACTGACTGGGTCTGACCTACAAGGTAGGCTCTGAACCAGTTAGTGGCTGAGTCAGTCAGACCTGCTGAGGAGAGGGAGTTTAGTAGGAGTGTGTGGGAAACTGTGTCGAAAGCCTTGGCTAGGTCGACAGAAATTACAAATGTGATTTAACCACAGTCCATCCCTGAGAGGATGGAGTCAGTAAGCCTAATCAGGGAGGTGGTGGTGGAGTGTTATTTCCAAAAACCAGATTGGAAGGGAGTGGAAAACTTGGAGTTAGAGAGATAAGAAGAGAATTTGGCATGAACCAAGCGTTCTTGCAGTTTGGAAAGGGTGGAAAGGAGGGATATGGGACTGTAGTTCCCAGGTGAGGAAGGACCACCGCCCTTAGTTGGAAGAAGAACAGTGGCATGATTCCAAACAGGAGGGATGGCTGCAATTTTGAACAAGAGGTTGAGGAGGTCAGACAGTGGGGCAGAGATAGCCATAGCTAAGAGATATAGCAGCTTGGGGTCCAAGTCATCTCGGGAACTGCCTTTGGATGGGTTGAAGGTGTGCAAGGCATCCAAGGTGTCAGAAGGGGCAATTTTAGTGAAACAGAAACAAGTAGACTGGGAGGGTGTGAGTGTTGAGGTGGAGGGAGCACCTAGCCTAGTAGACAGTAAGGAGGATAGGAGAGCAGAGGCACAAGAGGTGAAGAATGAACTAAATTCAGTAGCAACACTGGAGTGATCAGTAATAAGGGTGTTGTTTATATTGAGGGGGGAAGGAGGAGTTGAAGGGGTGGAAGAATGAGTGGATGATGGATTGAATGGATTATGTTGGATTCAAAAAGTTGAACTAAAGTAGTCTGTCTTAGCCTAATGAGTGGCTTTTGTGCACTTGTTGAAAAGAGAACAATATGTGTCATAGTCTTTAGGGAGCTTTGAGGCTTTATGTAACTTCTGAGCTTGGTCCTGTGCTCTTTGACAAGCTATATGTTCTTGTGAGATCCATGAAATGTGTCTCCCACAGACTCTGACACATCGAAGTGGGGCATGCTGATTCCAAATGTCAAGAATTTTACCTTTAAAGTATTCTTCTGCTTCGTCTATCAAGTTCACTGAGGCTAGAGGGGCCCAGTTTGTATGAGGTAGGTCATGGAGGAGTGGAGCGAGGTTCGGAGATTTATATGAGCGAGTCATTAAGGTTGTATGAGGGGCCTTGATTCTGTGAATTTTATGTACCAGAAAGGTCATGAGGTGGTCACTTAGGCATCTGATAATACACCAGATTTAATGACACTGTGTGGGTATGAGGGTAGGGACCAATCGATTAAAGAGTGGTTACTCATTTTAAGGTTCTTCTGAGTTGACTCAAGGATGAGCTGTGATAAGTTATGGACATCAGTTTTGTTTGGTACTTTGTTCATGGTGGAGGATAACCAGTTTAAGTTATAGTCACCCATGATATAAACTTCACCCGAGGATGTGTGGGATTCTATGGAACTGTTGAGGTCTGTAACAATAGAGGAGTGAAGGCCTGGGTGACAATAGGCACCTGTCACAAATATAGGGATGGAGAAAGGGAGGAATAGCTGTAAGATAAGCACCTCATATGCTTTGGGAACAGAGGTGGAAAGAATGGTGGTGAATTGGATAGATGAGGAGACATAGATGAGCACTTCTCCACCCCTCCCTGACTGGTTTTGTCGAGATATAGTATAGCCCTGGATGGAGAGAGAAGGGTCACCTATTTCATTGTTAAACCAGGTTTCAGACAGGATCATATCAGGACCAAGTGAAACAATCTGAGGCTGGAGTAGATCAACTGTAGGGAGAAGGCTGCATATATTTAGGTGAAGAATTTTTAGTCTGCAAGGAAGGACAGTGAGGCTTGATGGGGAAGTGCCTGGAGCAGTGGAAGGGGGCACCGAGATGCTTGGAGGGCAAAGTCAGTGACTGGGAAGATAGGAGCAGGAGTGTTATGATAATGAAGTGAAGTGAAGCTTTATACTCTTATACCAAGGTACAGAGCAGGCTCGACTAGAGGTAAGGGAGGTTTGGAGAGAAGGAGGAGGCTGGAAGCATAAAATATGTAGTAGTGTGCAGTAAATAGGAATTGCTAGGAGTGATGCACTAGGGCAGAGGGGGTAGTGCTCCCATGTCTGAAGATAGGGAGACAGGGTAATGGTGTAATTGAAGTCAGAAGAGTGGAGTGGAGTATGGCAGAGAGGGGCTGCTAATACTGGGGAGGGAGTGGGGTGTGGCTGAGAAGGGAGCTATGGAGGACAGAGAGGATAGAAAGAAGTAGTCTGCATCAGTCTAGAGGCATTGTGTGAAAAAGATATGTAGTGGATTGAGCAGGAGAGTAGAAAAAAACAATCAATCAATCAATGTTTATTTTACCAGGTGAAACACCACTGAGTGAAACTCTGGGAAAGAGAAGACTATACTAAAAGTTAGGGGGAGGAGAAGACTATACTGTTATGAGACTTTTACACTGCAAATGAATGAACTAAGGTCCCTCAGTGGCAGATCTTTATAATCTGCTAATGGGAAACTGGACACAAAAAGAAAGGAAACTGACAAACAGCTGTCATGTCAGGGGAGTCTTTTCTGGCTGGAGAGTGGGGCAGATGGCTTTACCAGAGCCAGTCGTACCATGGAGGAGAAGAGAGTGAAGCGAGTCAGGCTGTGGAGGGAGCGCCTGGTCAGAAGCTCTGCTGGGAAAGGAAAAGGAAGGCACAGGTTAATATAGGCTGAAATCAGTGGGCGGAGGGTCAGACAAGTAGAGGAGACACAAGAGCAGTGGGGGTGTAGGCCGAACAGAAAGAGATTTAGGAGAAATTAGCAACAGAAAGGAAAAGTGGAGACACAGTGTCTGGATAGGCAGGTCTTTTCACACTACACAGTTAGGCAGTATTAGCAATGTAAAATAGCTCTAAGCAAAAACTAACAGTGGTAATATTTGCTAAAATAGCTCTACACAGTATCTAACCATTTAGCCAGGAAGTAAAAGAATAAAATATTTATTTTTAACCTAGAGAAAATGGAAGGAAAAATGCAGCATGGAATCGCCAGTAGCTGCAGTTTCTAGTGAGGTCAATGGGACAGAGGTACCAAGAAGCGGCCAATCTTGAGCAGGCAGTGTTGGGCACCGAAATTCATTCAGTCTCTTGATGTTGAATTTTGACTAAGCTGCAAAGGGAGGATACATTTCTATCCTTTTGCTGCAGCACCAGTTGCCTAAGGCACCTTCTATGCTATTCTCCGCATGACTGCCTCTGGTTCATTTGCTTTGATTTTTGATCGGAAAGCCAGCTGAGTGCCTTAGCAGTCATCACTCTCCTCCTCCCGCCTTGGAGGAGCTGTGATGCAGAGTTCACTTGCAATCCTTTACAGCATTACTGTTACTGGGATAGTGTGAGAACCTTTCTCCAAATTGGAATATTTTCCACCCCTCTTTGGGTTGTCAAATTGCAGCAGCAGTGCCGTCACTAAACAAACTATATCATGCCTGCAGGGAAGGCAACCTAGGCCTTGGATCCCAAGAAATTTCCTCCTCAAAGGGTTTTTTCTCTCCTCTGTGCCAAAGGTTGTAATACTAGATAGGCATAGGTGTAGTTCTTAGGACATGTAGTTAGGTTTCTGCTGTTGGATGGAGTTGGGTGGATGCTACGTAACTGTCCGTTCTCCCCCTTTAGCTGTTCTTTCTTTCCTTAGGAAGACAGGCCTCCATGCCTTACAGTCAGACCTCTGAGCTGGTTTACTTTTTTCAGCTGTTGTTTTCTGCCTACTCTACTCAAACAATATGACCGACTGGCCCATGCAACCAATTGAACCAATACTACCAACTGACCTATGTATAGGGCTTCCACCCCAATAAGTGTTCAATATCTTGTATGCTTTTTTCAACACTCTTTCTAGGCTTCTTCCTAAGGTAACTTTAGGCAAGAGAATCATTCCCATGCCATCTCAAGGGGTGGAACCCTCCACTAGAGTTTCTTGCCTTTGTACTCCAACAGGGTGGCATATTCCATGGAAAGAGAGAGAGATAGAGTGACAGCCAATGTTTAGCTATGTTACACAAGCATGAAACCTGTTGCACAGGCGCATTCAATTGGAAGGCTGCAGCCTGTAGTTCAAGGGGGTGGTGCAACTGGTCACACCCCTGTTTGGCCTATTTAAGGGCTGCTGTCCTTACTCCACAAACAAGCTTTTTTTCTTGCCCCTCCATCCACCCCTCATCCTCCTTCTCCTCCAGCGGAATGTCTCTGTCTCCCATGGGCTTCTTCCTAGGGTACCTTTAGCCAAGGAAATCACTCCCATGGCACCTCAAGGGGTGAAACCCTCCAATAGGGTTCCTTGCCTTTGTATCCCTACAGGGTGGTATATCCCACAGATAGAGAAGCAAACAGACAGAGTTTACCTACATTACACAAGCTGAAATCGGTTGCACTGGCACATTGAACATGTGCTGCAGCTCCTCCAGCTCAGTTAAGATGCCCCAACCTCACTCACTGTTGCTTCACTCTCTGCTGTGCGGTGGCTCCTTCACCAGACTGCCCATCAGCCAGTAACCTTGCTCACTCTGGGTCCATACTTTTTCTTGCACAAAACCAAACTTTTCCACAATCTACGATGTTCGCTATGCATTGGGGAATTATTTTTATTCAGTATCGCAGTGCACGCTCATTTCTTATATGTCAACCTAGCTATAGTTACCCCCCTGCTCCCCGTTCCTGTCTTTACTCAGTTTCTCAGACTGAGAGGATATGGCTGTAAGCTGCACAATTCTTCCACACCCCCTCTGACAAATTTTAGTGTTAATAAACCCAAGTGATATTGAGACAAACACCTTAGGGGGATCACTTCACAAGGTAGCAATGAATGTCTGTAGGGGTTGCAATGACTACAACCTTTGGCTATTCAGTGCTTCCTGATTTGTTTCCTTTATATACTTTTACTGTTAACAGAATGCTCATTGTCTTATTTATTTTTCCATTTGTGATTTATTCTCTTCTGTGGAGACTTCCTAATGGGTGGCTTTGGCCCTCCTACTAGAGGGACACTCTCTCCAGACCTGCCTCACCTACACCTACCGAGTCCAGAGTTTCCCAAGTGGATTTTCTCCCATGATGGGGCCAGTAAAGAGTCAGCACACTGCACCTCCCCCTGGAGACCTGATCCAGAAACTAGGATTGGCCCTCGGGTGCGGCGACTATCATTGAGCTCTGGCCAGAGGTCTCCCCGGTTTTCCATTTTTCTCCCTCCCCACCTACTCAAGCAAGTCAGAAACCTGCCCACTGACCTGTACTGCCCTCTGCCATCACCTGGGGGCAGTCAGTGAGTGGGACAACATGCTACCCTCCCCCCAAGAGAGGAGAGGACACTCGATCCTCTACCACCTCTGCTGCCCCCGGTGGCATGAGCTCGTTCTGAGTCCAGGTCATGGGTGTGGCATCCAGCACATCTACCCTCATCACCACCAGGCCAACTGCCTGTGTTATAGTAAAGAAAATTTGTTTGCCCTACTATTGTAAATAACCATCTTCAGATCTGTATTTAAATCACTACTCAGTACCCCCAATGTACAATGGATTGTGAATTCTGAGGGAGACAGAATTACTGCACTAGATTACTTTTGAGTTATTTGTCATATTTTCAACACCCCCAGAGCTACATATTCACTGGGTAACCTTAAGCAGGTCATTGAACTTCTCAGTGCACCACACAGCTGTGGAACATTGTTGAATCAGGTCCCCACTGCACTCTCTGCACACGTACTGTATTGTGCTGGAGTCTGGGGGTTGGGGATTAAACACACTAGACAACTATCAAAACATGGAAACATAAATATAGAATTTGTTAGCAGAAAAGGATGGCATGGCCAACCCAGTCTGCCCAGATGATCCCAGCCTAGTAGTCTGTCCCTGCAGAAACTAACTGATCTCTGGTGTCCCTCCCTCCTCTCTGCCTATTTTGAAATATTCCTATGTGTCTATTCCGGACATGCTTGAACCCACAGCTTTGTGGTAAGATTACTACTGAGTCCACCTAGTAATGTTTCCACAGCTATGCTTAGAGTTCTCTTTCTCGTTTTCTTTTTTTATTTGCAAAAAGAAGTATTTGCATTGGGTAGAGAATATGGACCAAGGAACTGTTAACTGCCAAATGATAATGCAAATGTTTACATTTCATTACAATAATGGTACAGGTTGGATGTTTGTGAATATGAAATTAAATATGATTTTTAACCCTACTAATACACTGGTAGCTTTTGCATTTGGCAGTTCTGCCTTAAAAGTTTAAAAACTGAAAATACTTCAATGAGACTTTCATGCTTCCTAATAGTTATTCAAATCTCCAGTTTCACTGCAGTTTCTGTTTTATCACTAGTTTCTTTCCTCATGTAGTTGTATGTGCACTTATTTTCACATGTGAATGCAATGTTGTCTACTGTTTGCACTGTACATTATGTACTGCTTTATATTTGTTGTGATTTTGTAATCAGTTCAATAAACTGAGGTGAACCAACTAAAGTGCCCCACTGGACACTGTCTGTTGCAATACTGCTGGCCTATCCTCAGTAAAGGTACCAGAGACTTGGTAAAGTAATAATGCAGACATGAACATGCTAGTAGGGTGCATGTGGCTATTTTATTACACTGCGCTCAAACCACATGCCAGCCAAAAAGCAAAGGATTGCTCCAAAGCTTGCATGAAGACAGTTAAAAGAACAACTTAGTGCAACAGCAGTTACATCGCAAACACTTGTGGGATGCCATATCTGCTACTTTGCCCTACTGAAGCTTATTGGTTATACTGAACATGATACCCTAAGGTAGCCCCAAAGGGATTGAAATTCATGCCTGCATACCTACTAGGGCCTTGTTTAGTGCTGCTCTGTAGGGACTCTTTCTTACTATGCTTTGAGCACTGGAATATTGCTTTTAACAGCTTTATAAATGGCAAAGTTTGTGATTTGCCCAGATGAGTGCTTCTTGATGGGACTTTGCACAGTACAAACTTCTACTTATAAAATCCTGCTTTACAGCTATTGCAGAGGGGATGTGCAGCATTGGAGCCCCATTCAGGGTTTCTGTACACAAAAAGCACAAGGCTGCAGGTGCTAAGGACAAAAAACAGATGGGTACTAGTCAGAAACAACACATCAACAATGGCACAAGGGGCTGCCCCCAAAGTAGTAAGCTTCCAAACAAAAAGGCAGAATACAAATAGAAAGTACAGAAACCTCAGCATTTACTTTGGAGTGCAGTCCATGTGGCCTTGTTGCTGGTTTCCTTTGTAGCTGCCTGTACACGTGTCCACCCCTACTGCTGAAGAAAACAATCTATTCCATAATTTACTGCTCTGATGTCCTTTGTAAGGAAGTATGCATCAAACTATCTGACAGTATAGCCTAGAGGTTAGAGGAACGAGGTGTGAACAAGCTTGATACAACCAGCAGACAAGACCTGAGTTTGATTCTCACAGCCTCCTCTTGCACACTATGTGACTCTGAGCAAGTCACTTAACCACCCAGTGCTCCCAGGTCACTCCTGAAAACAGGCAGTTGTGTCTAGTGGACCTTACCCGGTTACCAAAGACTAAAATAAAATGAAAAACAAAACATCAAGGTAAAGAATGTTATTGAATATGTTGGTTCCTTTCATCTAAAAATTACAACTCAGAGACAAGTGCTGGGAACCTAGTTCATCATTCTTTGCAGTGCATCTTATTCCATTTTTTTTTCATTTCTCATTTCTGTAAATGTACAGGACAGATTTCCCATTTTTGTAAGTGTCCATGAGAAATGATAAATTTCTGTAAATGTCCAGGATTAATTTTTCATTTTAGGGCTGCAGTGGGTGGATCCCTGCAGACTTTTGTTTTCAGGAAAGGATTCAACACATTCCTTCTGAACAAACAACATGTTGGAGTTGCAACACAGTCACCTCCACAGCCATTAAGTCCTCTGCCCGTTGTTTCAATGGGAAGTCACACCACTATTTTTTGTCCTGTGTGGGTGATCATGAAAGAACATGGGGCACTCCTCTATGTCCAACATGGCTGCCAAATTGCATGGCCACTAGTGCATGTGTAGTAGACAGCGGTGGCCATCTTAGGCACAGTGGAGTGTCCCAATTCCTGCTGTGGCTGCAGATTGTTTTTAATTTAAAATAATGCATATCTCCCCACCCGACCCTCCCTCTGAGCACCCCCCACTGAAACATAACAGTGACACTGGGGGTGCCCAAACCCACAATGTCACAATCATGCTTAATATCTATCTATCTATCTATCTATCTATCTATCTATCTATCTATCTGGTGTTTCCTGCACACAGCTGACCCTCCCACTCACCACCCCCAACCCTGCCCCAGAAACATAACAATGACACTGTGGGTAGCCAATCCCCCAGTGTCACAATGGTAATTTTTTTTCTCCCCCCCACTTGACCATCCCTCTTAGCACCCCCCAGAAACATAACAGTGACACTACTGGTCCCCAATCCCTAAGTGTCATGATCAGGAATCCTTGCTCCTCTTTTTGGTTTGTCACCTGTGAAAAAATAAATATCCATTGATGTCCGTTGCAGCCATTCCTGACCCCCCCACCAGAACTTCCCACGCAGCACCCACCACCCACACTCCCCCAAGCCCTTACTTACCCTCAGGGATCCAACACCATAATCCTCTCTTGCCTGCAGACATACTAAGGTTCATACTAAGGTTAGGTGCAAGATCAAGAAGGCAGAAGCCCATGAGGCTCTTATACTAATCCAGTACATAATAGGAGAGGTCATACCCATTACATATAAGACTATCCAATCTATTTTTAAAAATACTTTAAGTTTCACTGATAACAACATTTAGTGGTAGCCTGTTCCAAGGGCCAACAACTCTGACAGTAAAAAAATATTTACGGCTAAACTTGACAAAAAGTGTTTTTTACCAATTGTAAGGGATGGCCCCTGATGTTATGACCACAGTTTTTAAATTCTAGACCCAGTTCACACAATAAATAAGGGTCTTGAATAATATCAAACAGTAACATAAGATCACCACGAAGTTGACATGTAGATAAGGGCATACCTTTTAAAATGTCTAATCTGTTCTCATAAGGAACTGCGAATAGCCCAGAACTTTTTTTGTATATTTTCTTTGAACTCTTTCCAGTAACAGGCATTCAGATTTTTTATAAGGATTCCAAAGCTGTGAGGTATATTCAAAATGTGGTCTAACATATGCATGAAAGAAGGGCAACAATACTTCCTGTTTTCTAGATCTAATATTACATAATATAGACCATATCACTTTATTAGATTTGCTAATAATATTGTGTACATGATTATTGTAATTAAAGTTATCTGAAATATTGACACCCAAATCGCTTTCATCAGATGTGGGCTCAAGTAACGTGCCATCCAAATAATAGGGACTTTGTAAATTACTAGAACCCAAATGCATTACTTTGCATTTGGAGATATTCAAATTCATACCCCATTTCTTAACCCATGTTGTGATATGGTCAAGGTCCTTTTGAATGGGAACAACCTGATGATCAGAGGCACAAGGGCCACCTATTTTTGCGTCATCGGCATATTTAATAGTAAATGAGGAACAGCCAGAAGTAAGGTCAGCAATGAATGCCTGAAACAGACAAGGGCCAAAGACTGAACCCTGTGGCACCCCACTAGTCACACTACCCCTAGCTGAAATGCTCCCATTAATGGTCACTTGCTGAGAGCGATTATAAAGCCAGCTAATTATCCAATTGAATAGAAACTTGTTTATAGTGAGCTTGTGAAGTTTAGTAATTAAGGCCCAATGTGGCATGATGTAAAAACATAGAAACACAGAAACATAGACTTTGACGGCAGATAAGGACTGCTAGGCCCATCTAGTCTGCCCATTTCCCTACCTACAGGATAGACCGCAGATCCTAGTTAACCAACAGTCTATATCTTCCTGCCCCCCACAAGAATTGCCTTATGTCTGTCCCATGCATTCTTGAATTCTCCCACAGTTTTAGACCCCACAACTTCCTCAGGAAGGCTGTTCCATGCATCCACTACCCTCTCTGTGAAATAATACTTCCTCTGCCCCTGAACTGCCCTCCTTCTATCTTTAAATTGTGTCCCCTTGTTCTTGCAAGTCTCTTTTTCTGAAAGATGCTACCCTCTTGGACTTTGTTGATTCCCTTGAGGTACTTGAAAGTTTCTATCATGTCCCCCCTCTCCCTTCATACCTCAAGGGTATACATATTAAGCTCCTTTAGTCTCTCCTCATATGGCTTCTCTTGCAGACCCTGCACCATTTTAGTTGCCCTCCTCTGGACTGCATCTATCCTGTCTATGTCCTTGCGGAGATGGGGTCTCCAGAACTGGACACAGTATTCCAGATGGGGTCTCACCAACTGTCTGTACAGAGGGATAACATCTTCCTGTTTTCTGCTGCTGATGCCTCTCCCTATACATCCCAGTATACCCCCGGCCCTCCCTACTGCCTTCTCACATTGCTTGCTAACCTTAAGGTCATCTGATATGATTACCCCCAGGTCCCTTTCCTGTTTTGTTGTTGTTACTATCTCCCCACCCATTGTGTATTCTTCCCCTGGGGTCTTGTTTCCCAGGTGCATTATTTTGCACTTTTTTGCATTGAATCCTAGCTGCCATACGTCTGACCATTCCTCCAACCTTGCCAAGTCCCTTTTCATCCTTTCCATGCCTCCTTGTGTATTAACCCTGCTGCAGATCTTTGTGTCATCTGCAAAGGCATCTTTTCCTTCAGTCCCTCTGCAATGTCACTGATGAAGACATTAAAAGGACTGGACCCAATACTGAACCCTGTGGTACCCCACTGGTAACCGCCCTTTCTTCAGAGTGGACTCCATTTACAATTACCTTCTGTGTCCTGTTGTCCAGCCAATGTTTTACTCAGGCTACCACCCTGGGACCCAATCCCAGGCTGGTTAATTTGACTAATAAGCTTTTGTGTGGGACTGTGTCAAATGCCTTGCTAAAGTCTAGGTAGGCCATGTCCACAGCCCCTCCCTGGTCTACTACTTTGGTCACCCAGTCAAAGAAATCTATTAGATTCATCTGACATGACCTTCCCGCTGTGAACCCATGCTGACTTGGATCCTGTGCTCCACTGACCTTTAGGTACTCAACTATTCTTTCCTTCAGAAGTGACTCCATCACTTTCCCTACCACAGAGGTCAGACTGACAGGTCTGTAGTTTCCTGCTTCTGTCTTGGTCCCACTTTTGTGAAGGGGAATCACATCCGCCTTCCTCCAGTCCTCAAGTACCACACCATGCTCCCATGATTTATTAAAAAGAGTAGCCAGTGGTTTCACTAGTTCCTTCCTTAATTCTTTTAGAATTCTGGGGTGAATTCCATCAGGACCCATTGCTTTGTCCACCTTCAGTTTTAGGAGTTCTTGCAGAACCCTTTCTTCTGTGAAAGGACTGGGATCGACCCCCCCTTCAAGAGTGCTTCTGTTAATTGGATTAGGCACTTCCACCTCCTCTTTTGTGAATACTGAGCAGAAATATTCGTTCAGTATTCCTGCTTTTTCACTGTCCCCCTCTGCCCACCCACCGTTCATTCTATTCAGCCTCACTATCCCTCCCTTTGTCTTTCTCTCGCTGATGTACCTATAAAAGGTTTTATCCCCCTTCTTAACTGAGTTGGCTATCTTTTCCTCAGTTTGGGCCTTTGCTATTCTGACTTCCATCCCTGCTTCTTTCTGCCTTAACTGGTACAGCTCTCTGTCCTGCTCCTTCTGTGTTTCCTTATACTTCCGGAATGCTATCTTTTTCTTCCTGATTTTCACAGCCACCTCTCTTGAGAACCATAGTGGCTTTTTCTTTCATTTTGATTTGTTTACTTGCTTCACACAAAGGCTTGTTGCCTCTGTGATGGCAGTTTTGATAATTCCCCATTGTTGCTCCACACCTCCTTCTAGCCTGTTTGCTAGTGCTTTTCTGAGGCACTCTCCCATCTTGCCAAAGTCAGCCCTCCTAAAGTCCAGTACCCTCACTTTTGTATGGCTTGACTCTGTAGCTGAGTTTAACGTAAACCACACTGTTTGATGATCACTTGTCCCCAGGTGGCAACCCACTTCTAGATCTGAGATCCTCTCACTGCCCCCGTTTGAGAGTACGAGGTCTAAGATTGCTCCCTCACGAGCCTTACTGAAATCAATATAAATAATATCGCATGGAACATTTCTGTCTAATAATAGGCTGATATGTTCCTAGAAACATATTAAATTTGTCAGACAACTTCTACTTTTTTTGAAGCCATGTTGTTCTGCATCGTGACAATCCAGGACTGGGGAAATTAAATCTTTAATTAAACTCTCTAACAATTTACAAATAGAAGAAGTTAGATTTATAGGTCTATAATTATCCTACTTATTTTTCTGGCCCTTTTTGTAAATAGGGATGACATGGGCTTCTTTCCAGTCATGGGGAACAAAATTGGTGGCCAAAAAATATTTGAACATCAATTTTAAAGGAACTGTAATGACATCAACTAATAAAAATAATAAATGGCCTGCTATATTATCTGGACCGGGACTATATTTTCCTTTCAATGTCAATATTTTATTTCTAATGGTGTCCAAAGAAAATTTTACTGGTGAAACATTGGGGTGTCTAGTTAGGTATAATCATAAGCTTGATTAGAGGATCCGGAAAAATTTTTACAGAACTTTAATTAAACAAATTGGCCATTTTTTTAGGCTCATATATTAAAGTGTCACAGTCCAATAATGGACCTATTTGACATGTAGGTTTCCTTAGAGAATTGATATATGAATAAAATTGTTTGCTATTAGATTTGTGGGTGCTGAATGCAAAGTTTTGTTCCCAGTTAGATTTAGCTTTCATAATCAATCTTTTGCATGTTCTTTGTATATGTTTATAGGAAATCCAGTCAGAGGACATTTTAGTCTTTTGAAATTTAATATATTTTTTCTGCTTTTGTCTAATACATTTCTTGATAGATTGATTCATCCATTTAGGAGCTTTAATATTAGTCTCATTTTTAAGTTTGGATGGAATATGTAGTTCTTTAAGTTGAAATATAATATTCTTAAAATATTCCCAGTAATCTTCTGTAGAGTCTGACAATATGAATTCCCAACTGATGTTTCCCATAATATGTTTCATGGTATCTAAGTCAGTTTTGTTGTACAGATAGATTTTAGGACAGTTGGGATTATATACAAAAGTTTGTACAATATTAAATGTGATAGTATTATGATCACTATTCCCTATAGGATCGCTAACTAACATATTTTCTAATTCAAGGTCATCATCACAAAGGACCCAATCTAAGATCATTTTTCCTCTGGTTGGGCAAAATACATTTTGCCAAAGTCCCAACTGAGTCCAAGTATATAATAACTTCTTCCCATTGCAGGTATTTGCATGTAAATCATGCCAGTCAATTGAGCCAATGTTAAAGTCCCCTGTGATGACAATTTTACCAAATGATTTTGCCTGTTCAAATTCTGATAAAAGTGCATCTAATATATCAATTGATGAATTTGGAGGATAGTAACAAGAACCCAATATGAGGGCCTCAGAAGTAGATAAGTTTATCTTAATCCAGATAGACTCTGTTTGTATGTTATGAATTTTAATATACTTTGTTATATCTTTAGAGTTAATTTGATTCCTAATAAATAATGCCACTCCTCCACCTTTCCTGTTAGGTCTATTGAAAGTATAGGTTGTGAAACCAGGTATGTTAGTTCCCCATGATGTTTTTGCATCCCCCCAAGTTTCACTGATGGAAATAATGTCGACATCCCCATTATTAATTCTACATTTTAATTCGTCCAATTTTCGAGTTAAACATCTAACATTAAAATATAGAAAATGTAATTAATGGCATTTTACAGAGCTACTGACTGGAGTTTTTAGAGATGGAGGCCTGTCCACCATCTCACCCCCAATTTTTAGTTTAAAAGATGGTGAATGGATGTCAAAAATTGTTTGCCCAAAGTGGCATTACCCCGTCTGCTTAAGTGTAATCCATCATAGCTGAATAATTCTGGATGGAGATAAAATTCCTCCCAATGTGTTAAGCATGTCAAATTTTGATTTAAACACCATTTTCTTAACCATTCATTCACAGCTTTGATATTATGATTTAGAAAAGATGAAAAATGAAGGATAGGTAAAATTTCTGATATACAAATCGCGCAGCCCATATCAACAAATGTATTGGTTAAAGCTACAAAATCCTCTTTAATTGATTGGACAGAGTCTTTATAAATGTTATTGGTGTCAACATGTATCAGTGCAATGGGATTACTGCCACAGTCCTTCATAATCTCAGGTAACATAAGTGTGAGGTCAGATATTTTGCATCCACTAAAACTAGAACAGGTTCTGTTAGCTTTGTCCAGGTTGCAGATAGTCTTATCCAGATGTTTAGCCAATGAATCACCCAATACATAAATTTGTTGGTGCAAGGGAATGTTAGGCACAGAGTGTGAGTCAATAATAGGCGGTAATGTAGGTTCAGAGGACAAATCAATGAGAGGGATGTCATTGGTATGCTGATTATTAACTAATGGTAAATTAGAAATGCCACAGTCAATTGACTCATTAAGATTATCTGGAGACACATTATTAACCTTTGAAACAGGAGAAGATAAGGGATCAAATCTGTTAAATTTCTCAATGCAAAATTGTTGGGCCTTTCTACCTTTTTAGTAACTCTTGAATTTTGTGTAACAAACCAGATGTCATCAGTATCCTGATTGTGATCAATTAAACCTTCATCTTCCCTAGCTCTTTTTCTAATACCTTCCATATATTGCTGGGGATTATTAATAACTGCTGACATGGGAATTACAGAAGGATGGGAGGTGCTTGGTGTAACATCTGTGATGCCAACATTGCTGGTACTGATTTCTGGATTCAGTGATAAAATATTTGTTTTGAAATGGTTTTTCATATCAGTTTGACTATTTTCAAGTGTAATTAATCTTATATTGAATTGCTCAATCATTTGGTATAAATCCGCAATTTCAAGACATTTGCTACAGGTATAGGGTTGATTTATTTGCTCACCCACCACTGAAGTATACATATTACAAGCTGATCATTTAATGCCTGTGGATCCGGTAGTGGTTGTGATTGTAAAATCACTACAATCTGCCATGACTTTACTCTAATTTCTAAATCCGAAGTAAAAAGTTAAAACAACTAGTATCACACTTGTTGATAAACATAAATAACCAGACCGTAAATTGTGAGGAATAACTCCTTAAAATTAAAATCTAACTAATCGGACTATTGTACCATCCAGCAGTCTGAAATGACCAATCCCTTAAAAACAGCTAAGGTTAGTTAAATAAAAGAGTAAATTCCCCTTCTAACAATTAAAGTCCTGAAACATATATACTACAGATCAGTTAAGTACCCCAAATTACAAAAAGGCACTGGAAGTGAAATACAAGTTCGTTGGCACTGCTATTAAACACCACAAGTTAAACTAGATAGATCAAAATAAAGCTTAGAGATCAGAGGACTCACAATTTCTGCAGCCCTTCCACACTTCCACACCAAACACGCAAAACATGCATGATGATGCATATGTCTTTGCACGTGTCTTCGCGCGCAAGGTGCGCTCGCCCTGCCCAAGCTCGCCTTGCTCGCTGCAGGGCTGACTTAAATAGCTGGTGTAACCTGCAAGTATGAGCTCACAGGTCCAATTAATCCCCTAGACAACCTGTCCAGTGTCTGCCCACAACACACAAACACACACATACACACACACACACACACACATATGTTTTAAAATTAAAAGGTGCAGAGCACCATAAAACTAACAGACAGACAAGTGCTGGAATTAGGTTCTTGGACTGAGCATCCCTCTGCCTGTCAAAAAGACAGGGCTCCTTTGTGAATATCAAAATAGCAAGCAATAAATGGTATATATGGCGCTTTACTGCAGAGCAAGGTCTCAAGTACATGTCTTCACTCTTTAATGCCAGACCACAAACTGAGGAAACAGGTGTGCGGTTCAATGTATTTCAATAGGATTTTGAACTTTGTGCATAGCTTGGACATTTTTGCATATTTTTGGCCCAAATTTTCCACATGCCTGTTTTTTGGCCCCATCTCTTGTACAATGGTACTGACATTAGCCAAATCTGTACCAAAAGGTAATTTTGTGGTCCCTGCATGAAATCACCTTTTGGGCAGGAGTTGCACATTTTCTCTGCCCTTGTTCATGAAGTGGGGCCATAAGAAGGTTATGTTGAAAATCCGTTATACAAATATTAAAAAACAAGAATATTATGAGCCTATGTTGAATTTTGTAAATGCAGGCTCATAACTTCGGTAATTTTCAATATTTTTATCCCAGATTTACAACATATCCATATCTTTGCAGCACCTCATGAATGTGACAGCTGTATTTTTTCAAATCCTGGTCAAAATGGGTTTTTTTACATTCTGAAAGGCAATTTTTTGGTCCCTAGGCAAAATCTCCTCTCTGCCCTTGTTTATGAGGTGGGGTGATATGAAGGCGATGTTGAAAATTTGGTGTGAAAATATTACAAAACAAGAATGTTATGAGCCTTTGTTGCATTTTGTGAATGCAGGCTCATAACCTTGGTATTGTAACTTTGGTATTTTTCAATATCTTTACACCAAATTTACAATATAGCAATATTTTTACAGCATCTCATGACCGTAGTAGCTTTCATTTTTCAAATCCTTTCCAAAATGTTTATTTGTTTACATTCCAAAACGTGATTTTGAGGTCCCTGTATGAAATCACCTTTCAGACAGATGTTGCACATTTTCCTGCCCTTATTCATGAGATGGGGTCATAAGAAGGCTATGTTTTACATTTGGGGCCATATATTGAAAACTTAGCCCCAGCAAATAAATTTAGCCCAGAACCATTTGCACACTATATTCAAAGGAATAGCCCTGGGGTCAAATCCGTTCAATGTAGTGTACAAATGAAACTGTGCAAACAGAGCTGGGCGAGCAGTGCAAAAATATTGCTACCGGGAAGGCCAAACTGCAATAGCAGCCCAGTGCACACAGAGGTATGGTAAGGCAGAGTTGCAGTAGGTGACCAATATGGGTGATAGCAATGGAGTGTAGCACAACTGCAAACAGTACTGCAGGCTTCACACAGCAGAACCATGCTATGGAGTTGAAAGGATTGCCCGGGGCTAACTTGATTGCACAGTGCTAACACATTAGCCCAGTGCAAGCAAGTTAGCCAGGGGCAAAAGTTTGCTATATTCAAAGTCTATGCATTCAAAGTCAGTGGCTCAGTCGGTAGCACGCTTGCCTCTGAGGCCAGGAGATCAGAGGGCTGTGGGTTCAGTTCCCACATCTGGCACTTGGGTTAATATCCCAATACTGACACTGTAGTGCAGCATGAGAGGGGTGCTGCACTTCTGAGGTGCCGTCTTTCAGATGAGACGTTAAACAGAGGTCCCATCTGCCTGGATTGGTGGTAGTTCAGGTGGATGTTAAAGATCCCGTGGCACTTATCGAAAAGAGTAGGGGGATTTCCCTGGTGTCCTGGCCAAATTTCTATCATTCACTAAAAATACCACCAACAGCATAATCTGGTTCAAGGTCAGTTGGCATTCATCTGCATCCCCCTCCCCCGGGTTGTGCCTGAAAATAGGCAGGATTTGTCCAGTGCACTTACCCTGCCAACAAAAACTAAATAAATAAATATGAACCTGCTCAGGAAATTCATGGGCAAACAGCCACATTAGCATCTCATTATTGCCTGTTTTGCATGCACTACCATGTACTTTGCCTGGTGCTATTGCAAGGGGCACACAGCTCCACCTGTAGGTCTGACTGGAACTACAGGTCGATAGCCACAGGCTGGGTGGTGCACACAGCTCCAGCTGTATGTCAGACATGGAAAGCAGTTCTGGAGCAGCAGGCTACCACTGTACACAACAGCACAGACTACTGAGTCCCATAATACCAAAGTATAGTTCCTGGTAGCATACCCCTCAACTGACCTCATGTACGGGGACATCCCTGATAGTGCCTCAGAATGTGCCTCTGTCCCTTGTACATCCTGTGCATATGTGGCCAAACA
Source organism: Neoceratodus forsteri (assembly GCA_016271365.2). NCBI lineage: Eukaryota > Metazoa > Chordata > Ceratodontiformes > Ceratodontidae > Neoceratodus > Neoceratodus forsteri. The sequence goes on from CM028130.1 coordinate 9,478,009, forward strand.
GTGGGGAATAAAAGCGCACACCAATGTCACACATTAAAGTGACAGACATTCTCCTCTTGAGATACTGCAGTAGAACACAGTCCCCTCCATTCCATTAGCTGGCTGAGGGAATAGTAACAATATGTAAGATGTGGCCCTGCTCAGGGGTGTTAGTCCCTGATATTTGTAACCGATGTCCCTGATACATGAGGCAAGAGGATGGGAGGTATGCCTGGCGGCCTAGTGCCTCCTCACTGATCCCCCAGTTATGTGGACATATGTACAATAGACTACTATCCCTGGCAGTCTAGTGTTCTCGCTCAACTGTAAATGTTCCTATGTCCTTTTGTCTTGGTATATCCTTATGCCTTTGTTTCATCTTGGATAATACTATTTCTCTGGGATCTAGATGTATTTATTTTATTGTTGATGCAAGGCCTGACTGGTATATGATTTTTTCAAGGACTTCGATTTATGGGTATAGTATTTCAAACCCATGACTACGTAATAGCCCTTCCCCTGTGTACATTTAGCTATAAAACAATCATCTGGTAGATTGATAATTCCAATGTGAAATACTGCAAATTCTTCTGTGATTACAGTTTCCAGATTGGCCTAATTATGTTCATCCTATCAGGACACTAACAAAAAGTGGAAGTTTTAGACTGGGGGCTGGATATTCAAACTGCACCATTCTGTGGCGCAAGCCCTTGCACTGCACAAAATAGTTGTGCAGGGGTGTGGCTGGGGTGATATTCAATGGAATTGCACTATTGAGCAACTCCTTTGAATATCACCACCCCCGGCCACAGCCACTGTGCATGGCACAGTGGAACTTGTGCCAGCGCAAGTGGTCAGAGTGGAGCAGTCAAGATGCGGTGGCGCAAGTACCATTGCGCCATGCACAAATTTCTGATATTCAAAAGGTGACATACAAATGGAGCCATAATTCATGCAAAGAGCAGGGGGCCATTTGCATCTATTTATGGTCCTATTTGCATGCCATTAGCATGCAGGTGCACTGATCCCCGAGGACTTGCGCCTGGTGCCCTACCAGGCAGCAGCCATCGGGGACCGATGCCTCCTGCAGCCCGATCATGGGCATACGTGAAAAAATTCCCCTACCCCCGACTGCCCCAATCACAGGCATAAGTTCTGAACCCCCCCGACTGGCCCGATCACGGGCATAAGTTTAGAACCCCCCCGAACGGCCCGATCGCGGGCATAAGTGAAATTAAATCCCCACCACCCACTAGCCCAATTGAGGGCAGAAAAGAGTTCAACCCCCCCAAGAACATATCCCTGGTGGTCCAGTGGACTGCAAAGCCTGATCACGGGCTGAAAAGAGCTCACCCCCCCAAGAACATATCCCTGGTGGTCCAGTGGACTGCGAAGCCCGATTGTGGGCTGAAAAGAGTTCAAATCCCCCCCAAGAACATATTTCTGGTGGTCCAGTGGACATAAAGCCAGATCGCGGGCTGAAAAGTTCAAACCCCTCACAAGAACATATCCCTGGTGGTCTAGTGGCCCCCACCCACGAACCCCACCACCCCGCTCCCCACCGTCAGCTGGCGGGTGGTGGCATCCACCACCTGCTGCCCCACCCATGACTGACTGCCCAGTGAGGGCTGCACGCCCATTGGTTCAGAGCAAGAGCCAATGGACATGCAGCCCATACCATACAAGGCAGTCCAGCTATGTGAATGAATTTCATGCTGGACTGCTTTGTACGGTATAACTACACACCCATTGGCTCTTGCTCTGAACCAATGGGCATGCAGCCTACTGGGCAGTCAGTCAGTGGGCAACGGGTGGCAGGTGGATGGGATGCTGCCGCCACTGGCTGAGGGGAGGGAGCGTGGTGGGTGGTTGGTGGGATGGGAGGCCACTGGACCACCAGGGATATGTTCTTTGGGGTTTGAACTCTTTCAGCCCGCGATCGGGCTTCGTAGTCCACTGGACCACCAGGATATGTTCTGGGGATTGAACTTTTCAGCCCACGATCGGGCTTTATTTTCACTTATGCCAGTGATCGGGCCAGTCGGGGAGGTGGGGAATTTAACTTATGCCTGCAATCAGGCCAGTCGGGGGAGGGGTTGGCCATATGCCCACGATTGGGCTGCAGGGGGGGCACAGGATTACGTTGAGGACCACCCACAGGTGGCAGCTGCTGTGTTGCGCCCTGCAATGCGGCAGCTCACCTGTGGGTGGCCCTCGACTTACTCCTTTTTTTTGGCTCAAAGTTGTGCAGGCACAGGTTGGGGGTTGTGCCTGCACAACTCTGCACAGCCCGCTGAATGTCGGGCTGTGCAGTTTATGCATGGTTCCTCCCCCTCCAGTTCAGCATGCTTTCATTAGCATTGCGCTGTTGCTCAGCTTGACTTGGGGGGTGCAACTGCCTCCTGCTGAATATGGCAGAATGGCGCAATTTCCGACTTGCGCAGGCACAACTCTATTGCGCATGGCTCAACCCTTTTGAATGTCCAGCCCCTATATCTATATCATTTGTTTGTAACTTGTTCTATAGACAGTGAATCAGAACAGCCCCTAATCTCTGAATCATGAAGCAATGGTGTTCTGAGTTTTGCATTCAGAACTCTCAACACCCCTAAAATTGAAGTTCCCCCATGTCTATTGCTGAATCTTTCAAATGTCTGAATTGTTTTGGTGGCTTTCACTTTGATCATTTCTACAGTATATGTTTCAGACTTGATAATGATGAAACCCTCCCACAAAGGTAGTTGTAGAAGGATACTAATTCTATTGGACTAGTACTGATAGGGCCCCATCTGTGATCGCAGATACCTTTCAATATAGATAGTTGTAACATTGCCTATAGTGATGCTTCCAAGTCCACTCTGGCCAGACTGGACCCTGTCTTTAACTCTTTCTTCCGCCTTGCCCTGGACTGTCCTCCTCACACTTACTTTTGCTCTCTCCATTCCACTCTCTTGATCCCTTCCCTTGAAGCTAGGTATCCCTCTAACTGTGCTTCCTTTATCTCCAAAATTTGGCTTGGCTCCCTTCCCCAATACCTTACCTCTTTCCTTTAAATATTGGTGTGTTGTTATTTTTAGTGTGTGATTTTAAAAATATTGTATAGATTGTACAAATTCAGAACAGCAATAATAAAACTACTTCTTTTTTTATTAGAACTTGATTATCCACCACCCTCAGTAATCTGCTTATTTTTTACCTGTACTAAAGTGGGCATATGATCTAGGGAGTAATGTAAGTAGTGGAAGATCAGGCATCATTATTGAATAGCTAGAGCAGAAACTGACAAAATATATTGATTCTGGAGTTATTTAACATTAACTGGCTGTGGATCACTAAATAAAATCTAGCTAGCACTATATATTGGCAGATGGTTTTAGATATTAGAAAATATGGCACATTTCAATTAATTTTATTTTCATTTGAAGAACACAAACCGTTCTTGATGTTGAAAGCATATTTAAGTGGCAATATGTTTATTTAAAATTTAGACTGACCAGTACATCCTGCAGAAAGCAATGAAAGATTTATTGTGAGGCACTGAGGCTGTACAGTACAGCTCTTACAATCTCTCCACATTTTCAGGTAACCTTTTGTAAAATAACCCAGTGACATGAGACATGTCCCATGCTTTGCACACTGAATTTGTGCAGTGTGAACAGGCAGTTCTGCAGGAAGTCACAAATGAGCGCCAACTGCTGTTTGCAGCACATGAAGTATGTACTGTAGCTATTGTTGCCACCCAGCAAGGTCCATATGCTGTAACATAGTATACACATGAAAACAAACCCCATCTCTGTCACATGAGGCCAAAGGTGAACATTTGATTAAATCCCAGTTAGTAACTGATAGATCTGCTACAGGGTCAACAAAATGTAGTCAATATGCAGTGGAGTACGATACTGGCAAGGGAGAGGAGGATGTTAGTGTAATCTTCTTTTGTTACATTGTACATAATTTTTTGTACATTTACTTTAATTTCTGTATAACTACACTGTAGCTGTAGGGCAATTACTCTGTACTTACATAGATCAAATGTGTAACTGGTGTACTGCACTTTATACTGTAAATGCAATAACACTTTTAAAGGGGTGTAATCATTAAAATGTTTATAAAAAAGTGTTAAAGCATCATAAAACTACAGAGACATTTCACAGTTTGATCCATGTAAACACATAGGTCTCTCCTAGCAAAAGGTAGGTTCAGGGTGTACAGAAGCCCTACGCCAATGGTGCAGCCACTCTGAACACTTTGGCACACGGTGACCATATTCTAGTAGGTCACATGCCTTTGTGACACTATGCCCTTTTTACATTAGTTTGCACCACAGACTTGGTGCAAGCCCCATAAAAAGGCAGGCGAATTTAGACCAGTAAAAGCTGGTCTAACTCATCACATGTGGCGTATGGTGGGCTTGGGTTCTGAGAATCCCAGTTTCAGCCTGGAATTGCTGCAGGTACACCATGTGCCGTATATTTGATGCACTCAGGGCTTGCTGCAATTTAACACATATGAGAATCGGGCCCCTAGTGGTTACTGTACTCAGCAGTTTCAGCGTATTTATATGATCAGTTTACTGAAAACTGTTGCCCTTCTTTGGATGAGGTGGCCATTAAATCACACAGCTATCAGAAATTAAAAAAAAACTGAAAGAGCACTTCAGAGTAGTTACATAGACATGCAAGTGAGGTATTTCATGAATGGCATATAACAATGTTTAGAGGTTTACCTTTCTAAACTTGAACCTATCCAGTTTTATATGCTCTCCAAGAGGTATGTAATATACATAGATACATAGATACTGGCAACAGATAAGGGCATTTGTCCCATCTAGTCTGCCTAATTGCATATGTAATTTTGCCACTTCAAGCTTCTCTTGAACTGGGTTGTGCCTTGCCCTCAATTGCTAGGATCCCCCAATGCCTGTCCCATGCATTTTTTAATCCTGTAATAATTTCAGACCCAGCACCTCCTCTGGCAGAGAGTTCCACTTGTCCACCACCCTTTCAGTGAAGAAATACTTCCTGACATTACTGCTGAACCTCCCTTCCTCCAATTTCATCCCATGACCCCTAGTCCTGCAACATCTCTTCTTCTGAAAAATAGTGTTTTCTTGCACCTTGTTCCTCCCCATGAGGTACTTTTATGTCTCTATCACATCCCCCTATCTCTCTCCTCTCCTCCAGGGCCATATGAGTAGTAGTGCCACTGGGCAAACATGATTATGACATTGGAGAGAGTTTCTGCTGCCTGTCCACTGCAGTAGAACAATGTACTTTATGGCAGACTGTGGTTTATCTTTCCTTTTGTTGCCTACCCTCTCCATATTGACTTGCCAGTGCAATAGGCTGCAACTTTGCAACATGCTAGTTCAGCTTACACTTTGAATCCTTCTCTGCCCACTCTGTGATTTCCTGTACCTCGGTAAAAATAGACTGCTAGGTCAGCAATGGTGCCCAAGATCTGTGGTAAATAATGCAGAACAAAAGGATCTGGCACTCATTGCTAAACAAATAGGTTATGCCTCTAAGTTCAAAACCCCATTGAAATACATTGAATGAGTCAGCCCAGTAGTGCTGGAAGTTCAGGCACTGGATGACACGCATCATGTCATGCCAATGACCCAGGTTTGGGAACGAGCCCTGACTGTCAGGAGTTGGCAGGGGTGATAGAGGATCGAGAGTCCAGAGGACTTCTCTCCTCTCTTGGGGGGAGGGATTGTCATCCCACCTGTCGATCAGCTTCTGGTAGGGACTGGGGGTGGCGCCGGCTTGGAAATCAAACAGCCAGCCATTGCACCATGTGCGTGTCTCCACACACTTGCGTTTGTGCGTCAGAAGGGAGGGCGTCACCAGAAAATGGAGGTCAGAGACTTCATGAAGCCTGACCCTCATCCTGCTGATCCACTGCCACCACCTCCCCGGATTTTGATTCATGCTCTAGGGAGAGGAAAATTCCCTTCCCAGTCTCATGGGGAGCAAGCCGTGGGGGGGGGGTATCGGGGTTGGTTGGAGGTGGTCATGCTTTCGGGTAGGTGGTTTAGGATAGTGCTCAGCCTGGAGCAGAGAGAGGAAAAAATACAAATTAGAAAGAAAAATAAATACACTGAATAGCATACCTGTTTCAACTAGGTTTACTAGGTAAGTGACGACAAAAGGAAGCTATGAAGCCTATCTTGATTGTCCCCCACATCTGTGGGAAATTACACTTTGTTGTAGTTTTTGGAGAGCCAATGATCTACACCGTTTTTAAAGGATTCAAAGGTATTACAGTCTACTAGCTCTTGTGGTAGCCAGTTCCAGAGCTTTGGTGTTCTTACTGAGAAGAAACTAAGCCTCCTGTTTGTTTTTGCTTTACACACCATTAGTTGTTGATTGTGAAGTCTAGGTACTATTTTTCTTCGTGTTTTAACAATACCACATTTGTCCTTCAGAGAAGGTGATTTGAGAATTTTATATAAGAACAGAAGATCACCTCTGGAGCGCCAAAACTCCAGTGAATGTAGGCCTGTTTTTTGAAGCCTCTCTGAATATGGTAGTGATGTTAAATGGGCACCATTTTTGTTGCCTTTCTCTGAATTCTTTCAATTACTTGAATGTGTCTTGCCATGTATGGACTCCACACTGGTGACCCGTAATCTGTATATGGTCTGATGTATGCTTTAGACAATGGGATAATACATTCCTCTGTCTTAAATATAAACATACGGTAAATGCGCCTAAGTAGTGAATTAGTGGTTTTAGCTACATGATTACAGTGATTTGAGGAGGATAATTTGTCATCTATCAGGATGCTTAAGACTCTTTCACATATTGAAGATTTAATGATAATATTGTTTAGTGTATGAGTTTGTTTGGGATTATTGTAACCTAAGTGGAGCACAGAACATTTGTCTGTATTGAATGTCATTTTGTTTTTCTGTGGCCAATGCTCTAATACTGAGAGGCCATTTACTAATAAGTCTATATTATAGTTGGAATCCACCCTACCACCTAATTTTTTATTATCTGCAAATTTTGAAAGTATGTTACTGGAGCTAATCTGCATGTCTGAGATGAAAATATCGAATATTACTGGGCCCATAACTGATCCTGTGGCACACCACTGGTCGCACCCATATTACTGGAATAGGCACCATTGATCCGAACATGCTGGGTCCTGTTGGCTAACCAGCAATTGATCCATTTTATTATGTTACAAGAAAAACCTAGGTCTGATAGCTTAGGTAGGACAATATTGTGAGTAACCTTATAAAATGCTTTGTTATAATCCAGGAGGATGACATCCATGGGAATCTTATTGTCTAGTTCTTGGTGTACAGTATTGTAAAAGGCTATTAAATTGGTAGTGCAAGGAAAGCCTTGCTTGAACCCATGTTGTGAGTGGTTGATAATGCCTAGAGTTTGCATTTCTGCCTCTAATATGCCTTTAATAATTTTTTCCATTACTTTACATGGGATGGAAGTAAGGCTGATGGGGGGGTAATCTTCAGTTCATGGTCCGTCCTTGAAAAGTGAAGACATGTCTGCATTCCAGAGAGAATTACAGCATTGGACCCCCGATGAGTAAGTAAGGGCTTAGAGGGGTGTGTGGTGTGGTGGGCACAGAATGAGATGGTTGGGTAAGGGGACTGTAACAGTGCAAAAGACATCAATGGATTTTTTTTTATTACAGGTGAAAATAACATTTTTAAAATACAGGACAGAGATGTCTAACATGACACTGGAGGGCTGGGAACCCCTAGTTTCACTGTTATGTTTCTGGTGGGGAATGGGGTGGTGGGAGCTGAGAGGGAGGGTCAAGTGGGGGGATGAAAGTAAAAAAATAAACAAGAAATAACTGCGCATGCATAGCAGTGGAGGGGGGGGCAAGGAATAACAGGATGGAGAAGCTGATCATGTCACTGGGAGACTGGGCACCCCCAGTGTCACTGTTATATTTTTCTGGTGGGTGTGAGGTGGTGCACGCTGAGAGGGAGGGTCGGGTGGAGGAAGGAAAGTATACATAAAAAAATATATAACAACCACACATGCGCAGTAGTGGGGAGATGGGTGGAGGATTTCTGCACTGTGGGATTGGGCACCCCCAGTGCCACTGTTACATTTCTGGGGGTGGTAGAGAGGGAGGGTTGGGTGGGGTTATGCTGACTGCTGAAACAGTTCAATCAATCAATCAATCAATCAATCAAATCTTTATTTATTCAGGTAAGCATCATTGAGCAAGGCTCATTTACAAGATGGACCTGATAAGGTCAAGGTTCAGCAGTTGATACACAACAGATACATCCATACACTTATATATACAGTTATACATACAGGAAAACAAACACTAATAAACACAGTGATGCACTATAAGATTCACATGATAATGTGGGTTATAGGAAAGTTATACTAATAAATACAGTACATACATATCCCAGTTGAGGAGCCATGGCATACGCACAGCATAATGTAATACTAGGATGGTGGGAAGCATTACTGAAGTGCCATAAGAAGAGGTGGCTGCCTGGGAAGGAGAACTGAAGAACAGAAATTATGCCATATGTGGTGGATTTCTGGGAGGGGGGATTGTGAGATGACAAGACTAAGTCTAGTGGTAGCAGTTGCATTTCTCCGTGAAGAAATCTATGCAATGCTGTTTAAAGGATGCTATAGGTATAAGATTGGACAGCTTTAGGGATTGTTGTAGGGTATTCCATGCCATAGCTAGAGAATAGCTGGTTGCTGCCCTCCCTAGATGGGTGTTGAATTTAGGCATTTTGAACAGGATGATGTTGTTGCTTCTTAGGGCATAGGAACTAGGAATGGTCTGGGTGAAGCAGTCCAGAATATAATTTGGAAGTTTTTTTGACAATGCTCTGTAGGTCCATAATGCTGCATTTCTGTTCCTTCTGAGATGTAGGGAAACCCATCCAACTGCAGCATAGAGAGAGCAATGATGAGTGTTAGATGGCAGATCTGTTATGAATCTTATTGCTCTATGGTACAGGGTATCCAGCTTGTGTAGGTAGGAGATGGGGCAGTGACTATAAAGGAAGTCTGTATATTCAACAACTGAGAGAAAAGTGGCCGGGACTAACCTCATCTTTGAGTCTCTGGTTAGGAAGGGTTTTAGTCTATAGAATAGACCAAGCCTTTGGCGAAGCATTTTTAGCAGTTCTTCTATATGATGTGTGAAGTCGAGTCTACTGTCAATCCACACACCTAGATATTTGAATTTTTCTACATACTCCAGATTTTCTCCAAGGATAGTGCATAGGTGGGGGAGAATCATTGGTGAGGAGGTGCTGGTGGAGCTTTGACTGGAGAACAGCATTGCTTTAGTTTTCTTTGCATTTAAAAGAAGCTTTTCTCAAGTAGCTGATATTGTAGCAAGGAGAATTCTGCTTGTAAAATTTCATGGGCAACTGCAGGTGATGGGTTGCTGACACACAAAACAGTGTCATCAGCAAAGAGGTGTACAGAGGCTTTGGTGAGGTTTGTGTCAATATTATTTATGTAGATGGCAAAAAGGATAGGACCCAGGATAGAACCTTGGGGGACTCCTCTTAGCAGTGGTTTTAATGGGGATAGATCACCTTCAGCTTTTACCTGCTGTGACCTGCCAGTGATATAACACCTGAACCACTTAAGGGAGGGTGGATCTAGGCCAATGGAATACAAGGATGATAGTAGTAGCTCATGGTCCACAGTGTCGAATGCCTTGCTTAGGTTGAGAAATACTGCACAGACATCATTCTTTTTATCTAGTTTGGTTTGCCAGTCATTTGTTACTTTGACCAGTGCAGAGATAGTGCTATGCCTGGCCCTGAATCCAGATTGAGCTGGATTCAAGAGGTTAGCATCATCAAGATATTCTCTTAACTAGGTACTCACTAATTTCTCTAGCATCTTGGATAGCACTGATTGAATGGAAATGGGCCTGTAGTTATTAAGGTCCATAGGGTCCCCTGATTTTAGAAGGGGAATCACTTGGGCTGTCTTCCACATTGTGGGAACAGAACCAGAGATTAGAGATACAGTAGGTTAAAGACATGTGTTAGGGGAACTGCAAGTACATGAGATGCAATCTTTAGAAAGTAGGGGTCAAGAGAGTCTGCCCCTGCGCTTTTTTTGATATCTAGTTGCCATAGTAGGTCCTCTACTTGCTTCAACAGGACAGGTTTGAAGAAGAAGGAAGAGTCAGGTGGGTAAAAAAAAAAACTAGTGCAAGCATGGAGTGGGCCATGGTGCACAGACACAGAAGTGACTTTTGTCACCTCATGAGGTTGTTCGTTTGCAAGCTGCTTTTCTCCTATTCCTAGCAAGAAAACTACAGGACTCCACCCATGCAGCCCTAAAAAGTGTCTTTGATGTCCAGTGGCACCTCATACCCTGCAACAGGCATGAATGCCCTATTACAGTCAACCCACCCAATATAGGTCAACTAGAGCCAGAAGTATGAGTCTCAAAGGGATGTTGTCTGTGTAAAAAAAAAAAAAAAAAAAAAAGAATAGAAAGAGTGTAACAAAGGATCCATAGCTCTTGGGTGGTAAAACAGGGTGGGAAAGACAAGTTATACAAAAAAGTATACTTATCTGATGGGGAAGAAGTCCATTTCCTGTCTAACCTGTACAATAATGGGAAAATTAGGTTAGCTGGGGGGAAATACAATAGTAGCAGAAGCAGAGGGGAAAGGGAGTGTGGTTTGGGAGGGGAGCTCATCAAAACCTCTAGTCTCCCATTGGTGGCAGAGTGGGCATTATTTTACTTGGTAACCCAGGTGGGTTAGTGGGGGATCTTTAGGGCTAGAAGGCCTTGTGGTAAAATGGGAAAAAACACTGGTAGTCCTGTGGGCTAGGTATGCCTGGGGGGGGGCACTATGTCAATTTAGCCCTGGTGTGTTAGCACCCTGGTGGCTGAAGCCAGTGTTTTTTTTAATAAATGAAGCACCCTTCCCTGTGGTCTAGTGGGGGCTCCATGAGCCCTAGAGTAATGTGGATGCTGATTTGTTGAGTGGCAGGAGGAGGACTAGATGGTACTGCAACTGCAGCCAGCAGCGTAGTGCCTGCAAGCACTTACAATTCCAAGACCATACAAAGTTTAGGCTGCAGCCTACTCTGCAGGGGTGGAAGAGTGAGAGAAAAGAAGTTAGTGGCAGGTGGAGGAGACAGTGGAAGGAAACGCCACCCCCCCCCACCTTCATGAACTGCCTCTCTGGCAACAAAGTTGTTTATGACCTAAGGGGGCTTGAGAGGTAGAAAAAGGCTGGAGCAGCAAAGTGAAGGAAGGAGTGATGTTACTCCCACAGCAGTAGAAAAGCCATGGGTGGGATTTGGTGAAAATGAGAAAGAGAGAGAGCGAAAGAGAGTATATCAGTCAGTGGCAGTAGCAGCAGCAGGTGCAGCAGATTATAAGTGGTGCTATGACTTTTAGTAATGCTCCACAGGCTTAATTTAATTGGGACTTAATTTAAATTGTAAAAGCCTGATGAAAGCAAATAGGACTAAGCACTCCCTGAGGGGAGTAACAGACGAGTTGCCAGCAGTTGCATGCAAGCTCTGCAAGGGGCTGAAAAGGAGTCTGGTGCAGAAAAGACCAGAGTGCACATAGGGGGCTGGGAGATCCCACAGATTGCCACTTGATGACCTCAGCAAAACCTAAGGGGACATAAATAAACAAATTAATTAAAAAAACTATATATTATTCAGTGGTTAACTGGAAGGGGAGGCATTCAGTCCTCCATGAAAAGCAAGGAAGGCCATGTTTGTAGCCTACTGGTTGGCACCAACATCATTAAGACATCTTGATGTCGGCAGCAGGAGACTGGATATGCCAGATAGCAAATGAAAGTTATGGTGTGGCTGCTATTTGGTAGTTCCTGACAGCTAAATGATTTACTAATTTGGGAAAAGTATTGGTGACGTGTCTAGGGATTCATAATCCCTACCCACCCACACCAAAACCAGTAGTGTTTATCCGCCACCTGGGATATTGTGGGGTGAGTAGGACCCTGGCCTGGGTGGCATGACCGTGAGGCTAGGTCAAAGGGAATCTTGAGACCATGCTGCCAACATGCTGTCACTAGAGCTTAACCATTCTCATATGAATGACCCGAATACTTGGTTTAATTTATATGGTATCAAATTGGTGCATTTGAATGTTAGAACAACAAAAGAACCCCAGAGCAAATACAATGGGGCAAGGGTCATCCCAGAGGATAGTGGTCATGCAGCCAAATTTTAAAGAAAACACAAATTGTACATACCTCAATAATGCAAAGCATCATGGAAAGCATATGCAAATGTTAGAAGCCTAACTTCTGAATTAGGAGATTTGGAATGCATTGCTTCTTCTTTTAAGCCAGATTCATTGGCTATCACTGAGACATGGCTTAAGCCCTCTATCCCCTGACTCTATGTAAAATATCTGGATATAATTTGCTCAGTGTGGACAGGAGTGGAAAGAAAAAGGGAGGTGGAGTGGTGATTTATTTTCAAGAGTATCTGGAAGCATTGGTAATTGATTCAAGTGTTCCATCTGAATCAATGTTAGATTTGCTGTTACTTCGATTGATCTTGGGGAGTAGAAAATATGTTACATTAGGATGTCTTTATAATCCACCTCAAATTAGTGTTAAAGGCTTAAATGATTTTCTGACCTCTGTTAGTTCACATATCTTTGGGTTTGACTCTGTTATTATGGGGGGTATGGGGGGGGGGGTGAATTTGAATTGGCTAGCATCTGAAGTTTCCAATTTTGAAACTTTATTGCAATCCTTTCGCTTACATCAACTAGTTTGTGAACCCACAAGATTAGATCTGCAGACTGGGAATTATTCTGTCTTGGACTGGGTCTTGGTTAATAGATCAAGCATCATTTCTAAAGTGGGGGTTTTGTCTGAATCAAATTCTGACCATCAAGCTACATTTTGTGTCTTGAACATCAAATAGCCAAGTGTACCTCCCCGTTTTGTGCAATTTTGCAACTTTAAGTTAGCTAATAGTGCTTCTTTGCAAAGTCATCTGTCAACTATTGATTGGTCATATCTTAATGCTATTCCATATCCAGATTTAGCTTTTGACTTTTTCTGTAAACAATTGCTGGAAATTCAAAGTATGTTGCAACATTAAGAGTTAGAGGACCCAGTACAGATGGTTCAATAAAGAGTTACAAAATTGGATCAAACTGTGAGATGCTGCTTGGTTGGATTATAAACTACCCCCCTCTTCAATTTTAATGCATTCTTATCGATGTTTGTGAAAAAAAGTTAGCAAATTGATTAGGTCAGCTAAGCAAGAATCTTGGCACAATCACTTTATAGTCAGTTCTGATCCTCATAAATTCTGTGAAGGGTTTGTTGTCTAGTAGAGAGAAAACAACAATTAAGTCATTGTTAACTGGTCAGGGTGACACATTGAATCTCTTGGATATTTCAAATCTAATGAATGAAAAATTGTTCTGACTTTTCAAGATATAAGAATGCTTATGATGATTCCTCTTCTTTGGCCTCTACATTCGATCCAACAATAATCAATAGGCCTACATTTTATTTTCGTAAAGTGACAAGACATGAGGTTTTGAAATTGCTAAAGACAATCCCTGACAAGTACAGTGACTACAGGGATGGCCTTGATGGAAGATGTATTTGTTTGGAGCTTCCTTTATTGCTGGACCTCTCAGCACAATTTTCAATCTTTGCTTAACATCAGGTTAATTTCCATCATGCTGGAATTGTGCTAGGATGGTTTCAGTCCCAAAGAAAATAAACGCTATGACCCCAGATGATTCTCATCCAATTTCAATCTTAAATCTATTAGTAAAATTCTTGAAAAACTGGTGGCCAATCAAATTACTGATTATCTGGAAAAAGATAATGTTGTTGGCATCCCAGCAGCATGGGTTTTGAAAGGATCATGGAACTTGAGACTGCCTTGGTCAGGTTCACAAATACCACCCTATAGGGATTTGAAAAGAGACTTATGACTGAGGTGGTTTTCGTGGAGCTGACCAAGGCATTCAATTTGATTGAACATGACCTTTTATTGGAGAAACTTGCTTACCTAGGGTTTTCCCCACTGGTGGTGGATTGATGTAAAGATTACCTATCTGGACGTATGCAGTTTGTTGCCATTGGTTCCACAATTTTTCCCATCTCTTTAGTAAAATATGGTGTGCCTCAGTGCTCAATTGTGGGCCCTTTATTGTTTAGTTTATTTGTTAGCCAATTGTCTTCTATTTGTAAATCATGTGAATTTTTATTGTATGCAGATGATTTGGTTTTGTTTCATCAATCTAATTCCATTTTGGAATTATTCTCATTGTAGAGAGAGACTTTTCTTTGGTCAGCAACAGGTTCACTGAGAATGGATTGATTTTGAATGTAAAAGAAAAAACAAGTCAATGCTTTTTGGAACTTCACAAATGTTAAACGTTAATGCTTAGTTTGTGATTCATGATGCATTAGGGGAGTCCTTAGATCAGGTTTTTGAATTTAAATACTGTAGAACTGTTTATTCCCACGCAAGTTATATTTAGCGAATGGCACTATTAGGCTACAATTGCACAAATTTAATTTCACGCTCTGCAGCTAGGTCTCAATTTATGGCTATTGAAAATATGCAACTTGGACTAATTGGTGAAATTTTATTTTAGAGCAATTTTCATTTAAGCCAATGTAGCTATAATTATTTTACATCAAATATAACCTGTTCTACAATATTTGCGTCTAATACTTGATCCTTTTTATCATTTTCCTTACAATTAAGGGCTGTCTTTTGCACCAAGAATCAGAAATGGGGTTTACTCTATAAAGTTCAATGTTATTTTTCACCTGTTGTTCGAAAGTCGATTGCTCTTGGGTCATTGATGCCACATTTTGACTACTGTGAAAATCTTTACATTAATCTTTTACAGAAGGAACTTAATTCCCTACTAGTTACTTATAATAATATTCATCATTTTGTTTCAAATTCCCCATTATGTACTCATCACTGTAGGTTATACTCACAGTTGCAGTGGTTATCTACAAGATCACAACTTGCATACTTCTTTAGGTGTCAAATTTATAAATCCATTTTTTTACTTCAAAAGTCCCCTTAGCTGATTTAGTGTCTGTTTGCAATTTTTCAGTTTCATTACCTGCCTCTCATTATACACATTTGCAAACTGTTGCACATAAGCCAAAAGCAGGCTCTATGTCATTTTCTATGGTTGCTTCTATGTTTTGGAATGCTTTACTTGGTAATATTCGCTAATCTACTTCATTGTTGTGTTTTAAAACAAATCTTAAATAATATTTAACAAGTGTGGTTAATTGTAATTGCTTTTGGTAATTTATTTGTTATTGTATTTTAAGATTCTTATTTCATGTCTGTGTTTGTAAGCATTGTTCAGGCCGTACCTGAACATGGAGAAGTTCCTGTGCCTTATCCCGGTTAGCAAAATAAAATCAAAAAATATACAGAGCCTGCTGCTGGAATAGGGTAGAGTAGACCTTGGCAGCATCACTCTGCACAGTGCAGCTTAATATAAATAATAAACATATATACATCAATATTTTATTGTAAGCTACCTATGGGCAGTTACTGATCATAATGCACAGCACCACATACAGTCCAATAACGGTATAAATCCCTTTTTTATAAATATCCCAATAGTGGTTATATTTCCATGCAAGCATACCCCTGCAATATGCACAATAAGGATTGTAAGCTCCAAAAAAGCAGATATCCCTCATTTTGTTTGTTACAGAGAAACATAGAATTTGACAGCAGATAAGGACTGCTTGGCCCACCTAGTCTGCTCATTTTCATACCTAACAGATAAGCTGCAGATCCTAGTTAACCAACAGCTTACTCCCCCCCCCAACTAGGATTGCCTTATGTCTGTCCCATGCATTCTTGAATTCCCCCACTGTTCTTGACTCCATGACCTCCTCAGGGAGGCTGTTCCATGCACCCACAACCCTCTCTGTGAAAAAATACTTCCTCGCATTACCTCTGAGCCATCCCCCTCTATCTTTAAATTGTGTCCCCTTGTTCTTGCACGTCGTTTTTTCTAAAAGATACTACCCTCTTGGACTTTGTTGATTCCCTTAAGGCACTTGAAAGTTTCTATCATGTCCCCTCTTTCCCTTTTTTCCTCAAGGGCATACATATTAAGCTCCTTTAGTATTTCTTAGTATGTCTACTGGTGCAGACGCTGCACCATTTTGGTTACCCTTCTCTGAACAGCCTGCACTCTGTCTATGTCTTTGCGGAGATGGGGTCTCCAGAACTGCACACAGTACTCCAGATGGGGTCTCACCAACTGTCTGTACAGAGGGATAACTACTCCCTGTTTTCTACTACTGATGTCTCTCCCTATGCATCCCAGTATCCCCCCAGCCTTCCTTACTGCTTTCTCACATTGCTTGCCCACCTTTAGGACATCTGATATAGTTACCCCCAGATCCCTTTCCATTTTTACTGTTGTCAGTAACTCACCCCCCATTGTGTACTCTTCCCCTTGGTTTTTGTTTCCAGGTGCATTACCTTGCACTTTGTTGCATTGAATCTGAGCTGCCATACATTTGACCATTCCTCCAACCTTGACAAGTCCCTTCTCATCCTTTCCACTCCATCTTGTGTATCAACCCTGTTGCAGATCTTTGTGTTGTCTGCAAAGAGACATACCTTTCCTTCCAGTTCCTCTGCAATGTCACTTATAGACATTAAAAAGGATAGGTCCCAGTATTGAACTCTGTGGTACCCTGCTAGTAACCCTCCTTTCTTCACTGTGGACTCTGTTTACTACTACCCTTTGTGTCCTGTTGTCCAGCCAATTGTTTATCTAGGCTACCACCTTGGGACCCACTCCAAGGCTGGCTAACTTGTGTATTAATCTTTTGTGTGGGACTGTGTCAAATGCCTTGCTAAAATCTAGGTAGGCCATGTCCACAGCCCCTCCTTGGTCTACTACTTTGGTCACCCAGTCAAAGAAATCTATTAGATTCATGTGACATGACCTTCCCATAGTAAATCCATTCTGTCTTGGGTCCTGTGCCCCAATGGCCTCTAGGTACTCAACAATTCTTTCATTTAGAAGTGATTCCATCATTTTTCCTACCACTGAGGTCAAACTGACAGGACTGTAGTTTCATGCCTCTGTCCTGCTCCCACTTTTGTGAAGAGGAATCACATCTGCCCTCCTCCAGTCCTCTGGTACCATCCCATTCTCCCTTGATTTGTTAAAGAGTGTAGTCAGCGGTGTCACTAGTTTTACCATTAGTTCTTCTAGAATTCTTGGGTGAATCCCATCAGGCACCATTGCTTTGTCCATCTTCAATTTTATTAGTTCTTTTAGAACCCTTTCTTCTGTAAATGGACTGGTATCAACCCCCATCTTCAGAGTGTTTCTCTTGTTTGGTTTAGGTACCTCCCCCTCCTCTTCGTTTGTGAATACTGAGCAGAAATATTCGTTCAGTATCCCTGCTTTTTCACTTATACCCTCTGCCTACATTCCCTCCCCTTTATTAAGCCTCAGTATCCCTCCTTTGGTCTTTCTTCACTCCCTTATGTACCTATGAAAGGTCTTGTCTCCCTTCTTAACAGAGTTGGCTATCTTTTCCTCAGTTTGTGCCTTTGCTATTCTGACTGCCTTCCCTGCCTCTTTCTGCTTTAACTGATAAAGTTCTCTGTCCTGCTCCTTCTGTGTTTCCTTATATTTCGTGAATGCTACCCTTTTCTCCTTAACCTTCCCTGCCACCTCTTTTGAGAACCATAGGTTTTTTTTTCCTTCATTGTGTTTGGTTGATTTGCTTTACACAAAGGCTTGTTGTTCTGTGATGGCTGTTTTGATTACTCCCCATTGTTCCTCCACCCCTCCTTCTTGCCTGTTTGCTACTGCTTTCCTGAGGCACTCTCTCATTTTCCCAAAGTTAGCCCTCCTAATGTCCAGCACTCTTGCTTTTGTATGGCTTGATTGTGTGGCTGTGTTTATCGTGACCCACACTGTTTGGTGGTCGCTTGTTCCCAGATGCCTACTCACTTCTAAATCTGAGATTCTTTCTCCATCCCCATTTAAGAGTACCAGGTCTAAGATTGCTCCCTCCTGAGTGGGTTCCAATACTAGCTGTCTGAGGCATGCCCCTTGTTGGGTATCAAGAATGACCCTGCTCTTGGATGTGCCTGCAGCAAAGGTGCTCCAGTTAAAATCTGGCATGCTCAGGTCACCCATCAACAATATCTCCCCTTTTTCTGCCATTCTAAGGATGCCTTCTATCATTTCCTTGTCTATTTCCTCTCCCTAAGATGGGGGTCTGTATACAACCCCCATGCGGATTATGGTTCCATTTCCTGTCTCCAGGGTGACCCAGAGTGCCTCATCTGCTCCTAGTTTACTCTTCAATTCTATTGCTTTGATCCCTTTCTTTACATAAAGAGCTACTCCTCCTCCTCTTCTTTTACCCTCACTGTCCCTCCTGTTGATTGTGTATCCTGGTATATTGACATCCCAGTCATGGTTCTCTGTGTACCATGTTTCTGTGGCTGCCACAATATTCAGACAACCCTCTTCCATCAAGGCCATTAGGTCAGAGAGCTTGTTACATAGACTACGGACATTGGTACTTATCATCCTCCACTTTTTGATGGCCTTACCCCTTTTATCCCCCTCCTTGTCCTCACTGCCTTTGCCTTTTTTTACATTTACCTCTGTCCTGCTCCCTAATGACTTCTCCACCGTGGTGTTTACCTCACTGATTACCATGTTTTGTGGGGGGAGGCTGGGATTTCCCTGCTCCTTTTCAGTGCCTCCCTCTTGGCTAGTTTAAATGCTTGCCAATGAAGCATTTAAACCTCTCACCTATGATCCTGGTTCCCCCCAGACAGATGCAGACCATCGCACCAGTATAGGCCTGCATCCCTCCAGGTGGCTCACCAGTCCCCAGTGAAGCCAGAACCCTGAGCTCCACACCAGTTTTTCAACCATTCATTGATTTCCCTGATAAGGAGTACCCTAGAATCACCCTTGCCATAGACAGGCAGCACCTCTGAGAAGGATACTATATGTGCTACTTTTCTAAGACTCCTCCACAACTCTAAAAGCTCCTCTTGCACTGCTCCAATCCCATTCCTAGCCAGGTAATTTATCCCTAGGTGGAAAATGACATCCTGCTCCCTCCCTCATGCATCTGCTCCCATGATCCTGAGGATTCGCTTCCAGTCCCTCCAAGCCATGGCACCAGGCAGGCACCTTACCTCCCTGTCCCCTTCCTTCTCCACTTCTACCCCCTAATGATTGAGTCCCCCACCAAGAGTTGTTTCCTTCCCCTGTGGGGTCCCATAGCACCCTCCTTTGTGAAGGTTCCCAGCATCCTCTTTGGTCTCCACTGTAGGTGCCTCCATAGAGGAACCACTATCCACCAGAACAACGTATGAATTGTGGAGAGGTACAGCTGGAGGCATGCAACTCTGTTACACCACCATCTTCCTCCCTGAGCCCACCCTCATCCATCCGCTCCTCTTTCTTGCAACCTCTGAGGTAGTGGCATTGGCCCTGGTGGTCCCTGGGTAGGGGAGGAGGTTTCACGAATCCTAGGTAGGTCAGTCTGGAGAGGGACAACCTTCTCCCTCAGACCAGAGAGGTGTCTGCAAATAGGGCAGCATTGCAGCCTCCAGAATGTCACCCAGCACACTGCCGCCCCACAGCCATTGCACTGCACCACTCCCATCATGTCTTATTTTGTGTCCCTTCTCCTGTTTATCTGTATGCTTACTCTCTCCTCTCCTTACAGCTCTTACCTTTCCTGTTATGGGACAGCAACTTCCTATATTCTTCAGTAGCCTCTTTCTTCCTTGCTCTGCGTCAGACCACCGGAAGCTGGGGGGGAGAGAGCAAGCTACTTTTTTCCTTTAGGGTTGACAAAACTAATGTTTCTCTATGATCCTTCCCTTCCTACTGCCAAACAGGAAATCCCTGTTGTCAGTCAAATCCAGTGGCTATAAAAGTAGAACTGGCTTAGAGTGGGAGGGTGGAGGGATGGGATGGAGGGCAATTAGTAAGAAAAAATGGTTGCTTCTTTTAGTTAGTTGTTTTCTGCTCTACAAGCAAGATTTCTGTTTTCCAAAGGCTAACAACAAGTAGTTGTAATTGGAGTCACCTGCCTTTATACTGTATAAGCCACACCCCCAATTAAGCTCTCTCCTCTCCTACTGATTTAGCAAAGTAAGTTGATACAGTACCATTCCCAGCACTGAACACACACTGACTTTCTTTCTTTATTAACCCTAAATAAGACCCCTTCTACTTCTAATAAAGTATCTGTCTGCTTAATCTCAACAGACACTGACTCCTGCTGAGATAGAAGTGTTAAATTAGTAAGAAAATTGAAGCTTCTTTTAGTTAGTTGCTTTCTGCTCTACAAGCAAGATTTCTGTCTTCCAAAGGCTAGCAACAGGAAGTTCTAATTGGAGTCACCTGCTTTTATACTGTTTAACTATTACCCTGGAAAGTCAGCACACACTACAGCATTAAGTGCAGCACTTGCAGTGGCACCACACCCAGTGTGCTTCATAACTCCAAGGGGCATTGCCATTCAAGTCTTTCTTTCATGTACTGTTGTTGACATCCTTCACCACAAAACAGCAGTGCATAATAGAGTGGGAGTATTGCTTTCAAATAAAAATGTTTTAAATGATCTTGGAAATAAAAAAAAGCATGTCTTCTTTCAATCTGTTTAACATATGTAGCTGCAGGATGATAATGTGTGATCATCTGTGAATGTGCAAGTTGGAGTAGTCAGACCACTGAAAGAAAGACTGGAATGACAACTTCCCCTATCAGCAGTACATAAAGCATGCCACCATCTTTTGGATGGTAAAAATGCACTGCCTTCTTTGGGTTGCTGCTAGTATGCACCTTACATAGGTAGGTGGCAACTGTCTCTATCTCCTGAAAACTTCCAAAGATCATCTTATTGCTTTTCTGACCCCTAGAACTACATATCAGGGAGCAATGATAGGACTGCAGCAGCAGCAACAGAAAGCCACGTCAGCATGCATAGGTACCCTACATTGTTAAATGCATTAAGCAACAGACTCCTAATGTCCCTCAAAGGTGCCACCCAAGATAGTTTGTTCTCTCTGCTCCCACAAACATTGAAAATTTCATGGAGAGTGGGGAACACATGCAGCCACAATTTTATTCAGTGTTACAAGTGCTATGGAACCCTCTGGAGAAATGCAGGGGTCAGGGGATCACACCTGAATCACTGAAAAGCTATGCGTTCATGTTCTGTCTCTCCTCCCCCAAATTTCAACAGTACCCAGATGGGAGGATGGGGAGTTCCAAGGATGTTGCTCATTTGGGAGACTAGTTGAGGGGCTGGTAGTGGTCCTGGTTCATGAAGGGTGATTATGTGGAGGGGAGCATATTGCAGGGAGGGTGGTAGACTGGGGGGATGCAGATTAAAGGGTTGATGAGGAGCTGTCCTTTGGATGAGATGTTAAACCAAGGTTCCTTCTACCCATCTTTTTTTTGTCAGCAGATAAGGGCCTATGGCCCACCCAGTCTACCCATTTAAGCTTGTAAGTTCAGTTTATGTTTTCCTAGAAGTCGGTTGCCCCTTACCCCTGACCTCTATAATTCCTTTATGTCTCTCCCATGCATTCTTAAATCCTGTGATTGTTTCAGCCCCCTCCACTTCCTCTGGCAGGGTGTTCCACTTGTCCACCACCTGTGCTAGGAAGAAATTCTTCCTCACGTTTCCTCTAAATCATCCTCCTTCCAACTTCATCCCATGCCCTCTAGTCCTGGAACATCTTTTTTGCTTAAAAACAGTGTATTCCTGCACCCTGTTCCTCCCTGTAAGATACTTGTATGTCTCTATCATATCCCTTCTCTCCCTCCTCTCCTCCAGGGAGTACATGTTCAGTTCCTTCAACCTGTCCTCATAGGACTTGTGATGCAATCCATGCACCATCATTGTTGCCCTTCTCTGAACCTTCTCTCCTCTGTCTATGTCCTTATGTAGGTAAGGTCTCCAGAACTGTACACTGTACTCCAGGTGGGGCCTCACTAGTGTCTTGTATAGTGGAATTATGACCTCCCTTTTCCTGCTGATGATGCCCCTGCCTATGCATCCTAGCATCCTCTTTGCTTTACCTGCTGCCTTGTCACACTGTTTCCCTACCTTGAGGTCATCAGTAATGATAACCCCAAGATCCCTTTCCTGCTTGGTGCATGCTATATCCTCACCCACCAACTGATATACTGTTTTGTGCCAGGGTTTTTGTACCCCATATGCATTATCTTGCACTTCTTTGCATTGAATTTCAACTGCCAAACCCCTGACCATTCTTCAAGTTTCTGCAGGTCCCTTCTCATTCTGTCTACACCCTCTGGTGTGTCTACTCTGTTACAGAGCTTTGTGTCATCAGCGAACAGTGAAATTCTGCCTTCTAGGTCCTGTGCAATGTCACTGATGAAGATGTTGAACAGGACCGGTCCCAGCACTGATCCCTGTGGTACCCCACTGGTCACTGTTCCCTCTGTGGAGTGACGGCCATTTACCACCACCCTCTGTGTCCTGATGCCCAGCCAGTTACCTACCCACCACACTACTATCCTGCCCACACCCATATTCCCCAGTTTGTGTAATAGTCTTCTATGTGGCACAGTGTCAAAGGCCTTGCTGAAGTCCAGATAGGCCATGTCCACTGCCCTCCCCAATCCACCTCCCTAGTCACCCAGTCAAAAAATTCAACGAGGTTGGTCTGACATGACCTCCCCCTGGTGAAACCATGCTGCCTTAGGTCCTGTAGTCCATTGACAACCAGCTGTTTCTCCAATCTCTCCTTCAGTAGTGCTTCCATGATCTTCCCCACTTCTGAGGTGAGGCTGACTGGTCTGTAGGTCTCCGCTTCTTCTTTGTTCCCACTTTTGTATAAGGGGACTACATCTGCTATCCTCCAGTTCAATCTCTGGCCATTGTTCAGATGGAAGTAAAAAACCACATGGCTCAAATCAAAGAAGAACCTCAGAGGTTCCCCAGTGCCATAGCCAACAAAGGCGTCAGTGTAAGAAAAATCATTTAACAAAAATCCTATTTAAAAAAGGTTATCTTCATAGAAATACAAAAAGCAAGACCTTGGTCATTTTCATATGGTTTACACCTTGGGAGAATGTAACAAGATGAAAATAAGTGTACTCCATATAACTGAGACTAAAACAACTAAAAATACAGAAAAAGAAAAGTACCAGTATACTTTATAAAAGGATACAGAAAGTGTTAAATATATTCCTTATGTGAGTATGAGACAGTTTAAGTATAAAGTGTTCTAGTATACTTGAAGAAGTATTAATCAAGCACGTCAGAATACTGTGAGTGTATTTGTATTATTTTTCAGTATATTACTTTTTCATGAGGGTGCAAGGGAAGGTGGCAACAATGTGGGTGTTAAAAGCCTGTGAAAGGGAAGATAAATGCCTTCAAATCTTGGGGGCTTATGCAGGGCAGTAATGATGACAGGAACAGAGTGAGGGCTGGACAAACACACATAATAGTCTGCAACAGAGGGTGGCAAAAACAGGATGATTAAATTGCAAAGTTGAAGTTAATTACCTTCAAATTGGGGGCCTGTGGCTTATGGGCTTGCAGTTGCAAAAAAATGCTATGTCAAAAAAGATTGTCAAACAATAAATCCTATAACTAGATTGAGAGAAAAAAATAAAATTTCAAAAACTAGTATTGTAGTCTAAAAGCAGGATTATGTAATGAAATTATAAGATTTTTAATCATGGAGATTAAAGATAATTAAAAATAAGAAAAATATACCATGAAATAAGCTTTTCTTGACAAGACAAAACAAGAAAATGAGTCTTGATATAAGTCATTTTTTTCTTATTTTATTTTATTTTATTTTAGGCTTTGGTAACCTGGTAAGGCCCACTAGGCACAAGTGCCTGTTTTCACGGGCGACCCAGGAATACTGGGTGGTTAAGTGACTTGCTCAGAGTCACACAGTATGCAAGTGAAGGTTGTGAGAATCATACTCAGGTCTGGTCTGCTGGATGTATCAAGCTTGTTCACACTTCGTTCCTTTAACCTCTAGGCTATACTGCCAGCCCATGAATAAGAAAAATACACCAGAGATAATCTTGTGTTAAAAATTAAAGCTTTTTAGTTAGTGAAATAAGAAACTTAAACTTATCAAGATATTATTTTTGTAGTGCAAGGAGTGGGACCCAGACCCCAAGAAACCTTGGTACGGAGTTGCTTGTAGTGTGAGAGAGTCTGTCATATTGGGCCGGTCTGGAGTCCGTAGTCATCTATTGAGTCATGGTGGGGGAGGAGCCATTTAAGTAACAGTTGGTACTTTAGATTCTAGATCGATTGGGGTGAACAACTTTCAAGTATTGTGCATGCAAGTGGCCCAGATCATCATCCATCCCCTGAATCCATAGGGCAGGACCATCTATGAAAGCAGTTTTGTGGTCTTGCCATTGAATTCAGTTGTGCATTTCCAGTAGGGCATAATTATTAGACAACTCCAAAGGATGGGTAGCAGCAGTCCTGGAGCTTGTTTGCACCTCCTGCGGAGGCCCTGTGGAGCAGGTCCAGCTTGTGCAAGACTACTGGTGTACTGTACCATCTGTGCAAAATGTCCTTTTGAATAAGCTGGTATCTTATATTTCTAGATGAGGTCTGTGCTTTTCTCAAGAGGGAACACCAATTGCCATCTGGTACTACGGTGATTACAGCAAAAGTTAAATGTTACTGAGGTATAATGCAGTACTTTTGTTAGTGGTAGGGGCACTGCTGGTGATGTGAGGTAAGTGGTAGCTGTAACTGTAGTTGGCATAATGTGGTAGGCAGTATGCAGTAAGGTCTGTAGCATTTGGAACTTAGTTTGATGAAAATAACTTTCAGCTGGTAAAATACACCAGGTGGTGCTGTTCCTAGTATGATGCACCTGCTACGTAAACATTTTCTGGCAGGTGTCTCCTTATTCCACATTAAAATTAACATAAAGTCCAATGGTAAATGTTCATTGTTTGGGTTGTAAGTGTAATCTGTAGCAAAAAGATATCACCTCGTCAAGATTTTTTTCTTCTGTTGTGTTTTGTGTTACTTTAGTTACTGTGCTGGTTTCTGTAGTGTGAGCCCACACCTGTTTTTTTTTTTGTTATGTCCTAACTAGGATCCTTGCCAGCCATCCAATGAGTCAATGCAGTACAATATTTGTTGGCAATGTGATGTTCTATTTGGCCCATTTTTGTTATACTGTAACCTTGCATAGTTTTATTAATTATACTGTCCACATTAGATTCTAAATGTCTCCCCTTACACCAGTTTTGAACAAGGATGGACTCCATACTGTGTTCTCTGCAGATTTCACGATTGGCTGGATAAGAAAAATTTAAAATAAAAAAGAACCCTCTGTTAATTAATTGCCTGTATACCTATGTCATGCTTTCATTCTGTAAAAATTGCGCACAGCACCTTACTGCACCACTGTGAAAAAAAAGCATTGCTAAAAAATTGAGACTTTGATTACTGAAAGAAAATAGTTCAAAATAATTAATTTGGCAGCTACCATATAAATGGAAGTTTCGTTTTGTGCTAAATACAAAATATTTCAGCATTCTATCTGTGCTGAACTATCCCTTCAGTTGATTTTATTGGTTTGCAATTGTTTGCTTTGTCGTGGTAACATTTTATTTATTTTCAGAAAAGGAATGCTGACTTGACATACATCAATAAGGCCAAAGCCTTCATGTAATCATGCATTGTACAGGTACTTAAAACCAATAAAGGGCAAAGGAAGGGATCTGCAGGTTATAGATATTAATGTGTACAGGTAGGTCCGACCTTAAGGTTACATACATTCATGTCTGCCAAGTGGTTTGGATAAAGAGCTTGCCAACACCCATCCCTTACCACCGATAAGGGGGATGGAGATGAGTAGAAATACGTGTTGTAGCAAGGGTTAATAAGAAGGAGATATACCGTGGGTGTCTCATCAGATATCCAGGTGTGTACCCCATTGTTGTACTCACCAGAGAGATCTCTTTCAACATTCTTGCTGGACATAAGCACACCAGCCGAATTCTCTGTAACCGGTCTTGTCAAGCAGATCCCTTTTCAAGACGTCAGGAGAAGAGTTGAGCTGCCAGTGTGTATATGTTCTGGAAAAGTCATCTTTAACCTGGAACATAGACAAAATATATCCAAAGAATTCTAGTTCTTGACTTGGACTACAGTTCTAATATAGGTAAAGAAGTCAGGTACTTACATGGATACAAACTGCTACAAAAAAGACAAGCACAGGTATGTATAGCCAGAAGTAGCAAGCTAAAGTTCTGTTGTGTCTAGGTATTGAGGGGGGTTGGCTAGTAACTGCTCAATAGGAACACTGACCTCACTCAAAATGGCAAATTCAAGTTAGATCCAGTAGGGTCAGGGATTATTCATCCTACACCTGTCTGAGGGTAAGCATATCTGAGGTAAAGGGTCCAGCATCATCTAAATGTGAGAATTTAGTATGTTTGGAGGTGGGAAATTCTGTCTAACTTGGCAAGAGTTGAAAGAGAAGCCAGTACCTCCCTAACTGTAGGGACTTGTGTACACCTCCATTTGCTAAGCAAAGCTCTCTTGGTTTGCAGAATCAGTAGGGCAAGCCACCTATACTCAGGCAAGGATATCTTAGGAAGGTCACTTTTGATTCCTAGGAGGTAGAAAAGGTGACTGAGAGGAATTTGGTGACTTAGCACCTTGGAGGCTACATCTTGTATCCCTTGCCATAGAGGTTGGATCTGTGGGCAGGACCACAATATGTGCAACAGGTCCCCCCCAACCCTTGGCATCTCTAACATTGGTTTGACTCTAGAAGGTAGGCTGTATGGAGAACCACTGGGGTTTTGTACCACGAGTGGGCAATTTTGTTTTGAATTAGTCATCATATAGTGTCCCTGAACCAGCTGTCTATGTTCTTCCAGGCCTGATCCCAGGCCACAGATGAAATAGGAAGTTGTAGCATTGTTTCCCATTTGTGCCTAGCTTCTTCAGCTTGAGAGGGTAAAGTATCCCGGAGCAGAGCATATATTCATGATGCAAGGCCCTTTGGATGTTGCAACCAGGATTTCAGAGCCAAGGGACTATTTTGTGTCATGGGTGGACTCAGGTAGTGGCGTACTGCTTCTCTGAGTTGGAGGTATCTCCAGAAGTCCAACTGGAGGATGTCCCATAATCTCTGGAGGGATTGAAATGTATGCAGAACCTTATGGTTAGGGTCCATTCGATCTCTGAGTATAGTGATACCTAACTCAGCTCAGTGTTTCCAGCAGACCCAAACTCCCCCTATAGTAATGGAGGGATTTTGCCACAAAGGAATGTGAGAGAGTGGGAGAGGGTCCATTTTCATCTTCTGGTGAGTGGCAAACCAAGTAGTTCTGGGCACCTCTACTGTGGGTGAGGTACAACCCAGATTTGGTCTGTTGGCAGGTCTGCATTTGGTGGTTTTACCTGAATTCAGGAGTGAAGAGGGGTGTACAGTCCCTGTGATGTCTAGCTCAATTTGGAGCCACTATGGGGAAAGGGGAGAAGGGGGTACAGTCATTTGACAGTTTGGGCTAGAAGGAAGGCCAGACAGTATACTTTGAACCAGGGGAGATTCCAGTCCCCTTTTGCCAAGGGGCCCCTAACCTTAGAGTGGCTATATCTAGGTTTGGAGCCATCCCACAGGGAGTCCTCTAATAGTTTATCAATGGCCATGTGCCAATGCTTGGGAGAGGAATGAGCATGTGCATGAGTAGATAAAAGAGTTTAGGGCTGAGACCATTTTTATAGCTGCAGTTTTTCCCGCCAGGGTAAAGTTGAGGAATTTCCAACGGTTTAAGTTTACCTTGATAGAGGAAAGAAGGGGTTGTATATTAGCTTGCAAAGAGTGTATCCAGAGATGGAGTCAGAAAATTCCAAGGTAAGTGATCCCTTTAGGGGCCCAGAGGAGGCCAACGGAGGTTGTCATCTGTTGAGTAAAGTGGGCATTATGGGGAAGTAGTTTGGTCTTGCTCTGATTCAGCTTTAGTCCTGAGTACGTAGTAAAGACCTCTAAGAGATGGATCGGGGGGGAATGGAGCATCGGGCATCTGCCAGGGGGAGGAGGAGGTTATTGGTGTACATCAGAGTTCTATATGTTATACTTCCCACTGTGAGGTCCACAATGTTTGAGTGACTGCGTATAGCACTGGCCAGTGGTTCCACTGCCAGAACAAACAGGAGAGGGGAAGGGGACAACCCTGTCTTGTCCCACATTCCAGTAGAAATGGAGGGGATAAGATAGAGTTTGTATTGACTCTGGCTAATGGGGAAGCATATAAGGCTTGTATTCTGTAAATTTTTCACCCACCCCAAAATGTGCCAGAACTAGGTATACATAGTCCCATTCAACAGAGTTGAATGCTTTCTCGAAATTCACTGCTATAACAGCTGCTAGAGTGGGGAGAGATCTAGAGAAATGCATAAGATTCATAAGGGTATGCAGGTGGTCTGAACTATGTCAACCAGGGATAAAGTCCACTTGTGAAGGATGTATGAGTTCAGGAAGTGTAGGACCAAGCCTGTTTGCCAAAATGTTGGCATACAGTTTACTGTTGAAGTTAAGTGAGATCAGGTAATATCTTCCCGGGTTTGTGGTGTCCATACCCTTTTTGGAGATGACTACAATAGCAGCCTCCCACATGGAGGGAGGGAGGGAGGGTGCCTTTGAGCTCTATCTCTTGGAAAACCTCTGTTAAAAAAGAAGAGATGGTTAGGGCTAGTGTCTGGTAAACATCTGCTGTATACCCATCATTACCAGGTGATTTCCCCAGCTTCAGACCTTGAATGGCTGAGCTTACCTTGTCCTGGGAGACAGGAAGATCGAGGAGCTGTTTCTGCTGAGGATTCAGTGTAGGTAAAGGTAAAATATCTAGAAATGGCTGAGTGTCCTTATTTGGTTCTGAGTGTGAGGAGGAATAAAGGGATCTATAGTAGCAGGCCATAGTGGTATTAATGGCCTCTGGGGATGTGCCCACCACCCCTTCATGTCTTTCAGTCCAGAAATATATCTACTGGTCTGCTGCTTGAGAAGTTGGTAAGCAAGCACTTTGCCTGCTTTTTCTCCTCCCTCCCAGAAGGTGTGATGAAGGCGAAGGATGGCCACTTCTGCCTTTCTATTGAGAAGCTGATTGATTGCAAATCTAAGGTCTAGGATGGTTCTGCCTTATATTGAGTGGTTAGAGGGGGAAGGCATAGACTTAAATGTAACCTCAGCTACTTCCAGTTTCGGCTCAACGGCAGCCAACTGATGTTGTCTTTCTATGCGTTTAGTGGCTGCAAACTCCATGATGTTACCCCTCATAGTAGCCTTAAAGGCCTCCCAGGTAGTATTTGCTGAGGGATCTGCTGTAGGGTTTTCAGCAATAAAAAGTGAGGCTTCATTCGAGCCCTGGGGGCAAAATCTGGGTCCCTTATTAGAAGGGGATCTAATCTCCAGTGTCTAGGTGGAGGGGCTATGGGGTCGCATTGAACCAGGAGCTGGACCAGGGCATGATCCGATATGATTCATGGAAGGATGGAGACATCAAGGGTTTTTGTGGTGAGAGTAGGTGAGCCAATTCAAAAGTCTAGCCTGCTGTATGAGGCATTTGGTTCCAAATGGAAGGTATAATCTTTTGTTCTGGGGTGGAAGATTCTCCAGATATCTGTAAGACCCTGTTCCAAAATCAGCTGGTGCAATGCCTTCCCACTCCTAAGGTGAGACTCCATACCCTTATCATTCCTGTCCAGACAGAGGATTAATGTTAGATTGAAGCCACCGCACAGGAGAAGGGGGCAATCAGGGGGACTGAATTTAAATATTACCTCCACGAGATTGTGGAAGAATTGTGGGGTATCTTCATTAGGAGCACATAGGTTACAGAAGGTAATCGGGCCTGAGGGGGCATCATATGTCACTATCACCCACCTATCATCAGGGCCAGAAAGTGTCTTGATAAGGATCCATGATAGGGATTTATGTAAAAGGATAAGGACCCCATGTTTCCTGGAGGGGGCAATAGAGTGTACCTGCTGTCCCACCCAATCTCTGGACATACTAAAGTAGTAGACTTCCATGAGTTTAGCCTCTTGTAAAAATGCCATTTTTGAGTGTAGGCATTTCAGATGGGCCAACACCTTCTTCCGTTTTACTGGTGAGTTCAACCCTCTAACGTTCCAGGTGTGGAATGCACTATCAGACATTCTGCTCTGAGGGGTAAGAAGTCTGCTGAAGATAAGCTTTAGCCGGCAGGGCAATTACAAATAAGCGGCCAAGAAATGTTCCTCAGAATGAATGTGATGTTCACTTCACTTCTACACCTGGGAGGGAGAGCAGCAGTCACTCAGGCATGTAAACAAGGTGACACCTGTTCAAATGTCTTAGGGGGCCTTTATGAAAGTACCAGTATATATAAGGCAGTACAAATGAGAGAGAAAAACTTGTACCTGTACACTTAACCTGAAATACTAATTAACCTTATTAACAAAAAGAACAGCAGTGAGGAGTGAGAGAGGACGTAACTGGCTGGGTCCCCAGCCAATGGTATGCCCAGTCTTTTCTGCGAGACATGGGAGAGGTGAAAATGGCAAAGCAGGGGAGTTATATCCCCAAGTCTCCAACAAAGTGGTTTTATAACAGGTATTGCAAGAGGTTGTTACTGTTGGTTAAAGTTAGGTAGTATGTTGAGCCACTGCCCAGATCCACATGGGAGCCTACCGACCTGTGAATCCCTCATACTCAGGGTGAGGAAGATCCAGCAGCAGTCAATATAAAGTCCCAGGGGTGAGACCTCAGGATCTTTGGGGACCATATGCCCTGCACATGGAGAAGGGTTGCCTGTTCACTGAGGGGAAGGTAGTTTGGGAGTTAGAACTGACTGCAGTTATTGCAGAATATTAGTAGTATCTCCCTCCCAGCTCAGAAAGGAATCCCATATGGGAACAGAAGATTGGGGAAATCAATTTTGGCAGAGCTTCATATGTCTCATAGATGCTATCGCAAGTCACTGAAGTAAATCCCTGTTGACAACTTTTAGCCGGGGTTATAATTAACAATAACAATTAACAGATGAACAATCAGAAACATTAAGCAAAACAGACAGGGTGTCTCAGAAGTGTATTACTGTTCAGTCCGTCTGATAATTTAACTGAGAGGCACTAGGCTGATGAAAATTGCCCTGCATAAGTTTCTGCAGATTGTGCCTTGGCTCCTGCCCCTTTTCAGTTATTTTCTTTGTCTCCCACTCCCTATCACCCACTTACTCCCCAAGACTCAAAACCATTGGTACTTATCTGACTCTTTGAAGCACGATCAACCATGACAATCATCTGGAAGAGGCTGCTGCTGCTTTTCTGCAGGGTGGGTTTCTGGTCTGTGGTCTGGTGAGGAGCATGAACCCTCAGTGTGCCAGTCCAAGTCTTGTAGTGGGAGCGAGGTTTCTGTGGTGGAGGCCCAGGAGTCCTATTCTTCTCCAAGTGTCGCAGTCTCAGGGGATGCCGAGTTGGTGTCCATCTCTTCTTGGGAATCCATGTCCGTGAGTTCACAATGTAAAGAGTAGAAGTTTTGAACAATGTATGGGCTGGTGTATTCTGGTTCATCCTTGTCGAGGGACTGAGAGTTCTGGTCCTGCTTCTCCAATGGATGTCTTTGGACCTGGGGATGTTCGTGCTTAGAGTGCAGTGACTTCAGAGGTCTTTTCTGGATCTTTGAGTTGCAAGATTCCTGGTCTTTCAGTAGGGAGGAAAGCAGTTTTGGAAGGAGGGAACTGGAGTTGTCTCCCTTAACTTGAGAATGGCAGTCCTTTACTGTATTTAGATTCGTACTGCGTGAGGGACCCTGTCCTTTTGGCCACCTTTCATCAATGAACACCATGGCAGCATCTGGAATGCCAAATTGGTGTGGTCTGCCATTAATAGTGATCTGTAAAAAGGCAGGATAGCATTGGGTGAAAGGGACCTGCAGGGTATATAGTAACTGGCAAACTTCCATAAAGGCCTTGGGTTTAGATGCTAAGTCAGTGGAATAGTCCTGAAATATCATGATTTTATGTTCTTTCCAATGAAGCTGTCCCAATTCTCCAGCTCTGGCCTGGATGGCTGCCTTCACGGCAAAATTTAAAATTCAGGTTATAATAGGCCAGGGCCCCTCACCTTGTACAGGTTTAGGTTGTAGCAAATGATGTGTCCATTTGATCGTGATTCTGGTGGCCAGGGGAAGCTTAAGAATTTCTGGGAGTGCCTGCTGTAAAAACAGTACAGCTTGCCTTCTTTCACTGCCCTCTGGGAAACTGAGAAGCCATAAGTTGTTGCATCAGCTTCTGTTCTCGAAGTCTTCTAGTTTATTATGCATTTGCCGGATTTGTGCAGCCTGTTTTCGTATAGTGGCACAATGGCCTTGAAGGATGTCTTCATGAGCGGTAGATTTTTGTTCTGTGCAGTCGATTCTGGCATCAAGTTGCTGGATGGACACTGCAGAAGTGGTAGCTGCTAAAGTTAGGGTGTCAATGCTGGTGATTATGGATGAAAAAATTTCCCTGATGGAGGGTTCATCACCTCCCATAGCAGCGTGCACCATGCGGCCTTGCCTATAAGAGTTATCCAGATTTCAAGAGAGCCTAGGTTAGTAATCCTTGCTTGCATTTTCCCCAATTTCAGCCAGAGACTAAAGAAGTTCTTCTTCTTGCTGCTGGTATAACATTTTCCAGTCAGGATTCAACAGTAGGGAGGGTTTAGTCGGAGTCAAGGCTCTGAGTCTGTGGAGCTGCTGAATTGCTGGTTAGCAACGCCCCCCAAAGTTTGCTTTGCACTTCTTAGTCAGTAAGTCTACTAGGGGATCTGAAGTATGTTTTAACAATGTCAAGATCCCTCCCCATTTAAAAAAAAATCTCCTAACTCTGTCCACTGCATAAATCACACCCGCCCTCCCACCGCCTCCAGTCCACTACACAGAACAGCAATCCCACCACACTGTGTGCTTTGACAAAATATGGCAGGTATACTTTAAAATTGTGAAGCTGCCTTATCATTGCAATATCTGTGTTATTGATTTGGTTAGTGGGAGAAAATCGGTATCTCAAAATGTACAGTACAGTATGATTATTACAAATAATAAAACAGTGTGCTACCATGTCACCGCTTTAGATAGCAGGTGGGGAATTTGCTGTTAACCAGCTGTCTGTGACTGTAAGTGAGTGAAGAATGCAGTGCAGTGGGAGAAGAATGGAAAAACTTTACTAGAAAACAATACAGTGTGCTGGTGTCTGGAATATAATATAAAAAACTGGTCAGTGTAGTATACAAATTAGCAGAATTATTTTTTTAACTAGTCTCAGTCTTTGGCACTGGAGAAAAAAAGCAAAGTAAATTAGTGTAAATTATAGTGTTAAGCCACTCTTGGCAGTCTTTTTTAAATTAAATTCAAAGCCATCTGGCTACTCTCACATAGTCAAAACTTTGCATACAATGTGAATTATTTACTGAATGGATTCATGGAGCAGTGTAACTGCCTGGCTGGTTTGGTGATCTGCATTGCTTCTGTATGGAATGCATGGCAGTTCAGTAAACAAAAATCTAATTGAAACTGCCCAGTTAATTTACCCATCAATGGCAGCATGTTTTAACAGAGCCCAAATTCATTATAAAACAGAGATCAGTAACTTTGTTAATGCAGTGCTGAAGAAGTTATGAGCACTAAGATAATAGCGCAACTTACTTTGAAGAACTGTGTTCTGGAAGAAAAATGGGACAGGATAAGCAACTGGCCATTCTCAGAACAGGCGCCCACTATACCTGGAACAAAGGGACCCCATCAACACCAGTCTGAAATAGGTTACAGCATCAACTATATACAGAGAAGTCTACTAGAATTAAACTCAGTGTCGCAGGTTTACTGCGTAACAAACGGGATTAACACTAATTGAAATTGAATTGTTCGCTGCAGCATATCTACTACAGAATTCTGCAGTGCTGTGCTTCATCCTGGTGGTCTTCACTGTATGTTGTTTTAAAATATAAGACCATGCAAAAACCATAGGAAAAAAATGAGTGAGGACCATGTGTGTCCAACAAGTTGTTTCCAAAAAAGATAAATAGACCAGAAAATCACACACACACACACACACACACACACACACACACACACACACACACACACACACCTCAGTATCATTGTCTATTCCTTATTCAGTGAAGCTGTCCTTTCTTATTAAATTGTATTCACTTTGTTCTTAAATGATAATGAGAAAAACATTAGGCAGGGTATTGGAAACCCAATACGGATTTGCTTTTTTCCCCCCAATTCGCCAGTTTCCATCACTTTTTGGAACAAAGAATGTAAAAATGCAGATTTAATATGTTGCCCAAGATGGGGCATTGCACAGTTCATCTGAGGCACACTCAGTATGGACCAGGGCTGCCCCAAACTTTAACATTTTAGAGGGGCAGAAGCAGTTGTTCCTAGTCAAGATTAGATTTGAGTAACCCTGGTGATATCACAACAATCAATCTGCCTTTAATGTAATTCTATGCAGGCTATTTAATGCTTCCTGTTCTTGTTTGGAGCAGTTTATGTATTTAGGTCTGCTATTTTCCTTGAACTGTTTTTTCTAGATCCATTGTGCACATGTTTAAAAATGTTTGAGTGGTGTCATTGTTTGGGGGCATTAAACACTGTTATTTACATTGAAAAAAAGGATGTCCCTTGTCTGGTTTACAATAAAATTAACATAAATAAATGTGAGCAAATCCACTATAATGCCAAATGTGTTCCTTTTTTATGAAATAATTCATGGAGGGCTACCTTGCAAGCCCTGATCCCCGTAGTCAAGTAAAATATTTTACCTGGTGGTTTAGTGGACCCCCACCGATAAGCTCCTTAAAGCCCAGATTCCCCATATTCAAATAAAACATAGGTGGTCATCTGTGGTTGACTCCATAACATATTCACTTGAAATATTTGGGGCTGTTCCATAGATTGCTGGATAAATTTGAGGGCATTGCAAATAAACTCTTATGATTCTATAAGACATGTATTGGAAATTTTGAACAACAGTTTGGAAAGAACAAAAAATAAAGGAATTCCACAGCTCTTGAAACCCTGGACAAGCGAACACTCAACCAATGACCATGCACACAACCCACTACACTATCAAAATACAGAAAAATATTTAATTTTTTTATTGATAAGATACTATAAGCATCTGGGGAGTCAGTGATTCAGTTACTAGACATGTGTATATTACTCTGTGTATTCTACCGATATCTCAAAGATATTCTTACTGCTTACAGGTAATGAACTCAACTATGCCAGCTATTTTTTATTTGTTTGTTTAAGGTCTAAAGGATTTAAGTTAATCTACTTGGTTTTAACATTTTCTTAAACAGATCCCAAATGCTGTGAAAACTATCCAGCTCTTCATTCAATCAATAATGAATCATTTCTATTGTTTAATAGAGTTAATATGAAATTAAACAATGGTGATACTAAAGGGAGTTCTACATACAATACTTCCAGTAGAATGGTAAGCATTTCTTAGCATTAAGTAGGCCAAATACGGGGTTTTATTTAACTCTAAAAATTGATTAGTGTTTTGCTCATAAAAGTTCTAAAACATTGTGAAAATGCATAGCACTTGCCTCACTGTGTTTAACAAACATAACACTTCTAGAAAACCTATATAAATGCTTTCTGTACAGTTAGTATTGTCCAAAGAAAAAAACTGCTAATCAATTATTTAAAACCGTGAAATATAATAAGTTTCAGAGAGTGAATATTTTCTTGGAAGTTGAATGTGAGTGGGCTTATTAAAATATTTGTGGTTTGTATCTTGATTTAAATATCTATTTTGGTGCTTATAACATTTATGATTTTTCCCCAGTGTTTAGTTAACCTTTTATATGTAACAAACATATGGACTAGATTTACCAATAATTCCTTGCAACATGTGCAAACATGATGCTTTAGTGGAGCCCCCATCCTGCAAGCCCTGATCTCCCATATTCAAACAAGCTCAAAAAACATTCACCCACCATTAATTAAAAAAAAAAAAAAACAACAACAACAAAAAGAAAACATGCATCAGACCTGACAGGGAGCATCAAACACAATCAATCAACTAATGACAGTGAGAAGGCATTATACACATTATGGTAATCAATACATTCGTAGTACACTAAAAATGGACAGTTTGTGCTGTGTAGAATATTTACAATGTATCCATTGTGTTTCCAATTCTCTTGTTCTGTGTTTCGTATCATTGTCCACATATTAATCAACCTTATTTTTTTGTACTTTTTTTGTCAACTATGCAAGTTGTATTGCACATGGATGTGCCTCCCAAACATATGTGCCCTACGTAAGCCTACTTTAGATGGTTTGCAGTGAAATGGTAATATGTAAACTTTAGGCAGAAGCCAATTTAAGAAACAAATGATGTCTTTCTATCAGTAGGACCCCACTGTAAATTAGCTGATGCTAAATTGGGTTTTATCCTGTTTCTGATATCAGAAATAAACTTTTTTTTACTACTACTACTACTAGGTAATAGTATCTGACACCGCTGACTGGTACAACAGGTTCTGTGATTTGTCATCAATACATAATTGTAACAAAGGGAGATGTGAGCCAACAGACAATGGCCCATCAGCCAAACAAAAGTTTTTTTGGTTTTTTTAAGAGTGAGGAAGTATACTTTCTTGCCTGCATGACAGTTCTATTCTGACTGTTCTGCATGATGTACAGGAGTAATTGTCACACCAATAAGTACAGTAGCTCTCCGTTAAGTCTATGTCTCAAGTATTTATTTATACGTGGAGAGTTTTGGTTGCAATACTGATGGGGAGGCATAATGCTGTGGTGCAAACAGGTTGAGATTTTGGAGAGGGGGCAGCAAGATTAAACATATCCATTGTATTGACAATAGTTTTTTGAGGGCCAGACTGGTGAAAGCCCTGGAGGGGATAGGAGCAACACCTGCCACACACACACACACACACACACACACACACACACACTAAAATCAGGTTAATTTTTAAGGTTTGGTTTCTCCCTTTACTCTTAACCTCATGGTAACTCTCCATTTCCTACCACTACAACCTCCCCTTTTCCACCCCATTTGCTCCTGCCTTAACCAGTACAGTCATCAGAAACTGGTACAAATTAAAATCATGACAAGGGATTTGGATGGTCATATTAAATAAATGCACTTTTGTTTCTTGCACCTGTATGTAATTTATTTGAGCATTTGAAATGATTTCAGACATGGGGAACAAATACAGGAAACAAATCCTTCTCTCTAATATAGGGCAATGTTTGTGAGAACTGTGTCCCATGTCTCAAACATTTCATCCAGTGGTAACCTTTACAAGTGCAAATTATTGCAATAAGATAATTAATGCTCTTTTTGCTGAACCCATTATGCAGTGCCTTATTAGAAATAAACTGGCACAGTTCAAAATACCTGCTTGAGTAACCAAAAGCATCAATATATTTTTTTTAACATTATTACTTTAGAAAGGGATACAGAATAACCTTGAGCACTTTGAAAAGGTTAATTATACATTGTTACAAATCATTAAGGTTACAAAAAATTGACACATTGTTTCTTTTAATTGCCTAAGCAATTATTTGGAACTGTGCAGGCTTCTTTCAGATAACAGAGTAACACAGCTTGATGCCTTGTCTGTTAATGAGAACGTGAATAAATATTAGGAAACAGTCAAACCTTTTGATTACACGTAGCTCTTATTCTGGGTAATAGCGATCACTATTATGGCGAGTGTATATCGCCGAAAAGCAAATTGGCAATATACACTTTCAGGTGACCCGACATCTGGAATAAAAAAAAGTGTTAATGCTGGGGGATGTGCCCTCTCATGACCCCCCTCATGGAGGGCTTTGCCCCCTACACCCTCCTTACTAAGGATTACCAACTCTGGGGGGAAGGGGGTGCATGTCAGGGAAGGGGCAAAATCTCACATCATAGAAAAAATTAAGTGCCAGAGCCTCAAGCAGTGGCAAATGTTTTACACACCCTGTCCCAGTCCTGAACCCTGTACTTGCTGCACCAGAGCTAGCCACCCACACCACCACACCACATGGCTAGCTTGGTGGCAGCAGGTACACCCATCCCAAAAAAATTCCTTGTCCCTCCCCTTCCTCTTGCTATTCCTCACTTCTTGTCACCGTTCAGTACTGTAGCAGTCAACTATAGTCGCTACCCTTGTAGGGTAGCCCAGGAGTTTATCACAGAATATAAGTCACTGTATTGATATGGTGCCCATATTCGGTTACTATACTCACTGGATACCCTTATTCTGGCATACATATTTATTGTATGAAGAGAAACAATAGTAAATGCCAGTAACTGAAACTGAACAGGATGCTGAAATATGCAATTAAAAATATATATTGTATTCATCATAAAGCTAAAGAAGAAACAGTCCTGTATTAATTCATTTTCTTATTCATAAGCTTGTGGTACTTCTTTCTCATGGCACCTTGATGTAAACAGTAGCTATAAAGTACAGCATTCTGAGCAAGTAGAATGTAACAATCTACAGTATAATAGTACTTAACAGGATGAAACAACATGTATAATACACCTTAAATAAATCACCTTTAAGTACATCTGGTGGAGGGTGATTAGTCCTGAGCCAGTATGGGCATGAAGAAAAAATTACTCACTGCAGTAATCTTCTGTCTTCCATGGGGTCCTTTAGCATCAGTAACTTTTCACACTTAGCTGGCTAGCTGCAATTGCCCCAGAGGTGTGCCTTTAAGAGATTTTTTAATGAGCATAGGCCAGCCAATCAAAAGACAGGAGGGGATGAGAACTGAGTGAGAGCTGATGACTGCTTCATAATTTTTTCACAGAAAAACGAGGGCAAATGCCCCACAAAAGAATTAACAGGATTCAAAAAACATGCAAATGTCCAAAAGTGGAACTAGAAACAGCAACACCAGGTAAAAACTCATCAATGACAAATGCCAAATTTGGTAAAAGGTGATGTAAGAGCCCTTCTCCAACAGGTGAACCAGGGAGGAAGAATGGCAGCTTACCGATGCTAAAGGACCCCAAAGAAGAAAGAAGATTACTGTGGTGAGTACATTTTTCTTCTTACCCCTGGAGTCCTTTAGCATCAGTAACTTTTTGCAGACTACCAAGCATTACCAAGTGGGAGGCTGGCAGAGAAACTACTTAGGAAAGAGGCTCTGCAGAACTGCCCTACCAAATTTGGCATTAGATCTGGTCCACACATGCAAACTGCAGTGTTTCACAAAGGTGTGCACAGATTTCCAGGTAGCTACTTTGCAGACATCCAGTAGGGGACTGTCCCTTGCTGCTGCAAGTGAGGCTGCAGTGCCCCTGGTGGAATGGGCCCTGAGCCCCACTGGAGGTTGTTGACCAGCTTTCTCATAGCAGAATCTAATACAAGAGACCAACCAATGAGAAATAGTTCTCTTGGTAGCTAGCCTTCCTCTGACTGCATCCCCATAGGTGAGGATCAACTGAGTGGGAGAGCCTCTGGACTGTCTAGTACGCTCTAGGTAGTGAAAGATGGCTCTTTTGACATCCAAGCTATGGAGCTTTTACTCACCAGAAATGGATGGCTCAGTAAAGAAGACAGGCAGAGTAATGGACTGGTTCAAGTGAAACTCTGAAACCACCTTTGACAGAAATGTCCTATTTGTCCTGAACCCAACTTTATCGTTGTGAGGGATGATGTAATTTAGCTCAGCGCACAGGGCCGTTAGCTCTGAAATCCTCCTGGCAGACGTAATGGCTACCAGGAAGATGGTCTTCCAAGTTACAAACTTGATGTGGGCCATGGACATAGGCTCAAAATGTGGATTCATGAGCCCATCTATGCAAAGGTTTAGGCTCCAAGGAGGAACAGGTTCCCTGGTTGGAGGCTGGAGGTGCAAGAGGCCTTTGAAAAACTGTTTAAAAATGTCATGGGAAAAAAATTATTTCTTCTTTCCCACAGAAAGGTAGGCTGAAATTGCCGCCAGGTGTAGCTTGAGTGAAGATGGTTTCAAGCTTGATGCCTGTAGGTGTACCAGGTAGTCTAGCAGCTGAGGGTGTGAAGCTGATAGGAGTTTGACCTTTTTGCTTCTGCACCAGAGGGAAAACCTTTTCCATTTGCTGCATAAGTACATAGATACATAGATACATAGACAGTGTCGGCAGATAAGGGCCTATGGCCCACCCAGTCTGCCCATTTGAGCTTGTAAGTTCAGCTTGCCCTCCCAGAAGTCCGCCTCCCCCCAACCCTGACCTCCAGAATTCCTTTATGTCTATCCCATGCATTCTTAAATCCCGTGATTGTTTCAGCCCCCACCACTTCCTCTGGCAGGGTGTTCCACTTGTCCACCACCCGTTCTGTGAAGAAATTCTTTCTCATGTTTCCTCTGAATCGTCCTCCCTCCAACTTCATCCCATGCCCTCTAGTCCTGGAACATCTTTTGCTTAAAAATAGTGTTTTCCTGCACCCTGTTTCTCCCTGTAAGATACTTGTATGTCTCTATCATATCCCCTCTCTCCCTCCTCTCCTCCAGGGAGTACATGTTCAGTTCCTTCAACCTGTCTTCATAGGACTTGTGATGCAATCCATGCACCATCTTTGTTGCCCTCCTCTGAACCTTCTCTACCCTGTCTATGTCCTTACGTAGGTATGGTCTCCAGAACTGTACACTATACTCCAGGTGGGGCCTCACTAGTGTCTTGTATA
The DNA here is from genome assembly GCA_016271365.2 of Neoceratodus forsteri. Lineage (NCBI taxonomy): Eukaryota > Metazoa > Chordata > Ceratodontiformes > Ceratodontidae > Neoceratodus > Neoceratodus forsteri. The sequence goes on from CM028130.1 coordinate 9,518,755, forward strand.
GCGGAATGTTCATTTTTTTAACCATACTCAGTATCTTAAGGACCTATTCAGAGCACTGTGAGGATGGAAACTCTAACTCCTCAAGAACCAGGCTTTGAGGTGAGGAGAGTGTATGTCTGGGTACTGCACTCCCATCTGAGGAAGGGTCAGCAAGGAGCAAGTTGGAGGCAGGTGAATTTGTTTGTTGCAGGACGTTGAGAAAAGGAGAGGGTACCAGGCTTGACTAGGCCTGTCCGGAGCCACTAGGATCATGGATGCAGGCTGCTGCCTGAGTTTCAGAAAGACCCTGAATATCAGAGGAAAGGGAGGAAATGCACATAGGAACCTCCCTGACTAGTCCAGAATCAGGGCATCCAGAGGAAGTGTTCCAGGAAATGGGGGCCTGCAACAGTACTGAGGAAGCTGAAAATTGAGAGGTGAGGCAAACAGATCCATGTCTGGTGTGCCCCACTGCCTGAACACTGTGGCTAGTACTTGCTTGTTCAGTGTCCACTCACTCTGACCTTAACTGATGTGGCTTAGAGCATCCACCAGAGTACTGAGTTTGCCTTGGAGGTGAATAGCTGAGAGGCTGACTCCTAGGGAGAATGCTAGAGACCAGAGCTTCAGAGCTTCCAAACAGAGTATTCCTGATCTAGTACCACCCTGCTTGTTTATGTAGAACATTGCAGTGGTGCTGTCCATTTGAATTTGAACCACCTGCCCTTCTATGCTGGGAGTGAACCCTTTGAGAGCTAGTAAGACTGCCCTGAGTTCCAAAAGATTTACAGTATGTGCAACTGTGACTCTTCAGGAGTCCAGTTGTCACTTACTGAGGCACAGTCTAGATGAGCTTCCCAGGCCAACAGGGAGGCATCTATGGTGATCATCTTTGTAGAAAGAGGAGCTTGAAATGGAACCCCTGCCTGAAAATTTGCAGGTTCCTTCCACCACAGCAAATTTTGGAGGAACTGCTCCGTCACTGGTATTAACTTTGAAAATGTGTTGCTTCTCTGAGACCAGCGAGGTAGGCTTGCAGGACTCTCATCCTCTACCTGACCCCTGGGACTACTGCAGTCATAGAGGCTGTATATCCCAGAAGTTTGATAAAATGTCTGGCTGATCTTGGCTGTCCCTGGGCAAAAGAATCTGCCACTGAAAGGAAACTCTGAATTATTTCCTGCGGGAGGAAAGCATATCCCTTCTGAGTGCCCAGCTGGGCCTTTATGAAGGTGAGTAGCTTGGTAGGTTCCAGGTGAGACTTCTTGAGATTTACCAGGAAACCTAGAGACTCCAGAGTGCATTCTGTGAGGGAAAGAGATTCCTTGACTTGGCAAGAAGACTTTGCTACTGTTAGCCAGTCATCCAGATAGGGGTAGAGAGTGACATCCAGTCTCCTGAAATGTGCTGCTACCATAGTGAGACACTTGGTAAAGATTCTTGGGGCTAAGAACAGACCAAAGGGCATTGCAGTGAACTGATAGTGACCCAAAGGAAGTTTGAACCTGAGAAACTTCCTGTGAGATCTTCTTATGGGTATGTGGAAGTAGGCATCCTTTAAGTCGAAGGAGGCTAGCCAGTCACCCTGCTGTAAGGACTGTATGACCAGTGACAGAGTGACCATTTTGAATTTGGGTTTTTTCAGATGTTTGTTTAAATATCTGAGATCTAAGATAGGTCACCACTCCCCAATTTTCTTTTGTGTCAGAAAATACCTGGAGTAGAGGCCCTTGCCCTTCTCGTGGGTGGGGACCCTCTCCACTGCTCATAAAGCCAGAAGGTTTTGTATCTCTATTTCCAACAGTGGTATCTGTGATGGTGACAGAGGTCTTGACACCTGGGTATGCTTGAGGTCTGGTAGCTGCTTGGACTGTAATGACAGACCCTTCTCCACTATCTCCAGCATCCACTTGTCTGACATGATGAGGGACCAGTGCTGAAGATAGTGAGAGAGTTTGCCTTCAACTGGAAATGGGGAGGTGACCTGGACAATCACATCAGGACTTAGACTGAGAGGCAGATGGCTGGGTAGAGTTGGATCTTCTTTAACCCCTTCTGGCCCTTCTCTGAAAGACCCCCTGTACTAGCTAAAGTCAGATTGGGGATAGGGACTGTAAGGCCTGGGAACAAAACTTCTGCCCCTACAGCCCCTGGGACGGGATCTCTGAGGGGTGGTGGGTTTAGGTTTTGATGAATGGCTCTGCCAGGAGGCCTCGTACTCATCAACCTTTTTCATGTAGTCAGTGGTTCTGTAATCAAACTACATATCTTGATCACAGGGAAAATCCATGGCCTTGTTCCGAGTGTCTGTGGTCAGACTGATTGTTCTAAGTCAGGTGAAGTGTCTCAGAGTTATGGCATGTGCCATCGCCCTAGAGGCTGCATCATTATTGGCATCTGCCATGTGGAATTGGTACATAGTAGCTTCCAAGGATGTTTTTGACGTATCCACCAGCTCCTGTACCATAGAATCTGATCTGTTGCAGGTGATAGCCTGGACAAATTTCCAAAGGGCTTTCTGATATTTGGCTGTGAATGCCATGTAAGAAGAAAGCCTGAGAAGCAGGAAAGCTGTGGCATACATTTTATTTGCTATAAAGTCAATTTTCTTGGAATTCTTGTCAGGAGGAGAGGGCGACAAGGAGACTCCAGCTTTCTCACGAGTTGTCTGCTGCATTGTACTCTCATGGCTAGGGTGTGCTGACAGGAACTCTGTACCATTTTTAGACAATTTATATTTTCTCTCAAGCCACTTATCAACCCCTAGTACTGAAGTGGGGTGCTGATGTACCTTCATGGTATTTTTTCTAAATGCATTATAGATAGGGATGACCAGGGTCTTTGAGGATGAAAGACCCTTCATCTCCCTATAATCTTCATCTTCATCAACATCCTGGTTGGGCTCCTGTGTAGGGAGGTCCAGGGTATTCAGCATATTTTGTATAAATGAAAACATAGAGGAAGAATCCTCATGGTCACTCAGGGGCTCCCCAAGGTGAGGGCCCAGGGACTCCTGAGGCTCTAGGCCCTCAAAATCCATGTCAGGGGCATCATAGATTGATCATCATCTGCATCACCCTCACAGTCTACAGAACAGAGAACTGTGGAAGAGTGCTTACCAGCCCCAGTAAATTGAGGACCCATCTTTTGAAGGGTCTGAAACAGTTGCCATGCTTTTTCCATATCTTGCACTGATGGAAGAACCTGCACAGTTTGTAAGTGCTTTGTTTTTTCTGAATGCTTTAAGCTGCCTGTTGTCTCACTATTGGCTTTCCCAGGAGCAATGGGAACATATCTGTCTTGACAGAGTTTCTTTTTAGCCACTTCATCAGAAGCTTGATCAAGCTTCCTTTTCCCGCCACTCTTATAAGTTTTTAATTTGTGAGGAACTTCATCTTTGGAAGCTTTATTTTTTGACTGGGATCTGGAGGGTTCCTCAGCACCTCTGCTTTTGGTATTAGTATTTTTGAATGGCCCCTCATCGGAAACCTTTGATTTATCCTCAGCTATAATTATCAAAGGTTTGTCTGCTATGTTCTCCAATTTAAGCAAAGCACACCAGTTCTGGACCTGTGAACTGAGTGCAGGTTTCTGTGAAAATGCCACTAGCCAGTCCTGCCACAGTTAATGAACTCTGTCTATTACCAGTGCCTTTTTTTGTTGTAAAACTGGAATCTATACCAGTGCCAATCTTAATAGAAAACCAGTAATACTCAACTGTGCACAGGTGGCTCCTGGACCCTTACGGACAGTTCTGACACAGATGATACCAACGTCCAGTAATGTAACAAGATGGTTTCCTCGTAATTGCCAAACTAGAGAGAAAACCCCCGGGCACTGTTTAAGTTTGAAATCTACTGCAGGTGCCTAGTGGTAAACCCTATGAGGTCTAAGATAAAAAACAAGGCAACTGACCCTATTTCTACAGTTCCCAGAAGAAATTAGTCAAAAATGAAGGAAACTATTGAAAAAATAAATGTCCGTGATAAAATTAGGCTATAAAGTAAAGAGTCGTGGTAAAAATAAAGTCTAAATAGTGCAGTCGCACTAAAAATAAAAGAATTGTGAAGCGCTAATGAAAGAGTAAAAGTTATCACTCACCACACTAAAGGAAATGATTTATGAGGAAAGCTTTACCCAGATAAGCACTAGGAGGCTGTCAACAAGGAAAGTTGGGAGACACCTCAGAGGCAATATGCTCAGTCCAGCAGAGAAAAATTCTGAAGCAGTCAACAGCTCTTACTCAGTTCACACACCCTCCTGTCTTTGGATTGGCTGGCCCTACACTCATTAAACAATCTCTTAAAGGCACACCTCTGGGGCAATTGCACATAGCCAGCTAAATGCAAAAAGTTACTGATGCTAAAGGACTCCTTGGGTATGAATTTTAAATTACACCCCTGTTTTGGAGAGGCTTTGAGTCATCTACTAGGGGCACACAACAGTGCAGGATAAAGGGAAATGTGTTAGCAATGAGCTCTTGTGGGACTTTATCCCCAGGCACTATGTCATGAAACGTGTAATTAAGAAGCCCTTAAGAAGCTCATCAGAAGAAAAGGATTTTGGCATAACAGTAACAGACAACCTTAAGAAGTGGGAGATGAGGGGATGCTGTCACCTTGCAGGTTAATTATTAGAAAATATCTGGAATAAGGAGAACAATTCTAGTGTCCTCACACTTGAAAATATTAGATAGACTTGACATGGTCCAGAGGTGGTTTATTAAGATAATTAGGGGAGGCTTTCCCTGGAAAGTTAGGAGAGTATGTTAATGTGGATAAAATTAGAGGACTACAAAGAATGTCATATGAAGAGAAATTGAAAGAACTAGACATTTTTTTCAGAAAAGGAGAAGAAAAGAAGGGATGGGGGCATGATCTGGGCTTTTAGTTCCTCAAGAGGCTTATCACCCCTTAAACTACAGAACCTGAAGAGAACAGAATCTAGAGAATGAATGAGGGGACACACGCTAGAACTAGCTGGGGAAAATTACAGAACTTATCACAAAAAAGTACAGTTCACACAAAAGGTGGTGTCACAGTGGACCTTTAGGCCCATCTGGTCTGCTTCTTGTGCCTGTCTGTTCTGTCATCATGTATCACTACCGCCACTATTCCTCTACCTTATGTGACCCTGTGCCTATCCCACACGTGTTTGAAGCTCCCTAATGTTTTTGCTCCAACTATGTCCTCTGGCAGACTGCTTCAGTTATCCACCACCTGTTCCATGAAGAAATACAGTGGCATGAAAAAGTATTTGCCCCCTTCCTGATTTTCTCTGTTATTGCATATTTGTCACACTGGATGTTTTCAGGTCTTTAGAGAAAATGTAATATTAGATAAAGGGAACCTGAGTGAACAAATAACACTTGTTTTTTTTTAATTTCACTTATTTAATGAAAAAAAGTTAACCAACACCAACTGGCACTGTGTGAAAAAGTAATTGCGCCCTTACACTTAATAACTGGTTATGCCACATTTAGCTGCAATGACTGCAACCAAACACTTCCTATAATTCAAAATCAGTCTTTCACATCGCTGTGGAGGAATTTTAACCCACTCTTCCTCACAGAACTGCTTTAATTCAGTAACATTTGGTAGGTTTTCAAGCATGAACTGCTCGTTTCAGGTCCTGCCACAGCATCTCTATTGGGTTTAAGTCTGGACTTTGACTAGGCCACTCCAAAACTTTAATTTTACTTCTTTTTAGCCATTCTGATGTGGACTTGCTTTTGTGTTTTGGATCATTGTCTTGCTGCATGACCCAACTACGCTTCAGCTTCAGCTGACGGAAGGATGACCGGTCATTCCCCTTAAGAATTTTCTGGTACAGAGCAGAATTCATGGTTCCTTTAATTATGGCAAGTCATCCAGGTCCTTAGGCAGCAAAGCATCCCCACACCATCACACTACCACCACCATGTCTGACTGTTGGTATGGTGTTCTTACTGTGGAATGCTGTGTTCGCTTTACGCGAGACATTATGGGATCCATGTCATCCAAAAAGTTCCACTTTGGACTCATCTGTCCATAGACACTTTCCCAAAAGGCTTGTGGATCATCCAGGTGCTTCTTGGCAAATGAGAGATGAGTGTTTATGTTCTTCTTGGTTAGCAGTGGTTTCCGCCTTGCTAATCTCACAGGAAGCCCATTTTTGCCCAGTCTCTTTCTGATTGTGGAGTCATGAACACTGACCTTAGCTGAGGCAAGAGAAGCCTGCAGTTCTTTAGATGTTGTTTTAGGATCCTTTGAGACTTCCTGGATGATTTTACGCTGCGCCCTTGGAGTAATTTTGGCAGGCCACCCACTCCTGGGAAGATTCACTACTGTTCCAAGTGTTCTCCATTTGGAGACTATGGCTCTCACTGTGGTTCGATGGAGTCCCAGAGCCTTAGAAATAGCTTTGTAACCCTTTCCAGACTGATAGAGGGCAACACATTTTTTTCTGATCTTTTCAGGAACTTTCTTTGATCATGGCATAATGTGCTTGTTGAATCTTTGTGCTGGCAACGTGACTCTGATGGTAAGGGTCAAAATAAGTGAGGTTTATATTGAGCAGGGCTGGCTGTAATCAAGCCTGGCTGTGTTCAATCAGCTGACTCTAATTATCCCTTTAATTGGGTTGATTTAACTAGGGGCAATTACTTTTCACACAGTACCAGTTGGTGTTGGTTAACTTTTTTCATTAAATAAATGAAATAGGTAAAAAAAAGAAAGTGTTATTTGTTCACTCAGGTTCCCTTTATCTAATATTATATTTTGTCTAAAGACCTGAAAACATCCAGTGTGACAAATGTGCAATAATAGAGAAAATCAGGAAGAGGGCAAATACTTTTTCACTCCACTGTACTTCCTCACATCTCTCCTAAATGACCTCCTCTTAGCTTCATTGCGTGCCCCTTTGTTCTAGTTCCTTCCTTTCTCTGTTATAGACACTTCACTTGCACCTTGTTTGCTCCTTCCAAGTACAGTACTTTGATACAAAGACATATGAAATTTGTTGGCAGATAAGGACCACCGGGCCCATCTAGTCTGTCCATTTGTCCTACCTTTTTTAACGTGCATTGTAGCTGAACTGTAGCTTTCTCACTTCTCCTTGTCTCTAGGATTCCCTTGTGTCTGTCCCATGCATTTTAAAATTCCTCCACCATATTTACCCCCACCACCCCTGTTTGGAGGCTGTTCCAAGCATCCACCACCCTTTCTGCAAAGAAGTACATTTTCACATTACCCCTGATTCTAACTCACACCAACTTCATATCATGTCCCTTCGTTCTTGTTCATCCTCTTTGCTGCAACATGCTACCACCCTGTATCCTATTTATGCTATAAAGACATTTGAATGACTCTATCATATTACCCATCTCTATCCTCAAATATATATATATATATATATATATATATATATATATAGTACATACATATTGAATAGATGTTGAGGTCTTTAAGCTTTTTCTCAAATGACGTCTGGTGTAGCCCTGCACTAGTTTAGTAAACCTTCTGTGAACTGCCTCCACTCTGTCTATATTATTCATGAGATGCAGCCTTCAAAACTGGACACTGTACTATAGATGAGGCCTTAACAATGATCAGCATATTGGTATCACCCCGTTCATTTTTCTGCTGGTGATACATCTCCCTATGCACCCCAGCATTCCACTGGCCCTTCTAATCACCTTTTTACAGTGCCCGGCCACTCTGTAATCTGAGTAAAAAACTGGGCACCATACTAAACAGGTTAATAGCAGGAGATAATTCAGAAGGCTCACACTGCCAAATGAATATTTGGCAAAGGACACCAGAAGGAAGGAGTGCTGTGTGACTGGACTTCTCTACTGGGACTAAAGAAGTAGAACTCTTCTACTTGGACCTTTAATTTAGGGTAAAAAACAAACAAACAAAAAAAAATACTGTGTTTGCTTCAGTTAGCTAAAGTGGTTATCTGAACAGTTATCTAGGTGTAAATCTCAGGTGGCTGAAGGGGCTTGATTGCTGTGCAGTTTGAATTACTTGTAGAAAGATCTAGTATGTAGGGGGAGTGGCTTAGCTAGAAGGAAACTAGGTTTAAACACTGCCTTAGAAAGATTCTGTCAGAGGCTTGGCAGAGGACACCAGAAGGAAGGAGTGCTGTGTGACTGGACTTCTCTACTGGGACTAAAGAAATAGAACTCTTCTACTGGGACCTTTAATTTAGGGTAAAAAAACAAACAAACAAAAAACAATAGTGTGTTTGTCTCAGTTAGCTAAAGCGGTTATCTGAACAGTTATCTAGGTGTAAATCTCAGGTGGCTGAAGGGTTTTGATTGCTGTGCAGTTTAAATTACTTGTAGAACGATCTAGTAAGTAGGGGGAGTGGCTTAGCTAGAAGGAAACTAGATTTAAACACTGCCTTAGAAAGATTCTGGCAAAGGCTTGGCAGAGGACATCAGAAGGAAGGAGTGCTGTGTGACTGGATTTCTCTACTGGGACTAAAAAAGTAGAACTCTTCTACTGGGACCTTTAATTTAGGGTAAAAAACAAACAAAAAAAATAGTGTGTTTGTCTCAGTTAGTTAAAGTGGTTATCTGAACAGTTATCTAGGTGTAAATCTCAGGTGGCTGAAGGGGCTTGATTGCTGTGCAGTTTAAATTACATGGATACATAGACAGTGTCGGCAGATAAGGGCCTAACGGCCCACCCAGTCTGCCCATTTGAGACTGTAAGTTCAGTTTATGTTTTTCTAGAAGTCTGTTGCCCCTTACCACTGACCTCCAGAATTCCTTTATGTCTATCCTATGCATTCTTAAATCCCGTGATTGCTTTAGCCCCCACCACTTCCTCTGGCAGGGTGTTCCACTTGTTCACCACCCGTTCTGTGAAGAAATTCTTCCTCATGTTTCCTCTGAATCATCCTCCCTCCAACTTTATCCCATGCCCTCTAGTCCTGGAGCATCTTTTTTGCTTAAAACAGTGTATTCCTGTACCCTGTTCCTCCCTGTAAGATACTTGTATGTCTTTATCATATCCCCTCTCTCCCTTCTCTCCTCCAGTGAGTACATGTTCAGTTCCTTCAACCTGTCCTCATAGGACTCGTGATGCAATCCATGCACCATCTTTGTTACCCTCCTCTGAACCTTCTCTACCCTGTCTATGTCCTTATGTAGGTAAGGTCTCAGGAACTGTACACTGTACTCCAGGTGGGGCCTCACTAGTGTCTTGTATAGTGGAATTATGACCTCCATTTTCCTGCTGATGATGCCCCTGCCTATGCATCCCAGCATCCTATTTGCTTTACCTGCTGCCTTGTCACACTGTTTCCCTACCTTGAGGTAATCAGAGATGATAACCCCAAGATTCCATTCCTGCTTGGTGCATGCTATATCCTCACCCCCCCCCCAACTGATATATTGTGCCAGGGTTTTTGTGCCCCATATGCATTATCTTGCACTTCTTTGCATTGAATTTCAACTGCCAAACCCCTGACCATTCTTCAAGTTTCTGCAGGTCTCTTCTCATTCTGTCTACACCTCTGGTGTGTCTACTCTGTTACAGAGCTTTGTGTCATCAGCAAACAGTGAAATTCTGCCTTCTAGGTCCTGTAATGTCACTGATGAAGATGTTGAATAGGACCAGTTCCAGCACTGATCCCTGTGGTACCCCACTGGTCACTCTTCCCTCTGTGGAGTGACAGCCATTTACCACCACCCTCTGTGTCCTGCCGGCCAGCCAGTTACCAACCCACCACACTATTGTCCTGCCCCCACCCATATTCCCCAGTTTGTGTAATAGTCTTCTATGTGGCACAGTGTCAAAGGCCTTGCTGAAGTCCAGATAGGCCATGTCCACTGCCCTCCCCAATCCACCTCCTTAGTCACCTAGTCAAAAAATTCAACAAGGTTGGTCTGACATGACCTCCCCCTGGTGAAACCATGCTGCCTTGGGTCCTATATAGCCCATTGACAACCAGATGTTCCACCAATCTTTCCTTCAGTAGTGCTTCCATGATCTTCCCCACTACCGAGGTGAGGCTGACTGGTCTGTAGCCCCCCGCTGCCTCTTTGTTCCCACTTTTGTATAAGGGGACTACATCTGCTATCCTCCAATCTTTGGGTATCTCCCGTTTCCAGTGATTGGCTAAACAGGATAGCCAGAGGTTCAGCCACCACCTTTCTTAGTTCTTTAAGGACCCTGGGGTGCACCCCATCTGGATCCATTGCTTTATCAACTCTTATTACTTTCAGTTCCTTCAGAACACTTTCTCGTGTAAAGGAACTTGTGTCCATTTCTGCACCATTCTCACCCCTTGTACTCCCTTCAGACCTATTGTCCTCCTCTTTCTCAGTAAAGACTGAACAGAAATACCTGTTCAATATGTCAGCTTTACTGTTGTCATTCTCCACACGGCCCCATCCTCCCCCTTCAATCTCACTATCCCTCCCTTTGCCTTTCTTTTTTCGCTTATGTACCTGTAAAAGGTTTTGTCCCCTCTACCCACTGATTTTGCAATGTGTTCTTCTGTCTGAGCTTTGGCTTCCCTTACTTACCTCCCTGGCTCCGTTTGCTTTTCCTGATACTTCTCCCTATCCCCTTCAGCCTGTGTCTTTTTGTATTACCTGAAAGCAATCTTTTTGGCTTTCACTTTCTTTGCTACCTCTTTGGAAAACCATAATGGTCTCCTCTTCCTTTTCCTCTTGCTAACCTGCTTAATGCATAATTCTGCTGCTCTTGTAATCCCCATTTTAAATGCTGCACACTGTTCCTCAGCTCTTGATTCCTGCCCCATTCCCCTTAATGCCTCTTTCAAGTATCTCCCCATTTTCCCAAAGTCTGCCCCCCTAAAATCCAGGATACATGTTTTTGTGTGGTTTGGTTCTGCTTTTTCTGTGATTTCAAACCAAAATGACTGGTGGTCACTGTTCCCCAGGTGCTCCCCCACTGTTACCCCCATCATACTGTCCCTGTTTGGAGCACAAGGTCCAGTATTGCCTTCTGCCGAGTTGGTTCCATGACCAGTTGCTTGAGGAAGGCACTCTGAAGGGAGTCCAGGATAAATCTGCTCCTAGTTGATGCTGCTGCTGGGATGCTCCAGTCCACATCTGGAATATTGAAGTCTCCCACAGTACTACCTCACCCTTGTCTGCCATCCTTTGGATGGCTAGCATCAGCTCCTTATCTATTTCTTCCTCCTGGGCTGGCGGCCCATAGACCACACCTGTGCAGATGGCTGGCCCTATTTTCCTTTCCAGCTTAACCCACAGTATCACTCCCCCATTTTGTTCTTACTGGATCTCTGTGGCCCTTATGTCATTTTTCACATACAGTGCCACTCCTCCTCCCTTCTTGCCTGCCCTCTCTCTTCTGAATATGTTGTAGCCAGATATGGCCATCTCCCAGTCGTGGTTATCTCTACACCAGGTTTCAGTGATGGCCACAATGTCCAGGTCTGACTGCACCATGACAGCCTCCAGATCTTCCATCTTGTTGCTAAGGCTCCTGGCATTTGCACACATGACTTTCCATGATTTGATCTCCCTAGACTGTTTCACTGTTCTGCTCCAGCCCCTTCCTTGGTTGTCCTTTATCCCTGGTTCTCCTTGCTATCTGACCTTCTGCTGAATGTTGCCACTTTTCTGCCTATCCACCTCTTGGGCACTAATCTCCATCTTTCACACACTGCTTTGTAGAGATAGCCACTCATCTGGTTCACTGGTTCCACTGCTAGCTGTGGGGGGTGAGCAAGTAGGTACCCTCCTTGCTGGCCTGCCACCCCCCCTTTTCTAGTTTAAATGCTTGTCAAAGTAGCTTTTAAACTTATCATTGAGTGCTTGGATTCTCCTCCAAGATGGATGCAGACCGTCAGGCTTGAACAAACCTCCATTCCTCAAGGTGAGTCCCCAGTCACCAATGAATCCAAACCCTTCCTCACAGTACCAGTTCTTCAACCATGAGTTAAAGTTCCTGGTGCATGCACCCCATGCTCTCCCTTGCCTCTCGCAGGTAGTACTTCTGAGAAAGTGACAGAAGTAGCTACTTGCTTGAGACTCCTCCCCAATTTCCTAAACTCTTCCTGAACTTCCTTTGGATCCCAATTTGCCAGGTCATTAGTACCTAGGTGGATAATGACAACCAGCTCACCCTCCCATTTTGCCTTCCCAGTGATCCCCAGGATCTTCCTTCCATCTCTGCATGCCATGGCACCTGGTAGGCACCTCACCTCCCTGTCCTTCCCCTCCTGTGTTCCTAGCTGGATCCCTCTTATGATGGAGTCCCCCACTAGGATTCACTTCCTCCTCCTCTGGAGTTCACTGCTTTCCCTGCTGAGGTCACCTCCTTGGCTAACCTCCACATCCTTTCCTTCCACTTCTCTGGGTACCTCTATTTGGTTGTCCCCATTTGCCAATGTGGCATATGAGTTCTTGAGTGGAATATGATCTGGGATGTACCTCTACCTGACCACTCTAACCCTCCCTGAACCCACTGTCATCCAAGTGCTCCTCATTTTTGGCATCGTTTGAGGCAGTTGCATTGGACTGGGTGGTCTCTGTATAGGGGTGATGGTACTCCTGACCCAGTTTACTTCCACTCTGAGTCTGGCTACCTCATCCCGCAGTCCTGAGAGATGCATGTAGATAGGGCAGCACCTCAGTGTCCAGAAGGTCTACCTGAATACGGCTGCCCCCAGCCACTGCATTGCACCACTCCCCACATTATACTGCAATTATACTGCTATTCCACTACTTGTCTATTACTGAAGCTCTCCTAGTTTCCTTTTTATTAATTTACTGTCCTAAAAATCCCTCCAATGATCCTCAGATACTTTTCTTTTTAAAAAAAGAAAATAAACCAATAAATAAATAAATGAGTCAAAACACTTGTCGTGCTGAGGGTGGGCTTCTTCACCCTTAGGCCCCTCCTACTCCACACCCCTTACTATACCCTGTGTTTAGCTCCTGTCAGTCAGATTTAACAGGACATATAATTAAGTTAGGGAAGGGGAGGGAGGGGGGTGAAAATTTGCAGCAATTAAAGACAGCAAAGAAATATACCACCACTACATTTTAAATTTTCAACAGCCCAAAAACAAATCTAAGTAAAGACAACAAAGAAAGTACAGTGTCACTAAAAGCCCACAATCTAAGTTTAAAAGAAAAATAGCAATTACCAGTTACTGTAAAGCGCTGAATTTGAATATGTTTCCTTCCCCTTCTGGCTTCTTCTGAGAAAATAAAACTCACTTGCTACCTCAACTCTGACTAATCCCCACCTCCAGTTATCACATAGCTGAGGTCAGAGGCCAGACAATTAACACCCCTCACCCAAATTACAGGGCAAGTCAGACAAGCCAAGACCAAATTTGCAGCAATTAAAGACAGCAAAGAAATGCACCACCACTACGTTTTAAATTTTCAACAGCCCAAAAACAATTCTAAGTAAAGACAACAAAGAAAGTACACTGTCACTAAAAGCTCACAATCTAAGTTTAAAAGAAAAATAGCAATTACCAGTTACTGTAAAGCATTGAATTGAATATATTTCCTTCCCCTTCTGACTTCTTCCGAAAAAATAATTTAATTTACTTGTAGAAAGATCTAGTAAGTAGCGGGAGTCGCTTAGCTAGAAGGAAACTAGATTTAAACACTGCCTTAGAAAGATTCTGTCAGAGGCTTGACAGAGGACACCAGAAGGAAGGAGTACTGTGTGACTGGATTTCTCTACTGGGACTAAAGAAGTAGAACTCTTCTACTTGGACCTTTAATTTAGGGTAAAGAAACAAACACAAAAAATAGTATGTTTGTCTCAGTTAGCTAAAGTGGTTATCTGAACAGTTATCTAGGTGTAAATCTCAGGTGGCTGAAGGGGTTTGATTGCTGTGCAGTTTAAATTACTTGTAGAAAATCTAGTAAGTAGTTGGAGTGGCTTATCTAGAAGGAAACTAGATTTAAACACTGGCTTAGAAAGATTTTGTCAGAGGCTTGGCAGAGGACACCAGAAGGAATGAGTGCTGTGTGACTGGACTTCTCTACTGGGACTAAAGAAATAGAACTATTCTACTGGGACCTTTAATTTAGGGCAATAAAACAAACAAAAAAATTAGTGTGTTTGTCTCAGTTAGCTGAAGTGGTTATCTGAACAGTTATCTAGGTGTAATTCTCAGGTGGCTGAAGGGGCTTGATTGCTATGCAGTTTAAATTACTTTTAGAAAGATCTAGTAAGTAGATGGAGTGGCTTAGCTAGAAGGAAACTAGATTTAAACACTGCCTTAGAAAGACTCTGTCAGAGGCTTGGCAGAGGACACCAGAAGGAATGAGTGCTGTATGACTAGACTTCTCTACTGGGGCTAAAGGAGTAGAACTCTTCTGCTCTCTACACTGACTGACAACAGGAACTTCCTGTTTGGGAGCAGGAAGTGAGTGATCACAGAGCTACCAAAGACGCATCATCTTAGAAGTGCAAGAGTAGCTCTCTGGCCCCCTCTAGCTGCTGGGGGTCTGCCTCTAAGCAAGTAAGGGACCTACTGAGAAATATAAGATCTTCTTGCCTCAGAACAGGACAATCAGGAGCTTAATTGGCACAGAGGTAGTAAGTAAGTAAGTAGAGAGAAAAGGAAAATAAAACAGAGGAAAGAGTAATGATTCCAAACAATACTGAAGGGGCCAGAAATAAGACAGGATGGGAGTGGTGCAGTGCAGTGGCTATGGAGCAGCAGTCTTCCAGGAGATGTTCTGGAGGATGCGGTGTTGTCCCATCTGCAGGCACCTCTCTGAGCTGAGGGGGAGGTTGCTCGTCTCCAGGCTGAGTTAGCCAGGATTTGTGAGACCTCCTCTTCCATCCAGGGACCACCAGGGCCACTGCCGTTTTCTCAGAGGTTGCCATGAAAGAGGAGCGGTTGGACCACAGTGGGCTCAGGGATGGTGAGGGTGGAACAGAGGTGCATCCCTCCAGTTGTACTGCTCCACAATTCCTATGCCATTCTGGCAAAGTGTGGTTCCTCTATGGAGGCACCCACAGTGGAGACCAAGGAGGATGCTGGGACCCTCCATAAAGGATCCCCACAGGAGGGTGGCATGGGACCCCACAGGGGAAGAAAACAACTCCTGGTTGGAGGACTCCATTGTTAGGAAGGTAGAACTAGGGGAGGAAGGGGAGAGGGTGGTAAGGTGCCTGCCTGGCGCCATGACTTGGAGGGACAGGGAGAGAATCCTCAGGATTGCCAGAGCAGCTGCACGGGGAAGGGAGCTGGATGTCATTGTCCACCTAGGAACAAATGACCTGGCTAAGAAAGGGATCAGAGCAATGCAGGAAGAGTTTGTGGAATTGTGGAGGGGCCTTAGACAAGTAACATGCACAGTAACCTTCTCGGAGGTGCTGCCTGTCTATGGTGTGCTAGAGTCTAGGGTGCTCCACACCATTGAATTCAATTAGTGATTGAAAAACTGGCACAGAGCTCAGGGATTTGGCTTCATTGGGGACTGGGGGTCCACCTGGAGTGATGCAAGCCTATACTGGCATGATGGGCTGTATCTGTCTAGGAGAGGAACCAGGATCCTTGGTGGTAGTTTAAAATGCTTCATTGGCAAGTATTTAAACTAGCCAAAGGGGGAGGCACTGGAAATGAGCAGAGAAATCCTAGCCCCCCCAAAAGTCATGGTACTAAGTGCAGTAAACACTAACATAGAGATGTCGATAGGGAGAAGGTCAGGGGTAAATGAAGAAAGTGACAAAGGCAAGAAGCACAGGGATGGGGCAAAAAGGAGTAAGGCCATCAGGAAATGGAGGATAATGAGTACCAATGCCCATAGCCTGGGCAACAAGCTCCCTGAACTGCTGGGCTTGAAGGAAGAGGGATTCCTGGATATTGTAGCAGTCAGAGAAACATGGTACACAGAGAACCATGACTGCGATGTTAACATACTAGGGTATGTAACCTACAGGAGTGACAGGGAGGGGAGAAGAGGGGGAGGAGTAGCTCTCTATGTAAAGGATGGGATAAAAGCAACTGAACAAAAGGGTAAACAGGGAAGAGAGGAGGCACTGTGGGTCACCTTGGTGACTGGAAGTGACACCACAATCTGCACAGGGGTTGTATACAGACTCCCAGGTCAGGGGGAGGGAATGGACAAGGATATAATAGAAGGCATTCTTAGGATGGCAGAGAAAGGGGAGATACTGTTGATGGGAGACCTGAATATGCCAGATATTAACTGGAGCACGCTTGCTGCAGCCACATCCAAGAGCAGGGCCATTCTCAATGCCCTACAGATGTCATGCCTCAGACAGCTATTTTCAGAACCCACTCATGAGGGAGCAATCTTAGACCTCATACTCTCAAATGGGGGCAGTGGGAGGATTTCAGACCTAGAAGTGGGTCACCATCTGGGAACAAGTCCCTGTCAAACAGTGTGGTTCATGTTAAACTCAGCTGAGAGTCAAGCCATATAAAAGTGAGGGTACTGAACTTCAGGAGGGCTGACTTTGGCAAGATGGGAGAGTGCCTCAGAAAAGCACTAGCAAACAGGCTAGAAGGAGGGGTGGAGCAACAATGGGGAATCATTAAAACTGCCATCACTCACAGAGGCAACAAGCCTTTGTGTGAAGCAAATAAACAAATCAAAACAAAAGGAAAAGCCACTATAGTTGTCAAAACAGGTGGCAGGGAAAGTCAGGGAGAAAAAGATAGCATTCAGGAAGTATAAGGAAACACAGAAGGAGCAGGACAGAGAGCTGTACCAGTTAAGGCAGAAGGAAGCAGGGAAGGAAGTCAGAATAGCAAGGGCCCAAACTGATTAAAAGATAGCGAACTCGGTTAAGAAGGGGGATAAAACCTTTTATAGGTACATCAGGGACCGTAGAAAGACAAAGGGAGGGATAGTGAGGCTGAATAGAATGAACAGTGGGTGGACAGAGGGGGATAGTGAAAAAGCAGGGATACTGAGCAAATATTTCTGCTCAGTATTCACAAAAGAGGAGGGGGAGGTGCCTATTCCAATTAACAGAAGCACTCTGGATAGGGGGGTTGATCCCAGTCCTTTCACAGAAGAAAGGGTTCTGAAAGAACTCCTAAAACTGAAGGTGGACAAAACAACAGGGCTTGATGGAATTCACCCTAGAATTCTAAAAGAATTAAGGGGAGAACTAGTGAAACCACTGACCACCCTTTTTAACAAATCATGGAAGGATGGTGTGGTACCCAAGGACTGGAGAAAGACAGATGTGATTCCACTTCACAAAAGTGGGACCAAGAGAGAGGCAGGAAAATAAAGACCTGTCAGTTTGACCTCTGTGGAATCACTTCTGAAGGAAAGAATTGTTGAGTACCTAGAGGTCAGTGGGGCACAGGACCCAAGGCAGCATGGGTTCACAGTGGGAAGGTCAAGTCAGATGAATCTAATTGATTTCTTTGACTGGGTGTCCAAAGTAGTAGACCAGGGAGGGGCTGTGGACATCACCTACCTAGACTTTAGCAAGGCATTTGACACAGTCCCACACAAAAGATTAATAGTCAAATTAACCAGCCTGGGAGTGGGTCCTGGGGTGGTAGCCTGGGTAAAACATTTGCTGGACTACAGGTCACAAAAGGTAATTGTAAATGGAGTCCACTCTGAACATATAGGGGTTACTAGTGGGGTACCGCAGGGTTTAGTACTGGGTCCAGTCCTTTTTAATGTCTTTACAAGTAACATTGCAGAGGGACTGGAAGGAAAAGTATTTCTCTTTGCAGATGACACAAAGATCTGCAACAGGGTTGATACACAAGGAGGCGTGGAAAGGATGAGAAGGGAATGACAAGGTTGGAGGAATGGTCGGAAATATGGCAGCTAGGATTCAATGCAAAGAAGTGCAAAATAATACACCTGCGAGCAAAAACCCAGGGGAAGATTACACAATGGGGGGAGGTAGTAACAAAAACAAAAAAGGAAAGGGACCTGGGGTAATCATATCAGATGACCTTAAGTTTAGAAAGCAATGTGAGAAGACAGTAGGGAGTGCTGGGGGTATACTGGGATGCATAGAGAGAGGCATCACCAGCAGAAAACAGGAAGTTGTTATCCCTCTGCACAGACAGTTGGTGAGACCCCATCTGGAGTACTGTGTCCAGTTCTGGAGACCCCATCTCCACAAGACCATAGACAGGACAGAGGCAGTCCAGAGGAGGGCAACTAGAATGGTGCAGGGTCTGCAAGAGAAGCCATAGGAGGAGAGACTAAAAGAACTTAATATGTATACCCTTGTGGAAAGGAGGGAGAGGGGGGACATGATAGAAATGTTTAAGTACCTCAGTGGAATCAACAAGTCCAAGAGGGTAGCATCTTTCAGAAAAAGAGACATGCAAGAACAAGGGGACACAATTTAAAGATGGGAAGGGGCAGTTCCGGAGCAATGTAAGGAAGTATTTTTTTTCACAGACAGGGTAGTGGATGCATGAAACAACCTTCCTGAGGAGGTTGTGGGGTCTAAAACTGTGGGAGAAGTCAAGAATACATGGGACAGACATAAGGCAATTCTAATGGGGGGGGTATGAAGAAATAGGCTGTTGGTTGACTAGGATCTGCGGCTTATCCTGTAGGTAGGGAAATGGGCAGACTAAGTGGGTCAAACAGTCCTTATCTGCCATCAAAGTCTATGTTTCTATGTTTATATATGTACAGTGAATTAAAAGACACACAGAGTGGATAAACAAAAGACTATATTACATATTTAATCATCCCTACCTATAGTTACATTGGAAAATTTATCTAAAGCCTATATTACATATTTAATCATTACCCCTACCTATAGTTATGTTGAAAAATTCAGCCATAGACTATATTACATCTTTAATTAATATCCCTACCTATAGTTACATTGGAATATTCATCTTAAGCCTATATTACATATTTAATCAATATCCCTACCTATAGTTACATTGGAAAATTCTACTATCTACAGTGTGGTGTAGGATGTGTAGTGTGGGATGAGAAGGATCAATTGCCATTCTCTGGGAAAATATCTTTCCTTCTTAAACGAGTTTACCATGGCCAATTTCCTAATCACTCAGACCACTTCCCACCCCTCCCCCATCACATCTTACACACAAAGAAATACATGAAGACAGAGGGGGAGAGACAGCACACATCCTGCATCCCATTCACAGCCTGTTGTTTTCAAATCAGTCCCCTTGCCTTCCTCAATTCAGCCTGATTGGGGTGGGGTTGGGGACTTTATGTAACAATAAAACAAAATTCACACTCAATTCACAAGGTGTGTGTCCTTAACATGGGGGATAGTGCTTTACTGGAGTAATCTGAGAGAGTAAGAACATGGGGAGTTGTTCACCCTGTAAATGTGCCTTGTGACTTACTTCAGTTACCTTTGTGGTGCAAAATAATAATAAAAGGTTAATTTCCTCAGTTTACTACCTTCAACTTCTTATGCCTGATACTTGATTAACAGCATTTAATGGACTGTTAATTAAAAACAGATTTGTTCCATCAGTGTTTTAAATAGGGCTGAAACCTGTCTGGTTTTAGACTGATAATCCGATTTTTAGGGTCCTCATCCAGTCCTCTGGTTTTGCTTGAATGTAGTCCAGTCTTTGGACCATTTTGAGTGCGCTCATACTCTTAAAACTGATAATATCCAATCATTGACTCCTTTGGATGCATGTCCAGGTTACAAAGAAGTTCTGATGTCATACAGATCTTTGTTGGTAAAACTAGTCTGTCTTGGAGGTTGTAGGTATGGCCATTAAGACCATCAAGTTAATCTTTTCCATTTTGAATTTTAACTGTAGTCTTTAACTACTGTGATAGGAAACCATTTTTATACCTTCATATGCTCTCCTGTGTTCCTTGTCATTTGTCCTATAATCTGATGTTTCAGACTCATTTGTTTTTTTTTAATTATCTAATTTTTGTTGCCTTTGTCACTTTATGGATCCCTCTCTCACCTGAATCCTCAGCAGCTAGTGCTCTTATTTTTCACACTACCTGGACATTCTGTGGTATTAGCTACACCATTACAGGATGTTCAGATGTATAGCATAGAATGGTGTTTCAACCTTGAGGAACATCTAAGAAATATGAAAAGAAACAGCACAAGCTACTGTGGCACAGTGAACAAAATGTAACATTGAAGGTAACACAAATATAGATGATTACTTTACTAAAGTCATGTTTCATGTTAAATATTTATTTTATTTTTATTCTGCTTTTGGTAACTGGGTAGGTGCACTAGGCATAAACAATGTCTATTTTCAGGCATGACCCAGAAGAGTACAGACATAATACAAGCACAGTCACACACAATACAGTTGCAATCAACATCAAATACAGAGGACAATCAATATCAAATACAGAGTAGTAGAGGTACAATACAATTCAATGATCAGTTCAGTGGAGGTAAGCAAGGATATCAGATCAAGGAGCGTAGCTATAGGGAATAAAGTGCCTATTTTTATGCACAACCCACGACAGTACAGATGTAAGTACAGTCACATACAGTACAGTTGCAGTTAACATCAGATACAGAGTAGTAGAGGTAGAATACAATTCAGTGATCAGAGCAAAAGGAGGTAAACAATGATACCAGATCAAGGATCATAGCTATAGAGAATAAACATATTCAGCACATATACAATATCTGGGGAGTGATCATACAATCAGAAGGTACAACATTAGGCTGGTAGTGACATTATTCTGCTAAGCCCCTGAAGGAACGTGTTAAGCAGTTGGCTAATTGGCATCACAGTGGGAGAAGGAGGAATAGGCAATAAGTGAGGGAGGAGGGGTCAGAGTGTAGCTGAGATCAGGGGCATGGAAGCAGAAGCAGCTGTCAGATTGCAATAGATCCAGAAGCAAATGATTTGATACCTTTTAATGGACCAACATAGATGTACCAACAAGAACAAAGTGCTCTAGCTTTCGGACCAACCAGTCCTTCTTCAGAAGCTCATGGCAGTTGTTTAGAAAATACAATACTTATAACAGCTAGATAATGCAGAGAAAAACAGAAAAAAATCCCCATTGGTTTAAAATACTCATTAAAAAAAAAAAAGCCCAGAAGATGATGTCAGAGAAGTTTAACAGTACAATACTGCCCTCAGTCCGAAAGAACCTTGGGTTCAGATGTGCTTGGTGCAACACACATACAAAGAATCCTACTGCATATAAATTGAATTGACATAAGATAACACTGCTGAAGCAGATAACTCCTAAATCAAGCTATGAGTGTCACAGTTAGTATAAGGATGTGATTACTGAAAGGCAACCCCCACCCAGCTTAAAGACAAACTAAGATAGTTATAGGGCTCATGAAATTACAATGTATGCATTAAAGACAAGAATTACCAGTAAAGTTGTCTAAAAAACATCAGTGCACACTGTGTGCTGTTTAAAACCTAGCTGGACATGTCACCCAGCTGTATTCTCAAGTTAAATAAAAGGCCCAAGAAATTACAAAAAACCTCAGGACTATATAAATGATAATTTAAATATAAATTGATAATATTAGTGTCAAACAAAAAACTCTAGTCGAGGAACCTCAAGGAATTAAGACCATGTAGCCTGATATGTACTAATGTCAATATATATTGAGAATGTAGCAACTTGATGTACCACAAGTGTCGAAGGAATCTGAAAAAGAGATAAAAATGTAATTTCTCTCTTCCTCTTCATACAAACAATATCATCCAACCCACCCCACATCACAATAATGTGGGTGGGGGAGATACATAGCTTAAAGGAGATGTCTCTCTCTCTCTCTCTCCCACAGACACACACACACACACACACACACACACACACGCACTCACTGTCTCTCCTAGTGAACCTATATTAACTTCAGTCACTGCAATTGTTCCCCCAAAGGAATACAACTTCTCATGAAATCCTGAGTAAAAGGTCTTATGTCTCATAATATCTACAGAGTAAATAAAGTAACACTATTTAACCGTACTACTATCTGCAAAGTAACATTTCCAAGGATACTAGATAGAACTACCATGAAATAAACCTGCCACCCTCCCCAGGATAAGGTAACTAGAAGTAATATAAAGTATATGTGTAAGACCAGAGGTCTAACATACCTACATATCCACAAATTACTACAATATTAGCCTAATGTAAAAAGATATGTGCAGGACCCCCAAGCAAATGAGATCACGCATCCCAATATGTACAGAGTTACAAAAATTATATATAACAGTATAAGATAACACTCCTGTATGTACACTAGCAGGCTGGGTAATCTGGATATGGTGCAATGGCTTTTTTTAAATGAGTATTTTAAACCAATGGGGATTTTTTTCTGTTTCTTTGCATTATCTAGCTGTTATAAGTATTGTATTTTCTAAACAACTGCCATGAGCTTCTGAAGAAGGACTGGTTGGTCCGAAAGCTAGAGCACTTTGTTCTTGTTGTTACACCTATGTTGGTCCATTAAAAGGTATCAAATCATTTGCTTCTGGATCTATTCTTGCAAGGA
The DNA here is from genome assembly GCA_016271365.2 of Neoceratodus forsteri. Taxonomy (NCBI): domain Eukaryota; kingdom Metazoa; phylum Chordata; order Ceratodontiformes; family Ceratodontidae; genus Neoceratodus; species Neoceratodus forsteri. The sequence continues at coordinate 9,541,173 of CM028130.1, forward strand.
CCAATACGGCAACTACTAAATCTAGATTTCAGATTGCAATAGGTAATTTCTTATGTGTTGTTTAAAGCTAGCCTGAGTAGTAATGAGATTAATGTTGGAAGGCAAGGAGTTCCAGTGTGAGTGTGCAGGTGTTAGTTGGGAGAAGGCTTGACCATCCATGGCAATTTTACATCTGGGTACCTGAAAAATAATTTGGCCACTGGATCGGAGGGCATTGTGGGGGCTTAGTGGGATCAGCAGCTGAGCTAGAGAAGGGGGATCACCACTGTGAGGAATGTTATCAATAAATAAGAGAGTAGTGATGGTGAGCCATTGGTGAGAGCCAGTGAAGGCTGCTATAGGGATGACAGTGATGAGTTTGGCTATGTGAGACCAGGGCAGATAGACATACGTTATTATAAGTGGTATTCCAATTAAAGTGCAGGTGATTACTGAAAGATTTTGCCCCCCACCCGATTTTGGTACTTTATCCTCTGGTTTAGCAATCCTCTTAGTGCTGCATTTTTTTTGGTTTACTACTTTTTCAGTAGAAATACTCATAAAATGCACTCCTGGGACCCATGGCCAAAATGCTGGTATTTCCTAAGTTTCATGCACACACCCATGCTGGCACATTTTCTGATGTCAGTACTAGAATTGTGTGGGGCTGCACCCCATGGTCTATAATGGGGCCAGTTTTTATATACTTTTAAGTGCTGGTTTTGAGAAAAGAAGGCCACCGCTCAACTAAGAAGAACCTTGTAAGTTGAGCAGTGGCCTTCTTTTTTCAAAACCTAACAATCACAGCCTGTTCACATCAATGCTGCTTTGGTACATTTACCAGATATATGATATGGTATGATTTCCTTCTGTGTTGCTTGCCAATGCAGGCATTTGATGAGAGAAGGTACAAAAGATACAACATTGTTAGATTCAGTTAAATTCAGAGTACCTCCAGCTTTCTCAGATATTTTTTAAAAGCAGCTTTTGTGGCCAACTTTGTCAGTTACTCAAGTCATGAAAGATGACCTTCCACTCTCTAATCTACAACCGTCCTCTTTCTCCCCAAGACCGTGAACTATAACAGAGGCAGAGTAAAACTGAATATCAGCCTATAATGGGAGAAAGAACACTGTAATAATGAAGCACGTTCCTTCGGTGCTATGTGATAACGGTGACCGCCAAACAGAGAGCTACGTTATGACGCCAGGGTAGCAAAACACTTTTGCCACCCTGACATCCCCGGCGCATGGAGGAACGGTGCTGGGGACATATATAATTTGCATTCTGTGGTGAGTTTGCACACCCCCACCGCCACCTACTAAAGGATTCTCAACTCCAGGGGGTGTGCATGTCTGGGTGAGCAAAAGCAAAAAAAGACAGGTTTTGGTCCGGGCCCAACAAAAATGTAGTAGCACCCAGACCCAGACCCAAACCCAATACTTCCCACATCGCAAACAGAGGCCAACCCCGATGCCATTGCACAGCCCGGCAGCCGACCGCAGCACCACCTGCTACATCCCCTCCACCCCCTCCCAGCCCACACTCACTGTGCTCGCCCCCCCCCACGCGTGTACATATAGCAACATCCTGTCACTGCAGTTGCCAACCCCACCACATCTAGTCACCCTACTCCCCCGATCGCCATTTGGGCTCTCACCCATAAAGCGTCGCCATTTCATATGGCGCCATCTTTCAGGTGCCAACATAACAGACTACTGTTCCTTCTGGTAGTTCTCCAGTAAGTACCCTTCCCACATCATCTGAGATAGTGTGAGGGCATGTTTGCCCATGTTTGACACTTCATCACACGTGAAATCTGTCCATTCTCACCATGGCATCCAAAGAAATAGTAGCAAGAAGATTGGGTCCCAGGTGAGTGAAGCATCCTTCAGCAGCACTTCTAGTTACACTCCCCTCATTGCCTGAGTTTGTGTCACAATAGACAGCCAACGATAACCAGAGGGATGTAGATCCCCCCCCACCTTCACAGAGAATGCAAGTGGAGGTTGTGAGAATCAAACACAGGTCAGTTGGATGTACTGAGCTCATTCACAGCTCATTATTCTAACCATATACTATATTTGCCAGCATTTATGTATTCTTCAATATCCTGGATGCAGACACATCTGACAATTGCACCTGTGTATTGCCCACTCTGACCCGGTAGCCCATGATGATAGCGCTTATAAATGACCCACTGTAGAACCAGTGACTCATTTATAGTGCTATCATGATCTGCTACCCTGCAAGGTTAGCAATACAATAGCATCTAGAGCGACCGGAAGGGGAGTGATGGGGAGCTGTATGGGAGTGATAGGAGAGAGAGAGGGTTCAGGAGGATAGGTGAGCTTAATGCAACCGAGTCAGCCCTGAGATGTGGTGATGAGGGTGGCTGGTTACAGTGCAGTAGGCACTGGGTTCGGGACCCACTGGGGGAAATAATTTTGCCGCTGCTTGTGGTTGTGTAATTATTATTATTATTTTTTTTTTATAAAATTTTGCCTCTGCTTGAGTTACACCTCCCCAGAGTTCAGAATTCTTAGTAAGAGAGGGCACAGTGGGTGCAGCTCGGCCAGAGTGTGGTGGGAAGTGCAGCCCCCCCCAACAAAAACACTTTATTTCACTGGGCGTCAGTTCACTGAGAAATGTATATCACTGAAATGCTTTTTCGACGATATACATTCACGATGATAGCGATCGCTGTTTTTTGATCACTATCATCACATGGAACACTCTAACCCAGCAATTGTAATTTTCAGAACCACATCCAGTTGGGCCAATCAGGCACAGTTGATGCAATCAGGCACAGCATGCAGCTAACTGTAAGAAACAACTTATTCAAAAGTGCAGTAAAAAGATTTCTGTAATTCACATTAAATAAACAAAAAGAAACTTGCTGTTTTCCAGAACAAGGAATCCATTAAGATGTCACTTTTGGGATGGGGGTTTGAGCTTCAGCGCTACCCAGCATTTGTAATTGTAGAAACTATTTGGACTCTGAATCTGAATGGACTTCTTTTTCTGGAAAACAGTAAGTTTTCTATGTGAGTCACATAAATCTTTTTACTGCACTTTTGAATGAATAAATGTCATTTTTTTGCACAGACACATCTTGCATGTCCACAGTTTATAATTCAAGGAGCAGGCGACAGCCCTCTTCAACTGTTTATCAGTTTATATTACAGCAGCAACAAAGAAGGATGCAACAAACAAAAACAAATTCTCTCAACTGCAAACATGTGATATCTCCCTCTTTTCGCAGGAGACTCCTGTTTTTTTGACTGAACTCCCTCCATCCCTCCCGGAAAACAAAATCTTGCTTAAATAAAATTCTGTCCAAAATATCCATTCATGTGTTTTTTGGCAGATAAAGAGGCATAGAAAGTAAATTACTGATGAATAATGTAAAAAAAAAAGTTTGGCTTTTAGAAAGAGCAGAACACTGCTAACACAGTAGTTGGGGAGATATCAAGGATTGGGGAAGGGGGTCCACTAGACTACCAGGGAAAGTGCTTTTGTCATTTATTACACAGGTAGGACACATCTAGGATTGGGGAGGGGGCTCCACTAGACCACCAGGGAAAGTGTTTTTTAATGAATTATACCGTAATTAAAAAAGGAAAAAAATAAGCCTCATAATTGGGGCAATATCTGGGATCAGGGAGGACTAAAAGGAATACTATTTTTTTTTGTCACAGTGCCATCTGCCAGTGAATAACTACATTAATTTACAACAACAATACAATCACACTGCAGACAGCAATCACTCTGGAATGAGTGATTATTGTCATTTAGTGGGGAACTAAAGAACAGCATTCAGCACATTTTGTCATGCTGCATTTAACAATGCTGATACCACTCCACCACATCAATAGTGACCATCATAGTGAGGTACTACCTAAGTACTGACTGGCATACTGGAGTACTGGAAAACTTCATGGCGGGGCACTAGGAGTAGCTATATATTCTCCCTCCCAACCATTTTGGAAATGTTATCCAACTATTAAGTTGGGGCAGCAGGATCAGCCAGCGGGGGAGGGGTGTTGAGGGGAATATAATTGTGGAGCCTATGTTCAGTGGAGTGTCTGATTTGTAAGTTCTTCTAAAAATCTTCTTCAGGAAAGGAGCATCTATCTGCCAGTTGCTGAATGGAAGCTAATGTTCCATAGTCCACATCTAGCTGGTGCTTTAGTGTGTGCATGCCCTTAGCACTCAATTCTTGGCCAATAGGTTGGCCTTCCCTCTATCTAGATATGGGTAATGTATGGTAGGGGTTCCCAGTTTCCCAGTGTCAATGATTTCCATATATGCTGGGGGATAATGAGGACCAAGCTGAGTGTACAAACTGGTGGATGGAAGACAATAGCAGTTTCCGCAGAGGTTGACCGCTCCCAGAGATCATCTTGGATGGAAAGGAGGAATAAGATGTTTCAAGAGATACCCAAGGGGAGTTGCAGGGGTCATCTGATATCAGCCAGTAGAGATTTTTTGTGGAGAGCCATCGCTTGGTGGTAGGCTCATAACCAAGGGAGATCCCATTCCACTCTTCTTGCTGGGGTACATAGTTTCTGTATACTAAATATGGGCTTTTTTTGTTCCCATAAGTAGGATAGGAAGAGGTTCTCCATCCTCTTGAAATAGGACTGTGGAATGTACACCTGAAGATTATTGAGGCAGAATAGAATTTTTGGGAAGGTCATCATTTTAAAGGCTGATATCTTGCCTCCAAATGCCAGGTTCAGCTTCATTCATCTGTTAATGTCAATCACCAACTCTGACATGAGCCTTTTGATATTCGTATCTACCACCTGGTTTGGGTTAGGCATAATAGACATCCTAAAGTAGTGTAGGTGACCAGGGGACAACTTCAAGTTGAAGCCTGTTAAGGACTGTGGTGTACATGCCTTATTCAGTGTGAGGTTCTGAGTTTTGTTCCAATTAACTTAAAAACCCAAGATCCAATGGAAGGCCAAGAGTGTGCTTAGCACTGGTGGAATGGAGGCCACAGGAAGAGATAACAGGATTAAGGAGTCATCGATATATGTTAACATGTTTAGTGAGGTGTCCCCCATAATAATGCCTTGTATAGCTGGGGTTCACCTCAACTGGCAGAGTAGGGCTCCATTTTGATAAGATAAATGGGAATAATCAGAACTGCCATCCCAGAGGCAACAAGTCTTTGTGTGATGCAATAATAAACAAAACAAAATGATATAAGAAACCACTATGGTTCTCAAAGAATGTGGCAGGGAAGGTTCATGAGAAAAAGAAAGCATTCAGAAAGTACAAGGAATCACAGAAGGAGCAGGACAGCGAATTGTATCAGTTAAAGCAAAGGAAGTAGGGAAGGCAGTCAGAACAGCAAAGGGCCAAACCGAGTAAAAGATAGCCAACTCAGTTAAGAAGGGGGGGGGTTAAGCCTTTTATGGGTACATCAGGGAGTGAAGGAAGACCAAGGAAGGGATAGTGAGGATTAATAAAGAGGAGGGGGTGGGCAGAGGGTGACTGTGAAAAGGCAGAGATACTAAACAAATATATTTGCTCAGTATTCACTAATGAAGAGGGGGAGGTGCCTAAACCACACAATAGAAACACTTTGGATATGGGGGTTGATATCAGCCCATTCACAGAAGAAAGGGTTCTGAAAGAACTCTTAAAACTGAAGGTGGACAAAGCAATGGGGCCTGATGGGATTCATCCCAGAATTCTAAAATAATTAAGGGTAAAACTAGTGACACCACTGACAACCCTCTTTAACAAATCATGGGAGGATGGGGTGGTACCTGAGGACTGGAGGAGGGCAGATGTGATTCCACTTCACAAAAGTGGGAGCAGGGCACAAGCAGGAAACTACAGACCTGTTAGTTTAACCTCAGTGATAGGGAAAATGATAGAATCACTTCTGAAGGAAAGGATTGTCGAGTACCCTGAGGCCAGTGGGGCACAGGACACAAGACAGCATGGATTCACAGCAGAAAGGTCATGTCAGATGAGTCTAGTAGATTTCTTTGACTGGGTGACCAAAGTAGTAGATCAGGGAGGGGCTGTGGACAAGGTCTACCTAGACTTTAGCAAGGCATTTGACACAGTCCCACACAAAAGATTAACATACAAGTTAGCCAACCTGGGAGTAGGTCCCAAGATGGTAGCTTGGGTAAAAAATTGGCTGGAGAACAGGTCACAGAGAGTAATAGTAAACAGATTCCACTCTGAAGAAAGGGGGGCTACTAGTGGGGTTCCACAGGGTTCAGTACTAGGACCTGTCCTCTTCAATGTCTTTATAAACAACATTGCTGAGGGACTGGAAGGAAACATATGTCTCTTTGCAGGTAACACAAAGATCTGCAACGGAGTTGATACACAAGGTGAGGTGGAAAGGATGAGAAGGAACTTGGCAAGGTTGGAGGAACGGTCAAATGTATGGCAGCTTAGATTCAATGCTAAGAAGTGCAAGGTAATGCACCTGGGAAACAAAAACCCAGAGGAAGAGTATCAACAAAATCCAAGAGGGTAGCATCTTTCAGAAAAAAGAGGTGTGCAAGAACAAAGGGGCACAATTTGAAGATGGGGGTGTGGCTCAGAGGTAATGTAAGGAAGTATTTTTTCACAGAGATGGTTTTGGATGCATGGAACAGTCTTCCAGAGGAGGTTGTGGAGTCAAAAACAGTGCTGAGATTCAAGAATGCATAAGGCAATTCTAGGGGGTGGGTGTAGGAAGAAGTAGGCTGTTGGTTAACTTGGATCTGCAGCTTATCCATTAGGAACGGAAATGGGCAGATTGGGTGGGCCAAGCAGTCCTTATCTGCTGTGAAATTCTATGTTTCTATGTTTATGAGAGGTGAGAGGGGGCACCCCCTATCTTGTGCCCCTTTGTAAGGGGAGCTGGGTTGAGATATTGCCACTGTTTTTTAGCTTCGCAATCAGGCTAGCATGAAACACTTTGATGCAGGTGATAATTGAAGGGCTGTCATTCAATTGGATCAAAGGCCCTTTCTGTATCTACATTCATCAGGAATATATAACGTGTTTTTCTCCACTCATCAGGAGTGTAGACTGTTTCTGTGTTGCTGCTGCACTCTTCACACAAATATCAGCTCAAACATTGTTCATGGTCAAGCGGCCTATGGCAAAACCAGTTTGATATCTCTTGATTAAAGTGAGGAGGAGGGATTCCAGCCGTAGGCCAGTACTTGTGCTAAGATCTTTATGTCTACATTTAATAGAAAGTTATGTCTATAATTAGAAACCAGTTGTGCATTTTGTGGGGTTTATGTAAAACCACATTGAGGGCTTTGGTCACAGAGGGAGGGAGGGAGGGTGGAAGTTTCTAATTTTCTAGCACCTTTGTATATGTTTTCAAGAGCCTGGGGCAAGAGGAGACTTGAACATTTGATAGAACTCAGAGGAAGGACACCCTGTCCTGGACTTTCCCTTTAAGGAGAGCTGAGATTGCTGCTTTTATTTCCTGCAGGGACAGGGCTGTTTCCAAGCTCACTAGTCATTCATCAGTGAGCTTTGACATTTTGACTGAGCTCAGGAACTGTATAAGGTCAGTCCTGGAGAGGTCCCCCTCGGACATTTACAATTGTTTGTAATGTTCTAGGAACACCAAACTGTTCTCAGCTTGCTTGGAAGTGATAAAGCCTTCCACTGTTGTGATGGTCCCAAATTATCTCTTAGGTTGGTAGGTTTGAATCCTATATGCCAAATGTTTGTTGGCCCTTTCACCAGATTCCCAATACTTGTGTGCAGTGCAGGTCACAGCTCACTGCACCGAGTCAAGGGTAAGCCAGTTAATGCAGTAACGTGCTTGTTGTATTTCCTAGAGTAACTCATTTGGCCCCTGAGAGGTATTAAAGGTGTTCTTTTTTTCCCTCAGCTGTTGTTCCAAAGTATTTATGTCTTTATGATGTTTACATTTGACATGCACAATGCAGCTGGTTATTTTGCCCTGTATGTACTGTATGCTTTAAAGAGCCACCTACACCTTGAGAAGAACTTTGAAAAAACATTATATTTGGACACAAAACAGCTTATATTTCATTAACTCTTAATTTTGTAATTATGTATTCCTAGTATTTATTACTGAGATCATATGCATAAAAAAAGGATAGTTGTTCCTTGAGGGTTCAGCAGCTCCTGTTGCTTCTTCCCAACCTGATGTCATAATACTCTGCTTGTGACATCACAGTTATTCTCATAACAGACTGCAATGTCACAACAGAGCATTATAATTTCAAGTAGAGAATAAGTGATAGATTTAAGTGAACTCTAGGGGGTGAAGCACTTGTTTTTGTGAGAATTTCTTCATTAATAAATAATGGAGGTGAGAAATCTATACCAGATATATGAAATACAAGTTGGATTGTGTCTGAATATTATGTTTTCCAAAGTTTTCCCAATGGCATCAGTAGCTCTTTAAAGGCATTCAATATTGTGGTTTCATAGCTTATGCAGGGTTTCACTGATCTGAAAATAGGTCTCAGTCTCTACTGAGCGACATCTTTGGAAAACCTGCTCCTTCAGAAGGAAGGGCTCCAGCTTCCATCTGCGTTGGCGTGGAAGATCCAGTCCTGCCACCACTTTATGGTAGATACAGGCATGATCTGCGATCATAATGGGGCTATGCTCACATCTCGTACCAGAGGTATGTCTTGTGACTGCAGCAGGAAAAAGTCAATTCCACTGTTATTGTTGTGGGGGGCAGAGTGGAAGGAAAAGTCTCTGACTATTGAGTTACTGGCTCTCCATCAGTCTACCATTTACTGCTCCATGGCCATCTGGGGAAGGGATTGCCTCATTTTTGGTATCCCAGTTGGCAGATACCTCAGCTTATCAAGGTATGGGTCCAAGGCATAACTGAAGTCCCCCCTATCACCAGGATGTCCTCCAGTATGAGCTTGTCAACAATTAACTGAGCAATTCTCAGGTTAAAGCTGGGACAGTCTGTATTAGAGTCATATAAATTGACCATAAGAAAGGACCAGTCTTAGACTTTTAACTTTGCTGTGATCCTTCTGCCTTCCTTGCTATGGAACAGGTGTAACACCTGTGCTGGCAGCCTTCTATGGAGCAGAATGGACCCCTAGATTTTGAAGACTAGGAGCTGCTATCTACTTGATCCACCCAATCCCTCCAGAATTTGAGTAACTCCTCTGACTGACGTAGGTGCATTTCCTGGATGAAGGCTATGTCAGAGTTCACCTTCTTCAGGTGTTTAAGTACATGCTTCCATTTTAATGAGCAATGAAGAGCTCTTACATTCTATATAGAATACATGAGAACCTCCATACCCTGGGATACTCAGGTGCACATCTGGGAGTGATCAGATTCTACTCTGGTAGGAAAACCTTAGACAAGTTATCTTGCTCATGGCAGACTGCCTCTTCCCTTAATACTGATTGACTTCATTCTCTGTGGATACAACGGGTCCTGTATCATGGTGTCCCCTTGGGTGAGTGAAGTAATGCTTTCAAATCCTTGTCCAACAAGGCCCTTAAGGAAACATGGCAATGTCACACTGACTAGCACACTCCCAGATATGGACTCCTACTGCAGAACTTGTACTTATGCTTCCTCATTTATTCTTGCCTTGCTACTTATTGTGAACTGCTATCATATGTCTGTTTATTATTATAACACTTTTGATTCTGCCTTACTGTTACTAGTAATGTGAACTACTATAGCATGTCTATCAAAATGCTTTGTACTTTCTGCAATCCTACCCTGCAACCAATTGTAAATATTTGTACCTCTGCTATTATTTAACCCTTGTATGCACATAACTCATGTGAATCTTGTCTTTTTATTATTATTTTCATTACTGTTTCATATTGTCCTCGACAGGACCACCTTGTAAATGAGCATGCTCAATGGATCTTTCCTGTGAAAAAACTTGAACTTGAACTAGTAGGCATCCCCAGGAGCTACCTGGTTGGTACCAGCTGTCCAGAAGAGGTTCTGATCTATAGTTCTGAGGTAGACTATTTTTTGCAGTAATATTTCCTTGAGCATTGCATTGACATCACAGAAAGGCATCAGTTGCTGTCTGGGAAGGTGAGACTGGGCATTAATCAGCACAGGACTTCATGCATCTCCCTAGTTCTCTGGCGGTCCACCTCAAAACCACTGAGATGAACCAATATGTCAATTCCCTGGACCCTGTGCTGGAGCCCTTGATATGAGTAAACATGTATTGCCAAATCTAGAGCAGAAGAAGACTAGTTGGTGTGAGCTCTTGGGGGATAAGGAGTCCACATGGGGATTGCACAGCCAGGAAAGGCTGGCAAGGGGTGGAGTGAGTGCCTTCCATCTGCCACAACTGTGCCAGGTATCCCTAAGGAGTTGAGTTATAGAAAGTCTGGGTAGTAGCAGTGCCCGTGACTGGATGCTGTTTGGGGCAGCACTTGGTTATGGTTATGGTCGGTGTCTGTGTAAATGTTCCAAGGAAAGGAAACTACTGTTCATCCTTGTAGCAGTGGTTAGGCATTGCACAGAGAGGGGTTGAGTCTAGGTGCAATTATCCTTGTTCTCATCGCTCTATTTTTTTTTTGTGTCTCCCCCTCTACTCGCGGCTCTCCCCTTCTTTGGGAGACACCTGTGGCCTTTTAAGCCCTCACTCACCTGCCAGGTGACTGGAGCAGTCCATCCCCCATGGAGCGTGGCTGTACTTCAGGTGGGTGGCGGGGCAGGGCTTCGCCCTGGAACATCTGCTTTCATCGACACTGTCTCCGGCCTGGCAGGGCATTGAGGGTCGGGGTCTGGTGCTCCGCCTACTGGGAGGCCGCGAGGCATTTTCTAGTTTTCTCAACCTGCCATGTCCCGTGTCAAGACGCTTAGGCACTGACATCTGGCACATCATCCTCCGTTCTGCATCGGACTTGCTGTACTGGGTCTCCACCTGGGCCAGACAGGAGCCGAGCCTGCACTCCTCCTCCGGAGAGAATGAGCGGTCCCTAGGATGCTCAAGTCCTCTCCTCGCCAGCCCTCCAGCTTCCCGGGCTCATTCCTGAACACGGGTCACTGGTGTCACAAGCAGAAATCCAACCGCTGTGCTGGCGGGCCGGCCATCATCGCTCTCTTTTATCTTAGGTGAGAAATGTGCAACACTGCTCTCTTTACTCCACCTCTCCCTTAATGGTAGTAATGCTCTCTTTAACCTGCCCCACCATGGACCTAATGGCAGCAAAATTCACTCTGCTCCTCCTTATGTTATCTTTCCCTCCCATAAACAACTTTGCATGATGCCAGATTTTAAAACCCACTGTATTCTACCCTGCCCACCATAACCCCAACGTCCTCTACAGGAAGGAAAGGTTTGGTATACTCACCCAATAATTTAATCACAGAACATTGAAAGCTGGGGCTGGCCATCAGCTTAGATAAGTGTAAGAGATAGGGTTGCCAGAGACAGAGAACCAAAATTTGATTCATTCACTTAAGTATGTCCCATCCTCAAATAATTATTTAATTACTTTTTACTACTGTATTGAAAGGTTAGTAAGGTATGCTTTAAAGCTGAATTGGTGGCATGAAATGGTGCAGGAGCTACACCAGAAACCATATGAGGAGAGGTGTAGAGAACTCAATATGTATACTCTGGAGGACGGAGGAGAGGTGGTTATGATAGAGACATTCAAATACCTCAAAGGGATCAACAGAGTTCAACAAGGCAGTATCTTTCATAAAAAGGAGATGTGCAAGAACAAGGGGTCACAATATGAGGCTGGAGGGGGAGAACACTCTGGGGCAATGTGAAGAAGTATTTTTCACAGGAAAGGGTGGTGGATGCATAGGACAACCTCCCAGAGGTGATTGTGGGGGCATGAACTGTTGTCAAATTCAAAAATGCATGCAAGAGGCAGAATGCAACACTAGTGGAAGGAAGGAGGAGTCAGGCTGCAGATCAAATAGGATCCAGTGCTTATACAGTAGGTAGGGAAATGGGCAGACTAGGTGGGCCAGCCATAGAAACATAGAATATGACAGCAGATAAGGACCACTTGGCCCACCTAGTCTGCCTATTTCCCTACCTAATGGATAAGCTGCAGATCCTAGTTAACGAACAGCCTACTTCCTCCTACCCCCCACTAGAATTGCCTTATGTCTGTCCCATGCATTCTTGAATTCCCTCACTGTTTTTGGCTCTATGACCACCTCAGTAAGTCTGTTCCATGTATCCACAGCCCTCTCTGTGAAGAAATACTTCCTCACATTACCTCTGAGCCATCCCCCCTCTAACTTCAAATTGTGCCCCCTTGTTTTTGCACATCTCTTTTTTTAGTCAGTCTTTATGTGCCATCATGTTCTATGTGTCTGTGTTTCTTTGGTGCTCTTTGGGTAAATCCACTTGTCCCTCGGAGTAATTTTAATTGAGATGCAGTGAGCTATAAATCAGTCTTGCCCACACATCCCACATCCACCCTTCCATTTTGTACCAATTCCAATATAATATTGTTCCAAAACAACATTCAAACATTTAAAAATGTGTCACCCACAGAGTCATTGTGATTTTTTTTCTCTATGTCTCTGTTTGTATCTCTCTTTCCTTATTTAGTTTCCACATTCTACATAAATAATCTTTAGCTTTTCACTTTCCTTGCCTTTGCTTCCTCTTTTAATTTCTTCGGTCTAACCAGTATTTTCTCATTCTTTCCCTACCCTAACAGTTTTATTTACTTAGCTGTCTCTTTGCTTTCTTTTTCTATAACTCACACATTTCTCCCCAGGTACCAGAGCAGACTCATCAAATTGACACTCTCCCAAGTCCTATCCACAGCTATCTGTCATGTTTAAAGGAGTAGTACACACTCATGTCTTATAAATGTTATTTGTTTCCTTATCAACTCTTGTCATGCAGTTCAGGATATATTGTATGTGTTTGCCTTAGTTTGCTTCACTGTTCATTCCAGCCTCTCTAACTAGCCTGAGGGTCTCCATTTTCTGGTTGCTGAAATATCATTGTGCCCCAGTGCTGCATTAGCATATGACAACATGATGTGTCAGCACCCTTTAGACCCCAGAGTATAGTATACCTGTCTACTTTCTTAGAATTCAACAAAACAAGTTGTACAAGGTGTAAAATGCTGCATTTACTTTAAATACACTTTACAAACTGTCTTAGATGTTATGCAGGGTTTTCCTTTAAATTGCATTCAATCTTGTGTTTCTAGAGAGTTTGTTCAGGTATGTGTACTTTCAGCATACAGATACATGATGTTAATGGGTTCTGTGACATCATGTTCTCATATGCTGATGCAGCAGTCAGTGAGAATGAGATTTCAACAACCAGAAAATGGAGACCCCAGACTAGTTACAGGGGCTGATGTGTACTGTGAAAACAAACTAAAGCAAATGCATATATCCCCAACAGCTACATGAAAAGAGTTATCTGTTGACAAGAAAACAAATAAAATTTACAAGATATGAGGGTGTACTATTCCTTTAACCTCAAATGGATTGAAAATTGCCTTTTGCACTGAAACATCAAAAGCAGAGATAGTTAGGTAATGAGGTACTCTTATGTTAACATGTGGCTTACTATCCCGACACACCCCGCCTGGGCACTATTGCCTCACAGGTGCAGTGTCCCAATAGTGATCATGATGATGGATATATGCCCGGCAGTGTTACAGGATGGGGTAAGGTAGAGGATGTGATGGCTTGCTACCTTACCCCTGAAAACACCTTCAGATCTGGAAGCTGGCTGAGCTGCCCCTGTGTTGTGGAGGGCTGGAGCACAAGCAGATCAGCCAGTGTGCATCACTGGACCCGGTTCTGTGTAGCCATAGACTTTAGCTCCCGAACTGTTAGTTTTTACTCTGGGGTCCTCTCCCTTGGTTAGTTATTTTGTTATGGGGAGTGTAGGGGTGAAGCCCCTCATTATTGGGGGTGCAGTGGCACAGCCCTGCATTGGAAAGAAATGGCATTTGCTGCCATGTTGCCCATCATTACATCTGCCAAGTGGTGCCATCGGATTTCTCAATTTCAGTTATCTGGACTCTGTATCCTGAGTATCCAAGTAACATAGTATACCTGGTAATAATGCCCCTATATGTCTCACTGGTTAGATCCCTGATGTAATACAATGTACAATTCTGGACTCCATACCCTGCAAGAAATTTTAAGAAATTGGAGGGTATACAAAGGAAAATAACAAAAATAAGCCAAAGTCCTCCACAATCTTACATATGAGGAAAGAAGGAAACTAGGATTATTTAGACTAGAATATCAAAGATTGTGAAGAGATCTATGTGTGGTTTACACTGCATTCAAAAATAAAGATCTATGGGAATATGTAGGACAGGTAAAGAAAGAGACTGTTATAAATACTAAAGTGCATACCTCTTAGCTAAAAGAGGAACATTATGAAAGAAAAAACGGGATTGTGGATCAAGTCAGAGGGTTGTAACTATTTGGAACACACTTCCAGTTGACAAAGTAAACAGTGACAATACTGAAACATTCAAACTTAAACTGGATGACTAAATAGGGGATAAATGAGCTGATCCAGCTCTCGAGTCTTTTATTGGCTAAAGCTATGGAACTGTACACATACTCATGATACTTATGATACCTTCCCTCTGATGGTTTTAAAACAGATAAAACCCACCACAACTCATCTCAGCCTGCCACCTTCTTAAGTAGCTGTGAGAGTGCCAATGAGTCACCTTCTTGTTTTAAATTTGTCATTATCCAGTTCAACACTGTACAATGTTCATCTGCCTTTTCCTCCCTCAAAAGTATTGCAATGTCACCTCTTGGACATTACTCTTCCCCCTCATCAAATGAGAAAAACCTACCCTGAATATCTTAACTACAAACCTCACTCCACCCAGAGCCTCATCAAGTTATTCTTTTTTTTTTTTATACTGGCACTTTTTTTGGTCCAACACTGTAGGATGATCCTTTCCTGCTTCCTATTGTTGCTGGACTCAGATTCTGGATCCACATTCAGTATGGGTTTGGTGGACCCCAGAAAGCACTACTGAGATGAGGAACATGCATTCTAGCCCATTAGCAGTGAATGGAAAGGCAGTGGATCATCAATGTACCTCAAAAGAAAGGGTGCCACTATATCTATATATATACTGTATATCTATCTATCGATATATATATATATATATATATATATATATATATATATATATCTTCTATCTGTCTTCAGCCTGGAAGTGCTTTTTCTCAAGAATGGTGTGAGGAGTTTGCTTAATTCTTTTCAGATAAGGTTGCCACAATCAGGCCTGGTATCTGCTTGACCCTTCCTAATTGGAGCTGTGGTGGTTGGCAGGAGATGCTGGACACCCAGTTTGTGTGGTCTGACTTCAGCCTCCTCACAATCAGTGACATTATGATGATCATTCAGTTATTGTGTCGGACCAACTGTAGTTTGGACCCGGGCCCCACATGTCTCATAGTGGGCTGTGTTTATCAAATCAGTCTGGTCCTTGCCAAAATAGTCTGGATGTCTTTGGAGAGGAGGATCTTTCCTGCTTCTCTGAAGGAGGCTGTGGTTTGGCCTCTTCTTAAAAAGTCCTCCTTGGACCCAAACTGTCTGGCTAACTACAGGCCTGTCTCTAACCTGCCCTTTCCTTTATGGGTAAGGTTATTGAGAAGGTGGTTGCATCACAGCTTGATGATCATTTCAGCAGCCACAGTGTCTATGATTCTCCAGTCTGGATTTAGAAGAGACATAGTACCGAGACAGCCCTGGTCTGGGTATTAAATGACCTAATAGCTGAGAGATCGAAGAATCTATTCCATCTAGGTCCTTCTTGATCGCTCTGTGGCATTTGACATCATAGACCATGGTGTGCTATTGGAGCACTTGTGGTTCATCTGTGGACTGTCTAGTACAGTCCTCAGTTGCTTTCGATCTTTCCTTGAGGGTACAACTCAGAGGGTGGTGTCTGGGATTTTTTCCTCGGCGTCACTCTCCCTATCCTGTGGGGTGTTGCAGTGCTCCATTTTGGCACCTAAGTTGTTTGCAGTGTACATGTTGCCATTGGGAGCAATTTATTAGGTGGTACAGCTTGAGCTTTCACTGCTATGCTGATGACATTCAGCTGTACATGTCCTTTGTGCATGGCCAGGATGTTGCTGTTTCTGTCTTTAACAACTACACTGAACTGAATTATTACTTTTTGGACCTTTGTAAGTAACTAGTATTAATTATATTTTGGGGGCTGACTTGTATTAGTTTTAACTTTAATTTGCCTGGGAGGAACTGTAGCTGGGAGATATTTGCAGTAATTTGTGACTAGACCTGTTACTTAACCTCTGTGAAATAGGTGTCTGTTAAGGGGAAGAGATGAAAGGGGCACAGTTGAACTGTAGACTTAAAACAGGAGTTGCTTGTGGTCTCTGTCTGCTGATACACATAGAGAAAGAAAGCAGCTAGAGCTTCTTAAATCAAGGAGGTGATTTTCTACTACACTGAACTGAATTACTACTTTTTGACATGTGTAAGTAACTAGTATTATTTTTTTTGTTGAAGGACTTGTCTTAGTTTTAACTTTAATTTTCCAGGAAGGAACTGTAGCTGGGAGATATTTGCAGTCATTTGTGTCTAGACCTGTTACTTAACCTCTGTGAAATAGGTGTCTGAAATGAAGGAAGGTACTTCCCAGGGTGGAGGGTCTGAGTTGTAGTTGATTGTTTCTGGATGGCATAGGTTTACTCCCTCCCATGCTTCCACTCACCCCACCACCCCAAGCATATAACTTCCTTTATAGCAGGGGTTCTGACATCACTTCCCCAAAACTACTAACAACATGTACCTGTTCATATCCTTAAAGGCACAGCACACTGAATGGGGTAGAGACACTCCTGCTTGCACACACTAAAACAAGAACAAAAACAACAAAAGAAAAGAATCTGTAACAGGAAGGAACACAGATATGTGGGGAGTGGTGCAATGCACTAACTAGGGATCATCAGTCTTCTGGGAGACATTCTGGAAACTGCATTGCTGCCCTATTTGCAGGCACCTCTCTGGTCTGAGGGAGGAGGTTGCTTATATCCATGCTGACTTGGCAGTGATTCAGGAAACCTGCTCCCCCATGCAAGGACCACCCAGGCCACCACCACTACCTCAGAGGTTGCCAAGAAAGAGAAGTGGTTGGACCATAATGGGCTCAGGGAGGGTAAAGGTGGTGGAACACAGGTGCATCCCTTCAGTTGTGCCTCTCCATAATTCCTTCACCACTGTAGTGGAACATGGTTCATCTATGGAGGCACCTGCAGTGGAGACCAAGGAGGATGCTGGGAACCTCCACAATGGAGACCCACAGGAGGGTGGCACAGGGCCCCACAGGGGAAGGAAACAGCTCCTGGTGGGGGGACTCAATTGTTAGGGGTAGAACTGGGGAGAGAGGGAAGGAGAAGTAAGGTGTCTGCCTGGCACCATGGCTTGGAGGGACAGGATCGTGGGAGCAGTTACAAGGGTGAGTGAGCTGGATGTCATTATGTACCTAGGAATGAATGACCTAGCCTAAGAATGGGATCAGAGCAGTGCAACAGGAGTTTGAGGAGTTGGGGAAGGGCCTTAGTCAAGTAGCACACGTGGTAACTTTCTTGGAAGTATTACCTGTCTATGGCATGGATGAGGCTAGGGTACTATGCATCATGGGATTCAATGACTGGTTGAAAAACTGGTGCAGAGCTCAGTGATTTGACTTCATTTGGGACTGGGCTCCACCTGAGGATGCTGGCTAATACAGGCCTGATAGACTGCATCTATCCAGGAGGAGAACCAGAAACCTAGGTGATAGGTTTAAATGCTTCATTGGCTAGCATTTAAATTAGCCAAGGGGAGTCACTGAAAAGAAGAAGGGAATCCTAGCCCCCCAAAAATCAGGGTAGTTAGTGAGGTAAACACCAAGATAGAGCAATCAATAGGTATAAGGGCAGGGGTAATAGAGAAAATACAAAGGCAGTAGGACAGGGATGGGCAAAAAGAAATAAAGCCAAAAAATGGAGGGTAATGAGCACCAATGGCCGTAGTCTAGGTAAAAAGCTTCCCAAAATGGTGGCCTTGATGGAAGAGGAATGCCTGGATATCATGACAGTCACGTAAACATGATGCACAGAGAATCGTGACTGGGATGTCAACATACCAGGGTACACAATCTACAGGAGGGACAGGGAGGGAAGAAGAGGAGGAGGAGGAGTAGCTCTCTATGTAAGGGAAGGGATCAAAGCAACAGAACTAAAAGGCAAACAGGGAGGAGAGGAGGCACTGTGGGTCACCCTGGAGACTGGAAATGGTTCCACAATCCGCACAGGGGTTGTATACAGACTCCCATCTCAGGGGGAGGAAATGGAAAAGGAAATGATAGAAGACATTTTTGGGATGGCAGAGAAGGGGAAGATATTGCTGATGGGGGACCTGAATATGCCAAATTTTAACTGGAGCACCTTTGCTGCAGCCACATCCAAGAGCAGGGCCATTCTCGATGCCCTATGGGCATGCCTCAGACAGCTGGTTTTGGAACCCACTGGGAGGAGCAGTCTTGGACCTGGTAGTCTCAAATGGGGACAGAGAGAGGATCTCTGACCAGAAGTGGGTAGCTATCTGGGAACAAGCGACCACCAAACAGTGTGGTTCATGATAAACTTAGCTGTAGAGTTAAGCCACACAAAAATGATGGTACTGGACTTGAGGAGGGCTGATTTTTTCAAAATGGGAGAGTGCCTCAGAAAAGCACTAGCAAACAGGCAAGAAAGTGGGGTGGAGCAATAATGGGGAAACATCAAAACTGCCATCACAGAGGCAACAGGCCTTTGTGTGAAGCAAATAAATCAAAATAAAAGAAAAAAAAAACACCATGGTTCTCAAAAGAAGTGGCGGAAAAGATAAGGGAGAAAAAATAGCTTTCAGGAAGTATAAGGAAACACAGAAACAGCAGGACAGAGAATTGTACCAGTCAAAGCAGGAGGAAGTGGGAAAGGCAGTCAGAATTGCAAAGGCCCAAACTGAGGAAAAGATAGCCAACTCAGTTCAGAAGGGGAATAAAACCTTTTATAGGTACATTAGGGAGCAAAGAAAGATGAAGGCAGGGATACTGAGGCTGAATAAAGAGAAAGGTGGCTGGGCAAAGAGCGACAGTGAAAATGCAGAATACTGAATGGATATTTCTGCTCAGTATTCACAATGAAATAGCAGGAGGAGATACCTAATCCAGTCAATAGAAGCACTCTGGATAGGAGGGATGATATTAGTCCTTTCACAGAAGAAAGGGTTCTGAAAGAACTCATAAAACTGAAGGTGGATAAAGCAATGGGACCTGATGAGATTCACCCCAGAATTCTAAAAGAACTAAGGGAAGAACTAGTAACACCACTGATTGCTCTTTTTAATAAATCATGGGAGGATGGTGTGGTACCAGAGGACTGGAGAAGGGCGAATGTGATTCCCCTTCACAAAAGTGGGAGCAAGACAGAGGCAGGAAACTACAGACCCATCAGTTTGACCTCAGTGGTAGGGAAAATGATGGAATCACTTCTGAAGGAAAGAATTTTTGAGTACCTAGAGGCCAGTGGGGCACTGGACCTAATGTAGTATGGATTCACAGCAGAAAGGTCATGTGAAACAACTCTAACTGATTTCTTTGACTGGATGACCAAAGTAGAAGATCAGGGAAGGGCTGTGGACATGGCCTACCTCGACTTTAGCAAGGCATTTGACACAGTCCTGCACAAAAGATTAATAAACAAATTAGCCAGCCTGGGAGTGGGTCCCAGGGTGGTAGCCTGGGTAAAACACTGGCTGGACAACAGGACACAGTGGGTAATAGTAAATGGAGTCCACAGTGAAGAAAGGAGGGTTACCAGTGGGGTACTACAGGTTTCAGTAGCAGGGCCGGTCCTTTTTAATGTCTTTATAGGTGACATTGGAGAGGGACTGGAAGAGAAAGTATGTCTCTTTGCAGATGACACAAAGATCTGCAACAGGGTTGATACACAAGGTGGGGTGGAAAGGATGAAAAGGGACTTGGCAAGGTTGGAGGAATGGTCAAATGTATGGCAATTTAAATTCAACTCAAAGAAGAGCAAAGTAATGCACCTGGAAAACAATAACCCAGGGGAAGAGTACACAATGGGGGGTGAGATACTGATAACAAGAAAAATGGAAAGGGAATGGGGGATAGTCATATCAGATGACCTAAAGGTGGGCCAGCAATGTAAGAAAGAAGTACGGAGGGTTGGGGGGATATTGGGAAGCATAGGGAGAGGCATCACCAGTAGAAAACAGGAAGTTGTTGGCCCTCTGTACAGACAGTTGGTAAGGCCACATCTGGAGTAATTATGTTGAATTCTGGAGACCCCATCTCCCAAAAGACATAGACAGGGTGGAGGCTGTCCAGACGAGGGTAATACAAATGGTGCAGGGTCTGCACCAGAAGACATATGAAGAAAGACTAAAGGAGCTTAAGATGTATAGCCTTGAGGAAAGGAGGGAAGGGGGACATGATAGAAACTTTCAAATACCTCAGGGAATCAACAAAGTCCAAGAGGGTAGCATGTTTCAGAAAAAGTGATGTGCAAGAACAAGGGGGCACAATCTGAAGATAGAGGGGTGACAGCTCAGAGGTAATGTGAGGAATTATTTCTCACAGAGAGGGTTGTAGATGCATGGAACAGCCTTCCTGAGGAGGTCATAGAGTCAAAAACAGTGGGAGAATTCAAGAATGCATGGGACAGACATAAGGCAATTCTAGTGGGGGGTAGGAGGAAGGAAGCTATTGGTTATCTAGGATCTTCAGCTTATCCATTACGTTTGGAATTGGGCAGACTAGGTGGGCCAAGTGGTCCTTATCTGCCATCAAATTCTATGTTTCTCTGTTTCTATGTAACTGTCTCACCGAAATCCAGGACTGGATGAATGTGAGCTGGCTGTGGTTAAACCCAGAAAAGACTGAGGTGCTGGTCGTGGACTCAGGTCACCGGGAGGTGGGTTTGTTGGCGGGATCACCTTCAGGTCTATGGCTTGGGGGTGTTCAGCTAACTACCTCAGACTGGGTGCAGAACCTAGGCATAATTTTTAATGGCTGTTTGACACTTATATCTTAGGTGTCGGCAGTTGTCAAAGCCTCTTTTTTGCCATCTGAGGAATATTGCCCGGGTGAAGCATCTGGTTCCTTCCGACAATCTTCCAACTTTGGTCCATGCCTTTGTTACCTCCTGTCTTGACTACTGCAACACCCTTTACCTTGGGTTACCGTGGGTTGATATCCGCCACCTGCAGCTTGTGTAGAATGCTGCGGCCAGGCTATTGACTGATTCATCTAGGACCAGTCATATAACGCCTGTGCTCCGTTGACTACACTGGCTGCCAATACAGTGGCAGATCACCTTCAAGGTCTGTTTGCTGACCTATAAGGCCCTACTCAATCAGGGACTTGGTTACCTGCAAGATCTCCTTCATCCATATTGCCTCTCCAGCTCTCTCTGATTCACTACCAAGGGACTGCTAGAGATTCCAGGGTTTGTTTAAAGACATCTGGAGCCAGGTCTTTTAGTTTTATGGCCCCAACCCTGTGGAATTCTCTACCTCATTAAGTGCGAGATTGCTTGACCATCCAAAGTTTTAAAGTAGCTTTGCAAAGGTGCTTTCAGGACTGGATGGGGAGGGTTTGAGGAGGTGAGATGGTTGTGTGTGAATTTTAGTTCTTAATTATTTATTTAAAATGTTATGACTGGGAAAGACGCACTGAGCCAAGTCTCATTTCCAGGTGTGACCCGGAGACCTAGATAAACAATTACATACAGAGGAAATACATACAGTCTCAGTACACGATACAAGTGCAATACAGATAGACAATTGTAAGGTATTTACACTGAGTTACTAGATTGCTGAGTCATATATAACATAAAGGAAGTACAAACTGGATGCCTGATTCAACTAGTTGGATGAGGTTGGATGTGCATCATATTATATGCAGTTTTGAGGAGAGGATGGGGAGGGTGGGAGTTTGGGAGTAGCAGGAGCACAAAGGGGGATAGAAGATGAATTTTCTGCTTGATTACAGTATGTGAGGGAGCATTTCTTAGTTGCTGGGTTTGTTGTTTCCTTAGGGAAGGGAGTCTGAAGGAGAAAGCAGATTTGCCAGCTGTCAAAGATGGAAGGAGAAAAGGGAAGGAGTTGGTGTCCCTGCTACGAAGGGTGTAGAGGGATGAGCAAGCTGAAGATAGCATATCTGAGAGGTAGGAGAATAGTATTATACAATTTATCAATTGGAAATTGCCCATAAGGGCAGAATGCCTGTCCAGGGAGATCACTTTTGCACAAAATTGACTGGCTCAGATCTTCCGGACTGTCGACAGGTTGTGCAGTCCAATCTGTCTTCAGCCCTGAGGAACCTTTTCACAAGAGAAGTGTGATGAGTTTGCTCGGTTTTTCACAGACAAGATTGCCACCATTAGAATTGGGATCTCTTGTGATGTCAGCGACCCGGGTTCGGGAACGGACTCTGGTTGCTGGAGGGCCGGCCAGGGGAGAAAGAAATGAGCATCCTATGGCTCACCTTCTCAGGGGGGAAGGGAGATATGCGGCTCAGCACCTGCTGACTCCTGGCAGAGGCTGGGAGTATGGCAGGACATCTGCCCCAGTACACTAAGGGGAGTGACGGACGTTGGCGTATGCCTTGACGTCAGTGGTACATCGCTTCCCAGGGAAGCAAAGTGGAAAATGGCGTCAGGCTGATCGAGTGATGGCCCTCCAGAACCCTCGCCACCAGGCTCCTGGACCTCCATATGTCATCCCAGCAGCACCCCAGTATTGTTGGTTGGCTGCCAGGGCTGTTCTCCCATTGAGGTAAGAGACCCGTGTGGTGAAGGGATACACCAGGGTTACCTGGGGTTGGCTGCGATACGGGACGGTAGGGGTCGGAGAGTAGTTGCAGTGGAGAGTTCATGTGGGTGCCCAAAGGAGAGACTGGCAGGGTGCGGAGGAGGAGTAAAAAAAAAAAATTGGGATCTGTTCAGTCCCCTGTACAGGGGTGTTGCGGAGGTTGGCAGGAAGTTGTGAGCACCCGGTTTGCCTGGTCTGACTTCAGCTGGCCGGAAATCACTGACATCATGAGGATTATCCAGACTGCTGTAAAACTGCTGTAGTTTGGACCCAGACCCAACTCAACTCCTTGTGGGGTGCATTAATGAAATCAGCCCAGTCCTGGACAAGAACAAGATAGTCTGGAGGTCACTGAAGATGGGAGTCTTTCCTGATCCCCTGAAAGAGGTAGTTTTACAACACTCCTTAAAAATCCCTCCCTTGACTCGGACTGCCTGACCGACTACAGACCTGTCTCTAACCTGCCCTTTGTGGGAAAGGTTATTGAGAAGGTTGTTGCACTGCAGCTGGATAATTATTTGTCCATCTACGATGTTGATGATCATTTACAGTCTGGATTTAGGAAGAGGCATAGTACCGAGACAGCCCTTGTTCAGGTACTTAATGATCTCCTAAAAGTGAGGAATCAGAGGAGCCGTTCTGTCTTGGTCCTCCTCAATCTCTCTGCAGTGTTTGACGCTATGGACAATGGTGTGTTATTGGAGTGTCTGCGGTTCATCTGTGGATTGTCTGGTACAGTCCTCAGCTGGTTTAGTTCATTGCTCGAGAGTAGGACTTAGAGTGATGGCTGGGATTTATCACTCAGATCCTCTCCCCCTATCCTGCAGGGTGCCGCAGGGCTCCATTTTGTCACCTGTGTTGTTCTCAGTGTACATGCTGCCATCGGGAGATATTATTAGGCAGTACGGTCTGAGTTTTCACTGCTATGCAGATGATACTTAGCTGTACATGTCCATTGTGCCCGTACAGGATGGTGTCCCCTTGGTCTTTAACAATTGCCTTTCTCAGATCCAAGACTAGATGAGTACCAGCTTGCTGTGGTTGAATCCAGGTAAAGCTGAGGTGTAGGTTCTGGACCCAAATCATCGAAAGGTGGGTTTATTGACTGGACAACCCACCAGGCTTTGTCTTGGGAGTGTTCAGATGACTACCTCCAATCAAGTGCAGAACCAGGGCATTATTTTTGACTATGGCCTAACTCTTAAATCTCAGGTGTTAGCTGTTGTCAAGACCTCATTTTACCATCTGAGAAATATTGTCCAGGTAAAGCACCTGTTCCACCTGGTGATCTTCCAACTTTGGTCCATACCTTCATGACCTCCCACCTTGACTACTGCAATGCCCTCTACCTAGGGTTACTAGGGGTTGATATCCACCACTTGCAGCTGCTGCAGAATACTGCAGCCAAGCTATTGACTGGCACTTCTAGGGCCAGTCATATTACACCTATGCCCCACAGACTGTACTGTCTGCCAGTACAGTGGTGGATCACCTTCAAGGACAGTTTACTGACCTATAAAACCCTACACAGCCAGGGACCATGTTACTTGCAAGATCTCCTTCATCCCTACAGCCTCTCCACTCACTCTGCTCCACTGACAAGGGATTGCCAGAGATTCCCAGGGTCTGACTGAAAACATCGGGGACCCATTCTTTTGCTTTTGCAACCTCTACCCTGTGGAATTCTCTACCTCGTTGGGTGAGAGAGTATCTGACCTTCCAGAGTTCTAACACATCAATAAAAATCTATTTATTCAGCTTGATTTTTCCAGACTGCTCATAGTTTTAAAACAAACACAAAAAACAAGCGGCAATTCTGGTGGCAGCAATAAAGCAAATTGGGCATAAATTAGTGGCATAAATTTAAAGAAGCTCACAGCTACTCTCCCTGGTGCTTTGGGTCTGAATGGTGACCCTTTCTCAAGGGGCTGTGGCCTAGGTGCTACCTGTGCTCTTTTTATTCATTAAACATTTAAAGTGACAGTGCGTACCTATAAAAAATACTCCGAGTTTTAGAAGATTGCCATAATTTTTAATATGATAAAGATTTTAAGAGATTTACTGATTTGTTATTTGATGTAGATTTTAATTATCATTATGTTGTTTGTTTTTGATTATGTACAAGTGCATTAAACATGTTTGGAAAGGCACTTTTTATAAATAAATGTGATTGGATCTGATAGTAGGCTGAAACAATATTTGGATATGTAGGATATGGAGTGGATGTCACGGTGGTGGGATAGAGGTGGGATTATAAAGCCACACAAGGCAGAGTGATGGGCAGAAAAGAGTGGGGGCAGTCTCTGTCTAACCTGCTGGGGCGGTTTCAGGGTGATTTCTGTGGCAAGACACAAATTTTGTGGCCAGACCACAATTCTGTGGCTGGCCTTGATTTCTGCATCTATTGCTGCATATTGCAGAACTGCAGAAAACAAGGGTCATTGACCTCTACTGCTGTGCCATGCATTCTGATGATCTCAGCTAGAAAATGCTGCACAAAACCTGGGCTGTTCTGCCTTCCACGCCCTCTGGGACTCCCACTACTTTTGTATTATTTCAAGACCTAGACATTCAAGTTCATCTGTTTTTTCCCCAGATCGGAGAGAGTTCATATTTTAAACCTAGCAATTTCAGAGTTTCGGGAAGCAGCCTATCGATCAAGACAATTTGGAAAGTAGACTCATTATCAAATACCTGCAAATTGGTCCATCCATGAATGTAGTAGGGACCAAAAACAATTTAAATGTGGTTACCACTACTAATATCTGGAAACACAATACATCAGCTGTGTAGCACCTTGGTCACCACCACTCTCTGTCCCTACCATCCTCACTTGTAGAGCCGCTCATTGTTCTGGCACTGAGACTGACAGACAATTGTGCCAAAAGTCACATTTACTTCATGGATTTTGTTTTGGGAAAATGAATGAAAACAAATTCTGTCAAAATTTCTGTGAAAATCTGTCTTTTAAAAGTGATGGTATGCATGGTGTGAAACCTGAGGACAGGAGCACACATATCAAGTGGCCTTCTAGGTCAGCGGCTGTCCAAAAGTCTGGTCATTTTCATAGGGTGCATTTGTGACATTGATAAAGGCATTAAGTGCAAGAACTGCCTTTTTGCAGATGACACAAAGATCTGCCCAAGGGTGAACATGGAGGAAGGGATAAGGGAATACAGGTAGGATCTGGGAAGGTTAAAGAGCCAGTCAAAGATTTGCCAGCTAGGCTTCAATGCAAAAAATGTAATAGAGGAAAAGGACCTAGGGATCATGATACTGGAGCGCCTATAAACAACAGCACATTGCAATACAGCTGTGGGCAAGGTAAACAGGTTGTTGGGTTGCACAGCAAGGGGAATAAGCAGTATTATTTGCGACTTGATCTTCCCATTGTACAGGTCACTGGTGCAACAACACCTAGAATACTACACAAGGTACTGGTCCACACTTAAAAACATATTTCAATGAGGAAGAAGCAGAACAGTCCAGGGGAA